>OU898276.1:150272006-151472006 GCA_918026665.1 Diabrotica balteata | reverse complement strand
GCGGACCCCACGGCGAATCTGGATATCCTCGGTCAGTTCATTTTCAACTGTCGCTTTTGCTGTTTGGTTCCAATAGAGGTTACATATGATTCTAATGTCTCTACTGTCTATGTTTTTATTTAATAAAATTTCATTAAGCCGATTCTACTGCACTCTGTCAAATGCCTTCTCAAAATCAATGAAACAGGCATATACTTCCTGATTAATATCTAAGCATCTCTGCGAAAGAACACTTACTGCAAACAGTGCATTTCGTGTTCCCAGTCCTTTCCTAAATCCCATTTATGTATTACTTACGCCTTCATCTAATTTCTTATGTATTCTATTGTGAATTACTTTTAAAAACAATTTCAAGACATGACTCATTAAGGCTATAGTGCGATGTTCATTCCACTCCTTTGCATTGGCTTTTTTTGAAAGCAGTATGAATGTCGATTGGAGCCATTCTTTAGGTATTATACCTGTTCTATATATGGTATTGAATAGAACCAAAAGAAGATCAATAGATTTAGTATTCACAAGTTTGAGTAATTGGATAGGAACGTCATCAGGGCCGGGAGATTTACCACCTTTAGCTTGTTTCATTGACATTCTAGACGGATCTCGTCGTGGTCAATCATGAATCCGTTATTTTACATAGCGCGCCCAACATTACTAAGTATCAGATCTTATAAAGGGGAAACACTTGACCGGCAATGTTAAATACAGAAATTATAATGTACCGAAGCCCAATTTAAATTTTAGTGCTAATGGAAGGACTGGGATATATGCTGGATTACATCTAATAAATAGTTTGGATGTGATCTTGTAATTATTTTTACATTATTTTAAATTTGTTGTGACGTATTCTATTATCTTTAAAGCTAAATAATTTATCCTACTTTTGTCTAACTTTTTCATCATAATATGTATTTACTTCATACTTGTATAATTTGCTGGTATTTTCAGGAAAGCGTTTTCGAATTTTTGGTGGAAAGGAGACCCGCATAGAGAATCATCCATGGATGGTTTCACTTATAGTTCCTGATATTGGTCACAACTGCGGTGGGTCTCTTATAAATGAAGACACGGTCCTAACAGCAGCACATTGTGTTGAAAAGTAAGTTAAATAAAATTGTGAACAATTGCATGAACAAAAGACAATATATAACTTGTTTTGTATAAAGCTTAGAGATGACTGGTTAAATGAATTTAGAAATAATAATGGAGAAAGAATGGCATATTTTCACTGTAAATAATTTAGCGAAAAATAGCAAATAAAACTGAAATAAATTACGAAATTAACTGGTCTTAACTCATACTGTTACCTGTACAAAGAATGTAGGCTTACCTTTTGAAATATTCATGAATTTCGTAGTAGGCAGAAATTGGTCGCGGTGCGTCACGACTCCATCCGAGGCATAAAAGCAGGGACGTCCCGTGCTTACTGTTCGCTGTTTCGACGATGAAGTGTAAGTGTCGTTTTAAGGCTTAAGAGAGTCAGAAAGAACCCTCTAACCGTTACGTGGTGGTCCGTATACCAAGAAGGTGTACAATAAATCACTCTATTGTATTACGATTTTAAATGGCGATACTTTAAGTTAATTGTCACGGTAATACGATACTTTAGAAATTTTGTATGTATTGGCGACATAAAATAACAAATGAGAAAGTCAAATTCTCCGTACTTAAAACCAGACATGTGTTTAAGTCAGTTTAACAATTTTACGAGATTTTACGAAACAACCGGAAACAATATATTTTAAAGCAAAGTCGTTAGAATATACCATTAAATCAGAGCATATTATAGTAAAGTAAAAGTAAGTAAAAAAAAAACTACAAAAATTTGAAAACAAACACGACATACTTTCCTAAATATAACTTATAAAAATACTTACTAGCTCTATAAATCTATTTCCGAGGGATGTCTGATAGTCCGGTAAATGAACGTGAAATACGGCGATTTTTTCATTGAAACTATAAAACAATTACTTTTTGATCAAAATGTTACGAATCCATTTTATTTTAACTTAAACAACCCCTATTAGTTTGTAAGGGTCCATGAAAGTATTTCTATGCCTTAATAGCTCATTATGGTTATCTTACGATACTAGTATATGTTTTCTGACATCTCCTGATTAGTTTTTTATGTGATTGGTTTTTTATATTGTTCTGAAGCTATTTTCTTGTGGCATTGTAAATTAATTACCATTTAACTGGGAATAAGCAACAATTAAAGATAAAAATACGTTTATTGACGTTTCAATTTCCACTTCGTAAATCGTTCTCAAAATACAAACAGTAAATTAAACAAATTTTGTTTTTTGTTACATAGTGAAAAATTCTTCTAATAATTTAATTTTATTTGACTCATTTATATTGACAATTCAGACATACATTATGCATTTTAAAGTAGACGACTTTAAAATGATATTGCCAATATTGTTGAGTTGCGCTCCTGGGACGACTTTACTTATAAGATAGTTCATTCGATTACATTAAATCAACTTTAACTTGAGAATATCCGTCAGAAAAAAATCATAGCATGTAATTCGTCTTTTAAAAGACAAACACATGACATGATGACAGTAAAATTCTCCTGTTATTTATATTTATATTTATCTTTAAGTTTATTATTAATTTAAGTTAATTGTGTACAATAACTTAATGGGTAACGTAAATAATATAATATGTGTAATAATTTAAAATTGTAAACAGTGAAGCAGTATACAACATTTCTTGTTTTATATGTGAAAAATATTTAGAATGTGACAGTGAGTTAAAGTTCTATTTGTTAACCGTGGAATCGATACATTAAACAAAATAAGTTTAGAAAGAAAAGATGATAGCTTCTAAGATTAACTCAGACTTTTTTAACCCAATGTTTTATCTGCAACTGTAAAAGTGTTGGTAAGAAACTTTGCAGCTGTAGACAGTCTGAATTAGTTTGTTCAGTTGCACGAGGAAGTTCTCTGGAACTGGTAATTGTACAAATTATAAAAAAGAATATCATACTTTCTAATAATGAAGAGAATACACCATATGATCCCTGCCAATAAATTCAAAATATTAACTTTGGAAATGACTCTATTGAAAATAGGATAGATTCAGAAGCTAATTTTACATCGGATGAAGAAGATTGTGATTGTGAAAAATAATTTTTAATTTTTTATAGATGGATAATCATTTATCGCATTTATTTTTCTCATATTCATCTTATTTTAACCCTATTTTAAGTCCTTTCTGGATTTATAAATAAACTAAATTATATGTATGTATATATAATTTTAGTATAATTTAGTAATATAAACTAAATTATATAATGTATACGAAAGAGATAATTTCATAATTATACATAACTTAAACTATGAACATAAAAAATTTACTTAATATTCAGTAGAAGCTGCTTAAAAAATTTTTAATGTGAAAAATAATTGTTTTTTATTTGTTTATATATTTAAAAATTTTTTAATTAAAAAGTTTTTAATTCACTATAACAATAATTTTCATCACATTTGAGGTATTTTATATTATTGACCTAATAATTAAATAAATAAAAAATTTTAAATATTATTTTCGTTGTGTGCGCGCGCAACTATACTAAAACAATTTTTAATTGAAGGTGATTACTTGGCAACATCGCACTTAACGATAACTTTTCAACGAAATCATATTCCACTTATCAATTTTTGTCAGAGGCGTACCAAAAATTTTTTTTTTATTTATTTAAACACATAAGTAATTACGTAAAAATTAAATCTAAGACCGATATAATTATTAAATTACCATGTGTCTTTTAACAGGTATCTTGTAGTTGTCTAACAAAATAAAGTAAAATTGTATTCTTATTAGAGAGTTCCTAATACAGATCTTCAAAAAACAGAAAACTTTGGAAAATACTTAATTTTTTTCATTAGACCAAAAACAATCTGAAATTTTAACATACGATCTCGAAATTACACATCATTCCCTATTTATAGAATTGCTGTGTGCTATAAACGTTATATTTGTTTTTTAACTTAATTTGAAAATTTCCTTGTGTTTATTTGTTTATATAAATATAAAAATATATTATGAAGTTCATATAAATTAAAATGAAGTAAGCTAAACTATTATCATATGAATGCGTTTATAAGTGCATTTGTTTATTTCAGTAAATTCTCGAAATATGAAATGAAGATGACATTAACTACTAAAGAAATAATATAGCTTTGTTAGAAAATGATTCAGAATGTGAAAATGCTGACTAACTTAATGTGGTTTATTTGTTAGGTTAGCAAGTTTCTGGTGTAGAATACATTGATGATAATATTAATTGTGAATGATCAATAAAACTCGGATATTGTAGGTACATGTGAAATACAAGTGATTAGGAATTCTGACGATTCTGATTATGATATTCCTCTGAAATACAGATAAAACGTCCAAAGAAAACACCAGGCAAAAATAGTAAATCTAAATTCGTCTCAAGTTCCACCAACAGATACACATTCGTGCTCAGTAATAATTCAACATCAGTCTGATTGATATTTAGACAATATAAAAGCCAACCATGGAGGCAAGTCATATATTGAAGTTTTTTCACTCTTTTTTGATAAAAAAGTAATTGAGAGCATTGTATATTTTACAAATATTTATGCATCCCAGAATAACCGTCACGATTTTAAAATAAATAACATAGATTAAAAAAATATTTGGCATATGTATATTATCTGGTTTACACTCTGCGTCAAGTTGATATGCATTGGTCAAAGGATGAGAATAAAGAAGCGCCCATTATAAGAGAAAGCATAAGCCGACATAGATTTATATTTATAATTGATAATAGTGAAAAAACCGCTACATCAGTGTCAAACTTAGAACATGGACGTCAATCTAAATTTGCTTTACCGGATGAAATTTGATACTAGACAATATTGACCACATTACAAAAAAAAAACGATAGTGCAAAAATGTACGATGTGAAAAAGTAATACTATTTATTTGTGTAAAATGTGTAGAATACACCCCGAATGTTTCGAAAATTTTCACCTTAAAATTTACATTTAAAATATAATATGTTCCTTTATTAAAAATTGAACTGTTTTCCTTGAAAATGAGAAAAAACTCTTTTTGTTTGTAGTCTTAATTTAAATATTTTTAATTCAATCTAATAAATTAATTGTCAAATTTCTCTTTGTATATTGAGCGGCCGTTAATGGGTTAATACTATATAAAGAATAAACTTGCCTCAAATTTACTTTACTTACCTCAAAACTATTTTAAGGTTAATAATAAAGTCTATTTCATAAATATATTCCCAAGAAATAAAAAACACTACGCCTACGCACATATGTAATGCTGAAGGAATAATAATCATCATAATCAACTAGCCTCTAACGTCCACTGCTGGACATAGGCCTCTCGCATGCTTTTCCACTTAGTCCGATTTTGCGCCATCTGAATCCAATTTGTAGTCACTCTTTTTATGTCATCTGTCAATCTCGTTGGGGGTCGACCTCTATTTCTGTAAGCTTGTATTCGGGGCCTCCATTCCAAAATTATTTTTGTCCACCGGTCATCAACCATAACAATCACCCACCATTACCTTCCCTAATATCCACTCAAAAATTATTAACCAAACCACACCTACATCACCACATCACAAAATCTTACATACTCCAATTTACAACACACCCTACTCTCCCAACCACCCCACCAAACACACCCAATCACAAACCTCCCCAATACTAAACACCAATAATAACAATATCTCTAAACTTTAAAATTCCACCTACTCTCTCCACAATTACCAACACACCACCTACCACCACTTCGTCACTCAACCCACAACCACAACAACATCCCATCAACTTTCCACAACTCACACCACCAACAACACCAACCCCCATCCACCCCCACACTATACCCACCACCCCACACCTCACTCACATCCATTACAACCCACCAAACACCACACCTCCCACATCCCCCCCCCTCCACGCACGCCCCACCCCCCTCTCACCTACACAACTACACAACATCCTTCACCAAGACACTAATATGCCCACCCGAGCATACCCCCCCCCCTATCGCAATCCACCCCACCAACACCCCCCCCACCACACACACGCATATCACCCCTCCCCCAACCTACAAAACACTTGCTCCAACGCATCATCCATCGACGCTACACATCCCCCCCCACACTCCCCTCACACTCACTCTATCTACGATAACCTTAAAACTAATATTCCACCCAAATACAACCAATATAAAAATCCCCCCCAAACAAAACCTCCCCCTCCCCCCAAAAAAAAACTTCCCCTCCCCCACATATACACCAATTCCTCCCACCCCCCCCCCCCCCACCCACCTCACACCCCCCTCATACCTAATTCCAACCCCACCTAAAACACAAAACCACCAACCAAACAAAAACTCACCACACACCCCACAATACCATCCACCCAAATATTAAAAACACTTTAAACTATTTAATCTCACACCACATCACATCCCAAGATAGACACACCAAACTCACTCTCGCTCGACACTCAGCACCCCCCAAAAATCAATAACCGTTTTCCCAAACTCTAACTAATTTACACAACTTACCAATTTCGTACAGCATAACAATATAAAAACTGACCCCGCCTTTAAATCTTATACTAAATAACCAACACCCCACCCATCCGTACACCCCCTCTTCTTACCAATTCCCCCAACCCCCACCTCAACTCTCCCTTCCCCCCCCCCCCGACTGCCTTCCCCGTCCCCCCCCACCCCACCTCCCCCCCTCTCCCCCCGCGAGCTACTCTATCGACACAAGATCCGTCTATTAAGAGAGAGAGATGTAACATTTTACATTTTACCGTTTAGTTCAATTTGTAGATTAGTCACCTTTAATTAAAAATTGTCCGACAGAAGTCTATACCTTAGAAATTATTGGAACTATAAAAACGTTTTTAGACAAATTTTTAAGGTTATGCCATAACTTTTTTTAAATATTTTACGAAATACAGACCAGTATATGAAAACATAAAGTCCCTCTATTTGCAAAATGGAGGTACTTTAGGATTGTAAACTTTATCTTTAATAATAATCATTTTCAGCTATCTATTCTCAAATTTTCGTCCTCGATTTATTTTTTTGGGTTTTGGCAAAATTTTGTCTTCATTGATCGGTCTAAATAGAGTCCATAAACTTCTGTCTCTATTTGACATAATGTAATATTCATGTAACTTTTAGATCAGTAGAACCAGTATCTGTTGTTGTTGGAACTTCCTATTGGGCCGATTCAGGTACTACCATAAGGATTAAAAATATATCAAGCCATGAGAAATATTCGTTTAATATAATTTTTGGAGCTATTAATGATATCGCAATTATTAAGGTATGTATAAATATATAATTTTTATTTACGGATGTTCCTTTATCTACTGGTTTATAGCCCAGGGAAATAAGCTATTTTTCGTGAAACTGGTCCGTTCAGGCAACCGACAGTTGATTTAAGTAGTATGACCCTCTATAACAAGAACCTGTATGTTTCCTGCAGACGATTTTTTGGACTTAATTATTAACAAATTAAGGACAAAAAACGGTAAATTTTCGCTTTTTTCGTCTATCAGTAAAAAGTAAAGCGTTTAAAACAAATTTTTTTATAAGTAAAAAACTTACATGCCAAATTATTTTACAATATTTAAAATTATTTTTCTTTTTTTTTTAAATATTAATAGAATTCTATCTTCATTTATATTCAATACACTCAAGTTTTGTAAGTAGAAATATTTTAGAAATTAAGTAGAAGTCATTTTTCATTTAGATGTTCTACTTCTTTCAGTTCTGAGATTCTGATAAGCTACTCTATCTTCTATCGATTTCCATTTATTAGAATGCCCCTCTGTTATCATTGCTGTCCTCTCTCGACTAATGTTGATCATTATTTTTGCTCTAACCAACCGATGGCCACTCCCAACAGTGATTTTATTAATTACTGTAACATCTTGGACAATATTTTTTCTGTTTGTGATGATGAAATCAATTTCGTTTTTTGTTATGCCATCTAGACTAGCCCACGTCCACTTACGTTGTTGATTCTTTTTGAAAAATGTTTTCATCACATAGAGCCGATGATGCAACAAAAAATGTAGTCACACCTCCTCTATCATTTCGCTCATCGTATCCAAATGAGCCCATAGCCACTTCTGCGTTATCTTCTTTAAATCCAAGTTAAGCGTTAAAATCGCCCATTAAGATTAGGTGGTGGGTATTATCTTTTTCTATAGCCCTATTTATATCTTCATAAAAGTTTTCGATTTCTTTACCGCTATGGCTTATCGTGGGTGTATATACTTGGATAATTTTAACAGAGCGTCTCCCGTTCAGTTTTAATATGAGATACACAACTCTTGAGCTTACACACTCTATTTTTATAATTTGATCTAGATGTCTCTTTTGCACGAGAAAGCCTACGCCGCCAACTGCCTTATCGTTTTCTCCAATGGAATGTAGCAGATGCCCTGATTTTAAAACTAATTGGTTTTCTCCTTTTCTTCCTATTTCGGAAAGTCCCAATACATCCCATTTTATGCAGTTAAGTTCTTCCTGTAGTTCAATGAATGTATCTTCAGTTGCAAGCATTCTTGCGTTATAAGTGGCAATATGCAATGTTCGTTGTCCATGGTAGCCGTGTCTATCCCGGTGATTCTTTGCACCCTCTGCCCTTGGTCGAATCTGGTGGCTACCATCACCAGGGACCGTTGGGCCGCCGGGGACTAAGGGCCTTTTTCTAGTTTGTGTTATGTCATTTATGGGAAAAGTTAGCCATTTCACTACCACGCTGGCCAGTGCGGGTTGGTAGCGGGATATATCGGGATTGGAAAATGGGTAGGAAGGTAGGTTGGGGACCTGGCCTTTCCTAAAGACTTGGACATAGGAGAAAGTCAATCGTTAGCGTACGGCAGGGACGCTAGCTTAAGTTCTTACTTTTTTTATTATTTCATCCATAATTAACCTAATTATGGATGAAATAATAAAAAAAGTAAGAACTAAAAAAGAATACCAAATGGAAGAAAATCAAGGTGAAGATAATTTACAACTTATGCTACACCAATTTAATATAACCGCCAGAAAATTTAACATGTTAATTTCCCCAAAAAGGACAGAATGCATGGTTACTACAGCAAATTTACTAAGATGTAAATTGGAGCTGAAAAGTGAGATAATAGAACAAGTGATGGAGTTTAAATATCTAGGCATTACATTATCTAGCTACGAAAAGCTCGAAACCGAAGTGGAAGATCAAGTGAATACAGTAAACATAGCCGCAGGCTGCCTAAATGAAACAATATGGAGAAATAAGAATATAGGGGAAGAAACGAATGGCAGAATTTACAAAATAGTCATCAGACCAATAATGACATATGCGACAGAAACAAGACCTGACACAAAGAGGACAAAAAGGATGTTAGAAACAGCAGAGATGAAAACACTTGAAAAAATTGATGGTAAGACACTATGGGACAGAGCTTAAGTACAGGTATACGACAAAGATGCAAGGGGGAGAACATTAAAAACTGGGTAAGAAATATAAGAGTATAATGGAACGATCATATAAGCCGAATGACAACAAATAGAGTAGTAAAGACGGCAAGAGACGGTTCCATAATAGGAAGACAACGAAAACGATGGAATGAAAAACTTACTGGAGGCACATTGAAAAACAGACAGAGTCATGTCTATATAAAAAGAAGATGAAGAAGAAGTTTTTAGGATACTGTGATCACGGATTACTTTGTTAATAATAAATTATGTACTCACAGATCTTATTTCTTCCATGCACAATGAACTAACACTATACCTAACACTGTATGTTAGTATAACACTGAATTTTACGATTGTTACTATATTTTAAATTTCTCAATTTGTCTGTATCGATCAGAATAGTGTGTATGCTTAACCGATATCGGCGACGGACTTTATTCTTTCGTTCTGTAAAGCATTTATTATTGGTCAATGTTCTACTGTATCGAATATTTTCTTAAAATTCACGAATGCAACATATAAGGGTATGTAATATTTACTAGCTTATTCGAGAATTAGTTTCATAGTAAAGTTATAATTGTTTGAAAAGATAGTTGTTTAATTGTGAAGTGCACCCCTTTGTTAATATTTTAGTTAGTGGTTTTAGAAAACGTTCAGTGGTGTAATGGATTTATAGTGCAATATTTGTATTCATTTTAACTAATAATAATGTCACTGCTTCGTTCCAGCAGTATATTTTTCTCTGTAGGAATTTTATTCATTATATTGTACAATACTTCAACATTTCTCCTCCATCGCATCGTTTAATATCTCCACGGTTATGCCATCTTTGGTAGGTATTTTATTATTCTACATTTTTTTCCAGCGCTTTTCCAATTGTAAGCTTAATGATATCTGGTCTAGTTCTGAGTTTATTTTTTTTTTCATTTTATTTTTTCAGGTACATTGATAGACTAATTGTTTAAGAAAATTATCTAATTGATAGCTTTTGTTTGGAACTAACATCATTTTATTCTAAACATGAAATTTACTGATTTCTTTAAATTTCATATAAATTTTAGTTAGCAGAGAAAGTAAAGTACTCCGACAAAATTAAGCCCATAAATCTACCAGAAGAAGGTCTTAAAGTAACAGAAGGGACTTCAGCTGTAGTTGCAGGCTGGGGAAGAACTGAGGTAAATATAGAACTATCTAAATTAATAGAAAAACAATATATTAACGGAAATTTAATAACAACTTTTAAATGTAGAATAGCTGGTTGCATTATATATCTAACTGTGCCATTAAATTTGCAGTCCTAATCCACGTTAACATCGTCAAGTCGTCTGCACAACCTTTTTCTCGTCTTTACAAGGTCTGAAATCTGGAAAATACATCTTAGTCCATGACGCTGCCTGAGTTTAGTGCAGAATTCATTCTTTGTAGTCCTGATTTATAGTTCCTGAGGTACTTTAAAATACCCTCTCGTCACCAAGTCTACGCTTATCCAATTTCACAAGATAGGAAATAAGACACTCACCTTCGGACAGCCTCTGGCTACTTGTGCTGAAACGGTATTTCCCATTACTTACTATTTAACTGGGAATAAGACACAATTAAAGATAAAAATATGTTTATTGACGTTTCAATTTCCACTTCGGAAATCATTCTTAAAATACAAACAGTAAATTAAACAAATTTTGTTTTTTGTTACATAGTGAAAAATTCTTCGAATAATTTAATTTTATCTGACTCATTTATATTTATATATCCAATGAGGATACATCATTTATGTTTTTTAAAAAACGAAACATAAGATCAGAATTTTGGTGTTTATTGAAGGTAAACTAAATGCACAAACAAATACTTACCATGTGGGGATAGTATTATGAGGTTTTTTTCCTGGTTATTCCCTCATAATTTACTATGGAATCACTAACAGGAGAATTTTACTGTCATCATATCATGTGTTTGTCTTTTTAAAGACGAATTACATACTATGATTTTTTTCTGACGGATATTCTTAAGTTAAAGTTGATTTCATGTAATCGAATAAACTATCTTATAAGTAAAGACGTCCCAGGAGCGCAACTCAACAATATTGGCAATATCATTTTAAAGTCGTCTACTTTAAAATGCATTATGTATGTCTGAATTGTCAATATAAATGAGTCAGATAAAATTAAATTATTCGAAGAATTTTTCACTATGTAACAAAAAACAAAAGTTGTTTAATTTACTGTTTGTATTTTGAGAACGATTTCCGAAGTGGAAATTGAAACGTCAATAAACATATTTTTATCTTTAATTGTGGCTTATTTCCAGTTAAATAGTAATTAATTTAAAATGCCACAAGAAAATAGCTTCAGAACAATATTACGGTATTTCCCAGTAACGTTGTGTATATCAAACGTACTACTTAAAATCCTTAAATAGCGATAACTTGGCCAACTTTTTTTTCTAACTGCTTTTTAGGTCAAATAAATTCCTGAGTAAATGCACTATCAATGAATTTGCGTCCTTGATTAATTCTATTCATTAACGAATACATGATACACAGACTCTTAAAAATTATTTCTATATTATTAGTTATTTTATATTTATAGAACAAATTTAATGTTGCTGCAACTCGCTTTTAAACTTTTTTTTTAAATCTATTACAATATATACAGTCCACTTTCAACGTCCGTTTTAGTAAATGTAATGTAGAATATTTAAGTTGATGAGCTTACAAACCGAAGGTTATTTAAATTTTAGAAGATACTTGTAATTGTATTTCTAAACACCATACTTACTTTAACTGTACAAGTTATTTCTCTAATAAATTTTATTTGTACAATTGTTAAACTTGCTTACTTTAAAACATTTACTTATGTTTTAGCAAAATTACTTATAAGAATCAAATTATGTTCAGACAGTTCTATAAAGTTATAATTTAAACTCAATTTTAGCCTTTAGGAAATGCCTCGAATATTCTGATGGAGACCAAAGTTAAAGTTTCTAAATCTGAGAGAGATTACCTAATTGTTGCTGGTGAAAGAAAATCAGGAATTTGTGGGGTAAAGTTTATTTAAGTTCAATGTTTTACAGAGGAAATGGAAAAACGAATTATACAGTGTGTCCATTTGAAAATATAGCACCCTCTATAATTTAATTGCTATAGAAAATCTAAAAATATGCAAAAACACGTCAAATTTATTTGTAAGGGTGACATTTTGTAGACCAGTTTTACTCGATTTTTTAAAAAGTACTGAAAAAAAATATAATGCGTGTGGTATTTTTGAAAAGGTAGTTTTCGACTTTTAAAATAAGGTCTCACTAAACCCCTATTTTTATTAAATATTTTGGGGTTGTGTCAGCTCCCGCTAAAGGATTAAAGTAATTTAGTTGAAAATTTTGCATATTTTTAGATTTTCTATAGGGACCAAATTATATACGGTGGTACCTTTTCAAATTGTCACACTGTATATCATCGATAATACTTAATGTGTTTGTGTGTGTCTGTGTTTGTGTGTATTTAAATATAAATGAATAAAAAATAGAAGACAATAGACCAACAGAATAATATTTATATGAGTTTATTTCAGAAAGATGTAATATGTATCGGTATACAAAAGTTTTATTTTTATATTCTTATGATGTTTAAATAATTTATTATTTTAACGATTAATAAGAATTAGTTTGAAATTTGGGCTTAAACTAAATGGAATAATCTGTGCAAGTAATCTGCAGTTTAACCGTAAGTAGATTTTAACTTACTATAAAAGATTCATCACTAGCGCCATTAACAATATTTCTCCAGTCCCGATTACTGGTTACTGCATCTTTCCATTTTTTTTTTTGGGCGAAGAACTGACCTTCTCCGGAAGATCTTATATTCTCACACTAATAATCTTGTTGTTTTACGCTGATTCAGTGTCCATATCTCACTTCCATACGTTATTATGGGTCGAATTGCAGTTTTAAATACCCTTATTTTAGCATTATTTGATGGCACTAATAGACATTATTTTCTGCCATAATTCCAGCTGATACGTCTTTTTCATAAATATTTTCGGATCTTATCACGGCTCCTAAATATTTAAAATTTTCGACAACTTTAAAATTATATTCATTTATTGAAATGTTATGTATAATTCTTAGTTTGAGTTTTCTTCTTGATTTTTTGGTAACTGCCATATACCTACTTAGTCTTATCGTCGTTGACCTTACGGCCTATTTTCCTGGCCCGCCTTTTAAAAGGGGTAAAAACTTATTTCGCATAACTGGTGGATTATTCAATTGTGTCGACATCATCAGCAAAAGCTAACACTACCCTTGCTCCCTGGACATCGAAGCTATTTGGTAATTCTGGTTGTGCTTTCCTAACTGTGTGTTTTAAACCAAAGTTAAATAACAAAGGGGAAAGTGCATTCTCTTAGGCCCTTTTTAATTCTCGCTTTATAACTCGCTTGACACACATCTGAGCTAATCCCTTCAATTTTTTGATTACTCCGATTTCTACTACCACGTTTCTATTGTTTTTCTTATATTTTGCCATTTCTGGTTTAATGTCAGTTCTGCATTTGGTATCTCTTCTTTCAGCGTCTAAAATCTATTTGGTATTCGCAATTGGTATTCTCGTTCTTTTTCATGTAATTCGAGATTTTGTAAATCCAACTCGTTGCCTAGTGAGTTCTGCTTTGTCTACTTTGTGCTTAACTTTATTCTCATCTTTGTTTTCACTAGGAAGTAATCCAACAAAGTATATAAGTACAACAAATTTCGAACACGTTAACACCACAGGTCCAGATATAATCACAACCAATAATTGATCAAAAATATTACTCCTTTTAAGATAAACTATGTAACAAACATCATCGCAAAGTTCACAGATGCAGCATCCATAGATTTCAACAATGAAGAGTGAGTGGAAACAACCGATAATGAAATGCAAGCGTATACAGCCCCAACCCGGAAGAAAAAACGAAGTTCAGAAAATCCAATAAGAAACTTACGTCAAAAAACATTATCTGATTTTGTTCAGAAAACTAATCTTCATAACTGATTTCAAGCACTTAACGAAGAGAACTTGGAAACCGAACAGACAAGCAACAAAAGTAATGACAAAGACAATACACCCCCACCAATATTTGTTTTCAATGTACTATATGTGAACGAATTTGAAACTGTAATAAACTCTGTTGCTAAAGATGACTATAGTTGTAAAATACTTGGAAATTACCCTAGTTTCACCGAACAAAGAAAGCCACTATTCAAATGTAACAAAAATCTTAACAGAGGAAAAAGTTGAACTCAACACTTATCAATCCAAGCAAGAGCGTAGTTGTAGAGTGGTCCTCAAAAATGTTCACTATTCGATTGATATACTTACGCTAACAGCTGAGATCGAAGGACATGGTCATAAAATTAGAAACATTTCAAATGTCAGACACAGAATTTCAAAAAAAACAATGATTAATGTTCTACATTGATGTTGAACCTAATTTAAACAATAAGGATATTTATGACATCAAAGTTTTGCAAAACATGATGGTCCAGTTTAAAGTTCCACACTTCAAACATAATCTACCACAGTATATGACATGCCAACTTTATAATCACACAAAAATGTGACCAGAGTTACTTTTCTAAAGATTGCATGAAGGATAGACAAACCTCAGAAACTTACACAATATGTAAAGGAACTCATTCCGCAAAATACAAGGTATGAAATGTCTCCAAAGAACTCCAAAAACGCAATTTTCCAGCCCTAAAAGAAGAACAACTACTTAGTCAGCAAGCCACTAGCGTACTACAGCCAATAGTCAACACCAACTATGACAACCAAATTTAACATACATACAGGTAACTCATAGAATACCTGCATCTCAAAAACCCGCAACACAAAATATGCAGATTTATCCAAATAATCAGACTGATATGTATATAATTATAAGTGAACTAGAAAACATTATTACTAGATTAGCAGATAGATTACACGCTTTACGATCCCGTTTGGCGGCACTCGAATCTAGAATCTAAGGCTATTATACTTATACTTTGATGGTATACAAGGCAACTATCGAATACAGTAATTAATTAAATTTTGCCGAAGTACTTTCGATCAATAGATCATCTTCAGGGGCATCTGAAATAAACCAAGAAACGTTTTTTTTATAAAAAAGGAAAATTAATTTACTTGGTTAAAAAACTCCAAGTTTATGGTTGAAAAAAGTTTTTATGTGATAAACGTTTATAGACTTACTTCGTCAGTTGTGGCCTATCCAACGAGAGCAGAATGTCATACATGTAAATTTGGACATAAAAATACAATACACAAAGACAAACAAACACTTTAAAATTTAAAAAAGGAGAAGCTACATGTTATATAGAAGCCGGAGACAGAATGGGCTCCCGGTCTGGCGGAAATATTGAGATGACATGTGACAAATGACAGCTTGTAAAGGGCAGTTATGTGATCTGCACCTTTCAAAATTCTATGAAACTAAGTATTGACCAAAGGTTCAACTGACACCACTATAGGAAATCAACTGATGAAATATAAAATTATATAGTATATTTTTTACGTAGATTGAATAATCCAAATCTCACACTTAAACCTGTCTATAATAATTAGGATGTTAGTTTGAGAGCAATTGAAGTTGTCATAAAGTATGCATGTAAGAAAAGACTAAACAATATATTAGACAGTGGATGGTTGACTACAATAAAATGGTCCACCAAGCGCTATCAGTACTGTAAAAAAGGAAAAATATGAATATGCAGTTAAATTACTAAAAGTTAAAATCAAAATTGAAAGCAAAATATATAAATGGGTTATAATCCAAGTAGTTCAGTTGAATCCACAGTCAATGGAAGAACTTTAAAATTAATATTGAAATGCTCAGTTCTTGAAGTCTAAACAGTCGAGCTGGGTCCTCTACGAGGTGAAGCTGTAATAAAGTTTTTAAATATAGGATTAAATTTAGTACAATTTAAATTAATTTGTGTATTAAGACAGTGAGAGCTTTCATTTGTTTTCCTTGTAATCTCCAAATCTTCCAATAAATCCAACTCAAGATAGTTTTTCTTTCTACTAATGTCATGTAAGATAGATGAACCAGAATTGATGTTAAAATTGTGGTTGCTGGATACTAAGTGTTGACCAAAACTTGAAGAATTTGGTCTTTTCAAATGAAAGCTACATGTTATATCAATGAATCATATAACATGTAGCTTCTCCTTTTTAAAAATTTTAAAATGTTTGTTTGTCTTTGTGTATTGTATTGTTATGTCCAAATTTACATGTATGACATTCTGCTCACGTTGGATAGGCCACAACTGACGAAGTAAGTCTATAAACGTTTATCACATAAAAACTTTTTTCAACCATAAACTTGGAGTTTTTTATCCAAGTGAATTAATTTTCCTTTTTATAAAAAAACGTTTCTTGGCTTATTTCAGATGCCCCTGAAGATGATCTATTGATCGAAAGTACTTCGGCAAGATTTAATTAATTACTGTGTTCGATAGCTGCCTTGTATACCATCAAAGTTTAATTATTCGAACATTCAACCTTATATTGTTGTATTATACTTATATTATGGCTATTATATTAAAAAGTTGTATTTTTAATTGCAAATAAAATTGATATATTGCTTCTTTTCCGGAACGTACTTTACAGGTAAACGTTACTGGAAAATAACAAACTGTAAATTGTATACCACAAATCATCATGATGATACTGCACATGGAGGTTCCACCATAATTATTAAAAGCAGTATAAAACATTACGAATTACAGGCAACTAAACTACCGTACCTACAGACTACGAGCATAGTAATTGAAGATTGGGGTGGGCCAATTAATATAGCATCAATAAACTGCCCTTCCAAGTACACAATGAAAACAAATCAATTTTCTCAATATTTTAAACCTCTTGGATCAAGGTTCCTAGCCAGTGGTGATCACAATGCAAAACATCTTTTTGGGGCCATATATTGACGCACCTACTTTGCTGACAACTACTTCATGCAATTAACATTAATAACCTCAAAAGTTGATCTACAGGTGAACCTACATATTGGCCAATTGACAGAAGAAAACTTCCAGATCTCTTTGATTTCTGTATAATCAAAGGTATAGCAGATTATCACCTACCACCTAAATCAAGCTTCGACTTAACAGTATTTCTGACCGTCTTCTGAAATGATTTATTTACCTAGACCTATAAATCATATGCTTTATTGATCAAAAACCAATTGGTCTTTATTTAAAGAAACCAGTACTAATAACTTAAACATCACTTCTTATGTCTAAAGACAGAAAGTGATCTAGACACTGCTGTGCATCATCTAACTACCTATATACAGAAAACATGCTGGGAATCCACCCCACCACACAATCATAAACCTAATTATTATTTAAATTTCCCATTTCCATTGGGCTCGATACGTTGCCCGAGGACGGAAGATGGACTCGCAAACTAATTACCAAGAGCCGATAAAAGTAGCAGAGAAAGATCACCAACACGATGGCAAGACGACTTACGGAAGACAACAAAAAACTGGGTACAGCCAGCGCAAGATAGAACACTTTAGAGACAAACAGGGGAGGCCTATGTCCAGCAGTGTAGAGGCTGATGATGATTATTTAAATGGGAATAAGCCACAACTAAAGGTCAAAGTACGATTTCCGAAGTTGAAATTGAAACGTCAATAAACGTGCTTTAATCTTTAATTGTGGCTTATTCCAATTTAAATAATAATTACTTTAACATGCCACAAGAAACTACCTTCAGAACAATAATACTAAACCTAACAAGGAGTTCTATGTCTAGGCCAAGCTGTAAAAGATCTGAAAAAATGCTAAGTGATATATTAAAAATACATTAATTGCAAAATACCTAAGAGCGATATCATTCTTAGAAGCCATAGATTACATCCTTTGGAAGGATACCAGAAAATTGTTACGACCATAACAACATATACCACCTATCAAGTAGTAATAGCATTGAGACCTATAAACTTTGGCGTACCTCAAGGTAGTGTGCTTGGACCACTCTTATATCTATTGTATACGGGCAACCTACCAACTTCTGATTAGCGTTCATTAGCAACTTTCAATCAGTTTCCTTATGACACCGTCATCCTCTCATCCAACACAAATTCGATCGAGAATCTAGAAGGTTACATATCCACCCAAACACCATTCAAATGTGTTTAAGAAAATGGCGAATCATGGTTAATGAGAGTAAATCAAACCATGTAACAACTTTAGTATTAGCATTTAGTATTAATTGTTTATTCCTTATTTGTAAATTAATTTAAGTTGGTTAGGGCCCTGAATGAAGAGTATAAATACAGGTCAATTTAATGTTTCCACTTCCTTTTTTTTTTAATAATACCTATATATGTAGGTATGTGCATGCACATGTGTGTGTATTGTGCGCATGTGTATATACTAATTAATATTGTAGCAAACAGTATTTATTATATATCGTGGCTGAATGGATCAAGCAATCCAAAGCCATAAAAAAACTTTTACAACTAAACATCTGACATACTCACCTATACCACTAAACAATCAAAATATAACGCAATATTCTTCTCCTTTTTTGATGTAGACATGACTGTCTGTTTTTCAATATGCCATTGCACCATTTAGTTGGTGCATGCATACAAGTTAGATCTGCCCACTTTCTAACTTTTTAATAAATTGAAAATTGTTGTTAGGTACATTATGACTTATTTGCTTATTGAACGTTTGGTTACTTTTATATTCTAAAAGAATGAGGAATTTGTTTGTATATGTGTTTTTTGTCTAAACACATACAAATATGTTTACATGATAGTAGTAGGTATGTAATGGTGAATATTTAGGATCAAAAATGATCCTAAAATATTATTTTTAAATATACAAAATCTTTTTAAGAGAAATAATTTTCATCTAGTAAAACTTGAAAATATCATTTTGTTATCCATAAAAAACTAATTATTACAATATGTTTTAGGGAGACTCTGGAGGACCTTTAGAATTAGAAGATACCATAGTGGGTATTGTGTCGTACACTAGCGGTCCAGAATGCGAAGAAAGTGGTATACCTGGAAAATATATGAATGTACCCTTCTACCGCACGTGGATAGACAAAACACTAAACTCGTTTTTATAAGCAACTATGTTTCAGATAATAAATAAATCTTATTATTATTATTAAGGTATTTTCCTGCGATATATTTTAAAACTTACTGTTTTTACTAGGAATAGGGCGCAATTATTTTTCGTTAAAATAATTTTATATTTGACATTTCGATTTCCACTTCGGATATTAAATAAATTTTGAGAACGATTCCCGAAGTAGAAATCGAAACGTTAAAAATAAACTTATTTTAAAGTAAAATTGTCGCTTATTCCCATTAAAAATATATCCAATTTTCTCTGGTTATATTAATCCCTATTATATGTATTATATATTATATTATATGTATATACTATATATATATATATATATATATATATATATATATAAAGATATATATATATATATATATATATATATATGTATATAATATATATATATATATAATATATATATATATATATATATATATATATATATTATATATATATATATATATATATATAATTATTTAATTTAAGCTTTGTTTGCCATCTTCCTCTAAGTAGGAGATGCGTTTTGGTTTGTGTTTGGAAAACAATGTGTAGTTCCACATCTACAATAATTTACACTAAGAAATAGTGTCAACGTTAAGGTAATATTAAAAATAACATCTTTAATTATGATGATTGTAAAGAATGTTTTTCCATTACAGCAAGTTCTGATGAAGCCCAAAATTATGTGGCGAAAGCTTGACTTTTAATAAAAGACACTCACTTTGAAGCACCCGTTTTTTATTGCTTCCTTAGTACTTAGTATTGGGTCGTTCCCGGTTACCTTCAACTGTCTATAAATAAATAAATATATATATATATATATTTATATATATTTATATATATATATATATATTTATATATATAAATATATATATATATATATATATATATATATATAAATATAATAAATATAATATATATATATATATATATATATATATATATATATATATATCATATAATATATCATAGCTCTATCAGCTAATAATCAGCTCTATCGGATCACCCCTACAATCACTGGCAAAATTTCTGTTTGAACAGCTACAACCATATGCAGAGAAAACGGATGTTTACGTCAAGAACGCAAGCCACTTTATCGATCGTATCAAGGACGTTATTCTGGAACCTGAACACTTATTAGTGAGCTTTGATGTAGTCTCATTATTCACCAATGTGCCAGTAGAAGAATCGTTAGAAATTATACGTACAAAATATCGAATACCATAGGATACATTAAACCTGACGAGGCACTGCTTAAACAACACTTATATCATCTATGGGTTCACCACTGTCACCCGTAATAGCCAAGCTTTTTATGGAATATATGGAATTAAAAGCAATAAAAACAGCAGAGCATAAACCCAAACTGTGGCTTAGGTATGTTGATGACACATTTATTATCTGGACACATGGAGCAGAGAAGCTTAACGAATTCCTACAACACATTAATAATATCCATCCAAAAATACAATTTACTATGGAACGGGAGAATAACTAACAACTTTCATTTCTAGATGTGTTAGTTATTAAGAAAGAGGACGGAAGCATAGGACACACAGTATACCGAAAACCAACCCATACTGACAGGTACTTACATGCAGACTCACAACATCATCCTGCACAATTAAATTCGGTAATAAAAACCTTAATATCAAGATCCGAGAAACTGGCAGATAAGGAACATAAGAACGAAGAAATGCAAAAAGTCAAAACAGCTCTAAGAAAAAATGGCTTCTCCTTGTCTACGATTGAAAAAGCACAGAAATCTCAAAACAAAATCAAAGATCCAGAAGAAGAAGAAAAACTAATCCGAAAAACTATCATGTCCTATGTAAAGGGTACGACATACAAAATCAGCAGAGTGCTACAAAAAAACAAAATAGAAACTATTTTTAACACTGACAAAAAAATCGCAACCATATTACCATTGGCAAAAACAAAAGTCGCATTGGAAAAAAAGCAAAAAATGCCCTTTTAAAGAATGCATATCCCGAACATCTAATCGAAACTATTTTCAAATCAAGACTCAATAAATTTTATAACAATACAACTAACAATAAACAAAACAGTATCAAAACTACTTACACAAGTCTTCCATATATAAAAGGTTTATCGTAACAACTAACAAATCTTTTGGACAAACATAATATAACAGTGGCCCACAAAGGAAATAACCTCTTAAATAAATATTTCACAAAACTAAAAACACAAACTCCAAAACTTAAAAAATTTCATGTTGTTTACGAGATACCATGTACTAACTGTGAAGGCGTCTATATAGGTCAAACCAGTCAACTGCTTCAATTCAGAATTCGTTCTCACAAATATGACAAGAACAACGTCACTGCGCTCACAAAACATGAAAGTGAAAAGAAGCATAAATTTGATTTTGAAAACATAAAAATTTTTAAAAACAGAACAAAATAAAAGAAGAGGGAGATATACGACTCAACAGAAGTAAAAAGAAATATCAACGCAATAAATGACAAAAAAGATACACAAAAGCTACATAAAATATATTTCAATCTAATTTAAATAATAATAATAAACATCATAAAAAGCTCTTAAAGTCATAACATATCTCCACTTTACCTTTTTCGAAAACATCAATGATACGCCCATATAAAAATAATTATATACTAATGACAGTAAACTATGAGATATCAGATATCAACTTTTATTTGTCAGTTCTTTAATGTCTGTGTCACGTTTTACGTTTTGATAAATCAGATATATATATATATATATATATATATATATATATATATATATATATATATATATATATATATAATTCTTTGGAGGGTAACTTTCGGGAAAGCGTCAAAACAAGGATCAGCTAGAGATGGTATAAGCCAGCTTGGTGTAGAACTTTATTCTATATGTGAAATAAATACAACTTAAGTTTTCAACATCTTTCTTACAGTTCATAGGAGAGCTGCAGTTATGGATGTAGCACATTTCTATGAAGTTTCTCTTAAATTGGTTGTCAACTCTCTTTAGTCCTTGCACATTTTCATAGTTAGCAGTGTGTCCAGTATTCTTAATATGTTGGCTAAAGGCTGTGCTAGTGGGCTTCCTCACAACAAGATGTTGAAAACTTAAGTTGTATTTATTCCTTTCTACTTCAACAGGACTTGACAAGAAGTAACAAACTAGAAAATGTGGGGAACTTATCATGACATGCATAGATTACCTACCTGCGCTTTAGAGGGGACTTCATTTCCTTGCTTATTATGTTGCCTAGGGCTCTTTCTTTTCGTATCCATGTGGTTGTGATGTGCAAAAGTGAAAATTATAACCTCCTTACATATGACACCCGGATGTTGACAGAAATATGTCATCAAAAAAGAAGATTAATTCTTCTTTTCTATTTGTGGTTTTTGTAGGTTGTAAATTTTAGATTTTTTGTTGTGTTTGTATTTGAAAAACTACCCTGTTGTTTGTAATGTTTTTATTCAAAATTTTAAATGTATTTTTTAATATTTTTAACATGTTTGTGACAGTGTTTTTTACAACTAGGACCAACTGAACATTTTCAATGTAGGTTTTTAAATGTTGATTTCCACCACTGTACTATAATAGGTTTTCCATTTAGGTGCTGATGAAGGTGACAACATATCACCGAAAATTTCACATATAGAATAAAGTTCTACACCAAGCTGGCTTATACCATCTCTAGCTGATCCTTGTTTTGACGCTTTCCCGAAAGTTACCCTCCAAAGAATTGTATTCTTAGCGTCGTTACACACACTCTATATATATATATATATATATTATATATATATATATATATATATATATATATATATACATATTTTACAATATCTGTTTGTCCTTATACATATACATTTTAGAATCTTGACAAAGGCAAGGGTTTCCTGCCGAAACGTTGATTGTTATGGAAAATAAAATCTAGTTCCACATATAATATATCTTTATTGAACCTAAACCCAAGAAACACTAATTTTATATTAAATATAATACGGTTCAAGAAACTCACAACTACAATATACATATATATATATATATATATATATATATATATATATACATATATATATATATATATATATATATATATATATATATATATATGTATGTATATATATATATATATATATATATATCGGAAAAAGGAGTACGACCGTCAATCCAATATATCTTAATCTTTTATATCGTAATCTTTTTGCGGTTAGTTCGTTCCTGTTTCATCTAACGCCATTTTCACGGCGACATCCATAAGGCTTTGATCGGTAACTTCATATTCACTATTTTGTAGAATTTTATTAATATTACTTATAATGCTACCTAAAGTTAAAATCAAAGTTTAATATCCATTAAATAGTTGGAGGTTATTTATGATTTTCTTGGTTCTTTCTCACTTATTAACATAAATAACATTGAATTTATTTTGGACCACATGGTCAATTGCTGTGCTAATTTTTGTACAAGTTCATATATGTTGTTAGTTGCTTAACTGTTTATACAAGATCAGCGTACTATGTCCATTTACTTAGTTTCATTCACATATTTGTTAATAACATTGACTGCTACATATCTTTTTAAGGTAACAATTAACATCGTTTCCATGATTGTGTGGTTCTCATATTGTAATAATTTTTTAGATGAACTGATGATGCTTTCAAAACTCGAAAGCGAAACGTCTTCAAAATAGATAAAGTAGCCTATCAACTTTGTCTTTTATTTCTCCACCTAGAGACCGATATAAGAACCCACCACTCGTCTGAGTGATCCTTATATATATATATATATATATATATATATATATATATATATATATATATATATATATATATGTATATATATATATATATATATATATATATATATATATATATATATATATATATGTATATATGTATATATATATATATATATATAAGAGTAAGAAAAAAGAAAAAAAACTGGAAGAAATCTCTCAAATCGCATTATTTCTCACAAAAGTGATTGCAAAATTAAGAAACCATCTTGTGCTTTGGCAGAGCATGTAATAGACAAAGACCATATTATGGATTTTGATAATATTAAAATTTTATGTAGTGAAAGTAATAAATTTAAAAGAACTTTTTTGGAAATGGTTTGTATTAGCAAAAGTGATAATAATTTAAACAAAAGGTCAGAAATTCAAAATCTAAGCAAAATTTATAATTATATTATTTCTATGTAATTTATATATGCAATCAGTAAAATATCACATTTTGAATTTTCCATGTATTTGTTACATTTTTTCAGGCATCTATCAATGGTGAATAAATCTTCTTCTTTTTTGTTACTAAACAAAAAAGAATTTTTTAAACAAAAATTTTATTTTTGACATATTGTCAAAAATAAAAATTTTTAAGTTGGTATTTACGACATTTAGGCTGAATTGTAGCTATTCAATTTTTGTTTACAAATTCAATTGTTTTTGTTAAGAAACTTTATCAAAATTTATTTCAGAGAAACATTTATTAGAATAGAGCATTTTTTTAATAATATTTTTTGTAATAATGTTAGCAGCAGTTTTATATAAAAAACTAATTTTATTTGGTGAGTTAACAACAAATTTTTTATTTCTAGTTCAACTTTGTAAGATATTTTGTATTTTTTAGAAGCTCTTGATAAAAATTGTAATCACAATTGAAAGCTCGAGTAAAAAATAGTCAACAAATAGCCCCTTTTATTGACTCCAACCCATCCAAAATAGTTTTATATATATATATATATATATATATATATATATATATATATATATATATATATATATATATATATATATATATACAGGGTGGTCCTTAAGTAATTGTACAAAAAGAAACCGCAGATTCTATACTTTAAAATATTACGATTTAAGCCAACTTACTTTAATAAAATGTTGATATTAAAAAAGATACAGGGTGGTAAAGTAGAAATTTAAAATTTCATTTTTCGCTATAACTTTCATGTTTGTAAACATTTATATATAAAAATTTACAGCTGGGTACTATTTAATATTAGAAATTATAATTTGATGAACACTTTGATATAGCTAATAGAGGGCGCCACATATGCCACATACGTCGCATACATTTGCACTTAACTTTTTTGTTCTTTAAGTTACCGGTATTTTTTATAAGAAATATTAAAGATACGTTATTTTAACAAAGAAAAGGTATACTTGTTAATAACTTCAAAACTCAACAGTTTTCGAGATAATCGCATTTTACAAATCAACTGCATAATTCTGATTTAACGCAATTACTCCAGGCAATGAAAGAAAAATAGATAAAAACATCAATACTTCCGAATTTTGTTATAAAATACCTTTAATAAAGTCAATAATTAACGAAATATTAAATAAAATAAATATATCAGTAGGATAATTAATAATAGGATCTGATAATATAACAGAATAATTGGATTTTACATCAAACATTTTACGTTTTGTATTAAATTAAAGTCATAATCAAAACATTTTATTTACAAACCAAATTAAGAAATAGTTAAACTAAATAACATTAAACTTTTTGTCAAAGTAAGTGTTCGATATGTCCACCATTTTCTTTAATTCATTTGTCAATACATTCCATAAAATATCGTCTCATATTAAATAGCATCATTGGTTCTAAACAAACTGCTGCAGTATTTATTATAGTTGTTTTAAGTATGATAATAAGTAATTTTTTGAAATTTTTATGAGTTAAATAATTATATTATTATCTCACCACAAGAATATGACTACAACGAACAATCCAACGTTCAGGAAAGTGTATTTAAATACTGTCTCACTCCGCTTTCTCTGTAATGTAATGGTTTACCATCTTGTAGAAACCACATATTTCGCCTTACGTTTGATGACAATTCTTCCAATATATCAATAAAACCATTTTATAAAAAATGTAAATAAATCTCGTTATTCAAATTGCAAGGTAATTCGCATATCCGTAAAACATCATTCAAAATTCATATGTAAAATGCATGGCCTATGGTTTGGAACCATTGATAATTATTTTTTACGGATATGCGAATTACCTAGCAATTTGAATCACGAGATTTATTTACATTTTTTATAAAATGGTTTTATTAATATATTAGAAGAATTGTCATCAAATTTAAGGCAAAATATGTGGTTTCTACAAGATGGTAAACCATTACATTACAGTGAAAGCGGAGTGAGACAGTATTTAAATACAACTTTCCTGAACATTAGATTGTTTGTAGTAGTCATATTTTTGCGGTGAGATATTAATATAATTATTTAATTCATAAACATTTCAAAAAATTACTTATTATTATACTTATAACACTTATAATCAATACTGCAGCAATTTCTTTAGAACCAATGACTCTATTTAATATGAGACGATATATTATCGAATGTATTGACAAATGAATTAAAGAAAATGGTGGACATACTGAACATTTACTTTGACAAAAAGTTTAATTTTATTTACTTTAACTATTTCTTAATTTGGTTTGTAAATAAAATGTTTTGATTATGACTTTAATTTAATACAAAACGTAAAATGTTTGATGGAAAATCCAATTATTCTGTTATTTATCAAATCATATTATTTTATTCTACTGATATATTTATTTTATTTAATAATTCATTAAATATTAACTTTATTAAAGGTATTTTATACCAAAATTCAGAAGTAGTGATGTTTTTCTTTAATTTTCTTTCGTTGACTGGAGTAATTGCGATAATTCAGAATTATGTAGTTGATTCCTAAAATGCAATTATCTCGAAAACTGTTGAGTTTTTAAGATATTAACAAGTATACCTTTTTTTTGTTGAAATAACGTATCTTTAATATTTTTTATTAAAAATACCGGTAGCTTAAAGAGCAAAAAAGTTACGTGCAAATACATGCCACATATATGGCATATGTGGCGCCCTCTATCAGCTACATCAAAGTTTGCATCAAATTATAATTTCTGATATTTAATAGTACCCAGTTGTAAATTTTTATACATAAATGTGGACAAACATAAAAGTTATAGCGAAAAATAAAATTTTAAATTTCCAATTTAACACCCTGTATCTTTCTTAATATCAACATTTTATTAAAGCAACTTGACTTAAATCGTAATATTTTAAAGTGTAGAATCTACGGTTTCTTTTTGTACAATTACTTACGGACCACCCTGTATATATATATATATATATATATATATATATAATATACTTCATCTAATTTAGATAACGACTTACGTCATTATCTACGTCAGAGATCGAAGTTGACATAGTTGCCAAAGTATAAAAAAATCCTGACTCCATTTTAAATCAAATAGGTCACATAATTATTGCAAAAGTATTACCATCTCTTTACAACGACTATTTAAATTCTTACGTGACATTTTTGAAATAAAACACACTAATTTTGTTCTAAAAAGAACAGATTTTATTAAATAGGTAAAAATATAAAACAAGAGGTATTCACTTTAAAATTTAAAATAATAAAGTACAAAAAGTGTCAACACCGCAACTGTCAAATAAGTGTTACCAATTTATGCCAAAATTTTACCTTCGTTCGATTACAGTTACAGTGTGTTCCGAACAAATGTTCTTGATAAAAACTCTTTATAATGGATTTATACAAATTAAATGAAACATATTATTGTGTATTTCTTTAAGTTAACATTAATAGAAATTTTTAAATATTATTTCAACGCGTATATAATAAAATATGTCTAGTGGCTGTAATGCCAGTGTACTCGGTAAAGTGATTCTAAAAAGAACACACCTAAACCCTAAATATTTCGTGTTGGTATCATATGACGTCACAGGCTATGACGCCGATGACGTGCATCGTTATATAAATTAGATGAAGTGTATATATATATATATATATATATATATATATATATATATATATATATATATATATATATAGTAACGAAATAGCCCATCTTCGATGCGTGGTACGGGTCACAGTTCTTAGAAGTATTGATCTGTAATATTTGATCTGTTTATAACTGTTTATAAGGAATCTTTTGGTTGCAATGAAACCTACAACGGTGATTATATTTTCGTAACTTTTTTGGTTATATTTTTGATTATATTTACGTAACTTTTTTGACTCGTGTTGCCTCATTTTGCTCCAGATAAGCATGCCTTGTATTTCTTAATTTTTTTTTCTTATAAAATTTCGATGTTTCCTCTCTTCTTAGCCTTTTTTCCCTTGCTGAGGTTCAAGAGGAAAAATATTGGAAGGTCCAGGTCTCCCTTATTCTTCTGTATTATCTGAACAATATCTGTCATCCCTCTTCAAATTTATAAATAACAACTTTTAGCTTACCCGAAGAAGGATTACAATATTGTTCATCATCCTCAGGATTATAATCTCTGTCTATTTCAGAATCATGGCAGTCACCAAATAATGGTCTCCCACTTTGATAACTGATATGTCATCATTTGCATCTTCATGATTTTGTCCATTACTTTCCTCGTGAATAGAATCTATAAACGAATCATTTTGTAAAAAAATGTACAGTTGTTATGTTTATTATTACTGCTATATTAATAAAATACTAACTAAATCTAAACAAAACAGTAAGTACAAATATCTAGTAATTACACCTTACTTGCATATTGTAGGTTAGATTGAACTTCTTCCTCACTTTTTTCTATTTAGTTAGAAGCGTCTATATTATTTGGTTAGAGTTTTAGAAATTGTTTTTTATTATTGTAACACACATATATTATATATTACACTTTGAAAAGACGTAAAATAACTAATATTGTAACCATTTACACAAAAATATAATCAAAAAATGTCAACTAAACTGTGATGATTCGTGGTAGGGAATATAATTTCAAGAGAGTAATACATTTTACGTATCTGGGGGGTTATTATAGAAGAGAAAGGTTAGGAAAAACGGGAACTAAATGTCAGATTGGTAAAATTAAATAAAAAGACGGGAAGACTAAAACCACTGATAAAATCCAGATATGTATCGAGAACAACAAAGTTAAGGATATATAAAACAGTAATAAGGCCCACAGTGACGTATGGACAATGAAATATGCAAATACGTTTATAATTGGAAATCAAAATTCTCAGAGCTATATATGGAGGCAAAAACATGGTGAAAGGTTGGGTGCGACGAACAAACAGGGAGAGAGGAACTGTATAACGAACCAAGCATCAGTCGCTTTATAAAAGCACAGAGAGAGATGAATGGGATACATGATTAGAATGGAAAGAATGCCGAAGATGATTCTAAAATAACAAAAAAAAAAAGAAAGGACGACCCGGCCAAACATGGTTTGATAGCGTGTACAAATATCTCAGAAAAGAGGAAATTGACGGTTGGGAGTGTTGCCCAAAATCAGTCTTGGTCTTATTCTTGCGTTTTCGCAAGACCAAGACCGCCTAATTTTAGCAAGACCAAGACTGGTCGTGCAAGATTTAAGCAAGAACAAAACTAAGCCTACGAGACTTTTACAGTTAGGACTAAGTACTGTTTTAGCGAGTATAGTAGTTTGGGTATATGTTTAAAGACTGTATGAGATGCAAAAAATGTAATAAAAATTTGAAAAACTGGACTTATGCGCATTACGTACAATACCATACACATAAATACGGATTCAAAATATTCATAAAAAAACACATTTAACACGTGCTCAGGTCATAATTATAATGTAAAAATAAAATATTATTTTCCAGCAGACGACTTCTTCGCTGTTAATTAATTGTCCAGATTTTGAGAATAGCCGACTTCTAATCATAAAATAATCTTCTTGCATTGCGACGCCCATAGTAATATTATATCGATTTTTTTATAAATATGTCAGTATATGACCTTAGCTAATAAAAAATATAACACTTATTGTTACGGACACCCACTTAATAATTCAATTTTTTTCCAATTATAATTTAGTTAGGAGGAATCTAAATAAACAAATCTTATCGGCAGACTAAAGATTATTTCTGCTGAGTGTGCAATGAGATAATGAGATCATTCGGTTAAACAAAATTTGCTGAATAATTGATGGATTCGACCGTTACTTGATGGAAATTCATTTTATGTAACAATAAAACACTGAAAACTTTGTTTTCAAACTTCCACAAAATTTATTTTAACTCTTATCACTACAGCTGTTTCGGCTGATTGCCTTTCTCAAGTGATCTATTTTTGGCCTGCGTTTACAATTTATAGTCTCTAATGAAATAGGTTGAGGAGGGGAGAACTGTTTGTCTCAAGTTGGTCATTAAGAATTATATCTGTGTTTTTTAATTTGTTGATTTCCATAGATTCTAACAAAGATAGCTTAAGGCCTTTATTTTGAATGTGAATAATTTTAAATTTGTCATTAAAAGAATGATTATGATCTAGAAGGTGAAGTGCGTATGTCGAATCTGTTTTTCTATTATTGAAAGCCGTTTTATGTTCTGCTATTCGTTTATTAAAGTTCCTACCAGTTTGATCGATGTAAGTTTTTGGGCAGTCGCCACATTGAAGTTTGTAGACACCACTATTTAAGTGTTTTTTGTTTTGGCTCTTGTTATTTTTAATATATTTGCCTAGGTTGTTATTTGTTCGAAAAACTGGTGTTATTCCTTCCTATTTTATGTGTTTGGCTATTTTATATATTTTATATACAGGCTATTTTATATACAGGCAAAATAACAACAAAAAATCAGGAAATCAACAAATTAAAAAACACAGATATAATTCTGAATGACCAACTTGCGACAAACAGTTCTTCCCTCCTCGACCTATTTCATTTGAGACTATAAATTGTAAACGCAGGCAAAAATAGATTACTTGAGAAAGGCAATCAGCCGAAACAGCTGTAGTGATAAAAGTTAAAATAAATTTTGTGGAAGTTTGAAAACAAAGTTTTCAGTGTTTTATTGTTACATAAAATTTGCTGAAATAGTGCGGCTAATATTAAATAATATAATAATATATTATTTATGGATAATAAAAAGTAACGAGACAAATTAATAATAGATAATGTCGCCTACCGTGTAAACAAAATATCGAAATATTTAGAATAACGATTAGAATAACGAATAACGAAATGCTCGGTTTGTTAATAGATACTTAGGGTATTGGATGCTAACGGACATAAAGTAGTAGTTACTTCTTCGACATCACCAAACTTCATTCCCAATTGAAGTTTACAATTTGACATGAGGGACAAAGATTCAAATAGTTCTAGTCAGAATAATGAGCGTTCGAATTATAGATCTAAAAGACCTAAAAGCAAATTTGATGAGTTTTTCGAAATAATTCATCCATCGCAAATTGCTTTGTTTAAATTGTGCCTACATAGAAAGATTGAAATGAAAATTAAAAACAGAAACACGTCAGGTTTAAGGAAGGATTTAATATCTTTTCACAAAAAGGATTTACAAACATTTCTTCCTGAAAAACCAAAATTCGGTGGAAATACCACAAGCTTTTTAATAACCGCTGGAAAAATATTATATTATATATGTATATGTAAAGTAGTAGTACCTACTACTTTATTTTGGTAAATTAATGTATTTAATAATTTATATTATTAAATACATTAATTAGATATGTAAGTAGATATCTCCTTAATTTAAAATAACTTCTTTTGATTATCATTGCTTTTTTACCTATTCTTTATTGTTTCAAGTTAGTTTTTTATATAAAAGCAGAGCTAAGATTGTTAACAACATTTATGTTGCTTTATAAGTGGATTATAGTTTGTTATCTTATCACCTAAAGAATCTGTGCCCATGATACATGTATGTGGATTTTTTGCCACATACCAATCTTTTTTAAGATTTCCATTTCATATATGGTGGGGGGTCCATCAATCCCTTTCTAGGCAGATAATGTTCTTTAAAATACAGTCAAGTTTATGTCATTAATTTGTTTTTTTGTTTTACCTGTTTAGACATGTATTTAATGCAAACTTTATTAGAAACAGATGACTTCCGTGGGCATTGTAGATAGCTAAGTTAGTTAGAGCATAGGCACGGATCACTTAGATCGTGGCTTCAAACCCTACCCGGTGTCAGTTGTTTAGGACATTTATTAATTTGGTTGGTCTTTATTATGGCTATGTTAATTCAAGCTTAAAATGTACTTGCTCTGTTACGTTGTTCTAAGATCTAAAGTAACGTTTAATAAATAGCAATAGGCTAATGGGTAACTGCAAGACTTGCAAGACTCTTGCTGCAAGACCAAGACCGGGAGTGCAATACCAAGAGCAGGTGTATTGGCGCAAGACCAAGATCAAGCTGTCTAAGTCTCGTCTTGTTCTTGCATTTAGGCAACACTAGGTGGGAAGAATAAGCAACAAACAGGGAGGAGAATAGTAAGTCAATTAAGTAGACCTAAAGCATGAATACTATTAAAAACAAGTTTACTTACAGTTAACCCGTATGACTTTTTCCAATTATTCTTTACTGATGACTTTTTTGAAGATATAGTAGCGGTAACAAATACGTATGCTGAAAATGTGTTTTTGAGTGGAAAAACAAAAGAGCACTACAGAATAACATCCTGAAAACCGTTAACCGTTTTTTCAATAAAAGTATTTTTGGGTTTATGGTTATACATGGGCAATATTCAATTAAATCGTATTCAATATTATTGGAAAACAGATAACTCATCAAATCTTTCATGTTTTAGACAGTCTATGAGTAGAAATTGTTTTCTTACAATCTTAAGATGTTTGCTTTTTCCGCCAACACCACAAGTAGACCAGCCAGGTTATAACGATCGCCAGAATAAGATTAGGTGGCTACAGGATTTTTTTTAACGAACGAATTGATCAAATTTATTATACAAATAAACAGCTTTACTTAAATAAGTCACTGGTTATTTGATCACTGTAATTTGGAATAAAATTGTATATGTTAACTGAACCAGGTGGACTTACATTAAAATTTAGAATAGACAGTGGAGCAGAGAAAGAAATGGAGTATGTCGCTTATGTAGTACTTGCATTGATGGGAAATTATTTTTCAAGGGCATTCATTGTTTAAGTACAATTATTACAACAGTCATGTTCTTAGTAAAGGACTTCTGATAAAAAACTTGAACTTTAAGATTAAACAGAAAAAGATACCTGACATAAGTTGACTAAAGGGGGAGTTATAACTAAATATAATGACGGAGGAAAGTGGCGTGACAAGAGAGAAATATATTTTATTTCTACAGAATTTAGCTTCTGGAAAAATACCATTCTGATCCCAAGGGAAGACAAATATGGAAAATATGTAGAGTATGCTATGAAAATAATAGTAGTTAAAAAATTGTTATTTAGTATGCAATATATGATTGATGTATGATATTTTTATTTCTAAATTTAGATTGTAATATTGGTTTAGTTTCATGACTCAACTATTAAGTCATTGGCCTATATGCGTGGATACATTCTGGCCATTCTTCAAAGGCCAATAACTCAACTCGTGAGTCAAGGTTCAAAATACTCTTTGACATATGTAAACTTCAAAAAGTACATAATTAAGATAATTTTTATTGATTTTCATGTCCATATTAGTAATACACTAGTCCCGTTTTTTCCGATACTCTCAACATTCTTATCGGCATTGAACGTGTTAAACTACCTTGTATTGCGAACTGCTTAAACCAAATTCCACACTTGTATGGTTTTTCTCCGGTGTGCAATCACATATATTGTTTTATATTGCCTAGTTGAGAAAACTACTTATAACAAATATCACAATTTAAGATTTTTCTCCAGTATGCAATTTCATGTGTTGTTTCATATGACTTAGTTGAGAAAAGGGCTTTAAACAAATTTCACAATTGTAAGGCGTTTCCCCAGTGTGCAGTCTCATATGATTTTTCCAATAACTTTTCTGACTAAACTGCTTAAAACAAATTTCACACTTGTATGGTTTATCTTCAGTGTGGACGTATATGTGTCCATTTAAATTATCTTTTTTAGCAAACTGTTTAAAACAAATTTCACACTTGTAAGGCTTTTCCCAGTGTGCAGTCTCAAATGTGTTTTCAAACTTGCTGCTTGTCTAAATTGTTTCAAACAAATTTCACACTGGTAAGGTTTTTCTCCAGTGTGCACTCTCAAATGATATTTTAAATAACCTTTTATTGTAAACCGTTTAAAACAAATTTCACACTTGTAAGGTTTTTCCCCAGTGTGCACTCTCATATGTATTTTCAAAGTACTTTTTTCGCTAAACTGATTAAAACAAATTTCACACTTGTATGGTTTTTTCCCAGTGTGCAAACTCATATGTTGTTTTAAATTATGTGACTCAGAAAACTGCTTAAAACAAATTTCACACTTGTACGATTGTTCTCCAGTATGTGATCTCATATGGCGTTTCAAATAAATGGACTGATAAAACGGCTTAAAACAGATTTCACACGTATACGGTTTTTCTCCAGTGTGAATGTATTTGTGTTTATTTAAAATATTTTTTTGAGCAAACTGTTTAAAACAAATTTCGCATTTGTAAGGCGTTTCTCCAGTGTGCAGTCTCAAATGTGTTTTCAAACTTGCTGTTTCTCTAAATTGCTTAAAACAAATTTCACACTGGTAAGGTTTTACCCCAGTGTGAATCTTCATGTGTTTATTTAATGAACTTCTATTGGCAAAGTGCTTAACGCAAATTTCACATTTTAATGTATTTTCTTCAACTGGTTGACTCATATGTTGTTCTTTATTACATGTACGTACGAGTATTGTTTTCATACTGTCCAATGTGTTTTCCTCTTGAGGAAAGCCTAAAATAAAAACTAACATAAATTTTTCAGTCAAAAAATCTAGCTTAAATATACTATATTTGACACAATTTAAATATTACTTAGTTATTTACGGACAAACCAAATTGTATAAAAAGAGAAAATATTTTTTTTGCAACAAAACAGAAATACTATTACCATATTACAAAGGTATTATAATTGCAATGGTACAAGCATAATAGTAAATTACAACATTAGGATTATTTAAACAACAATAACATTACAATTTGATAAAACCCAAAATAAAAATAAATACCACATGGTTCACTTAAATATTAATCCTATACATAATTGCCTTTTACCTTTTAAATGCCGCTACTAGATAGGATTAAAATTTTGACTTTCAATTGAGATATGGTATCATTGGAGGTCTATGTATTGATAATATTTTTTAATAAAAATAAATAATAATAGTAGATAATAGTTTTGTAATATATTTCTGCCTTCAGAAGAGGTAGTGTCACATGTCGACGAAAAGTTAGATGATAAATATTTTCCTTTGGATGTAAGTGTTGATCATCGAGTTAGAATCTATGGAGAAGCTATGAGCATATTAACGTATGTATTAAAAACGGCGTAGGTAGGCGTGGCTAACGATAATACCAATATGGCGGTGACATCAGGGCCAGACTCAATAATATTAAAACTACTATACAAATATGACTAGTTATTCAGAAGATTTAATCATAATCTAAAAAAGTGCAATACATTTTTAATAAACTATGATTTATTTATCCGCGGTAAACACTAAAAACACGATATATTATACATAAAGATAAATTAATACAGTCAAATACTATTAATTTATTCTCTGAAGTACGGGCCATTACTTTGTTTACATATTTGTATACTAACCTGTGGAACGATATTCCTGAAGATTTTTTATTAACATTGCTTCTGCTACTGCAACTACGTTGAGAACAAGAAACCATTATTATGCACTATCACAATATATTACAGTTTCTATAAAAGTATTATAAAACTGAAAATATTCGAAAAAACAACAAATGTAAACAAACATATACGATCTGTCAAAAGTTTCAAAGCAATATTAACAATATGGCCGAAGTGAGGTCGTTTTTAGTCACGTGATGCCCTCTCCATAGATTTTAACTCGATGGTGTTGACCGAATCTGAAAGAAAAAACGACTTCCAAAAGACATTAGAAAACAGATTCCACCATAATTTTTTTGACCTCAATCTGGGCTGGTAGCTGCTCAATATTCGATCCAGCAGAAGGTCAACTCCTCCCATCTCTTCGTTATATTTTCTTATTAGGTCCGGTTGAGGCACATTTTTCCTACTTTGGCTTGGGGACTGGTTTGGCTTTGAAATAATTACTTGCAACTGTAACGACAAAGTTATTATTCCACTTGACACAAATGACTGTTCCGTCTGAACGAAAGTTGTAAAAACCACGTTGTTTTTTTTATCTCCTTTGAGTTCGGTAGCGGGCAATTAGCTGTACGGTTCTCGAGAATTGTTCCACAAGCTCGGACTCCTTGCTTTGCTAAATCTGTTAATTTGTGGCTTATAAAAAAATTATCTCAAAAAACACTAAATGTTGTAGGGGATTTTGAACGACGGCAAGGAGGTCATTGATAACACGAGTTCCTAGTGGTGCTGAACAATTTTCTGTTTTCCCACAGTAGATTTGATATGGATATTATAATGAATAACCATCTACTCCACAAAGCATCCATAACTTAAACCCGAATCTTATAGGTTTAGTTTTTATAAACATTTTAGTAGAACGGTATCCATGATATTGAACCATTTCTTCATCTTTGCTTAGTAATTCGTGAAATATTCCAAATTGTTAAAATTGCGCCAGAAGCTTGTCTCACAAAGGTTGGACCTTAGTTACTTTAGACGGAGTGAGGTTTTGATTGTTGCATGTATGTAAATGTTTTTTGATAGAGCGAAATGTTTCTCTGCTCATAATTTTTCCAAATAATGGAGCAAACAAATCTTTTGTCGTAGAGTACCTGAGTACCAATAATCCATGAAATTGTCTCTGTTCTTGATCAGTAATCTGAAAGGATGGATTATTCTTTTCTCGAAGAGCGTATAATAATGTCTGTTCTAAGATAAATCCCATAATATCCGATGTAAAAAATAGGCCAAAAATTTCAAAAGGTGACTTTCCAAGGTGCCCTTCTCCTACTTTTCTAGGCACGACTAATGGAGTTTGAATATGTACACTCTCTTGCTTTTTCCATGTAATATCTGTATTAGAAAAATTCTTACGAGCTCGTTTTGCAGTGGAAAGTCCTGGTTTTAAATCGTCTGTGTCACTGAAAGAGTCGTCATCATCATCAATCAATACCTGATTCGTGCACCTCTACTTCTGCAGAAACTTCCTTGGGTAGACCTAGATTGTCTAATGGTAGTTCATTATTTCCCCCATCATCGTCGCTTTCATTAGCTTTGTCTCCAAAATCAGGTAGCAGAAGAACTATGTCAGCTAATAGCCTCGCCCAGAAATCTGTATCTTCTAAGAGAGTCATTGAAATACAAAATAAACACGTTTTTGTAGTACAAATAATAAAAAATAGACAAGTAAAATTATTACTACATTTGGTTACATTGAAGAATGCTATTGCTAATTAGGTTACACACTGAAACATGTATTATACGTAACTGTACTATAAACAAGAATACGCTAAAATAAAAAGTATAACTTGCCCTTAAAACGTTTTTGGGTCCATAGTAAAATTGGAAAATAAGCTGACTAAATATTCTAATTTTAAAATGTTTATTATGCTGAGTAAACACTACACTTGAAAGATAGGCGCAGCAAACTGGCAACGGTTGGCAATGGATAGGACTGCCTGGCGTAATAGACTTGGGAAGGTCGAGGCTCTTTCATAGGGCTGTAGCACCATTGATCATGATGAAACACTACATTGTTATAACGAACCAACTATTTAGGATTATTGATACCGGTATAAAGTTACAAACACTTTGGGGCGGGAAGGGAAAGTTTCTTCATTTTTGCCGGATTTCCTTACTAAAACATGCCAACGTTCCCATTCTGGGAACAAGTATTAGAAAGCTATACTTTTGACACTTTTTAAAAACAAATTCGTTTTATATAAAGACAACTACATTCATTACCATATTAATAAATAAAAAGAAAATAAAATATTGGAAAAAGATCCTTCTATTATATTTAAAATGAAGTTCAAAGTTGAAAATCATAATTTTATAAAAACATCAAATTTCATAAATCATAAAAAAATAATAAAAATTATTATTTCAGGAAGTTTTGCAGTTATTCTGGTAGATTATAGGTTGGTTTATTCAAGTATGTTCCCAAAATGGGAACGTTGGGGCTTAAAAGGTTAAAACGACTGGTGAAGTTGTCAAACAGATATAAATCATAAAGGGAGTTAGCTAGGTGAAAAACTCTAGGAGTGTACTATTGACTCTATAAAACGTTCGCACTTGTCTAGTTAAGTGAGGTGTTATCCTGTGTGTTGCCTGCCATGTAGGTTACCGATATTCTTAGAGTAGGGAATTTTACACGTCAAAATTCCCTATTCTAAGCTTGTAACAAAGCTATTGCAGAAACATTTGCTGATATTCATTAACAAAATCCTAGCAGTCATAATATACCTAGGGAAATGTTAACGCACAAGGTAACTATAAAATCCTCTATTATCACCATAAACGATATTAATGATCCTTTAAACATCGGCATTACTCTTCAAGAATTTGAATTGGCTATTTCTGATTTAAAAATCACCTCCCAGGTGTTTTTATTACCAGGCTGGACCAGGCGAGGCGATGACATATTACAAATATTATTTATAAAAAACTTACCATTTACAGCTAAACTACATAGTTTTACTAGATTTATTTAATATTTGTTTTCTAAAACATAAATTTTCTGTCCTTTGGTCCCAGGCAATAATAATTCTCATCATCAAGCCAAATTAATCTAAAGATAAGCCCACTTCTTACCACCCCATCTCGCTTACCTGTAGTATGTGTAAAATATTGGAAAAAAATTTAAACCTTCGTCTAATATGATACTTGAAAAATAATAATCTCCTTTCCACCTATCAAAGTGGCTTTCGAAGAGGCAGATCGATGTCAGATAACCATGTTACTTTACAAATCTAAATTATTGAAGATTTTGCAAACAGAAAAAAACTGATTGCAATATTTTTTTATATAAGCCAAGCTTTTGAGAGAACTTAAGGACACTACATTTTAAAAAATCTAAGCGATAACGAGATTCAAGGTAACATACTAGCATTTGTAAACAATTTTATAAATAATCGATCAATATAAATTAGGATAAATGGTCTTAAAAGCTCAACAAGACCATTAGATAATGGAATTCCACAAGGTTCCATAATAAGTTCAACATTATTCTTAATTGCTATCAATAGTGCTATTCATAAAAGCCTATTAAAACCAGTATTTATATAGACGACATCGTCGTTTATACTAAATCAAACAATATAGAATCCGCAAATAAAGTTTTACAAAATTTTTCAACTAGGCTTGAAAATTGGACATTAAAACCTGGGTTTAACTTTTCTACAGAAAAAACAGAATACATAATTTTTATTACAAACAGATCTCGGTATTTAATTGACCTGAATTTAAATAATTTATTAATAATGCAATCAGAAGTTAATTTTCTAGGTTTAACTTTTGTAAAGACCACAGCTTAAATTGGAACTTGCATATCAACAAACTATAACATTTCTGTCAATCTAGCTTAAATATACTCAAAATTGCATTAAAATTTAGTAATTTTACTAATTACTAAATTAGTACCACTAGTAGTGTATAAATTCTAGCTAAAGAGCCACCTCTATACATAAGGCGTCAACATCTATCACTAAACCACATTGTCAAAAATTTAATTCAAAAACAACTTCGTCTTTTCTCTCAAATTTTCCACTCTGGCATCCTCTCTTTTAAAAAGGCAACAAACTGTATACTTATAATACAAAGAATAAAAGTCAAAAATTTTAATATGGGTCAAATTAGTCTATTGCTATATACAAATGCAATCTGTTCTCCATGGACAAACCGCCTACTAACCATTGATCTAACACCAAGAAAGTGGCCCAAATCAAATACTAACTTCTCGGCAATTAAATATCGTTTTGCAGAAATCATATATATATATCCCATTACCCCAACTACTTAAAAATCCTTACCGACGCCTCTAAAACTCCAGATGGACGTCTGCTGCTTACTATTCTGATAAAGAAAAACTCCTACAGTATACGCTTCTACATATTATCGTATGCGCATAAGCGAGACCACAGCTGTATTAAAGCCCTTAACTTTTTTCAAAACGAGTAACATGATGAAGTGCGTCATCAAATAAAAAGTGAGTTAGAAATACTTCATTTGATGGGAAAGGACACAGCGTTCATTTTGGTACCATCGGACACTGGAATCTGGGGAAATAAAATAACAGATCAACTACCAACTACAATCTGTATCAACTTATCTAATTAAAGTTCATTGAAATACCATTTGTCAAAATTTCTTGGAAAATTCAGCAACCAAATTAAATCCAATATGCCCAAAGGTGAACAGCTCTTTGAATATCCCCACAAGTAAACGAGATCAAGTAATTATAAACCGTTTAAGAAATAGTCATACTGCTGTACCATATAAATTTTTAATCAGTAAAGATCCACCACCAATTTACAACAACTGCTCTACTTCATTGACAGTGAAATACTTCCTGCTTTTCCATTTTTCCAAAATCAAAGAAGAATGCATGGAATTTCAGACAACTATTGAATTAGTTATTCCACTAATAACCCTGAGCAGTTGATATGAAATAAGTGTTTTAAATAAATAAAAAAAAAAAAAGATTCTGGGGCGCAACAATTTTATATGTATAATGTAGTTAAGGAACGCAGAAAATGGCACCTATATATTTAGGCCAATTGTGGGGTATACCACTCTTATAATATAACAGAAACAGTAAGGTACAGTTGTAATATCTGATACAAGTTGTATTTTGCAAAAACATTATGCTTAATTGATCTTTGCACCAATGATTTAATCAAATGGCGAAATCGGAAGAAAGTAAAAATTTTTTTAGGAGAATGGTTCCTACGTTATATTTTGGTAAAGGTTCAAACATTTTTTCGATAAGAGCAAAAAGCCCACGTGCTGGTGCGCCTTTCCTGCCGTGGTTTATATATAGAATATCCTTTGTTGTGCTCTAAAAATTTGGTAAAGCAATTTAGTGACAGATTGAAATTAATATAACCCTCTATAGCCCCGTGTGTACTCAAGGCAACAAAAGTTTTTGATGCAGAAAACTTTTTTAAAACAATTTCCGACTCTAAGATGCCCTCTGTTGATTTCAGGCAACATTTGGTTATACATTTTAATACACTTAGTGCCATCTATGAACCTATGACGAAACCTATATGGAAATTTTTAACAGTATGTCAAATGCACATGGCTGCCTTATTAGTTTGTATTTTCGATCGTGATTTATTGTTATAAATTGTGTACAATTTATATAAAAATACATAGAGGCATTATATCAGCATTTAGATATTGATTGCCGTTGAAATTTGTTTATTTTATTGTGTTGTTTCAGTACTGTGATAAAAAACAGGTATGTTGCTTTGAATCCACATGACCATATCATTTTAATTATTTAGGATAACAAAACGTTTACCCAACAAATCCGAGGAATCCGAAGACTCTGACTTTGAAGAGAGTGATAATGAATTTTTCATAGGTACTCAGATATCAATCGATCCAGGATCAAATGAAATGGAAATTAAAGATGATTTGTACGAAGCAAATTTAGACCGGTATTCTTAAGGACAAATTGGAAAAGCAAATCACTAATGCTGAAGAACAACAAGGTTTTACAAAAGGGCGGTCTATAACAGACGCAGTATTTATAATAAAACAAATAAAAGAAAAAGCTATAGAGTTCGGCATGCCAGCGTATATTTGCTTCATTGATTTGACGAAGGCATTTGACAGAGTTCGCCTGGGAGACATTCTAAATATATTAATAGAAAATGAAACACCGACCAGTATAACAAAGATACTCCATAACCTAAATAACAACAACGTAACCAAAGTTAGAGCAGGAGACGAATTCACTGAAAATATTCCAACACCGGGAGGAATTAGACAAGGCGACAGTTTAAGCCCCTTCTTGTTTAATCTTCTCATGGGCAAAATTATCAACAAAGTAACATCTCTTAATCTCGGATATAGAATGGGCAACAAAAGAATTGGTATGGTGTGTTACGCAGACGATGCAGCAATTATTGCCGAATCAGAAGATGATCTCCAAAGGCAGCTCTTTCAGTTCTTTCAAACAAGCCGACTACTAAATATGAACATCTCTACCAACAAAACTAAATGTATGACAATAGCAAAAGATCCGCTCAGATGTAAGTTAGTGGTTGAGGACAACCCCATAGAACAGGTGATGCAATTCAGATATCTGGGCATAGATATATCAAGCACCCACGACCCAGTAAAGGACCTGAGGAGTCAGATCAACAAAGCATCTGCACTGTCAGGATGTCTGCGGGAGATAGTCTGGTCAAATCCGTATATGCGCACAGATAGTAAAATTAGAATCTATAAGACTTGCATACGACCGATCATGACATATGGCATAGAAGTGCGCGAAGATACCAACAAAACGAAACAGATGCTAAGGGTTGCCGAAATGAAAACCCTAAGAACAATAATGGGGAAAACAAGAAGAGACAGAGTGAGAAATACAAACATTAGAGAGCAGTGCAAAATTCAAGATATTGTAAGATGGGGAAGGCAGCGCAAGAGGATGTGGTACAACCATGTAAGACGAATGGATGAGAATAGACTCCCAAAAATTGCCCTAGAAAACAATCCGCCCGGTTCAAGACCCCCCGGAAGACCACCTAAAAGATGGAGGGATAGTTGGCAATCTACCTCCCAAGAAATTAACCAGAGGCAGCTTCAGAATTAAACAGATCGAAAGATCTACAAAAAGTAGAAGAAGAAGAAGAAGAAATTTAGACCAGGATACCAATTTAGATTTAAACCAAGATGAAGATTAAGATGATACCGATAAAACAAAAAGACACACTGAACAAAATGTGTTCAAAAGGTCAAAATGATCGAAAAAAAACATTCAGTGGAAGAGTGGTCCCCGAACAGTATTTCCAATTCCAGAATGGAAAGGTAATTTACCGACATGCAAATTATTAGAACCGGAATCCCCTCTACATTATTTTAAAAAGATGATATCTATCAATATGCTGGAAAACATAGTAGAACAAAGTAATTTGTATGCACTGCAAAAGAATATAAATAAACCATTGAATATGACACTAGCAGAATTAAACCAATTTATTGGATCTGTTCTACTGATGTCAATATATGGCTTGCCAAGGACAAGATCATTTTGGCAGAAGGAAACACGTGTTGCTCAAATAGTTGACACTATATCTAGGAATCGCTGGGAAGAAATAAAAACTAAAATTCATTTCAATAATAACGAAAATATGGTCAACAATAATGTTAAGTTATACAAAAATTAGACCATTCATCAACGGTCTAGTTCAAAATTTTCAGAGTATTCCAATGAGTGAAAAATTGTGTATTGATGAACAAATAATACCATTCAAAGAGTCACATTCTTTAAAACAATATATGAAGAACAAACCCAAAAAATGGGGATACAAGGCATTTGTTTTATGTGATAGCAATGGTATTGTTTATAACTGGGAATTATATACAGGAACTGTTGAACATCCTCTTCATTTACCTAATGTAGGCACCAGCGGTAATGTAGTAATAAGATTGTGTGAGATAGTCGAACCAAACAAATACTATAAAGTATATTTTGACAACTGGTTCAATAGCATTCAGTTGCAGATTGAAATGGAAAAACGTGGACTGCAATATTTGGGAACTGTTCATCCAAACAGATTGCCTAATTGCCATTTTTCTGATGACAAGAATATGAAGAAACAGGGTAGAGGTACTGTAAAAGAAAACCACGCTACAGTAGATGGCATAAGACTAACAGCGTTAAAGTGGTACGATAATAAACCGGTTCATTGTTAGTACATTGTTGGTCTGAGCTACTTCGTTAGTCAAGAGATGTGATAAGAAACAAAAATCAAGAATTGTATGCTGTCTAAATGCAGTGCAATTTTATAATAAATTTATGAGAGGTGAAATTGAAAAGAAAAACCAGTTGCAGTTTAAGTCCCACTTATGTGTCGTACTCTTAGCAAGAACTGACCAGATCAAAAACAAAGGACGTTCCAGGCTCAGTGAAATTGAGAACAAAATTGTAAAAAAAACAGAAGAGAGGACCTACTGCTATTGTACCACCAAAGGAAGTTAGGCTTGACCAACCTCCACTGGCCAGTATTTTCTGAAAAAAAGGGAAGATGCGAAAAACCAGGATGCTGTAATACTCCTAAAGTAATGTGCGATAAATTTAAAGTTACTTTGTCCTGCCCACAGTTGCCTGAGGGCAACACTCCAAAACTCTTCCCAAACAAAATTTAAAAAATCTAAAAAAATTACTTGTTATTGTAAATGCATATTTGAGCATATATTATACAAATTAAAATATTTTCTCTTAAGTTTACAAAAAAAGTCGGGCAATAGAATATGTGTCATAAAAATCCGTCCGATGTTAGGACATTTTACTTTACATGTATAATATATCTTTATGGTAAGCTTACTGAAATCATGAAAATAATTATGACACTCATAAAAACTTTAGTAATAATACTTTTTATCTATCGTTGGAGTTTTCGTTTTATTCATGTTTTCGTGCGCAATTTTGTGTTAAAAAAATATCACGAATTTACAACCAATCTGCATGGTTTTAAAGACATAAAACTATGCAATTTTGTTACTATATAAAGATCAACTCGTAAGCATCTACATTTATTTTTATGTTTGTGAATATAAAATATAGGCGAAACTTAATAGATTTTAAAATTTTATCATGTTGGTTTTTAACCGGAATATTGTGATACTATTTTATGTCTTATTGTTTAAAAGCGTCTCTATTTATGCAGGTGAGCAATACATTTTTGAATTTTATACATTTGTTGATAGTAAGTCTAGTACATTATTTACGAATTTTTCATTGTACACCAGTCATCATTTCTTAAAGTTTAATTTTGACGGAAAATCCTAAAAACAAATTTCAACACACTTATTTACCTAAGAAAACTATGATTAGTGTGACCACCTTCAATTTAATCGAATTCGGGACAAGGCTAAAAAAACCTGAAATCCTGGAACTTTTCAATGAAAATCGGGCCATTTTTTATTTTTTTTAAACAAGGACTGTAATACCATCATTTTATTGATTATTTAACATTTTTATGTTGACAATGATATTTTTGATGGGATTAAGCCATAATTGGTTATAATAATTATATTTTTGTTAGTTTTTGACGTTTCGACTTCCAATCCGGAAATCATTCTCAAAAAAGGAAAAATTAGAAAATCAACTGATGTTGGATTTCCATGTTAATGTAACCTTAGGTTAACATAAGAATGTAATTATCATTACAACCAATTGTGGCATAATCCCATAAAAAATATAATTGTTAAACATGCCACAAGAAAACAGCTTTAAAACATTTAAAAATCAATCCATTCATATTTTAAATTGACTTCAACGAACAAAATATATTAATTATTTGCACTGCTTATTTGCTTTGACAATGACGGCGACTCTTTTAAAAACTATAAAAACTAAAAATCAACACATTTATATTTCAAATTAAATTTTACAGACAAAATATTTTTTAAGGTTTCAATGCCAAGTTGCGATTTTTCGGATGTCCATATTTTTGTAATCAATGTAAAAATTGATTACCAGAAGTAGCTGGTAAACAAAAGATGAATTAAATAACTCGTGAAAAGAGTTTCTACGAAACGTGATTCTTTTCAAAGTGTTGAAAACATTCGACCAGCGTGGTTTTGTGCTATTTTCGTTCCAAGTTTTAATTTTATCACTAGTCACAAATTTCTTTACATATTCGAACGTCTACATTTTCTTCTATGCTAATCCAATTATTCTCTGCCATGCGTTTATTCATTGCCCCGACTTTATTCCAATTCGGTTCAGTAGCGAGTGTAGCCGTAGCCGGTCTCAACTTTTGTGGAGGAAGAGTTCTGAACTAAGTAGGGATTCTTCAACGCTCCACAGAAGACAGACTGGGCGGGGAAGTCCTCAACCCCGACACGGCGCGTCCCATATGGCTGATAGGGGACGTCCTGTATATTATACAGGATAGGTGCGAATAAGGTTCGCCAAATAAGCACCCGCGGATCAACTGAGGACATGGTATAGGGCAGCAGCTATGTCATTACTAACTCCAAGGCTGGGAAGAATGACTTCTTAATAGGCTTGGAATCAGATACTTATGGGCGACAATCAGATATTGGTTTAATCGGTTATAATACTGCGGTGTGTAAGGCAAGGAGAAACCAACACACTAAATATTCTCAAGATATTATAACTATGGCAAGTTACGGAAAACAAAAGGCCCCTAGTCCGTGGCAGACCTTAGATGGTCAAGGGGTGCTAAGAATCCCCACGACAAATGCTAGGAACCACCGAAAGTGGAAAACAAAAATTACAAGTTAAAAATTGGAACCTGGAATGCAAAATCTCTCTTTATGCCAGGAAAATCTCATAACATCGTGAAAGAAATGAAAAGAATGGGAGTCAACATTCTCGGAGTCAGTGAAGTTAGATGGCCTGGATCTGGACAGACAAACATCGATAACCATGTAATATACTATGCTGGTAATGACGATCCTCATCATTATAACGGAGTGGCATTTATAGTTGACCAGAAAAGCAGTAAATGTATAAAGAACTTTATACCTATATCTGATAGAGTAGCTATGCTGCAAATTAATACCACTCCTCGTAATATTAACTTTATTCAAGTATATGCTCCTACAGCAGAAAAACCAGAAAGAGAAGTACGAGAATTCTACCAAGAGATCAAACAGCTAATGAAGATCACAAAGAAAAATGCTGTAAACATTATTATGGGAGATTTTAATGCCAAAGTAGGTGAAGGGCGGACCGAAGACGTAGTAGGAAACTTTGGTTTGGGCCAAAGAAATGATAGAGGAGAAATACTGGTCCAATTTTGCCAAGAAGAAAATCTAATGATCGCAAACACCTGGTTTAAACAACCAAAAGAAGATTATATACATGGAAAGCACCTGGCGATAATCAAAACAGCATAATAAGAAACCAGATTGATTATATATTAATTGACAAACGTTATAGAAATGGAATCAGGGGAGTTAAAACATATCCCGGGGCGGACATCGGTTCCGACCACAATCCTGTTGTTGGTAAAATTTCAATTAAACTAAAGAAAATCAAATACAGAGAGAATATAAAACCTAGCCTCGAAAAACTTAAAGATCCAATAGTACAGGCAGAAATAGAGAAAACACTCAATGATACACTCAAAGAAAAGTTCAGTGAAGCACCCGCGGAAGCAGAAGAAACAATAGAAAGTATTTGGCACACCTTCAAAACAACAATCACAACTATACAAAGAGAACAACTACAAGACAACATCAGAAAAACAAAGAATACATGGATGACAGAAGAAGTCCTAGAACTGATGGACATAAGGAGATCTTACAAAAATCGCAATGAAGAAAAATATAAAGAAACCCAGAGAATCATCCGAAACAAAATTAGGAAAGCCAAAGAAGAATGGATGAGCAGCAAGTGTGAGGAACTGGGAGATTTACTAAAAAAGCATGACTACTTTAATGCATACAAAAAGATTAAGGAAGTCACAAATATGAAGAAAAAAATCACTACAACAACTTTAGTAGATGATAACAACGAAATAGTATCTAGTCCAGAAAATGTAGGAGATATGTGGGAAAAATACATCGAAGATCTGTTTGATGACGAGAGAACAGAACCACAAATGAATATAGTACAAGAAACAATACTTGATATATTAACATCGGAAGTTACAAAAACAATCAATACGGCAAAGCCACGAAAAGCCTCAGGTCCAGATGAAATATACGTAGAGATGATAAAGCTTATCAATGAAGAAAATCTTCAGACGTTAACAATATTATTTAACAAAATATATACCACTGGAATCTTCCCAGAAGACTGGCTTAGATCGACATTTATACCTATACCCAAGAAAAATAAAGCAAATAGATGCTCACAGTTCAGATTAATTAGCCTGATGAGCCATTTTCTGAAAATTTTACTCAAAATTGTACATCAACGAATATACAGAGACATGTCTACGCGCCATTTTCATGCAATTCCTGTGCTATAGCAAAAATTGAAACGTGTTCAATTTTTCCTATAGCATATATTTGCTGCAAGTTGCAGCAAATTTTTTTTTTCTTTTTCTTCTTATGTAGACATGACTGTCTTTTTCAATGTGTCTCCAGTCAGTTGTTATTCCATCGTTTTCGTGGTCTTCCTACTGATCGTCTTCCTATTGAGGAACCGTCTCTTGCCATCTTTACTACTCTATTTGTTGTCATTCAGCTTATATGATCGTTCCATTTTACTCTTCTATTTCTTACTCTAGTCATCGATATGGAACTTCACTGAATATTAAGAAAACAAAATGTATACTGATTTCTAAGAAGGAACATCAAATTGAAAAAATCATTGTGAATGGTCAACAACTAAAAAGAGTAAAAACATACACCTACCTTGGTCCAAACGTCAATGAAAATTGGGACCATTTCCTAGAAATAAAATGTAGGATAGAAAAAGCAAGATCTGCATTTCAAAAAATGGCTAAGCTATTCAAATGTCATTCAAAAATCATGTCTATATAAAAAGAAGAAGAAGAAGAAGGAATATGATGTGATGGTACGTCAACATCGGGGTAATTTTTAACTGATAGACATCCTTTAATGAATCTCTTATCGAAAGCTTGAGTATGAATAGTGCTGAGATAGGAATTAATATAAACGCTAAAAAAACTAAGTACATGCTAATTACAAAAAGACCACAAAATATACATCACCTATTGACAATCAATGGTAACTTGATAGAACAAGTAGAAAAATATGAGTACTTGGGAACTTTGATCAATGAAACCAATGATCATACTGTAGAAATAAACAGGCGAATTTCGCTGTTATATATTTTCAATATTATTATATGGACCTGAGACTTGGACATTAAAAAAATGCAATTTAAAAAGAATCGAGGCTTTAGAACTCTGGTTATACCGCAGAGTATTAAAAATATCATGGACTGATAGAATTACAAATAAAGAAGTACTGGAGAAGGTTGGTAAATAAACAGAACTAATCACCACTATACAAACCAGAAAACTGGAATACTTAGGCCACGTGATGAGGGGTCCAAAATATGAAATTTTGAGACTCATAATACAGGGAAAGATTCAAGGAAGAAGATCTGTTGGCCGAAGGCAGAACTCATGATTAAAGAATCTACGTGATTGATATCAATGCAGATCGATTGATTTGTTTAGAGCAGCAAGTTCTAAAATAAAAATAGCCATTATGATTGCCAACCTCCGTAGGGAGACGGCACTATAAGAAGAAGAATAAATCTCTTGTTCACCATTATGCAATCAATTTGATTCCTCATTATGTTTCCTGGTTAATCTTGCGGAGAGACCCAAGTATACAAACGTCTTGGTGGTAGTTTAAACAACGTATTTAGAATTGTAATTTCTTCTTTCTCTACAAATAGTGGAAAACAGACTCCAAGTCTGGTCATTTATTGAATGGTATTATGAAGTTTTTCTGTCTGATAAATTGCATTCACATTCCAGGTACACATTTTGATAATCAACTTCAAAGTTTTTATAGAGGCTTTTAGTGACCAGTTCTGTCACAGGGGTTTCGCTGGGTTACGACCCGAGAGGTACTGTAATCTAGAGGTAGATCACCTCCCCTACCGAATCTTGGCTTCCGTATTCCATGATTAGTAGCTGTTTCCACTTTAGTTCTGTTTGCCATTATAGCTTTACTAGATATGTCATCAGGATCCTTAAATGCAGTGATTTCTCGATGCCTGCTGCATTCTGATGCCGTTGATCACTTTCTTGGTTCTTTCGTCTTCGACCAATTGATCAATTTTAGGACAACAGAGTGCCCTTTCACTTACAAGCTCATCCGCCCGAAACCGTTGGCCAGTAAATTGTAGATTGCTTATCCCTGCAATTTCTCGGACGTGAGAGCCTCGTTGGTTATCTAGCAGGATGCACCAAATGACCTTGATCTAGATCATCATACGAGCAGGAGAGGTTGATATTTGAATAGGAGGGGCTATATGTTGCGCATCACTAGCCCATTACACCCCATAATAACTCAACAACCATAATTTCAATGTAGGAAAGATAACATCTAACCCAAGAATATTAAATTGTACTACCTAAGGAGAGAAAATTAGATGCAAGAAAAACTATACACTTTGTACAAAGAACCAAGGAACATTGAAGCAATTAAAAAAAGATAACTTAAATAATTGGAACATCTAGAACATTACAACAAGTTAAAAGAAATAAATACAAAACAAGAAGAACTGATTGATAAAGCCGAAGGTAGTGGAAAGCAGTTACGCCAGATAACAGAGCCAGAAAAATAGAAAACTGAAAAAAGCAAGCAATAGGGAAAGAAAAATGAATAAAATCTCAACGCTGTTCTGAAAACAGTCTATATCTATTTATTCTACCTATATTTTATTTAGCAGATCCTTGTTTATATCTGTTAAAATGTAGTTTGTTCTTCTATTCTTAATATATAAATTGTTATAACCTCTTTTATAATATAAGTAACAAAAGATAATTTTTCCCTCATTACTACACTATTAAAATGCACTTACCAAACCTTCTACCCAACAATATAGACACATAATCTATATTTTTTGCTTCTACGAATGTGCTTGTCCTTTTAGGAAGACATTTTCGAATTTTTGGTGGAAGGGAAACATCTATCGAGAAACATCCATGGATAGTTTCACTTCAGAATTCTAAAGGTCATTTCTGCGGTGGATCTCTTATAAATGATGACACGGTTTTAACAGCAGCACACTGTATTAAAGGGTGAGTTGAATATAATATTGAAAAAATGTATGAATACGATAGCAAAAGAGTTCTATTGGTGAATTATTTTAAACCATTTATTAAAATTTTTTTTTATCAAAACGTCTAGATTATACTTCTATCATTAAATTTATCCCAGAACATTGGGGAAGATATTTTTAATAGGAATCATACAAAATAAATAATATTTAAGAACTAAAACTCAAGCAGAAAAAGTATAATAATTGTCTTATAATGCTAACATGTAAATAACATAATAAGGAAATGTTGCATCATACAATAGATGACATGTATAGAAACACTTAGTTTCTAAAATATAAATATTAGTTTTGTTTATCTTCTTCTCACGGCGCCGTCTCCTTTTGAAGGTTGGCAATCCAAATGGCAATTGGAGTTTTGGAAACTGCTGCGCGAAAGATGTCTGATGTCTTCCTATTGATTTTCAACCCTGTACTTTTCCTTCCAGTATAACTTGAAGTAATTCATATCTTTCGCCTCTCAACACATGACCCAAGTATTGCATTTTTCGCTCTTTATGAAGTATGAGTTTTGTTTATGAATATGTTTAAAACGTTATAAGCGTCATAAAAAGAAACAGTTTGGGTCCACGTGTCACCACTGAATAGCAAATCGGTAAAACGAAAGTTTTTTATTTTTGTATTTCGAAGTTATTTTAGCCCTAGATATTTTTTAGGCTATTTATTTTAAATCTATTTTAAACTTTTTCATTGAATTCAGAAATATGATGGTAAGCTTCTTCCTTCAATTAATTAGTGTTTAGCACGTAGAAATTGTCAAAAAAAATTTCAATGAAAGTTATCTTTCACTTAAACTAAGTTGATTTTATGAATAAGTAATAAGTAAGTAATTAAAATTACGACAGATATGGACTTCCGCCAATATTATAAACTTTACAAATAATAGGCAAATATCGAGCACAGTTTTTTTATTAAATCTTGTCCAAGCAATTTGGCTCTCAGAGCATCTTCAGGAGCACCTGAAATGAACCAAGGAACGTTTTATCAAGTTAGAGAAAATTAGTTTCCTTGGAAAAAAAGTTGATAGTTGATAAAAACTTTGGTATAACGTTTTAGACCTTCTTCGTCTAAAATTTTGGCAATTCGGCACGACGATGAATGTTATATACATTTACACAAAAACTAACACTAGACAGAGGACAAACGGTTTTAAAACTAAGCTATATTGTGGGCAAACGGAAGGAGACAGAATGGCTCCTGGTCTTACCGGAAATGTTAAAGTGACATCTGACATATGACAACTTGGATGGGCAGTCACAATTTTGGTGATCTGGACTTTAAAAAAAAAATTCTATTGTAAACTCAACATTGACCAAAAGTCCAACTGACCACTTATATAGGAAAAGTCAACTGATGAAATATGAAATTATATAAATTCCTTTATGTAGACTGTATAAACCAGATCTCACACTTAAACATGTCAATGATAATTTAGGTGTTAGTTTGGGAGCAAATGCAGTGGATACAGAATGTGTATGTAAGAACTAGGTATACTAAACAATCTGTTAGAGAGTGGTTGATTGACTACACTAAAAAGTTCTATCAAGCACTACCAATACTATAGAAAAGGAATAATTTAAATTTGAAATTGAAATACTTGAACTTAAAAATCAAAGTTGAAAACAAAGTGTGCAAACTGAAGTATTATACGACTGGTCCAGTCCAACATTCAGTAAATGAGAAAACTATAAAATTCAAAATGTCAAAGCATTACTCAAGACCAACACACCAACCGTGGGAAATGTTAAAATATACATCATAATAATAAAAAATTGTGAAAATATTATATCTAAATTACGAAAAGGTATTGGAAAAGTATGGACAGTGTCATTAACGCCAACTGTATATCAATTGCTCATGAATTAACTTATTTAGCAAGTTGTTGATGATTAAAATGTTAATTTTAATTCACGTATGAAATTAATTTAGTGTAGGAAATCTAAACAGTCGAGCTGGGTCTCCTACGAGGTAAAGCTGCAATAAATTTTTTAAAAATCGGTTTAAATTTAGTACAATTTAATTAATTTAAGTATTAAGACAGATAGGAGAAGATTTGGCAATTACAAAACAACCAAATGAAAAGTCCAACTCTAAGTAATTTTTCTTCCTACTAATATCATGAAAAATAGATGAACCAGTATCGATATTAAAGTTTGGTCTGTTTAAATGTTCTCTGATTCTAGTAGACAACTTTCGAATAATTCTACCTACATATCTACCTACAATCTAGGGTTATTGATGTCATTGGGATTAAGCAAGCATTGTAATAAATAAGCAAGCTTTTCTATAAGTTCAAGTTTTGCTATTATTAAGTTATACTATTTAGAAGCTTATGGATGATGTTAGGATTATAACTATTTTTAAATGTAATTTGCTTAACAGTATCCTAAATTGAAGTTAGCACTAAAAAGTGAAAATTTGAGAAACCTATGAATTGTAACTGTTGAAAGCAGCCATTTTGTGTTGGATTGGATGATGAGATGTCTCATATATAACATGATCTGTTTGAGTGGGTTTTCAGAAAATATTGTACTCTAGAAAATCCTTTTTTTACGTGATATAGTCATATCCAAGAATTTCAACTTATTATCAGATTCTAGTTTCAAGACGGGATAGTGTTGTAGTTGTATATAAATAATTATCAACACCTAAATTCAAATATACAATAATTATAAAACAAAGAGGCAGAAGAGAGGAAATTGTAATTATGAAAAACTTATTTTAGCTGAATTTTTGTCTATTTTAAATAAACATTTGATTAAAGTGTCTCTTATTTTAGTATCTTGTATAATAATCTAATGTTCTTTATTTTATTAGAGATTCTGACTCTTTCCATGTCGTTGCTGGAACTTCTCGTTGGGCTGATAATGGTTCTACCTTAAAGATCAAAAATATATCACAACATGAAAAATGGCAGAAGACTGAATCAATGTATGAATATGATATAGCAATTTTGAAGGTATATATAAATGAATAATTTTACATAATAAACTTTACTAAAAATTAACGAAAACTAAATGTTTAATATCAGTAGGTAGGTGATTTATACTGATCGACAAGCACTCCCTTCTTTATTCTTTTACCTAGTTATTGTAAACAAAAAAATTGGCATAAAACTGGCTGTTTATTTCTAGCCAAACAAAATATTTTATCAGAATTTCAAGTCTATAGTATATAGTCTCCAAGTAAATTCCCATATTTACTTCCGTAAATGATTTTTTTTTATTTACTATAAAATGATAATAATAATAATTATTAATGATTTAATATTTTGATTACTATGAAATGTTCTAAATATCGATTTGATTGTAAAATTTTCTTGAAATAGAAACTCTTTAGGAAAGTTGTTTACAAATTCTGGATTTATAATTGAGTCGGATGCTCCTGAATCTATTTTATTTATTTATTTTTACGCACAACATTCCGTTAAGGCCTAGGGCGCTTTTTTACACATAATCCTAATATTAACTAATTACAATTATTTTAAACAAAACTTTAACTTAAATATATATATATATATATATATATATATATATATATAATATATATATATATATATATAATATATATATATATATAACCAACTTCAAGGTTGGCTGTCTTTTCACGTCGTTCGTTCGATCTGTTTCAATTAACGCCATTTTACCGGCGGCAGTTGTGAGGCTTTGATTGGTAACTTCATTTTACACTATAATTTTTTAAATTTCAATATGAATCTCTTTGATAATGCTACCTAAAGTCAAAATCAAACCATAAATAATTCTTATATAGTTGGAAGTGAATCTATGATATTCTTAGTTCTTTTTCACTACTTAATGTTAAAATAAAATATTACATGTACATTAGACCACATGTTCTGTTGCTGTGCTAATTTTTAATAAGTTGCTAAATGTTGTTAGTTAATTGATTGTTTATACAATATTACCGTATAATGTCCATTTACTTGAGTTTACTCACATATTTGATAATATCATTGACTGCTACATGTCTTTTTAAGGTAACACTTATAACATCTTTTCCATGATTGTGTGGTTCTCATATTGTACTTTTTAGATGAACTGATGATGCTTTCAGAATACGAAAGCGAAACGTCTTCAAAATAGATAAAGTAGCCTATCAACTTTGTCTTTTATTTCTCCACCTTGAGACCGATATAAGAACTCACCACTCGTCTGAATGATCCTTATAATATATTGGATTGACGGTCGTACTCTTTTTCCGATATATATATATATATATATATATATATATATATATATATATATATATATATATATATATATATATATATACAACATTCTTAACTACTCTGAAGGACCTGGTGGACAATATTTTTCCATTCGTTTCTCTTTTGTGCTTTTCTTTTCTGATTATTACTAGTTTGGGCATTCTGATTGCTGCCATTCTTTCCACATGTCCCAACCATCTGATTCTTTGTGACTTGACGAACTTGGTAATGGTAGGTTTTTTGTATAAAGCCATTATTTCATTGTTGGTTCTTCTCTCCCAACCATCTTCTGTCTTCCGTCATCCGAATATGCGTCTCTATATTTTCCTTTCCCATGTTTCCAGAGTATTTTCTTCCTTCTTATTTAATATCCATGTCTCACCGGCATATGTTACTGTGGGTCGAATTACTGTTTTATATATTCTGAGTTTACCTTGCCTAGAAACGTATTTTTAGTTCAGTAGGGCTCTTAAAGAAAGAGAATAAAGAAAGCTTAGCAACTATTTAGAATAGCTCGATACAGAGACAGTTTCGCCATGTTAATCGCCAACGTCAAGGGGACTTGATAGGGCACGTTAAGAAGAAGAGGGCTCTTAAACTACCAATTTTTTATTGCCTTTTGCTATTCTGGCTTCGAGCTTCTGGCTGTATTTTGAGTTCAGTAGGGCTCTTAAAGAAAGAGAATAAAGAAAGCTGAGCAACTATTTAGAATAGCTCGATACAGAGACAGTTTTGCCATGTTAATCGCGAACGACAAGGGGACTTGATAGGGCACGTTAAGAAGAAGAGAGCTCTTAAACTACCAAATTTTTTATTGCCTTTTGCTATTCTGGCTTCGAGCTTCCATTTCTCTTTTCCATTTTCAACGAAAACTACACCAAAGTATTCAAATTTGTTCACCCTTTTAAAACTATAGCTTTTACCACTTACAGACCTCACACTAAAGTCTTCTTTTTTCACTTCTGTCCCTCTCATGATCATATATTTGGCTTTGTCTTCATTTAGTTCCAATCCGAATTTCTGTGCTTCTTCGATGATTTTCTTCACAACTCTTCTTAATTCTTTTTCAGTTTTTGCTAGGATCGTTAAATCATCAGCAAATACCAAGCACTGGTGCTTATTTTTCATGATTGTTTCTTCCACCATCATATTGCATTTTCTGATTACAGTTTCTAACACTAAGTTGAATAATGTAGTGGATAAAGGATCTCCCTGTCTCAAGCTTTTGCAACCGTAAATTGATCTGATATGATATGTGACCCTGCCAAGCAATTTCACACTTAGAGTTATTAATGTCATTTTTACTAGCCGAATCAGTTTCTTTGGTATACCCAAATGTTCCATTGCTCGATACATTTTGACTCTATCGACTCATATGCTTGTCTAAAATCCACAAACAAAGCATGCAGGGAAACTTTACCTTCATAACAAGTCGTTTGTATCTCCTTAATGAGAAGATTTGGTCTACAGTAGATCTGTCCTTTCTAAGCGTTATAGCCGACTTAGTATTCATTTGCCAAGATTTTGTATACCGTGTCTAGTAAGGCTATACCTCTATAGTTGTCACATTTCAGTTTGTCTCGTGTTTTATGCAGAGGGCATATGCGGGCCTCATACCATTCCGATGGCATTATATGCTTTTCCCATACTTGTACTAGTAGGTGATATATTTTTCTTTGTAGTTGTTCTCCACCAAACTTGATCATTTCTATGCATATGTCATTTTTACCAGGACTTCTGTTATTTTTCATTTCTTGTATTGCTGTCACCACCTCCTCCTCTGTAGGCTGCCTTTCAACTATCGCATCTTCTCCAACTGTCCAGTTGTCTACTGCTTCGTGGTCCACCTCACCATTTAATAATTCTTCAAAATGTTTTTTCCATTCCGTCATTATTTCTGCCAGATCGCTAATTAAATTTCCGTCTTTACCTTTCATATAACTACAGTGGCTTTAGTAACCTTTTCCCATCTTTTTAACTTCTTGATAGAACGACCTCACCTCTTTGTTTTTAAACTTCTCTTCTATCTCTTTTAATTTCAACTCATTGTGGTATCTCTTTTTCCTTCTACACAGAGCTTTCAATCTTCCTCGAATTATTCTATATTCTTGTTTTTTACACTCTCTATTATCTGTTAATATTTGTTGTCTGATCTTCTTCTTTTCCTTTGCTATCGCCTGACACTCTTCGTCAAACCAATCTTTGTTTGTACTTCTCTTGGAGTCACACTTAACTGTTTTCTCGCTAGCTTCTCCTACGGCAGATTTAATTTGTTCCCAGGCTTGATCTTTCTGTAAATTTTGGTCACATTGTTTTTACACAGAATTTTATTTATTTCTTTTTCATATTTATTTTTTATTTTTACTTTCTTTTTTTTTTAATGTACTTTCTCTTCGTTTTATGGTTCGATTTCTCTTTTTCTTCCAGCCTTCTCCCACATGTGACTTTAACAAGGTAATGGTCCGAGTCAATTTCAGCTCCTCTCATACTTCTTTCCTTCTGAACGATATTCATATATTTACTTTCAATCATAACATGATCTATTTGATTCACCGTTCTTCCATCTGGGGAGACCCACGTACCTTTGTATATCTCTTTTCGTTTTAGTTGTGTGCTTCTCACCACCATGTTTTTCTCCATGGCAAATCCAATAAGTCTTTGACCATTATCGTTTGTTACTTCGTGTTTACTATAGTTACCAGTTACTACAGTGTACAGAGGTACTTTTCCCACTTTAGCATTACAATCACCCATTATTATTTTTACATCACGTTTAGCTAGGCGCTCGTATTCATCATTTAGCTGCTTATAGTAAAGATCTTTTATTTCGTCGTCCTTGTCTTCTGACGGTGCATGAATATTGATTATACTGCAATTCCTTTTCTTACTTTTAATTTGTATTGAACACATTTTATCAGAGATAGGATTAAAAGCTATCACTTTGTCCTTGATACGTTCAGCTACTAAAAAACCAGTTCCAAGCATTCTATCTTTACCTCAATTTTTAAAGAGCATTTTCTATATCAGTTATTTCCGATCCTAATTGTTTTGTCTCCTGAATCTATTAGGATTTAAAGTTTTAATTTAGTTAAAAATATATAGATAGAGTAATTTAACATTGGAACTGGGCTGGACACGTCGCCCGAATCACTGATGAAAAGTGGACGAAGAGATTGCTTGAGTGGAGGTCAAGGTTATACAAAAGAAGTAGAGGAAGATGGACACGATGGACTGACGATCTCAATAACATGTCAAGAAATTGGATGCAAAGTACTCAAGACAAAGCACAATGGACAAAAATGAGGGAGGCCTATGTCCAACAGTGGACACAAAGGACTGGATGATGATGATGATGATGAATTTAACATTGTGCAGATTATTCAATTGTATCATGCATTTTTCCAAGCAAAAAAAATCGCGATATTCTAAATCGTGTTGTATACTGCTGTTAGTTTTAAAGTTACAATTAGAATTGGTAGAATAATTGCATCCGTTGCTTAAATCGTCATGAGGGGATGAGTTACCATGATTATTTTCAAATACTTGGTCTTGTTAGAAATTATGAAAATTATGAAGAACATTTGTCTATTAGAGATAGTCCTCATAGACATCGGTTCCCATTGTTAGTTATTTCTAACTTGTTGTACTATATCACGCTGTGGATGTGACGGTAGTTGTCGTGGGACAAAATTTCTTTGAAAATTGTTTGAATTATTATTGCTTCTGAAGTTATTTGCGTTGAATTAAAGGGCCTAGGTTACTTTGATTCAACGGTCTATTTTGAGAACAAGACATGAGGTTAGAGTAATGCTCACATTTTCAAGACAATTCATGTAACGTATGAGGATTAGCATAATACACAGTTTCTCTATAACAAGACTGTAAACCCGAAATAAAAGTTTTTAAAGCTGTAAGATGTAGTGTAGCGTAATTCTGCCTCTAGTTGATCAACGGTTCTTATTGGAACTGAGAGGTTAATCTTCTCTTCAAGCTCTATCTGGGAAACTTTTCCAGTCAGTAGTTTTGTTAACAAGTCTAGGGGGGCTTTTTTTGATAACAGTGTCACTGTGTGTGAGAATACTTGAAGAAAGATCCGAGGACATATCTAATGCCTCTTCTATCTCTATGTAGTTTGTTGAAATATTTCTGACTACAAAGAAGTCGATAAGGTCAGAATTTTATTTGTGTCAGTAGGCCAGTATGTTGGCTTTCCCGTTCATATTACGTCACATTTGATGTATTTCATTGCTTCTTTCCCTTTGGTAGTAGTCAGCAGTGACCCCCAATGTGTATGTTTAGCATTGGAGTCTCTTCCAAGAATAAATCTAAGTCATTGCCTGGTCAGGAAATCTACATATTGATTTTTCTTGATGACATGTCTTGGCGGACTGTGAATCGCTGCGACGATTACCTCAGAGTTTTTACATTTAATTTTTACTGATGTGGCCTGAAATTCTTTAGTTCTGTATACCATTTCCTGATAGTGCATAATATTTTTTTTGATTATTACTGCAGTACCTCCTTGGATGACAAGAAACTGTGATCTTCTAAGCTCGGCTTCTCAAATTCTTGCTTGAAACCATGTGGACCTGTTAAATTGTTGTGACGCTGTTCTTAAAATCTCTCACATAGGACACAATATAGCACATCGGTGATCGGCACAACAAAACTGACACATTTTCATTTGATTAAATTCACCTCTCCACAAAAAAAATTACCGGCATTTTAAAGATTAGATACCCGTGGTTTATCCACTTCAAGATCTTAAATCCAACTTTCCCTTTAACTCCACATCTACCTCCTACAATACTATATTTCCATGACAAAACCAAAAAACGCAAACCATTACGAATTTAAAAAACAATCCATACTCAAAACAATGAAGTGACCACTTCGGTGATCCATTGCAGAGTTATATCCTTCACCCAAATTAGTAAAACTAAAGCATAAACAGACTTACTCTTGTTTATTTGACGCAAAAATAACCTAAAACGGCCTCACGATCAAAAGAAATACAATTAAAAAATATTATTTACAAACAAGAAATGTTTATATTATCAATTCCAACGACGCAAAAGGATTGAAAAAATATTTAGGTGTTTAACATATACGATATGAAATAGAAATACATTGAAAATATTCTTCGGTGTTTTAATACACACACATATATATATATATATAATATATATATATATATATATATATATATATATATATATATATATATATATATATATATATATATATATATTGTCATACTTTTTCTTTTCCAACCAAAGAAAAATAAATAAAAAAATCCATCGAAATAAAATTTCAAGATATCAATATAAACAAATTGTATATAGTAATTTAAGATAAGATTTAGTGTAGATAAGAATAGAAATTTGTTTGGCAAACGACCTTTTTCCGTTTCAAACAAAATTATCAAAAAACCTTTGTTTAGAATTAGAAGACATTTTACCTGTAAGTTAATCTTTTCATTGTTTGTATAGTCGAGTATTAAATGACCATATTTTAATCTTTTGAAATATGTATAAATGATGTATTGAAAAAAAAACCAATTTTAAAGTAAGCTATTTAGTTTTCTCTGAAACCGAAATTAGGCTTTTCCAAAATCATGGTAAACACAATTTAAGCTTTTTGATTGGACGGTCGTTTTTAAATGGGAATTTGGTGAGTCGATCATGAGAGAGGAGAAGTTAGTCATATTTTGGTCATCGAAAGAAAACAGTCGTTTGTCTCAAGATAGGGTGTGGTTCGTGAGTTTGGATACCGGCGTAACGAAAAGAAGTGAATAGTTTGAAGAAGGAGATAACAAGTGGATTAAAAGAGGTCCTTGTATCTACCGTGGGCATTTTATAAAGTATATGTGAAAGTATTCTTACGGCAGCAAGTTGACAAAAGGAGGTCCTGGTGTCATAAATAAGTAGCGGAGTTTGGAGAAGTGAATCAGGTGTTTTTTGTGTAGTCTGAAGGAGGTTTGCAGAGACGTAAAGAAGGAGCCGAGGTGACAAATAGGGGAGATCACATATTTGAGGAGACTGGACTTTTCTGGGTATGTTCCAACATACAACTCAAGAAGAAAATAAACTGTAAGTGTTTGTACAATTGAATTTTATATCTGTGAAGGATCGTTTCGACATCATGGTCATTATCATTAAAATTTAAGAACTGAGGTTTTGTTAGGCTAATCAAAAGTTTAAAGTTTTGTGGTTTCTTTTTTCAAGTAAAGAAAATTTTAAGTAAAATTGGTTTTTCACGTAATATAAATGTATGTAGCTTTATAATCTTATTATCATAATAATTTGATTTATTTTCTTGTATGCTGATTGATAAGATAACGACAGAATTTAATAATTGTTTTATTCGTTCATATAAAATAAAGAAACGTAAATCTTTGTAATATAATATATTTGTATTCTTATCCTTTTCTTCTCTATCCCGATAAAAGACAACTAGAAAATCTTTTGAATCCATCGAACACAGGTAATATAAGGATTATTTTACTTTTGATAACAAATAAGTTATAATTCTTTTTTATTGGCTCAATAAACTAAGTTTGAACTCAAAATAAACAATCATAACAATATATATATATATATATATATATATAATATATATATATATATATATATATATATATATATATACTTCCCTATATCTATTTTTATCTTTACTATATATATTACTATATATATATATATATATATATATATATATATATATATATATATAATATATATATATATATATATATATATAGCATTTTTCACATAAAAAAGCTTGCACGATTTGTCAAACTATCATATTAACAGTAAATTTACTTAGTTTTAATACTACTGCAACACATTAAAATACATAAGAAAACATTTTAATACAAAATTTTATATTCTAAAATTTAAACTTACCTGCTTTAGGGCTTTATTAGTAAAAACGTCCCGCCATTATTTCTTGTTTAAAATAATGAAAGCGTATCAGCTTTCTACATACTATTTATTTATTTTTGCATATCACAATCACAATACACAACAATAATTAGTTTTTAAAACTATTAATAATCTAATAAAACTGCGGGACCTGACCATCGAGCAATAAGACAAAAGAGGGAATCTAATCCTTATGAAAAGGAGACCAAAAAAGTGGCCTCTGATGGCAGACATATCCGGAAATGCGAATGCGCCAAATTTAAATTTTCCGACACTTATCAACAGTAGCTATATAATATTTCGCAGAATGTGTCTTAGACGAGAAAGTTTTAATTAATTATTAATGATAAGAGTCTAAAATGCGACACAATTGTTAAAAAACTTCAATATAAATAAGATTTCATGTGACATTTGGGACAAACAATAACATAACCCAACTAAATTTGATGTCAAACAAGGAGAGAGACTCTCTTTCCTTGTTTAATGTGGCCTCTAAAGATCGCACTTCCTGTCTAACAATATGTTTGCCCCCACTACCTTTACATTCCCTCTATTGTCTTTTTGCTCGATGGACCTGACACAATTCCAACTGATATAATTAAATTAATATCAGAAGATCAGATCAATGTATTAGTAGACTTATATAATAAGGGTATTATTCCGAGAGATTGGCTCAAATCAACATTTATTACATTACCAAAAAAACCTAATGCAAGGGAATGTAATGATCACCGTATAATTAGTCTAATGAATCACACACTAAAAATATTCTTAAAAATTATCCATTTAAGAATTTTCAGAAAAGTGGAACAAGACATCACTGAAACCCAATTTGGATTTAGGAATGCCATGGGTACACGAGAGGCATTATTTGGATTTAACGTCCTCATGCAAAGATGTATGGATGTAAACCAACCACTTTATGTTTGTTTTATTGATTATAATAAGGCGTTCGATAAGGTCCGACACAACCGTCTTATACAGTTACTTAAAGAGAAACACATTGACAAAAAAGACTTAAGAATAATAACTCATCTCTACTTTAACCAAATAGCAAAAGTCAGAGTCGACAGAGAAATTTCGGAGGAAGTAGAGATAAAAAGAGGCGTAAGGCAAGGTTGCATACATACTCTCCCCCTTATTGTTCAATCTATATTCGGAAGAAATAATTAAAAAATCACTCGAAAATGTAACAATTGGAATAAAAGTCAACGGCAGACCTATCAACAATATCAGATATCAATATAAGGTTGAATGTTCGAATAATTAAACTTTGAGGGTATACAAGGCAACTATCGAACACGGTGATTAATTTAATCTTGCCCAAGTACTTTCAATCAATAGATCATCTTCAGGGGCATTTCGTCAATTGTGGACTATCCGACATAGTAGAATGTCATAAATTTAAAACTGGACATAACAATACAAAATACACTACACTAAGACAAACAAACACTTTAAAATTTATATGGCGAAGCTACATATTGTGAAGAAGCCGCTTCTTCACAATATGTAGCTTCGCCATATAAATTTTAAAGTGTTTGTTTGTCTTAGTGTAGTGTATTTTGTATTGTTATGTCCAGTTTTAAATTTATGACATTCTACTATGTCGGATAGTCCACAATTGACGAAATGCCCCTGAAGATGATCTATTGATTGAAAGTACTTGGGCAAGATTAAATTAATCACCGTGTTCGATAGTTGCCTTGTATACCCTCAAAAAAAAAATATCAGATATGCCGATGATACTATACTAATTGCAAAGAATGTACAAGATCTACAGACACTTTTAGATATAATGTAGTAAATGCTATTGAGGAAAGGGGACTAACGCTTAATGCTAATAAAACAAAATTTATGACAATTTCCAAAACACAACAACAAGACAGTTTAAACATAAGAGGAGTTCCAATAGAAAAAGTAAAAAAATACAGATATCTTGGTACAATTATTAATGAAAATAACAAGTATACAGAAGAAATAAAAATGAGAATTGGACAAACTAGAGCAACATTTAATAAGATCAGAAAAGTATTAGGCAGTAGAGACCTTAGTTTACAACTCAAAATAAGAATATTACGTTCTTATGTGTTTTCGGTTCTGCTGTATGGGGTGGAGGCCAGGACCTTAAAGAAAGAGGTGAGCGATCGACTTGAAGCATTCGAGATTTGGACCTACCGAAGAATAATAAAAATAAGTTGGGTAGACCGAATAACAAATGTTGAGGTCCTCAGAAAGATGACAAAGGAAATGGAAATCATGAATACGATTAAGATAAGAAAGTTACAGTATCTCGGCCACGTTATGAGAGGGGATAAATATGTGTTGCTACAAACCATAATGCAGGGAAAAATACAGGGAAAACGAAGTTTGGAAGAAGACGCATCTCCTGGCTCAACAATCTGAGAAAGTGGTATAATTGCAGTTCCATCGACTTGTTCAGAGCTGCAATCTCAAAAGTGAAAATAGCTGTGATGATTACCAACTTCCTTAGAGGAGATGGTACCTAAAGAAAAAGAAAACTATTAATCTAAATTTAATATGTATTTATAAATACAATTTATTAATAAATATTATAGTATGATCAAATTGTGTAAGAAGTCAAAACATAAACAAAACTGCTACTCTAAAAAAGCGGCAACACTTTATACACTTTTGCCACCCGCTGAACTGTCAGTACAATTTGAAGTATTTCCATATCAGTTGCGTACAATTGTCTAATATATTTAATTAAAATTATTATTTTGTGGTATATTAGACTTAAAGATTTATTTCATAAAATTTATATTATTAATAATAACAAATGTTTTTGGTTATTTAATCAATATAATTCTAAAATTTCCAATATAAAGATGATTACATTTTTCTGATTATTACACCATGTTGACGCCTATGAAAGATCGAGCATTTCCGTATGGGTTTCGTATTATTAGCTGTGTTAGGAAAATTTGAACTCTAAGGTTGATGTTCTGGAAATTTTAAATACAAGTAACGTCACTTTGTATAAATCGTGACGTGCAAGTGTTTTACTTTGAAAAGTAGTATATAATATATATATATATATATATATATATATATATATATATATATATATATATATATATATATATATATATATATATATATATAAGCGAGGTTCCTACAGCCTCTGCTGCTTCTCGCATTTCGACCGCCATCGTTTTCTGTCCATCCATTCGTCTTCTTTGATGGCTCTATCTCTCATTATGTGACGTACATTTTCTTCCCAGGCAACTGAAGGCCTTCCCATTCTTCTTCTTTGTTGTGGTATGTAATTTAAAGCTTTCTTTGGCCATCTATCTTCATTCATTCGCTTCACGTGACCATACCACACTAGTTGTCTCGTTTCAATTCTGTCTACACTGGAATATACAGTATTTGTCCTCCTTCTAATATCTTCATTTTTGATATGATCTTTTTTGGATACACCACACGCTCTCCTTAGAAAATCCATTTCTACTACTTCTATTCTTTTTCTATCTTTTTTCGTGATCTGCCAAACTTCTGCCCCATAAGTCATAATAGGCTCTACCAAGGTTCGATAGATTGTCAATTTCGTTTCTTGTTTAATATCTTTAGACCATAGTAGAGAGTTTAGAATGTTAACCGCTTTTTTCCCTGCTGCGTTCTGTTTTCGATGTCTCTTTTGGTAGTGCCTTCTTTAGATATTATAGATCCGAGATATTTATATTCCTTGCATGTTTTTGTGTTTCTAATTTCTACCTCTTGTTCATCATCTCCTATTTTACGATACTCTGTCTTTGACATGTTCATATTGAGGCCCCATTTTTCATATTCTTTCTTTAGTTTTCTAAACATGTAGTCCATGTCTTCCTCATCATTCGCTTCGACTACCTGATCATCTGCGAAAAATAAAGTTGTTAGACATTTACCATCGCCTATGTCTATTCCCATTCCGGATACTTGTTTCCTCCACTGCTCTAGCGTTGATTGAACATATATTTTAAATAAGGTCGAAGATAGACAACAAGCTTGTTTAAGCCCCTTTGTTATTGGAAATGATTCAGATATCAAGTTTCCTTCTTTAACGACACTTCTTGCATTTTTGTATATATTTGCGATAGCCTCCACATACTTTCTACTAAGACCTACTTTCGTCAATGTTTGAAACAGTTTTTCAAAGGTACCGTATCGTATGCCTTCACTAAATCTACAAACAATAGGTGGGTAGATAGCTTCCTTGCTTTCCGTTTTTCGATTATTTGCTGCAGAACGAATATACCATCAGTGCACGATTTTCCTGCATAATAATACAGTTTTAATACATACAAAAGAAAATAGCAATGCTAGAACGTCAACGGATAAAATGAGAGCATATTTTATTCGAAGACTTTTGTCGGTATCATATTCTTGTATACCGACCTTAAAAATGTATCAGTAACAAAATTGGACTTATTTTTATCTATATTCATCGGGTTATATCTAAGTTTAATAAATTTGAATATCAAAAAATGAAATTTTAATCGCATGCGGTCACAAAGTTTATAGAGATTTTTGCAAATTGAATGCACAAAATTGCATTCAAACCCATCTTACTTTGCGAAAAATCCATAGTGTTATTAATATTTGCCGTATAAATTTAATTTTTATTGAATTTTAGTTAGCAGAAAAAGTGAAGTTCTCCGACAAGATTAAAACCATACTTCTACCAGAACAAGATACTAAAGTACCAGTAGGAACAGCAGTTGTAGTTGCAGGCTGGGGATATACTTGGGTAAATACAGAGCAAAAAAATATTCAGAATTTCGTAAAGTGATTTTTGAATTACATTACTTAGCAGCTTTAATATTTTTAGCATTTAAGTTTCAAGTCAGTTCAAAATAGTAAAACCTCGATATAACGAACTATTTGGGGGGACGGGGTGTCCGGTAAAGCCGAAAGTCCGTCATATAAAAATATGTTTAAAATAAATCAAAATATACTGTTGATGTCGACGCGCTTGCTATCGGTAATCCTGATTTGAAAAAGGAATCAACTTTCGGTTCCATTTTCGATGTTTGCTGTTTTTTCATGATCAACTCTCTAAAATTACGAAAATGCGTGGAATACATTGAACTTCGTTATCTGATGAATAATTAATAAATGTTATTAGATCGTCAAGATGCGATCTTACATCTGATAACTTCATTTTTGCAGTGTTGTTTTGTCATCTTCTTCGCTATCATCACTTCCATCCTCATTTTTTAGGTTCACGACGTCAACTGCTATTTCATTTTATACATGTTATATCCAGGGTCACCTTCATCTCCTTCTAGCCATTGTAAATTATCTTCCTCAGCTAGATGCTCTTCGACATTATTATGTAATATCCTACGAAAATCAGTAACTTCCAACTTTTCTAAATTTATGTCTGTATATTGGACATCAAACAAATTCTTTCAACAATTTTTTAATGTTTGAGTTATCTCCGATATATTCGTTTGGTTGCCAAAATCATTCCCTGATCCATGGGATGAATAAGCGATGTTGTATTTTTTGGCAAAAACATACCATGCTAAAGTTGCCATCTTTTGAACATGAAATATTTTCGGAGGGGTGAGCACGAGCTTTGTCTAAAAGCAATAAATATTTCATTTCTTGTGACGGTATTCCCAATTTCCTCTCTTCAAATTTTCTCACTGAAGGTACAAATTCTTTGAAAAACCAATTTTTGAAAATATCTAAGGTGAACCATGCCTTATTAGAGCTATAATATGAAAGGGACAGATAATACATTATATCTTTAAAAACACTAGGCTTCCGAGATTTGCCAACCATTACAGGAGTCAATCTAGGCGATCCATCGGCATTAGCACAAAGCAGTGCTGAGATCCTGTCCTTGCTGTTTCTTTCAGAATTCCATTTTTCTATTTGGAAGCTTATGGCTTTCAGTACGCCATAAGAAACCAGTTTCGTCAGAATTGTAAATCTGAGATTCTAATAGCATTTAGTTACTTATATGTTTTACTAATTCTACTAATTTTTGTCTAAAAGGTTCTATATCCTCTTTTGGTGCACTTTTGCGAAAGCGCCAGAGCCATGCATCACTGAATAGTATGTCCATCTTCTTCTTCTTATATATCTTTTTATATATGACTGGATTTTTTGTCCGTTATATCCGAAGTCCGCTAAATACAGGTCTGTTATATCGAGGATTTACTGTACTACTGTTTAATTTCTATTACATAAATATTTATTTTAAATATTTTTTGGAATTCTATAATAAATGAATGAAATATAGGAACAAGAACATATACCGAAAGAATGGACCAAAGCGATAATATGCCTAATTCACGAAAAATGCAACAAAAGTTTACGCCACAATAATAGGAGAAGAGTAATACTAAATGTTGCATATATAATACTTGCAGTATACGTATAAAATAAGCCACGTATTTCAAAAAAAGATAATGAAAACAAAGAATATCATAGTGGATTGAGAAGAGGACGCAGGAAAGTAGATAAAATTCTCCTGTGCGAAATACAAACAGAAAGCCACGAATATGTGAAACCTACAGTAGCCGTATTCATTGACTTTAAATAAGCTTTTAACAACTTATTCATATCTTTTTGACATATAAGCATGCGCATTAATGGTTGAACTAACGTACCGAGATACGTATTACCTAAAGTAGGGAGTTAAAGTGCCGAGGCAAAACGTTAACGTATAATTTGACAGCTACTCGTGCGCAGTAGAGGAATATACACGTTTGCGTTAACGGGTCTCCGTAACCTTGCGTGCGTTTACGAATTCCCTTAACGTTATGCAAATTATTCCGAGTATTACCAAATGTCTTCAATTCTCCGAAAATTAAAAACTTTTTGCTGTTTTGTGATTTTAATCAAAGATTTATCTTTTATTTGTGTTATTATAACCTAAAAAGATGAAAAAATTGTAATGTATAAAAAGTAAGGTTTACGTTAGACGTTAACGTTTTACCCTTTACAGTTAAAAGAGAGTTAAAGTGCAGGTGACACGTAAACGTTAACACTAACGTAAACGTTAAGATATTACGTTTACGGACACTATACGTTTTAGCTGTGAAGTGTAAAACGTTAACGTCTAACGTGTGTTTCTAACCTTACTTTTACTCAAATTTGTTGTGGATTAATTACAAATTTGAATGATTAGACAGTGTCCTGTTATATTTTTTTCCTGGTTTGGTTAGTTTTTTAGGAAATATTTTGATTGCTTTTACAGCAGCATGGAAGATATCTTTAATATTTGAAATGTGCGGGGAATCTGATTTCGAGGATGATGACATGTACGATGCTGTACTTCTACATGTATTTGGTAATAACTTATTGGAAAATTGATATCCGTCATTTTTTTTCGATTTTTTTCACTATTTTTAGATTACAATAATACAAACAAAAATGAATCTTTGGTTAAAATCACAAAACAACAAAAAGTTTGTAATTTTCGGAGATTTGACAGAAATTCGGTAATACTCGGAGCCATCCGAACAATTTGGATAACGTTAAGGGAATCCGTAAACGCACGCAAGGTTACGGAGACCCGTTAACGCAAACGTATGTATTCCTCTATTGCGCACGAGTAGCTGTCAAATTATACGTTAACGTTAACGTTTTGCCCTGCACTTTAACTCCCTAAAACGTATAGTTGCCGTAAACGTAATTTCTTTACGTTTGCGTTAGTGTTAACGTTTACGTGTTACCTGCAATTTAACTCTCTAGTAGTAACAGGCTGATGTTATATTCATACGCATCCCTATCGAGCCGAAAGTAACCGAATGCACAAGGGGATCTTACCCGATTACCAAAATATCAACATCCAATACACATTTGTGGTTAAATATATTTGTTTTGATTTTTATAGATAATGGATGATTCGATGAGGTCAACACCATCGTTACGTTACGTGCAGAACTTTAACTCTCAATTTAAGGTTCATCTTCCTCGATACGTTAGTTCTTTACGTATAGGGAGATACTTTACGTTAAGTAGTTACAAAAACTCCCTACAAAAGGTCTAAACTTTGCCGTTACTCATCCATCTATTCCAAAATTAGACATCATCATTTGATATCAACCCAGGAAAAAGAAGAATATAGAGTACTATGTAAAATAGAATTGGAAAAATGTAATAAAATTAAACAATACATAAGCAAAGAGAACATAAAAGCTGTAAGAATTAAAAAAAGCTAAAACCATAATTATTCTACCAGCGGATAAGGAATATGCAACTGTGATAATGGGGAAAATTCAGCATGAGGACAAAATAAATGATCTAATAACAAACAGACCTTATACCAAGTTAAAAACGGATCTAACGAAGACTGACGAACAGTACATAGAACTTTATTTAAATTTAAAGATTCTTTAAAATATTATCAAAGCAAATTAATTATATCTCATAAGAGTAAGAACCTCATTTTATATAGTAACAATAATTTAAAAGGAGTCTCGTTCGAAACACCGAACGATTAACACGTATAGCAATCATAGTAATTAGTGATAATCGATTTTTAATATTAACAAGTTTAATATAGGTCATAATTTTTACCTAAGTTATAATCAAAATTTATCAATATCAATAGTTTTCTAAGCAAAAATTATGTAGTGATAAAGTGTGTGAAATTTCCATGCAACATTATAACTAAAGTAAGATATATATTATTTTATTTTAAAAGTAAATAAACAGTTTATTAAAAAGTGAGAAATAAAAACAAAAGACAGGTTTTTCACATTATTGTAATATTTCGTGCCTCTTATCAGTTGGACCTGCTACAAGGCAGGTCCGGCCTGAGGGGGCACATATAGTTATTGAAAAATAATGGAACTACAAAATATTTCTCCTAATATTACTAACACCAACTCTAACAATCAACAACATAGTTATTCGAGAGCCCTGAGCCAACCAAAATTCCCATCAAAAAATCAAGCTATAGTTTTCAACTCCCTTAATGGAATAAAACTAGAGGAGTATCTTATAGCCATCGGAAGAAAAATTAATCCAAAAAATATACTTTTCTCGTCTAGGATATCTAACAATAGAATATGTGTTTATCTATCCAGTGTGACAAAGGTCGACGAATTCATGAACACTGATAATGGAATAATTACAGTAAACTCAGAACAAATTCAAACTCGCAGATTTATTACTCCAAGCCAACGTTTATTGTTATCTAATGTGTGCCCATCTATCCCACATGATTGTATAGAACAAGAACTCAGAGAACAAGGCTATAACTTAGTATCTCCTTTAAATTTTCTTAGAATTGCCACAACCAACCCTGAATACAAACACATTCTTAGTTTTCGACGCTACATCTATATCTCACCTCCCAACAATACAGTTCCAGACTCGATAGTACTATCTCACGATAATATATCATATCGCATATTCTTGTCTCATGAAAGTCAGCTGTGTTCAAAGTGTAACCAAACAGGCCATTTCTCAAATAATTGCTTAACAGCAAGTCCAGAGCCTGCAAACCATACCAATATCCCTACCACTCGAAATGAAATCCTATCAATGAAAATCCCTATTACGACAGACCAACAAATAAATGATAAATCTTCACCTTCCCAACCTTTAACCCATAACATAGCACCAAATACACAATATAATAATAACGAAATAGAAAATCAACCAACCACAGAAATTTCCTTGTCCACCTCAGAACAAATGGAATCAGAATATTTACATAAAACAAGTTCCAAACGTAGTATTACAGAAGTAATAACACCTCCTCCGTCCTCACAAACTGAAGTTACATTTGCAGTACCAACTACTCAGAGAAAGAAGAAAACTAAAACTATTACTGAAGAAGAATCATCCTTGGCCAAAACACACCAACCAAAATCTAATGAAATATTGCCGTTACTGGAACCAACTAGGAGAATATTCGAAGAAGAATCGTTAAAACTCAGTTTTGACGAAATGGTCGATTTCTTTGAAAATGTTAAAGGAAACAAAGATCCCATAAGCTTAGTTAAAACATATACGGAGAACGTTGATGATTTTTTGAAACTATTATCTAAAATTCACCCTTATTACACCGATCGAAGTATGAAAAACAGAAGCACGAGAATAAGACGTAAGATTATGAAACAACTAAAAATGGACCCGGTAGCGATGAAGATACTTCTGGAAGAAGAATCCGACACCTCTTTCGATTCATCGTAAAGCATATAATAAATAGAAACAGTGGCGTCCATAATACAATGGAACGTAAATGGCTTCTACAGTCGCTTCGAAATGTTAAAGCATATTATCTCTGAAATCAACCCATTGATACTTTGTTTACAAGAAACCAACTTTAAAGATTCCAACCACGCATTCAAGTTTCAAGAATACACAAATTTTTTCAAACACAGACAAAACGCTGAGATAGCTAGTGGCGGGGTTGCTATTTACGTCGATAAAAAATATGAAGCTCATCAATTACATATCAACACACAGAACTTTGAAGCAGTAGCTATTTCAGTAATCATGGAACAAAAAATCAATATTTGCAACATATATTTACCTCCAGATCAAACCATAGACCAAGAAGATTTTGATAACCTATTGCAACAAATTCCCAGCCCTCGTATTATTTTAGGCGATTTCAATTCACACAACCCTATATGGGGCTCAACAAAAACTAACGCTAGAGGCAAGATAGTGGAAGTTATTATGACCTCACAAAATCTTAATCTGTTAAACGATGGTAGGCCCACGAGGTTTAATATTCAAACGGGTAGTCAGTCAGCCATTGATGTATCGTTATGTGATCCAACATTATCCCCAACTCTAGAATGGGACGTTATTCCGTACCTATACGGAAGTGATCACTACCCCATTAAAATTGCGTTTCCACAACAAAAAGACTCCAGTACTGCTACTACTGCATCAAAATGGAATATTAAAAATGCAAACTGGGAAAATTTTACAAAATATGTACAAAATGAAATAAACAACATAAAAGATGTTACTCTTAATGACATAGATAAAGACCTAGATACCTTCATATCAATAATCAACAAAGCAGCAGAAAATCATATTGGAAAAACAAAAACACTAAAATATCATAAACCTTTACCATGGTGGTCCTCAGAATGCAAAGAAGCCGTAAAAACATATAAAAGAGCTTTCAATAGGTTTAAGCATCATAAAACCAATGAAACTATGACAGAATACAAAAGACGTCGAGCGGAAGCTAGATATATTCTTAAAAAATGCAGGAAAACGTCATGGCAAAAATTTATTTCAAGTATAAATAGTTCTACCCCAGCAAGTAAAGTGTGGCAAAATATGAGAAAAATATCTGGGAAAAAATGTTCAAACAAAATACCTTTCCTAGCAAAAGATAACAAAATTATAACCGACCGAAATGAAATTGCTGAACTATTCGCCAGTGAATTTGAGACCAATTCAAGTAACGATAACTATCCACCGGACTTTAAGCTTAAGAAAGAAAGCGCAGAGAAAACAAAGTTGGAGTACCACTCTCACGAGTATAATATACTTAATGTACCGATTACAATGCAAGAACTCAAGGATGCCCTAATGTCAAGTAAAAATTCCGCTCCAGGTCCAGACGGTATACCATTAATTTTTTTGTTAAACCTACCAGAAAATGGAAGGTCTTGGCTATTAAAATTGTACAATTTTATTTGGACAAATCAGGTTTTTCCATCTGTATGGTCAGACAGCATTATAATTCCTCTGATCAAACCCAACAAAGACAGAACAAATATAGACTCGTACCGTCCTATATCACTCACTAATGTAGCATGCAAAGTTCTAGAAAAAATTATAAACAAAAGACTGTTGTGGTACTTAGAACAAGAAAAACTTTTAATTCCTCAGCAAAGCGGCTTCCGTCAAAATAGATCATGCGTAGACAACTTAGTAGATTTAGAGTCAGAGATACACGAAGGTTTTGCAAATAATCAAGAGACCATCGCAGTATTCTTCGATATCACCAAGGCATACGACACGGTTTGGAGATTTAATATTATATCAAAATTACACAAATGGGGAATCAGGGGTAATATGCTAAGATTCATAGAAAACTTCCTTCAGTCAAGAGCTTTCTCTGTTCGCGCCGATAATTCCACTTCATCAAAAAAAATTCAGAAAAACGGAACACCTCAGGGGTCAGTTATGAGCCCAACTCTTTTTCTCGTGGCTATCAACGATATACTGGATCACTGCTCCCCGCTAGTTAAGGGAAGACTATATGCCGACGATCTGGTTCTATTTGCAAAGGGCAAGAATATGAGAATGATTCAAAAACACTTACAAGAATCTATTTATAAATTAGAGATATGGTCAATGTCAGTAGGCGTGCAATTCTCCCCACTAAAAACAAAATGCATGCTTTTCTCAAGAAGGCACCGGCCACAGAGAACATCTTTAAAACTGTATGGCGAGCCGCTCAAATTCTCAGAAAAAATTAATTTTCTCGGAATGGTATTTGACCAAAAACTAACATGGAAACAACATATTTTAGAAATAAAAAAGTCTTGCCAAAATGGATTAAATGTAATGAAAACATTATCAAATAAAAAATGGGGATCCGACGAAACCACGTTATTAAATATTTATAAGTCACTCGTTAGATCAAAAATAGATTATGGGGCTATTGTGTATGCCTCCGCTAAAAAACATGTTACCAAGCAACTTGAAGTCATTCAGAACACAGCACTTCGCATTGCCATAGGTGCATTTAGAACCACACCAGTTAAGAATCTCCAATGCCTCACAGGAGAGCCACCTCTTAATCTACGAAGAAATTATTTATGCCTTTCGTATGCAGCATCAGTCGCTAGCAACAAATTCCACCCAGTATTTCAAAATGCATTTACGGACCGTTACCTAGAAGCTTATAACACAAGTAGGTTCGATCCACCATTCTACGAAAGAGTTCGAAGAAATTTAAAAGATCTACAACTCCAAATTTCTGACCTCTTTCCTTCAAATGTAAAAACTCCACCTCCCTGGTTAATCATGATTCCCGAAATCAATACGACGCTACTCCAATATAACAAATCAGATACATCACCCACTGTAATCCGACAGTCATGTTTAAAGGAACTCGAGACTTACGGGAAAAGCTTTTGCATTTATACAGATGCCTGCAAATCTGCAAATGACGTAGGAGCAGCATTTGTCACTCCAGATTCCTTTTCCCAATTTAAATTAATGCCAGCCACTTCTATATACACAGCAGAATTATATGCAATATTACAAGCCCTCTACTTAGCTAACAAACGTCTGTCTCAAAAAACTCGTATAAGGCTGTATAGAACACTGATAGTCCCCGTTCTTACATACGGATCAGAGGCATGGACGCTAACGAAAACAGATGAATCCGCTCTATCCATGTTTGAAAGAAAGGTGCTACGCAATATATTTGGAGCGGTCTATGAGAACGGAATATGGAGGCGTAGATATAACTTCGAACTGCAGAATATCTACAAGCATACGTTTGGTGGTAAAGATATTACCACTATAATTAAGCGAAACCGCCTGCAGTGGGCAGGACATGTAGCCCGGGCACCTGAATCGAACATGATAAAAAAGATTCTAACAGCGCAACCTGTGGGAATGAGACGACGGGGTAGACCAAAGCTGAGGTGGATGGATGGGGTAACACAAGATGCGGAGAAGATCGGATTCGGCAACTGGAAAATTCAAGCAAGGGACAGAACAGAATGGCGTAGAAAGCTTGAGAAGGTCGAGGCCCTCTAAGGGCTGTAGCACCAAGATGATGATGATGATGATGATTACAAGCCCTCATTCATATCAAAAGTACAAACCATTCTTCTTCAGTCATTATCACAGATTCTCTAAACTCCTTAACAACAATCGGTCAACTATATACTAAGAACCCTATAGCCTTACTTGTCAAGAAAGAACTTGCTGCCTTACAAGAATCTGGTTCAGAAGTCAAATTTATGTGGGTTCCATCTCACATGGGAATACAAGGTAATGAAAACGCAGACCTCCAAGCAAGAGAAGCTACCAAAAGTGATCAAGCTATAATAGTATCAAAGACTATCTGCAGTGATATAAAACAGTTCGTTAAAGAAAAAGTGATTAGTGCGTGGCAAAATAAGTGGAACTTATCGGAATCTAAATTAAAAGAAATTAAATCGACAGTGAAACCGTGGCGCCTAGTGAACTTAAAAAGAGCTGACCAAGTCAAAATTTCTCGACTTCGATTAGGTCATACCAATATTACTCATAAGCACCTAATAAGTAAAGAAGACATTCCAGTGTGTGATTACTGTCAAGTCAATATTACTGTTAAACATCTTCTAACAGAATGTGGAAAATATACAGTTAACAGACAAAATAACAATATTTCCAGTGACTTAAAAACAGTATTAGGTGAACATTTAAATACTAAAAACTTACTTAGATTTCTAAAAGAAACATCTTTATATAATTTAATATAATGTAACTAATGTAAACTAATGTCGCTAATGACCCAGGTGGTTGAAGCGACTATTATTAGTAAATAAAAAAAAAATAGTTTAAAAAAATTTAATAAAAAAATATTTATAAGCCTTAAAGTCATTTTGTTACAAGATCTGATATCATAAAATTTTTATATTCAAAAGGGTTACAACTAGTATTTTGTCTAAAACTACTATTTTGTGGAATATTGTACAGTCCAAAGTTTGAAGTGAAAGATAAAATCTATATATATATATATATAATATATATATATATATATATATATATATATATATATATATATATATATACATATATATATATATATATATATATATATATATTATATATATATATATATATATATATATATATATATTGTAGATTTGAGTTTCTTGAACCGTATTATATTTAATATAAAATTAATGTTTCTTGGGTTTAGGTTCAATAAAGATATTACATGTGGAACTAGATTTTATTTTCCATTGCAATCAATCAACGTTTCGGCAGGAAACCCTTGCCTTTGTCAAGATTCAAAACGTAAAACGTGACACAGACATTAACGAACTTCAGTTCGTTAATGTCTGTGTCACGTTTTACGTTTTGAATCTTGACAAAGGCAAGGGTTTCCTGCCGAAACGTTGATTGATTGCAATGGAAAATAAAATCTAGTTCCACATGTAATATCTTTATTGAACCTAAACCCAAGAAACATTAATTTTATTATTATATATATATATATATATATATATATATATATATTATATATATATATATATATATATATATATATATATATATATATGCAATAAAACCAATTTTAGATTTTAAAGGACGTCACGAGTATCAAACATTTTGTTGCAAAAAATGTTTAAATAGCTTTACTGGAAAATTACGTTTTTTGAGTTGTAACCCTCTTCTTTCGCATGGTCGATATATTCTTAAATTGATGATAACTGGCAATTAGTTACAGAAAAATGTTTAAGTAAAATATAAAAATAATTTATCAGAATTAATTAAGAGAGTCAGTCGTAAAAGGGTTTAAGTGCAGTTTTGATAGTTCTGAGATAATCAGAGTCAAAGTTGTTTAAGTTTTATAAATTCTAGGAATGATTAAACTAAAATATATCTATTGTACAATGTTCTATAAAATGATAAAAATATAAGGGTATATTGTTACTTTTACTACATCCTTTTTTTTTACTGGTAAAACGGTTCAAGTGCAGATGTTAGGTATTACTAATCATTTTTTAAGTATAGTTGAATACTTTATTTTGTAAACTTTTAAGTAAAATATCATTCGTAAACTAACTCTAAGAAAATATTTTCTTCGCCATCATTCCCATCGGCGTCGTCTCTGCTGGCAGCTGATTTTGTTGATTCCAATTTGCATCTGTCGTTGATTTCAAATTTCAAATTCCGGTAAAAGGAGTGGTGACATAAGAAAATGTAGTCCAACATTCTTAGCAGATTTTTATATTTGGCATCCTTAATTGGTAGCGTCGTGTCATTAATAGTATTCAATTTGGAGAACTGACGAGATGGACGTCCAATTTGTGCTTTTCCCATCCCTACACATCAAAAGCTCAATATCCTGGTTTAAAGTATGCTTATATCTAAGAGCCAGTTTTTCTGTCTTAAAATATGCCAACCAGAAAATACTGCAACCATTGTATTCTCTGATCAATTGAATCCTTTTTAGAATCATTCCAGTGACCAGGTTTCAGAAACATGTGATGCATCTCGGTGATATAAGTAGCTTAAACGATGAAAGAGAACAGTTTGCAAATGTTCTTGTTTATCTTTTATTCTGCCCTCCACAAGAGTCACATATGCAACTATCTTTGTTACCTTGGGGGGTAGACACCTGATAAATTTTATCAGACATGAGCCTATTTCCTGGAAACCTCTTGCTGCAACTGTTTTATTCCATAAAAGTATGTGACATTGTCCAGTAAGTAAGTTTTATATACAAAAATTGTACATCCATAGTTGACGAAGGTAAAATACCTTGGACGTAGTTACTAGCGGTGTTGGCAATGTCTGTTGCAAATCGAAACAAATAATGACAGTATTCTCAATATTTGTGTGTTTTTCAATATCTAATTTTTTTTAGCTTTTCTCTGATGTAATTCTAAATCCCGCTTAGCGTTTGAAATGGTTACCTCATTTTCAGAATATTTTATCAAGTTTTGAAAATTGTCATAGCGACTACATGTTCAAATTAAACTCTGTGTTGAAGATAAATCGATAATATGATTTTTTCAAAGGTTCTTCATGTTGTTTATTACAAAATTCCTCATATAGATTATACATCTTACTAATATCTAAATCGCCAGAAAGGTATTTAGTATTGAGATTGTCTTTTTTCGAATAATGGCTCTGATACTTTGGAAACATCTAGTGGAAATCACCTATTTGGATGTTTAATTTGTGGGTTCCTTCGTTTATCAGTTCACTCATTCGAAGTCGATATTTTGAACAAACAACCTGAAATCTGCGCACAGAAATGTCAAAAGTACGTAAGAAAAACGTTTTGTAGATACGTTTTCCGATCAGAGTTATTATTGTGCTGTAGTTTTTCTTTTTAGAAGCTTCTTCGTTGGGTCGTGCTTAGGCGGAGAGAAACGCTGTTTGCAAATCGTATGAAGGTAATCCATAAAATGTTTGAAATAGTTTGCGTCTTTTCGTATCATTAATGTTCTCGTTGCAATTGAATCGGCATACATGGTTAAAGACTTTCAGAACTCTGGCCTTCTGTGTTTTGGGGGGTCTCACTTACGTTTTCTTGTCGTTTGAGGAGGAATATGTAAATCGTCATTGTTTTCAGAGAAAAGCTCGTCAACCCCTGTGTCATCCGCTTGTTCTTCTGAATCCTCGTCTGTTTGGAAAGGATCGAATTTTTCTGCAACAAATACGAAATATTCAATTTGATAGAAAACCGTAGTGCTGGTGCGTGGCAGTGGCGGATCTAGAGCTTAGGATGCGAGATTTGCCTTAGAGGGGGAACTTTCAATGAAACACCAACCGAAAGACATAAAAAAATATACCCAAATTACATAAAAGATATAAATAATACCTTATAGTATTAAGTTCCCTTAATTTTCCTTACTAACGTGTTTATTGGGTTGAATTTGTCTGCTGTGGTTTAAGTTCCATGTCAGCTAATATATTTTTGTTTCAACAATTATTTCTTTAATTTTGACCTTGTTAGAGGCGGAAATTTCCCAATTTTCCCTCCCTGTAGATCCGCCACTGGTGCGTGGACATTTTATTATTTACATTTTTGTTTTCAACTTACAACAAAATATAACCTATATTACATTCGAAAACTAAATTTTATCATGTTAAGTAATTTGATTTAATTTACTTACCTTCAGTCACCCGGCTGTTATCCAAAGTATAACTACAACTTGCACGTTGCATATTACTTAATTAGTCTTTAAAATTCGACACAAATTTAATATTTATTTACTTGAAAATAATCTTGTGTTTTACATGTGTTTTTACAGAATACTAAAAATAGTTTGGTGGTAAAACGGTTCAAGCGCACATAAACCTGTTTACTACCAATGCAAACTGCAATTGTTTTCATTAAATAAAATGTAATGGCGATAGATGGCGACTGTAGGGTGAAATATGCTTGAATCATTTTACCACCAAGTTATAATACCATTTAAGTATGCGAATCTGTACTTACACCATATTTTAAAAAAGTGCACTTAAACCCTTTTACTTCTAACCCCCTCAATTTGAACAGTGCTATAAAAATAATCAATAATTATTGCAAGGTTGGTTAAAGTTCAAAAACTTTATACTAAACTATATACATAAAGTAAAAAAGTTGTTATAATACTCATTTATAAAATTCATTTTTAGATGGGTGGACCAGTATCAAATATTTTGAAGGAAACCACAGTTTCAGTTGCAAAGTCGGATAGTGAACGTTTAATATATGCTGGTGATAAAAAGTCAGGAACTTGTTCGGTAAATTTTATTTAAATACAGTATTTAGTGCCAATAAACGTAATAAGTTGATTATATCGCATATCGTTGAATTTAGGAAAAAAATATGAAATCCATTTTTTTATTGTTGAACTGCATGTCATATATCAAGTAATCTTTTTATGCTTTACATCAACTAGATGAGCAAGCTGATGTCATCGATGTTTTTAATAGGAGTGTAGCTTATACAGAAGATAAACTAAGAGAATGGGAAAACTATATTAAAATTCTTTTTCACGACAAACGAGAAGAACCAAGATTGGAAAATAACAACGAAGGGCCAACAATTCTGAAATCTGAAATCATAAATGCAATTAATCATCTGAAAACAAATAAAAGCCCAGGTCCAGACGGAATATACCCAGAAACGTTAAAATTAATCAGCGAAGAAAATATCGAAATATTTGTCCTTTTATTCAATCGCATTTATGATACAGGTAAAATACCCCAAGATTGGCTGGAGTCAATATTCATCCCACTACCAAAAAAGCCAAACCCACAACACTGCAATGAGTTCCGTCTGATAAGCCTTATGAGTCATGCAGTAAAAGTCCTACTAAAAATCGTACATAATCGTATCTATAGAAAGTGCAAAACAATCATCGGAGACGATCAGTTTGGATTCAGAGCCGGCATGGGAATGAGAGAAGCCCTGTTCAGTTTACTAGTTCAGAAAGATATATTTATATGCTTTATAGACTTCGAAAAAGCATTTGATAGAGTAAGACACGACCTACTATTAGAACGTTTGCAAGAAGTCGGTTTAGATGGAGACATTAAATTCTTAAAAAACTTGTACTGTTGTTTATTCTTTATTCCGAGTTTCTATTTAAAGAAGCATTGGAGGATTCCAAGGATGGAGTCAATGTGAATGGCGTAAATATCAACAGTATCAGATACGCCGATGATACAGTGTTAATTGCGGATTCCGAGTTAGGTCTACAACGACTCATCGACAAGACCAACTCGAGCTGTGAGCAATTTGGTATGAAAATAAACATTAAAAAAATCAAAGTGATGTCAATCCGAAAAAACCAAAACGTACCTCAACCTTGCACAATAAATGGACACATTATAGAACAGGTTAATAGATTTAAGTACCTGGGATGTTGGATCGATAGCAGCCTAAATCTGATTTGAAATAAGATCGAGAATAGAACAGGCCAGAAAATCTTTCGAAAAAATAAAAAAACTGCTTTGTGATTCTCGAATAAAACTCGAAATTCGACTACGTTTATCAAAATGCTACGTCTGGTCGACTCTTCTATATGCAGTTGAAACGTGGACCCTTAAAACATCAACCGTAAATAAATTGGAGGCCTTTGAAATGTGGATCTACCGGAGAATACTCAAAATTTCATGGACATCGCATACCTCAAACGAAGAAGTGCTGCATAGAATAGGCAAGGAAAGAGAACTTTTTAACACAGTAAAAGTTAGAAAAACATCATACCTAGGCCACATACTGAGAAATAATAAGTACCAATATGCCCAACTTATAGTGAAAGGAAAAATCGAGGGAAAGAGAGGCCTAGGAAGGAAAAGACTATCGTGGCTCAGAAACATCCGACAATGGACAGGGCTAAATTTTGAACAGCTAATAAGAACAGCTGAAGATAGAGAAGAGTTTAAAATTGTAGTAGCCAACCTCCATTGAGGAGAGGGCACTTTAAGAAGAAGAAGTAGCTTATGCAAAACATAGGGTAAAGAAAGGACAGATGGACTACATTTTAGAAAACTAAAGTCTGAATCTTTATTAAATAAACAGCACAACCGAATCTAAAAAAATTGTAAACATAACAACATTGGTATTAGTTTAGGTATAAGTAAAAACTAGAAATAATAATTATTAAACCTAAAAAAATATAATGCACTAATATACCATCGGTCTACACTGTGGAGGCGAGATGGACCACTAGGAGTAGGAGAGGTGGATCAAGCTAAACCTGTTTCTTTTCATAGCAAGAAACTTTCCAAATTTGTTACAGAGATTGGCGAAGCCAATACAAGTTTCATGTAACCAGCGCTCACAAAAAAGTAACCAGTCATCTTTTTACACGTTTGGTGACAGTATTCTTTGCACTCAACACCCTCATTTTTAACATCACTCATGTTTTCATCACCATTAGTGTCGTTTAGAGTAACAACTTCAGATAGTGAAGATTCACTTGGCTTTCTTTTACTTTTTTTTATACGTTTTGAGATTTTTTTAATCAGTGCATCCCTTTTCATTTTAATAAAGTCTTCTTTGCAGTAATCTCCCCAGGTATTTTTTAAGAACTCTCTTTACTGCTGCTATTAATGCAGGCACGGGTATTACCTCATCAAAAGCCTTTCCGGGAATTATATCTTCATCCGTAATTGACGACTTGTTTGATTATGATCTAACTAGAAAATTCATTGTTTATGTTTCTTATGGGGTGTGTATTAAAAACACATATTTTGACACAAGAAATATACAATAATACATAATAGCACACTATTACTAAATGCAGAATCCGCATTTTGGACAGTTGCTGAGTTTCCCCATGCTCGACTCTCTCAGGTTGCGGAGCCATGGCATTTTACGCCTCCCTATGCTTCTCTGTCCTTGGATCTTTCCCTATATAATCAGTTGGAGCAAGGTGTATTTCTCTCCACGTATAACATGTCCGAGATATTCCAATTTTTTTGTTTTAATTGTATTTGAAATTTTTATTTCTTTTCCCGTTGTTTCTTTGAGTTTTCGATATTCTCATAAATTTCGTCCTCTTGATTTTCATTGTCAGAGCGTACTCTTTTCCATACTCAGCTATTATGGTCACCAGTCTCTGAAGATCTTTAATATTTTTGGTTAAGATCACAGTGTCGTCCGCATATCTAATGTTGTTAATGGGAACTCCATTTACCTTTCTCCAGCTGTTTCACCCTCAAGAGCTTTTTTCAGGATTTCTTCGGAGTAGACATTAAAAGAATTGGCGACAATATGCATCCCTGTCTCACTTCACGTTTAATTTGAATTTCTTCTGACAGTTGTTTGTTAACACGTACTTTTGCTCGCTGTTTATAGTATAAATTTGATATGATACAGAGGTTGTTGTAGTCAATCTTCTTTGATTTTAGGACATTAATTATTTGTTCATGTCCTAATTTATCGAATGCTTTATTATAGTCAATAAAATATGCGCATATATCTTGATTGACGTCCAGGCATCTTTGTATCAAAATATTAAGTGAAAAAAGAGCTACACGCTTTCCTAGGCCTTTGCGAAAACCAAATTGTATATCATTAAAGTCTATATCTACTTTGTGATATATTCGGTTGTGGATGACTTTTAGTAGTAACTTTAGCACATGAGATATTAAGCTGAGTTTTTCTTTTTGGGGAGACAAATAAAGATCGACGTTAACTACTCTTTGGGTAATACGTCTGAACTAAAAATTTGGTTGAAGAGTGTCACTAAAAGATCAATGTGCTTCTCATCTAGAATTTTTAGTATTTCTATAGGAAGTATGTCATGTTTAGGGCTTTTCCCACTCTTCATTGTTTTTAGTGCGTGTAATATTTCTTCTTTTTTATTATATGGACCTATTTCTTCTGACGTAAGTTCTATGTGGTCCAAATCTCCTCTTTCATCATCGAATAGTTCGCCGATATATTCTGCCTCTCTTTTTACTTTCTCGACCGTCTGTGTATAGTAATCCCGTGTCTTTCCAGAAGTGCACCAGTGAAATTTTGTTTTCTTAGTCCTGCCAGTTCTTTAACTTTCTTGTATAGGTTAAACAGATGATATTTATTTTGAAGGTCTTCGATCTCTTTGTCTTCATCCTTTCTTCTTTTCTCCTTGCGAAAGTCTTTAGTATTTCTTTACAGGGTTCCAGTAGACAATGTTTTAGTCGATCCCAGTACTCGTCAATATCATTGGTGTTTGTGTTCCATTTTTATGCAGTTCACATGCAGTTCATGTTGGAGGCATTCTCTTACGTTATGTTCTTAAAGTTTTCTTTTGTCTTTTGTAGGGATTTTTTGATGTCTTTTAATATTCTTAAGGGTGGGTGCAATCTTGGCAATAAGTGGATTGTGATCTGAGGCCTCGTCTGATCCAGGATATCCTTTTACCGCTTTAACAGCATAACAGTATCTTTCATTGATCATAATGTCTACCTGGGTCCTGACTACTTTATCCGATGTATCATCATAGTTTCCTATATACTTTCCGCTTTTTTTTTTCAATCTTTACATTGAGATCACCTAGGACTATCGTGATTTCTCTTGTTTTAGTTATTCTCAGTGTCTCTTCGATATCTTGGTAAAATAGTTCTACTTCTTATTCGTCGGCATTCGCCGTAGGAACATAAACTTGTATCAACTTCAGTTTGGCATAAGATGTCACCAACTTCAGTACCATTACCTTTCTGAGATAGGGAAATAGCATTCCACCGCTCTATAAGATTTTTTATTAACTATTACTGCCACGCCGTGTCTGTGTTGGTTATTCTCGCTACCGGAATAATATATTGTGGCTTCGTCTGTTGAAAAACAACCTGTTGGGCCACCTGGCTTCACTGATACCCAGTACATCGATATTCAACCTGTTCATTTCTTGAATAACATTGTGCATTTTACCAGACTGAAACATGCTCTGAACATTCCAGGTTCCTATTCTAGTGTTGGACAGTCTTATTTTCTCATCTACGTTCTTTTGACAAGGAATTCGCTGATTAACGACCTGAGTCCTTGTCTTCTTCTCCCCTGCCGGATCTTGGCTTCCAAGGCCATGATCAGTAACGCCGTTATTAGTTTCTAAAACCATGATGATTGTACTAGGGATATCCATGGGATCTTTAATGTAGTGGTTTCTCCTTGCCTTCTACATCTTATGCCGTTGACCAAGATATTGGTTCATCCACCTTCGGGACCGATTTCTCAACCCCAGGACAAAAAGGGTGCCCTACCACCTACCAATTCTTCCGCCTAGAACCGTTGATTAGCAAGTGTGGGATTGCTTATACCGGCAAACGGTAGGTAAAATTTTCGCCATATCTAGCTACCCTTACTAAGTTTAGCCTGCAGACCAAAGCATTTGCCCAGGATGTGGCACTTGGAGCCATTAGTGAGACTTACGTGTCTTATGAGGACCAGTTATCAAGAACCATCTCCCGTCTATGACGCTCTATGTTGTCGTTCCGATAAAAGGTACTACCTCTGTAACACAACCTTACACCCCCTAAAGAGTTGAGTCAAATGACTAAGTGCAGTAACCTGTAACCAAATTCATGTTTTCGCTTTCTACTCATTTACCCTGCGCTTATGCAATTGTAATAACGTTGTAATCTATAATGATTAAAGTTTTTTGTCATTTTTGTCCATTTTCATAAAACTTTGCACATTTTGTTATAAACATAATTAAAAACAGTAATACTTTCGTTAAAGTAGAAACGACCAAATATTAACTTAAAAATCAAGACACGGAATATTATGGAATCTCAAATCACTACTTCAGTCTCAAGTGACTACTTCAGCCGCAAACCACATGCATTCCTGGACTGTGTTCTATTGCAGCAGAACTAAGTAGATTTACAATTTAAGTGCATAAAAAGTTTTATTGTCACATAAATGCCAAACTTGTATGACACTTTTTGCTGAGTTGCCTGGAATGTTCTGATCGAATTTCGTTTACAGGCAACTAATGGTGCACTACATGAAATATCTTCATTAAAATTAAAAAAAAAAATGTTAAGTTCTCTACCTGTTTTTTTTTCAAATTTCATCCACTTGTGTAAATTGATGCTTGTGTCTCATTTTCAAAAAGCATTACCTGCGAGTATTTTGTTCATACTTCAAGGAATAATAATGCTTGGAATATATTACGACCATTTTCTTTATTTAACACACCTTTAGTTTATTCACGATGGCACTTAAAATTTACAGCTAATCATAAGAAATCAATGTTTGCCTCGAAACCAATTTTGTCTAAGATTATCCATTAATTCCAAAAACACGGTACATTTCAATGTTAATAATTGGTTTAAAACTATGTCAGAAAAACCAAGTGAAATTAACTTTTAATCTAAAATATTAACATCAACTTTTATTCTTTTTGAAACTGACTCATAGTGTTTCTTAGTTGTCTTGGCAGCTTTTTTTTTATTTATTTTGACTATCCAAATATTATTAACATTTTTTTAATCTAAATTATTTTAGGTTAAATTTCGAAAACAATTCCTGTAGCTGGCTGTATACCACGTATCACAAAAAAGAGGTCAGTCTTTGTAAGTGGGTATATTTATTTAAAAACCCTTAAAAGGGCTACATCAAAAAAACAAACGTTTTCGGACTAAACAGTCCATCATAGGTTTAAAATCTGCCTAAAATAAGTACAAACCATTTAGTTAAAACAAACGTGATTACGAAATTTTGACTATGGTTAAAAAAAGCAAAATGGTTATACTTACTATAGTAAAATTCAATAAGCGATGCAGGAAAATGTAAACATTAAATCGTGTCCGAACCGGTATGACCCGCCGATAACGTCGCCAGACGAAATAAAGATGGACATTTCGGTTAGTTTTTAAATATTTTTGAAGAACTGTTACTTGCATTTATGCATAAAATATTCATTAATTTTATAAATCGGATTATTTTTTCATTTACTATGTATTCAGTGAAAACATTAATTTATTTACTATGCAATAAACACGAATATTTGAGAAAGGAAAAAAAATAATAAAGTGTCATAATTATACTGTTACTTATCGGAACGAGTAGGCTCATTTGGAACACCTTTAACAATTATCTGTTAAATTTATCGTTGTTTATATGCCCTGCATCGCTTATTGGAATAAGGTATAGGTTAAAATGCCTGAGCCACCAAAAATACATGGGTAAAAACCATTTAAATTACTTATAGTTATAAAAGATTATACATCTTGTTGATAAAAAACTGTGATGTTCATTATTAAATTAAATATGACTTCAGGTAACATACATTGCAAAAAATTTTGAGTTCCAGAGCCGGGGAGAAAACTTCTACGCACGGAGAACAGCTGGAAACTGATTTACAATATACCTATGAAAGGTGTCAAAAACAAAATGTCAATGCAACATAAAACTATATTAGTTATACCTAGTATTACTACAGCCAAAAGATTCAAAAATTATTTTTGATGATTTTAAAAAATAATAACAGCAATATAGGTGTTGGGATTTAAAATTTGGGTTATAATCGATGTGAAATCACCAATGGTGTTAAAGTCATGTTTAAGAGGATGACCTGTGTATTAGGCAACCTATGTTGCTTTTTGTCGTATGGAATATGGTCTAAAAGTGTATTTTATGTTAGATTAGCTTATATATATATATATATATATATATATATATATATATATATATATATATATATATATATATATATATAATATATGAAAATTATCCTTTTATGTTTATCACATCTAGGACAGGTAAAAATTTTTAATAGCAAATATTTGAAGCTAATATAAGACCTTGTATTTAAATGACTATTTAAGACTGTTAGTATGGTGAGAAATTAATAAAAACAAGTTTGGTAAATTGAAAATCTACAGGCTGAAGAAATCAGAGTTATAACCTATGTGATTAATTTAAAATTGAAGAGGCTGAGCTCCTCAGAGACTTGATGAGAAATAGTAGAGGAAATGACTGAAGAAGGAGGGGATGGTTAAAGGAGAAAAGGAGTTAATCAACAATTAGAGATAATAGGGGTCCTTTATGCTTGAAGCATCTAGCACCCTGAACAAAATGTATTTTAGTAGTAATAAATTCGGTTTGTAAAAATCTAAAATTTGATGTATACATGTGCTACTTAGTTGTTGATCAAGAGAAGGTGAGCAATGTTGGATAAGGATTTTTTATTAGGGGAAAAATATATGAATTTTGAAAAACAGTTAGATGATGTTTGAATGATTACTGACTTTAAAACTATTGAGTGCATGTTAGATATATGAGTTGACCAAGAAATAATGAAAGAAAAGAAAGGACAGGAATGTGATGTAGATGTGAAGGGTGAAGAAAATGATAAAATATTATGGTATGATAGATGTGGGTGGTTATAAAGTTAACACTAGGGTCGAAAAGTGATGAGGGGAAGGAGTGGCAAAAGTTTAGAGACTGGTTGTTTGAAGAAGCACAAATAATATGAATTTTGATAAAATGTTAGATAATGTTTGAGAGAATAAATAGTTAAAAATATTGAGTACATGTTTGATAAATGAGTTAACCAAGAAATAATGAAAGAGAAAAGAATGGATAGGAATGTGATGTAGATGTGAAGAGTGGAGAAAATGTTGAAATATTTTGTTATGATAGATATGGATGGTTCTGAAGTTAACAATGGGGTCGAAATTTTTTTTTTGAGGTGAAGGTGTGGCAATATTGTAGAGGAAGATTGTTTAAAGAAACACAAATATTGTATAGGATTAAAGGTGTTGAAGTTTGTATAGGATAGACGGGCAAAGAATGTAAGGCAATATTGTGAAGCGTGGACTATGAGAAGAGTTGTCGATGTAAGGGTTGAAAGTCCCGGTTGAACGATACATGACGATTGACGCAATTGGGGCTACTTTGCTTTTCTTTGACTATTTCCAAGTCTTCATATAGATCTAATTTTAGAAAATTTTTTTGCGGGATATTATGTAACAAAGAGACGTTTTCTGGGATGTTGAGGGTATGTTTATGTTGTGCAAGATGTTGGGAGAAGGTGGAAGTGTTCTCTTTTTTAGTGTGTTCTAAGGAACGAGAAGTTAGTGATCTTCTAGTACATATATATATATATATATATATATATTATATATATATATATATATATATATATATATATATATATATGTAATGACCACTTACCAATTACATCAGATAAAGTGGAAAAAGCAATATTACAACTAAAAGATGGCAAAGCTCCTGGACCTGACAAGTCATATGCTGAAATCATAAAGCTATTATAATATATTTAAACAGAGTAATACCAAGAGCATGGCTGAAGTCAACGTTTATTGATATACCAAAGAAAATCAAATCCGTATCCTGCAATGATTTCCGGACCATCAGCTTAATGAGCCACATTTTAAAGTTATTTCTAAAAATCATACATCAAAGGATATATAGACTATGCGAAGAAAAAATCAGCTGTACACAGTTTGGTTTTCGGAACGCAGTGGGTACGAAATAGTCTCTCTTTAGCATACAAGTGCTATTTTAACGATGTAGAGATGTGAATTGCGATATTTATGAATGCTTTATTAATTACCATAATAGCGTTCGATACAGTAAAACACGACAAGCTGATGGAGATATTAACAAATAATTTTTCATTTAAAACATTTCCTTTATAGAAGGTATATTAATAAAAAGCCCTATTGAGCTACACCACAGAACGTTTTCGGAATAATTATTTCATCATATCTGGATGTACTGATGAAGCCACTAAATAACCATATGTGGGTAAACATTTTTTAAATGTAGTTTGAGTAACTTTGGATTACATCTTTGATATTTAATATAACTATGATGTTTAAGTTACAAAAGTAATTGATCACCTGTCAATGTAGGACTTCAATGGGGTTGCTAGTCCTTAGACTAATCCAAAGATAATCAACACTATATTTAACGGGTTTTACCCATATATTTAGTGGCTTCAAACATGTACATCCAGGTGGTAGCACTTTCGTATTAGTTATTTAACATGATCTCTAATTGTTTGATATTCTATTCTACCTAATTGAATGTTCTAGAAACTAATTCAAATTTTTCATTGTTCTGACACACTACATACTTCGTCGAATCTTTTAGAAACATTTTCGAATTTCTCGTCGTTTTGTCTTGCTGCTTCTTTAATAATTTGAGACGTTTCGTCTAATCTTTTGGAAACATTCTCGAATTTATTATCATTTATTCTAAAGATTCTTCGATCATTTGAGAAATGTTTTCAATTTTTTCATCGTTTTGTCTAGCTGCTTGTTTAATAATTTGAAACATTTCATCAAATCTTTTGAATACATTCTCATCATTCTTTCTATAACTTTTTTCGATCTTCTTTAAAACTGCTTCTTCTGCTTATTGAAAATGGAATGTCTCTGGGTCATCTTCATTCTTGTTTTGAACATTCTTTAGTCGTTCTTGGAGGATCTTCTTGGACCCGCTACAGTCTTCATCGCGTTCTACTAGTTGCTTGCGTAACTGTTTTACTGAAAGTTGTACTAGCAGCATTTTTGTTCAGGCACACACGTACTTTTTAAATGTTCTTTTTTTTTTCAAAGGTCACTACCGAGCTACGCCGATGTTCCCGACGAACAATACTTTTCAAAAGTTCAAAAATCTTTTTTAAGTCACCGATGAATTTATTTTTAAATAAATTAATTATCCTCACACCGTGACACCAACTGTACCGTTTTTAAATAAAACGGGCGGTTCTTAATTTATATAAATATATTTATCTATAAGTTTACAGCACGAAAATATCTTATCAACTAAACTCATCTTATAACAGCGTTGCATATATAGTGTTATTCTTGAATCACTTGGAGTAGTCCATCTCTAGACTTCCCGTTGGAAGCGTCTCGAAAACAAATGCTATTGAGAATGCCATCGATTGTATTTTCAAGATTCATCCTTCTAAGAATTGTGACAAGTACTACTCATCGGAGGTGGGCTATTTCGTTACAATAATATAAAAGTAACTTGAAATACATTGAAAATAAAAAATAAACCACCATAGTCTGAAAGATCTGAAATGTAAATTCTCATAAAGGAGAATACGAACATATTCATTTGAGTTTATAATATTATTGAGGAGAATAATTGAGGTAATACGAAAAAAGAATTGTTAAAGAATTCAGAAAATATGTAAAGGATAAATTGGTAAAAGTATTCTATTGAGGCAGATGACGTAATTAAGCTAAAGAAAGTCATGAAAGCAATTATAATTGCCATAAAAAAATTTAAAATTATATTTATTTGCATATCTTGAAACATTTATTTTTAATTTACTGTTTTTTAGTAAAAATTAACCCAGTCAGTGTCACGAAATCATGACCAAAATGCATGGCTTAAAACTATAAAATTCACCTATATGAGTATAAAAGCTAAATTTTAATTTACTGCTTACTTTTGATGTCCGAAAAGAATATAAGCGAAACTTTGACTTCGAGACACTAAAGTTTTGACAATGATGGGCCCCAACTGGAATATTGCATGTTTTCTTTGTGTTTTTTTGTTAAAAAATAACCTAGTTGTTGCAGGTAAATAGTGGCTTCTTTTTTAAACGCAACATATTTATTTTGTTATTAAAAATTAGTTAATTTATTTTTCTCGAATTTTAACTATTTATTGGAGAACAATCCATTTCCGTTTATTCCTAGCACAGTTAATTAATTTTAATATTTTATTCTTTTGTTTTCTATTTATTCATCAGCTGTGCGGGATATTGTTTGTAGATATAGATTTTCTACGGTCTGACGTTAGATTGGGCGCAGATTTTACAAAACTTTTCAAACATTTCTAATTTGTGTGTATTTTTGTACTTTGTCCTATATGAAGTTGGAAATATTGATTTTAATTGTTTTAACAATACATAAGGACTTTTGGTTATGGACATTCATTCTGTGCGATTGGTATTATTTGTTGTTCGTGAATTTGTGAAGTATGAATATCAAAGGATTGATATTTTTAATATGAATTGTTATACGTTAAGGTTATGTTATGGTTTGATTAAAACTTTATTGATTTTTTATTGTATGTCACGGTATTTTGTTGTTGATTTTACGGGGTTATTTCAAAGTTAGTCAATAAATTATTGAATTTATTTAGGAAGTTAAAAAATATTTAAATTAATGTTTTAATCTGTTTTAAGTGCTAGTGATTTTATCCCATAAATGACTAAATCTATTCGTTTTCTCGCAGTCTAAATAGTTAATAGTAGTTTTGTTGACATTACTGAAAAATTTAGTAATACTGGACATATTAAACACCTTACTAGCCATTATATGACCAGACTTAAAAAATAAACTCAAAACTATTATAATATTCAAAAAATATTTTTTTAAATATTCCATATGGCAATTTGATGAAAAGGTTTCCACATATTATATTACAACTCAAACTACGAGAAAACCATTATGTTTAGTATTTTTCAATTTCGTAAATAAATTTAATGATTTCTTGATTTATTTTAAAATAACTCTTATATAAACAACAACAAAATACTTGAAATGGAGGAAACGAATAATTAAAGTTTTAATCATACAATAACATAGCCTTAAAATATGAACATTTATAGTAAATATTTTAATACTTTGATATTATTGTGAATTGTGTTATTGAAAACCCATGTGTTTACAATTTTTTCTCAGTCTGCGAGTTTGTTATGCTTTTATTTTGGTGGAGTTTACAAATTTAATGACAATTTCTAAAACATAATCCTGTTCGAAAACTAGAGATTTTGGTTTTGAAAATAAAGAGCTTCTTAATGTGAAAAATAGTGTAGAAATCTAGTATTTTGTATTACATTTGGCAATTTAACAGTAAAATCAGATGTATAACATGGGTCAACGAAGAAAAATCTTTTTTGATAAAATTACCTCTATTTTATGTATTTTAGTGTGCTAGAGTCCGAAAATCATATTAAAAATGCTGTATTACCTACCATTCTTTCACAATTTATTATTTCTTCTTCGTTAAGTTCGATCTTCTATCGAAGGTTGGAAATCGTCATGGCTCGGATTTTGCCTTGCATAATAAGTTGAAATAATGCGTATTTTAGCCCTCTCATCACATGTCCTAAGTACTCAAGTTTTCGTCTTTTGATAGTTAATATTATTTCCCCCTCATTTCCTATCCTGTTGGTTACTTCCACGTTTGACATTCTTTGAATCCATGATATTCGTAGGATTCTTCTGTAACACCAAAATTCAAAGGCGGCCAACTTATTCAGATGGACTTGTTGTAGTGTCCACGCTTCCAAGCCATAAAGAAGAGTAGAGAACATGTAACATTGAAACATTCTCAGGCGTAGTTCTAACCTTATATCCCGACAACAAAGAAACTTTTTAAGTTTAATGAATGATGCACGTGCTATTTTAATACGTGTCTTAGTTTCTTTGGTTTGGTCTACATCTGATGTTATCCATGTTCCTAAGTATTTATAGTTATTAACACTCTCAATTGCAGTATTTGCAATAGTCAATTGGATATTTGCATGTGCAGATTTAGTCATGATCATACATTTATATATATATATATATATATATATATATATATATATATATATATATATATATATATATATATATATATATATATAAGGTTCTTGAACTCCTAAGTGGAGCATAGAGCTTCAGTGAAAACGCGCCATCGGGTTCTATTTTGCGCTAAGGCCTTCACCTCATTCCAAGACTTTCCTTGTTTTCTTATCTCGTCCATGATGGATCTTCTCCAAGTTTGTACTGGGCGACCTTTTTTTCGTTTTCCTTGGGGATTCCACTCTAGGGCAGTCTTTGCAATACTGGAGTTATTTTTTCGGAGTGTGTGACCGATCCAACCCCACTTTCTGGACTTTATTTCATTTACTACCCTCTTTTGTTTGGTCAGGTGTAGTAAATCTTCGTTTCTGATGATGTTAGGCCAGAAAATACGAACAATTCTTCGTAGACATTTATTAACAAAGACCTGCAGTTTGTCTGTAAGGGTTTTTGTCGCTTTCCAGGTTTCACATCCGTAAAGTAGTACAGACATGACATTTGACTGGAATATGCGGATTTTTTGTCCTCGTAGTGTAGTCTCCAGACCTCCAAACAGGGTTGAGCATGCTGAAAGCTTGTTGCGCTTTTCGTATCCTCATACGAATATCGTCTTCTGTACCTCCGCTTTCTGTTATGACACTTCCAAGATACGTAAAGTTTTCCACATTTTCAATCTGCATGTTATTAATGGTGAATAGCGTGTTGTTTCTTGCATTTATTCTCATGGATTTGGTTTTACCAATATTGATTTTCAAACCTATTTTATTGGCTTCAGTGGAGAGTGTTTCCAATTGGTCAGCCACATCTTGGAACCTTTGTCCTAACAGGCAGATATCGTCGGCGTATTCTAGATCGCTTAGGCGTGTGGTTAACGTCCATTGTATCCCTCTTGTGTCAGAGTCTAGTTTGGAGAGAACATAGTCTAGAGCTATGTTAAAAAGAAACGGAGAAAGCACGCATCCCTGTCTGACTCCAGTAAGTACGTCAAATTCGTCACTGTTGATCACATTGTATGTCCCGCTACATTTCGCTTCAGTGTATAGTACAGTAACAGAGATAAGCTGTCAAAAGCACGCTCGAAATCAACAAAAACCATGTATAGGGGTGTGTTCCATTTAACCGATTGTTCCATTATTAGCCTCACAGTATTAATGTGGTCTATGCAGGAGGATTCTGGTCTAAAGCCTACTTGATTAGCTCGAAATTCAACCTTGTTTGTTAATCTTTTAAGTATGATGGTCGTGAAGATTTTATTTATGGCGGTAAGCAAGGTTATTCATCTCCAATTTTTGCATAGTGTGAGGTTGCCTTTTTTTGGAAGCTTAATAATGATGCCTTTTTTCCAGCCCGCTGGAATGCGGTTTGTTTCCCACACCTCTCGGATTATGGGGAGCAAAAGTTCAGCAGTTAGATGCGGATCAGTTTTAAGCATTTCGGCAGCAATGTTATCGATTCCCGGAGACTTGTTATTTTTCAGAGATTTGATAGCTGTTATTATCTCTGTTTTGGAAGGGGCGTCGCAAGATATACGCAAGTCTATATTCTGTGGATTTTCGACAATTTCATCTGCGTTATCCCTGGGCGTGCCTAGCATCTCCGGAAAGTGCTCTTTCCATCTCTCTATTTGGTCATTTGTTGTAGTAAGTAATTCTCCTGTCTTGGATCTTACGACGTTTGAACAGTTGGGCCTACTTTTTGTTAGACGTCTAGTAATTTGGTATAGCTCTCTAGTTCTATTGTGTTGTGCAGCTATTTCGGCTTGTTTTGCCAGTTCTTCAGCCCATCTTCTTTTGTCTCTTCTTGCATTTCTTTTAACTGCTTTATTTATTGTTTCATATTCTTGTTGTCGGTTCGCTCTTTCTTCTACAGTTCTTGCTTGCAAAATATCTTTTTTTTGCTGTTTTCTTTCTTCGATAAGATTCCAAGTTTCATTTGATATCCATTCTTTTCTATGTTTCTCTTTTTTACCCAGTTTATCTTCAGCTATTTCTGTCAAAACATTTGCCAGATCTTCCCAGCTATCTACTTCACGTTCTCTTCTTTTGAGTTGAAGTTCCTCCCTAAACATGTGTCTTCCTGTAGCCGTTTTTAATTTGTCTAGATTATATGTTGGTCGTTTGGTGTTTCGTGTGATTTTGTTTTTTGTCATTTTGATTTTAATGGTACCGATTACAAGATGATGGTCACTTGCGATGTCTGCTCCTCTTTTGTTACGTACATCAAGAAGAGATGATCTCCATCTTTTTGATATGGCGATGTGGTCTATTTGATTTTCTCTTATATGACCTGGTGCAGTCCATGTAATCTTGTGAATATTTTTAAGTGGGAAGATGGTTCCACCAATAACTAAGCTATGATTGGAGCAAAAATTTGTAAAGCGCTCTCCGTTTTCATTCATCACTCCCAGGCCATGTTTGCCCATTACGATTTCTAAGTTAATATTGTCTTCTCCAACTTTAGCGTTCATATCGCCCATCACTATTAGTATATCGCCTTGGTTTACTTGTTGGGTCGTTTGTTCTAGTTGTTCGTAGAACATGTCTTTATCTTCGTGGAGAGATGTGTTCGTGGGAGCATAGCACTGAATCACTGTTATCTTGCGGTATCTGGTATCTGGTGGATCATACATTTAGTTTTCCTTAAATTTATCTTCAGTCCGTACTCATGATAGCCTTTAGTAAGGCATTGCATTACGTTCTGAAAATCATTGTTGTTATTCGTCATTATTACTGTATCGTCTGCAAAAATTTATTCAAAACTTCTCCATTGCTAGATATGCCTTCTATTAAGTCTGAGAGCACTTCTTGAAATACAGCTTCACTGTAGACATTGAAAAGTAGTGGTGACTCCTTTCTATTTTGGGTGTACTGGCTGTCAACTCTTACCTTGGCAGTTTGATTCCAATATAAATTAGATATAATTTTCATATTACGACTGTCAATCTTTTTACTTTTTAATATATCTACAAGCTTTTTATGTTGAACCTTATCAAGCCTTTTCAAAGTCTACAAAACATAAGTACATGTCCTGATTCATGTCCATGCATCTGTGAGCCAGCACATTCAACCGAACAAAACATCTCTTGTACTCATACCATTTCTAAAGCCAAATTGTGTGACACTAATTTCATATTCAAGAGTTTTAACAATTCTACTGTGAATAATTTTCAAAATTTTTTCAAGTGTGTGACTTATTAAAGCTATTGTTCTGCGAATTTATTATTTGAAATTGTATAATTACACTTTATTTTGTTTAACGGACAGAGAAATCTAATGTTACTTGGTTGAGAGCACCGTTTATGAATTGTACAACACTGTTTGTTCTTCTTCCTCTTCATTAACAGCTGTATCCTTTATTCTAATAAACATAACCTTACTTTTCAGTGTTTGACCCAAACGCTCTTAAGTATGGCTAAATTCCAAATGAATTTTGTTACACAATTGGCGATTTTGTTATTTGATGTCTCTCTATCATTACTGACTTTGTAAAAAGGTGTATTTAGCATATTTTGGTGTAAAAATTGATAACCAAGACAAATGTTGGGCTCCTCGCAATGTAAGTTTGTTTTGAGGATTAAGGAAGTGGTCGTAGAAAGAAAAAAAGTTTTTAGAATTGCAGTGCCTATGGTTTGGAGAGGTCAAAAAAAATCATTCAAATGATTGTTATTTTTGTACTGTTGAGGATTCTGGATATAACTCAAAAAATAAGAAAGCAATTGTTTATCCTATCCTTCCGTCTGCTATCGGTCCGGTATAAATAGACCTGAACTGCCAGTTCCTGAACCTCCGCTACGTATTAATGACATTTTAAATACAAGTGAATCAGAATCTGAAAGTGATCCAGGCAATGATGGTGAATTTTAGTGTCCTTTAGAAAATTTGCAACCACAGTTGTTTACCTTAGCTGAGTAAGATGACTTAGTAAGAGATTTGGGTTTACAAAGAAAAAATCAGAATTGCTTGGCCCAAGATTATAAGAAAAAAAAATTGTTGTCACTTGGTGCATCTATTTACAAGTACAGGTACAAAGATCAACAATTTAGTCAGTTTTTTAGGCAGAAAGAGGATTTGTTCTACTGTTATGGTATTGGTGGTCTAATAAATCAGTTTGTTATTGAGTTTAATAAGGACGATTGGAGGTCTTTTATAGTCTCTTTAAAAACAAGTTTAAAAGCTGTACTCTTACACAATGGGAACACTTTCTATTGCTTATTCAATCCATATGAAAGAGACATATGAAAATCTTTACACAATTCTACAGAAAATTAGCTATTAAGCTCACAATTGGAATATCTGTGGAGATATTTGCATGCTACTTCGACAACAAAAGGGATTTACAATGTTTCCATGTTTTATTTGTGAATGGGATAGTAGAGCAAGAGATAAACAGTGGTCCATAAAATAATGGCCCATAAGAAATGTTTTAACACCTGGCGAGAAGAACATTTTGTACGAAACTTTGGTAGATCAAAAAAGATCCTCCTTCCACTTCTAAACATTAAGTTAGGCTTAATACAACAGTTCTTCAAGACCCAGCCTAGAGATGAAGAGTGTTTCAAGTACTTAAGTGGAAACTTTCTCCATCTATCAGAAGCTAAATTAAATGAAGGTGTTTTAGTTGGACCAGATATTTGTAAAATGATGTTCGACTCCACCTTTGAAACCAAGATGACTACTAAGTAAAAAGAAGCTTGGATTTTTTTCGAAAAAGTTGTAACCAAGTTTTTATGCAATGTGAAAGACCCTAACTATGAGCTTATAGTAGCTAATCTATTAGATAAATTAAAATATTTGAAATGTCTCAAGAGCCTTTAAATCCACTTTTCGCATAATCACCTTAATTTTTTCCCTGAAAATCTGGGTGATGTCAGTGAAGAACAAGGCGAACGATTTCACCAGGTTATCAAGGTGATGAAGAAACGATACCAGGGACGTTGAAACACCAACATGATGGGTGATTACTGTTGGTCACTTCATCAGGAAGAACAGAATGCCTCGCATAGGAGACAAAGTTACTAGAGAAGTTTTACAGAAAAAGGAAGAAAGAAAATACAAAAGCATTGCCTCCTGAAATGATGATTGTACAGACCTATACTATTGAAAGATAAGAATTAGATAAAAAATAAAAAAGTATACAAAAGTAAAAAAACTTCAAAATTTGTATATTGGTATAAAAACATTTAATTAAAACTTGTTAAAAGTGTTGTCCAAAATTTATAGATACATAACATTTTCGATCTAGCTCAGATCATCATCAGTGCCTTCTTTTGGTACTTGTAGCTAGCACTAAAATTGCAGTGGAGACATCAATATATGGTTTACATATTTAAATTTAAATTATAATGCGACACTAGGTCGATGACAATGGTTGTAAACCTAGGGTCGCATTATAATTTAAATTTAAATATGTAAACCATATATTAATGTCTCCACTGCAATTTAAGTGTTAGCTACAAGCTATTAGCAATGTTAAATGTAAAAAAGGTAAAAATTAAAGAAGACCGAAACTCAATTTGGGTTTTAGCGCTACAGAAAGGAAGAAAGTTTGAATTTTTATCATTATACTTTTAAAATTTGTTGTGAAGCACAGTAAATACTATTTTTAAAGTGAAATATATTTATCTTACTTTTCACAGTATTTATTTACTTCATACTTAAACAATTTGTTGGTATTTTCAGGAAGCCCTTTTCGAATTTTTGGTGGTAAAGAGGCCCGCATAGAGGACCATCCATGGATTGTTTCACTTATAATTCCTGGTTTTGGTCACAACTGCGGTGGGTCTCTCATAAATGAAGACACGGTCCTGACAGCCGCACATTGTGTTGAGTGAGTTAAATAAAATTTAAAAAAATTGCATAAGAAAATAGAAAATTATATCAATAATCAAAACGTCTTTACTTATTAGATTTTAATCTCTTTATTATTAATGCATAAATCTAAAGAAAATGAAAAGAAAACTGGAGCAGTTATTTTATTTTTTACTAATGTACTCGCCTCGAAACTTTTCTTGAGATAATAATATTAGGCACAGCAGTAAGTAAGGGTAATAATTTTAGACACTATATACATGGTGTAACAAAAAGGTAGGTCACTAAATCGCTTATTCTGGGACTAAAAATAGTTCGATTAAACCTAACTTAGCTTTATATAAATGTGCACATAAAAAAAGTTACAGCCATTTGAAGTTAGAAAATAATAATCGATTTTTTCCTATGTATTGAAAACTGTTAGAGATTTTAAGTTGAAAATGAACATGTGGCTTTCTTATGGCAGAAATATCTTAAAAAAAATAAAAGTGAAATTTGTACACCCCATAAAAATTTTATGGAGGTTTTGTACCCTCAAATCCCCAAATGTTTGTATCCGTTTCAATTAAATTATTATTATAGTACCATTAGTTAAACACAATGTTGTTAAAACTTTTTTGCCTCTTAGTACTTTTTCGATAAGACAGGCTTCTTTTTTTATAACGTTTCAAAATTTCTGAGTATCTAGCAAAATGTAAAATATAAATAAATTTTCATATTATTACCAGTTCTCTATAATCGTACTTAAACATGTACAAATAAGTGGTGGATTTTATAAATGTTTAAAATGACCTCCATTTTCTTAAATACACATTCGAGACCGTTTTAAAAAGGAAAATCGAATATTTTGGAAAATCATTGGCTATTATATTTTCAATGTAAAATTACAATTTTGTTCATTTAAATTGTTATTGTTTTATTTTTAAGTTTTCTTGATTTTCTCTAATATTTTTTTAGGGGCCCACATTAGGAAACATTTCCCAAACCTACAAAAATGCAATGTTCAAAAAAAAAAAAAAAAAAAATTCACGCCTATCACGGCCCATCGAAATCGATTTGCAGCTTCCATGAGTTTATTCCTTAGTTGTTGTTCGTTCATAATTGGTATGAAATATACGTACCCTTTCATAAAACCCCAGAAAAAAAATCAATTGGGTTTAGATCTGCCCCTCTGGGTGGACAAGAAATAGGCGTATCAGGGCTCCTTCCAAAACAACGTCCAGGAAACTGATCGAAAATATATTCTCTTATTTCAATATCGTAATGCACTGAAGCGCCATCCTGTAAAAATCACATAATTTTCCTGTCTGCAAGATTGACTTCGTCTAAGTACTCTGGTAACACGTTGTGTTTGTAGAAAGTGTAAATAACGTACACCGTTTAAACTGTTTGGAAGAAATACTGGTCCCATTAGGTTATTATATTATGCGAAATGAATCCCGATATGCTCTCCTTCAATCCATCCTGCAAGGAAAAATATTTGGAAAGCGAGGTCCAGGAAGAAGAAGAACATCTTGGTTAAAGAACCTCAGAATCTGGTTCAATACAACACCTGTGTAGCTTTTCCGCGCTGCTACAGATAAGATAAAGATTGCCATAATGGCATAATGCCATAAAACATAAACATTTAAAAACTAAACTACCGTATATTAAAATTACTACTGGAAAAATGATTGGTTATAATTATTTTTTCTAATAAATTTGACTTTAACTGAAATTTGTTAAAATTTAGAAGATATAGGTAATGATATCATCATTCTCTTGGCCTTTATTCCTATGCAGGTCGGCTTTCCTTATTTAATTTACTTCATAAGTGTCTGTCTTAGGCCATATCAATATTAATATTCTTTACCGACATGTCCTGCCTAAGTGCTTCACCCAGGTCTTTTTTGGTCTTCCCCTCCTACTACTTCCAGGAACCGGCAGATCAGCAATTCTTCGTATTGAGTGATTAACGTCTCTACGTTGAACGTGATCAAACCATCTTAACCTATGCTCTCTCATCTTCCCAACAATTGGTGCCACCCCTAGACTTCCCCCAATAAACTCATTGCTACTTTTATTCTTTTTTGATACTCAACTCATTCATCTATCATATTCTGTCATATTTCATGGCATAATGTAATACTTATGTCGACGACAACCCATTTTGTATTTGAACGGTCCGCCACTGCAGCCCAGCCAGCCAACTAATCCGTACAGACGACAGATGACAGAACGACATTCCATTACCAGCCGTTGAGAAGCATAGAACTATTTGTTATTGTTTTCATATTTTTGTGCAAATTCATAAATAAATGCAGTATTTTAGACAATTAATTAATTTCAATAAATACAGTCCACTACAACAATAAACATGGTCCATTCGACCCGATATTTGTGATAAAATCAGTGCAAAAAGTGATTCACAGTTAACGGTCAAGTGAAAGAACACGTGGGATTGCCGAACAATATACAGCCAAAAATACCGGTGAGTTCCCATCTGATTCCTATACCTATTTATACTGTTTTTGTTTGTGTAAGTTGCATGAAACTATTTACAATCTATATATCTATTTAAATTCAATTCGAATCTATTTGATTAATAAACAATGTCGGACGAACACTTAAAAAGATTAATTAGAAAACGTGCTGGTCATAAAGCTTCATTTACAATTTTCTCCAAATTTCTAGAGTCTATTAAATGCAAATTAGAATTACATGATGTTGAAAAAATCGAACTAAGCGACAGAATAAATAAACTAGAAAATACATTTTTAGAAATTAAAATTATCCAATCAGAAATAGAAGAATTGGCAGACGATCCCGAACCACACTTTGTGATAAGGGAAGAACTTGAAAACAATTTTTATTCACTATCGGCTAATGCCAAAGCATTGTTAAATAAATTCATTTCAGATATTGATGATAAACAGTCGGTGACAAACGAGCATACAAACAATAACACTTCTATTTCTGACGGGGCTTATCGTTTACAAGGTGTAAAACTGCCAACGATACAAATTCCAAAGTTCGACGGCACATACGAATTTTGGCTAGAATTTCGAGACACTTTTGAGTCACTCATTCATACAAATGATAGTATTACAAATATTCAGAAGTATCATTATCTTCGGGCATCATTACAAGGAAATGCCGCCGCAGTCATAAAACCTATCGAATTTTCCGCAAACGGGTACAATTTGGCATGGGACTCTGTATGTGATCGATACAATAATAAAAAACTCTTAATACACAATCATATTAAAGCTTTATTTTCATTGGAATCTATTCACAAAGAATCTTTTGTAAAATTTCGTAAATTAGTAGATGATTTTTCAAAACATTTAAAGTCACTTCAACAATTAAATCAGCCGTGTGAACAATGGGATGCCTTACTTATATTCATTATAACATCAAAACTAGACGAAACTACTATTAGGGAATGGGAAAAGCATATTGCTACTTAAACGGAACTACCAACTTTATCCGATCTAAAAGGATTTTTAAAATCAAGAGCAGATTTTCTAGAGGCAATTGAAATGAACATTGAAACAAAAAATAAAAGTAAGGAGAACAGGACGACTAGGGGATTCTTAGCAACAAAAACAAACTATACATGCGTCTCTTGTCAAGGCGACCATAGCATTTACACTTGCGAAACATTTTTAAATTATCCAATAAACGAAAGGTGGAATTTTATTAGATCAAAATCATTGTGTACAAACTGCTTGCGATCGGGTCACTCCAATAAACAGTGCAAACTCGGGCCATGTCGCAAGTGCAAAGCACGTCACAACTCACTTTTACACAATAATACAAATGATAGGAGCATCATTATAAGCCAAAATAATTCGGGCACGTTCAATAGAAATTCGAATATATCCAATAGCAGTATTAATATAAATCCATCACAAAGTACAAGTGAGCCAATAAATCCAGGAACAAGTAACAATACATTTTGTGGTAACAGCATGCTTTCTTGTTCTGATACAGGCTATGTTTTTCTCTCAACAGCAATCTTAAGTGTTAAAGATATGAATGGTAAAATGCAAAGGGCTCGTGCACTATTGGATTGCGGGTCTCAATCTTCATTTATCACAACAAACATGTGTAACAAACTAGGAATCAAACCACAAGATGTCAGCTTAAATCTTTTGGGCATAGGCAACAAACTATCAACTATTACAGGTCAATGTCAGTTAGAGATTTGCACATCTAATAATAAATTTGTAAAAATAATCAACTGTTTTGTATTGCCAAAAATAACAAATATTCTTCCTCATACAAACATTGATGTAAGCGCTATAAACATTCCTAATACAATTCGGTTAGCAGATCCTAATTTTGGCAATGCTGGATCTATTGACATTCTTATCGGCGCAGATATTTTTTGGCATTTGATTTGTAAAGGTCGCATATCTTTAGATCAAGGTCCTATTTTAACAGAAACAATATTTGGGTGGATAATTTCTGGCCCGCTGGGATCGGTTCCCCACAATACAATATCTTGCAATCTTAGCACAAATCTGGAACTAACTAAACTTCTTCAGCAATTTTGGGAAGTAGAGGAATTGCCAAATATTCCTCATCTATCTGAAGAAGAGCAATTGTGCGAGGACAATTTTCAAAAAACTACTACACGTGATCCAAATGGTAGATTCATAGTTATGATGCCATTAAAACAATATCCGCATGTGTTGGGTGATTCAAGGATACAAGCTGAAAGAAGATTTCATCATCTAGAAAAAAGATTAGCACAAAACAATCCTCTTCGCGAACAATATATACAATTCATGCGCGAATATCAGGAGCTAAACCACATGTCGTTAGCAGATATCTCTGAAAACTCTACTGTCGACTACTACATGCCACATCATGGTGTCCTAAAGGAGGACAGTCTTACAACAAAACTTCGTGTCGTGTTTGACGCATCTTCACCAACAAGCAACGGGTTATCATTAAACAATATTCAATGCGTCGGACCCAGTATACAACAAGATCTATTCTCAATTCTCATCCGATTCATAACACACAAATTCATCATAAGCTCAGACGTAACCAAAATGTACAGGCAGGTGTTAATTCATCCCAGCCAACGCAGTCTTCAAAAAATAGTCTGGAGGGAAAGTCCTTCAGATCCATTACAACATTTTGCTTTAAATACGGTTACTTATGGCCAAGCATCAGCCAGTTTTCTTGCTATCCGATGCCTTTTCGAGTTAGCTAACGAATGCCAATTGTCGCAACCAGAAATCGCGAAGATATTACGTCAGGATTTCTACGTAGATGACTTGTTAACCGGTGCGGATACTATTACTGAAGCTTCGAACATTTGCCGTGAAGTCTCACGTATTTTACTTACAGGTTGTTTTCCACTCAGAAAATGGATTTCAAATGACCCAAGAGTTTTAGAAAGGGTAAATAATCAAGATGATTCCTTTGGAATTCTAAACCTCTCTAAAGATGGAGTCACAAAAACTTTAGGACTTATTTGGTCATCCCAACGTGATTCACTATTATACAATGTACAATATAACAATTACAAGGAAACTTGTACCAAAAGAGATGTTCTTTCTTTAATTGCAAGAATATACGATCCACTAGGCTTAGTAGGTCCTTGTATCATACTTGCGAAGATTCTAATGCAAAGGCTATGGACTGAAAAACTGAATTGGGATGAAAAATTAAGCTGTTCATCACTAAATACTTGGAATAGATTGAAAAATGATCTTGCCAATCTGAAACAATTAAGTATACCACGTCATGCAGTGTGCAATAATGCTAAAGATATAGAAATACACGGTTTTTTCGGACGCATCACAACAAGCCTACGGTGCTTGTATCTATTTAAGAAGTACTGATGACAAGGGAAATATCTCGGTTAAAATTCTATGTGCTAAATCAAAGGTTGCCCCTATCAAAACTCTAAGCATTCCACGCCTAGAGCTTTGCGCAGCTGTATTACTTTCACGTCTTTTAACTAAGGTAATTGAATCCATTAATATAGACTTCAATAAATGTTATTTATGGTCAGATTCCACAATAACCCTTGCTTGGATCAATACTTCTCCTAACAATCTTCAAACCTTCGTAGCTAACAGAGTCTCCGAAATTCAGGTCTTATCAAAGTCCTATACATGGAAGTATGTACCCACACAAGATAATCCTGCAGACCATCTATCAAGGGGATTATCTCCTTCTCAAATACTAAATTCTTCACTATGGTGGGACGGTCCGTCATGGTTGTCTTTAAGGGAAGAATTTTGGCCCCTTTTAAATCCAAAGGTAGACATTCTACCCGAAATAAAATCTCAAACTATTCTCAATTTTGTTTCCTATTCTCAGCAAGAACAATGGTTTCCATTCAAGGCCTTTTCACAATATTCGCGTTTACTGCGCGCATTTGCATACATCCTTAGATTTAAAAATAATTTATTAACACCCAAAATTCTTAGAGAGTGTGGCTCTCTAACGTTAACCAATATTAATGACGCTCGTCGTTATTTATTGAAGATCATACAACTACACTCTTTTCGCGAAGAGTATGATCAGCTGTCAAAACAAAAAAGCGTTAGTTCCAACAGCAAGCTCTTCTCTTTAAACCCATTTATTGACCAGGATGGTTTAATACGTGTTGGTGGTCGCTTGGCTAACTCGGATTTTCTATATGACAAAAAACATCCCTTTGTCTTGGATTCAAAACATCATTTCACGATATTATTTTTCCGTCATGAACACCTGCGTCTATATCATGCAGGCCCTCAGCTGCTTCTATCTACTATTCGCGAGACATATTGGCCTATATCAGGCAGAAACCTATCTAGGTTGACTGTTAAACAATGTACCACTTGTTTACGATTTAATCCTAAACCTATACAACCAATCATGGGTGATTTACCACGTGACCGATTACTATACACATTTCCCTTTGCCATCACTGGTATTGACTACGCCGGTCCGTTTTTGTATAAAAATAAGGGCAGAGGTGCCAAATTAAATAAATGCTATATTTCATTATTCATATGTTTTGCTACAAAGGCGATTCATCTTGAGCTCGTAACCGATTTGAGCACTCAAACATTCATGCTTGCCTTGCGCCGCTTTATCGCTCGTAGAGGAAAGCCAGCCAAATTGTACTCAGATAATGGTAGAAACTTCGTAGGTGCCATGTCTGAACTTAAAAGATTTTTAAAAATTAACAATGCACACATACAAGATTCATGTACACATGAGGGTATTGAATGCCATTTAATTCCGCCATATTCTCCACATTTCGGGGGACTCTGGGAATCCGGAGTAAAATCTTGTAAATTTCACTTAAAACGTTCACTTAAAAATACAAATCTTACATTTGAGGAGTTTGCAACAATACTATCACAAATAGAAGCAGTACTCAACTCCAGACCTTTGTGTCCTATTAGTCCTGATCCTAATGATTTAACACCACTCTGTCCCGCTCATTTCCTCATCGGTAGAATGCCAACGCTAGCTCCAGAACCAGATCTACTCCAAGAGATTCCACAACGACTCAATAGATTTCAACGCATCCAACAAATTTTCCAAAGTTTCTGGAAGAGATGGTCTTCCGAATACGTCGTCGAGCTACAGAGACGTTCTAAGTGGCAAATATCCAAGGGAGAATTAGTAGAAGGAACTTTAGTCCTTATCAAAGATGACTGTCTGCCACCAGCAAAGTGGAAATTAGGCAGAATAACTCACATACATGACGGATCGCAGAATACCGCTAGAGTTGCAAAAATAAAGACTCAAGAAGGTATCATCACGAGGTCATTCTCCAAAATATGTCCTCTCCTTCCATTAAATTGAAAGATTCAGGATCTTTCAAGGCCGGGAGTATGTCGACGACAACCCATTTTGTATTTGAACGGTCCGCCACTGCAGCCCAGCCAGCCAGCTAGTCGGTACAGACGACAGATGACAGAACGACATTCCATCACTAGCCGTTGAGAAGCATAGAACTATTTGTTATTGTTTTCATATTTTTGTGCAAATTCATAAATAAATGCAGTATTTTAGACAATTAATTAATTTCAATAAATACAGTCCACTACAACAATAAACAACTTATTTAAATTTTAGAGGAATAGAATCAATATCTGTTGTTGCTGGAACTTCTCGTTGGGCCGATTCAATTAATACCAAAGGGATTAAAAATATATCAATACATGAGAAATACTGGACTAATGGACATGAAGCTATAAATGATATTGCAATTATTAAGGTTTGTATGAATATACAGGGTGGTCCTTACATAATTGTTACAAACAGAAACCATAGATTCTGCACTTTAAAATATTACGATTTAAGCCAACTTGCTTTAATAAAATGTTGATATTAAGAAAGATACAGGGTGTTAAAGTGTAATGTTAAATTTTGCTAAAACTTTTATGTTTGTAAATATTTTTATACAAAAATTTACAATTAGATGTTTTTGAGTAGGATAAATTATAATTTTATACATACTTTAATGTAACTGATAGAGGGCGCCACATATGTCACATGTGTGGCATAAATTTACCCTTAACTATTTTACTATTTAAGTTAGCTCTATTTGTGTTAAAAAATATTAACGATACATTATTTTTATACAGAAAAGATATACTTTTTAGTAACTTCAAAATTCAACCGTTTTCGAGATAATCACATTTTATAAGTCAGCTGTATAATAATTTTTAGTTGTAATATTTGTGCGGTAAAGCACTGAATACCTGTAGATAAGCATAATTCATAGTTTATTCTTATTAATACAATTCAAAGATGATAATGTAACATCATACAATGCTTTGTTATAGCTGCTAAATGTCTTATTGGAGAAAAGATTCTGCGTCTTTTTCTTTAAGTGACGTGTATTCAGACGTTGGCCGTCATCTTGTTTACAATTTCCCTTTTCTATCGCTTCCTAAGATTCTATACTGGCGTTGTATTACTTTTTCTCTTTTGTAAAATGCTGAAAACCCAATGTGGATTATGCAAGATGGTACACGACATTCTAGAGAGAAGGTAGTAAGAACATACAACTTTTTTGAACGTTGGATTGGTCGTGGTAGTCATATTCCTTGAAAATGTGGTGAGATATTGATATAATTATTTAATTCATAAAGAATTCCAAATTAATACTTATTCTTCATTACGTAAAGTGTTTTCCCATTTATATTAGGACAATTAGAAACTAGAGCACAAGTATTGAATAACACATATGTGTCTTGTTTCATAACACCAAAGAATATAGACGCTTATAGAAGAACAGTTCAAATGGGCGATTTGGTTACCGTTTATACTTTAAAACACATCTGGCAGTCGGCTTAAAACTATCATAAAAGATGTAGTTAGGGGAAATTGGGAAAGGAGTACGAACGGAGGTATTTATTTAACTTTGCATCTACGATTAAAAAAATTCCCGTGCTTTTTTTGTTTTTTTCACAAAAAAATCTTTATTTTTAATATATTAAATTGTTAAATTTTTAATTTTGAAACTTAAAAAGGTATGATATTTACAATATTCAAAGCATTTATTTTTTACAGTTTATAACTTTGAATTAAAAATAGGTTTGTTCCAACACAACGAAAAACCGTCAAATAAATTTTTATTATACTGTTTTTCTGTCCAAAAATTAACGAAATATTTTTTAAAAATTTCAAAATTTTTCAACCAAAAATTTAATTTTCCACTTTTTGGACAATTTTCCATTATTCTGCAGAAAAACAGTGTTGTGTTTTACATTTTATGTTATTTTATATTAAAAACAAAGAAGAAGAAATTATTAAATTTAGAAAATTTGGAAATATTTAATTCCGGTGATTGATGACTTTATTGATTGAATTAATTTTATTTATAGTTAATAAGAAGAGACTTTTAAGTATATTATTTGTAGATTTGTACATATTTAAATTAAAAATTTGAATCATAATATTTTTTCTAATAGGATTCATTTATTAAAAGTTAAAATATTATTTTCTTTAAAAAATGTTATAAAACGCAAAAATTTAATCCTATTCTACGGCCACGCGGCATCTACATAAAAATATCTGTTGCATTTGTTGCCCCACTCTTTCATATTTTAAAAGCAATAATTGCGCCAATATGACCGCTTCCTACTGGTACTAAAATCTCGATCCACCCTCTCATTCTTTTTCATAACGTGCGATCATCTTTTGCCAACTTTCAAAAATAACAGTGAAAGATTCTTCTATAAGCTATATTCTTTGATAACACTTTTACTGCAAATCTAACCTTAAAGACTCAGTGTTTTTACAAAATATCATCATCGTTGGCCTAAAAGCCGGTATGTGAATATAGTAAACACACAGGCAATTTACTTTAGCATAATATTAGTTGAATTAGTTAACCAATGAATGAGATACATTACAGTTTAATACACAATTATTTAACCTCTACAAATAATATGTAGTTCCATAATATACCATAAGATTTGGATATGTATCCAAAAGAATATATTCATTCATTATACATTATAGCCACCACGTAGCCCAGAATTTAATCCGCTTGATTTTGGTGTATGGGGCGCATTAAAACAACGTGTCTATAATAATCATATAAACATTCGCAACTATCTATGGGAAGAAATAAATACTGCAGCAGTTTCTTTAGAACCAATAAATGCTGTTTAATATGAGACTCTTTCATGGAATACATTGACAAATGAATTAAAGAAAATGGTGGACATATCGAACACTTACTTTGACAAAAAGTTATGTTATTTAGTTGAACTATTTCTTAATTTGGTTTGTAAACAAAATGTTTTGATTATAATTTTAATTTAACATAAAACGTAAACTATTTGTGAAATCCTATTATTAATTACCCTGCTAATATATTTATTTTATTTAATATTTCGTTAACTATTAACTTTCGTTAAAGGTATTTCGTTAAAGTGTTGATGTTTTTGTCTATTTTTCTTTCGTTGCCTGGACTAATTGACTTAAATCAGAATTATGCAGCTGATTTGTAAAATGCGATTATGTATAAATGAATCTAGAAAAATGTTGAGTTTTAAAGTTATTAACAAGTATACCTTTTTTGTTAAAATAATTTATCTTTAATATTTTTTGTCACAAATACAGATAACTTAAAGAACAAAAAAGTTAAGTGCAAATGTAAGGAGCGCCTAAAAGGAGGACTTCGCAGATTGTGCCGTGACGTCACACTTGACAGATAGGAATATGGCTGACAAAACTCTATGCAAAACACAACATTTCTGGTGATATTTGTCGCCAAATGACGTCACACCTGCAAAAGAGATAGACTGACACGCGTGCGCGTGTGTCTATCTTATAGTTCATAGTATCATGGAGCAACGACACCAATTATGTTGTATTGTAAATGTAAAGTGATGTAAAATGTAAATAAGTAAATATAATAGGATCGTCGCTATGATAAGGAAAGTTTCTTCACCTTCGATTAAGTATTTATCTGGCAGATGAAAAATATGTTATTACATTCCTTGCAGCAATATCTTTTAAAACTTTCATATTCTATATAATTTGCATACTTTTTATGCAAGTTTCTATTGTGCCCATTTGTCACCTCGGGGTAAATAATAAGGGTCTAAGCACCTTCTAATGCCTCCGGGTGCTCTGTAGAGGGCTTCGAAAACATCAACGATAGCTCCCCTAATTAAGTCTATTTTCAGGTAATGGACTTGTAAAAGTTTTCTCATCTGATGACTCGTCTTGAGAAAGATGAGTTATTTCTTACATGACGAAAATTCTCTGTTGAAATAAACCATCGGTTTGTCTTCTTTGGTGACTTGCCTTGTCAAAGGCAAGTTATTTCTTACATGAACAATATTAAGTCGAAATAAAACACCACGTTTAAAGATGAATAATTACTCAGCCACAGAGTATGGAAAGCTAAAAAGGAAGCAGAGCCCCGAGAGCACTAAGCTCTCGGAGAGCCCGTGAGGGACTGACCTGGTTGACCTGACTGTCTACGTTTTTACTCTCTCTGTGTGAGAGAGCCCCTGTTTTAGGCTCCGTGCCTCTTCAGGGAAGGGGTTGTTTTTGGGTTGTTTGGGTTGTTTATTTTACCGTTAATGTCTAGAGTGGAATCAGTTTCAAGGCTGAGAATTGGTTTTGCCATTTGTCATCGGTGGTTGAGCGTTTTTGTTACTTTGACTGCTGTTTTTCCTTACTCTGTCTTCACTTTAATTCACAATCGCGCTTGTCGGTCAACACAGAACCAGTGTATTGCACTGAAATTCCGTGTTTGAGCGAGCGCGGCTGTGATAAGTGTAGATTTTCAGGTAACAGCGGTCGCCGGAGTTTGATGTTAATGTAAATTTCTCGTTGCTTATCCCGTTTATTACTACAATTTGCTGGTATCACCCACATCTCCCGCCATCAGTCGAACCAGTGTATTGCACTGAAATTCGTCCTCCGGCCGATGATGCGGGCGCCCCAGGTTGAAGTGTACTCAGGATGGTGCAGCGAGAAATGTTTTTATATGTGGTCGGCTGGGTGGGAGGAGCTTACGTATCTCTGCTTGTTGGCCTTGTGGTGGGGGTGGCTTCGTGTTTTTCGTGTTTTTTGGACAGCGTCTTCGTCGGCTCGGTGGTTAATTAAACAACAGCGACCTTCTTCGTTTAAAACGGCTCTTTAGCAGAGTCTTTTGGATTTTTTTCAAACGTGGAGGATAGCTGTGGCTACAACCTCACCTAGGATCAGGTATAATTTGTGCAATGAGTTAGGAAACCACAGAAAACTAACTCTCCCTGTCCTTCTTAGTTGTTAACGCGGTACTCGTAAGGAGTTGCTTCGAGGACATCATAGTATTCATCCGGGAGATCTGCTCCTGCCGCATTTAGCAGGAGAGATGGGATGTGTGGAACTTTTATTTTAGGTGTTCTGAATACTAAGTGTCCTCTGGAGTGGCAAGGCATCTTGAGAACTCTCTGGGCCCTGGTGTTGCGACCCTGGACAGTCCGCAAGGTGTATCTCTTGCCTAGGGATTGGAGTCGGGTTGTAATTAATGGGGTGTTGTCGGCTGTTGTGTGTATTAGGTTTGAGGGATAATGGAATATCTTTCTGCATATCTTCCGCAGAATCTGCCTCTCACAAGCAAGAACTTTATTCCTCAGTCTACGGTTTAAGGCCGTAAACAGAGGGGCACGGTATTCAATAACTGGCCTTATGAATGTTTTATAGGTGTGCAAAAGTGTCTTTTTATTAGTGGCCCCGAATTTTCCGTTTATACCCCCCAAAAGTGAAGCTCGTTGCCTTACTTGTTTCAGGACATTCTGAAGCTCTGGCTCCCAGTTAAGAGTTCTTGCTAGAATAACTCCTAAATAGGTGACAGAGGTTCTGAATATGAGCCTCGTTTGGTATAGGTATAAGGGCGGAAGATCGGGGAGACGGTAACTAGGATGTTGAAACACGATGCTTTGTGTTTTTTCGGCGTTTAGCGTGATACGCCACTTTGCACACCAATTTGTTATTTGATTAAGTTGTATTTGCGCGTTATTGAAGGCCGCTTGTATCCTGCCTGATGAGAGGAGAGCCGTGTCGTCCGCATACAGAAGGATTTTTGTCGAGTCTCTAGGACCCCTCGGTACGTCAAATGTGTATAATGAATATAATATGGGAGCCAATATGGAACCTTGTGGAACTCCCGCTAGGGGAGTAAAGGGTTCGCTGAGTTCTGTTCCCACTTTAACTCTAACCGTTCTGTGTGATAAATATGATTGCATTATTAATATAAATGGAAGTGGCAATCCAATAGCTTGAAGTTTCTTGATCAGGCCTGTATGCCAAACCTGATCAAAAGCTTTTTGGACGTCTAGGAACGTGCCGATGACGACGTTGTTTCTGGAATTAATGCTTTGTGAGATATGTGCGACTACTTCCGTTAATGCATTTTGAGTTGAGTGACCTGTCCTGAATCCGAATTGAAAATCTGGGATGATATTGTTGTTTTCTAGGAATTCTTCGAGCCTCTTTTTTAGGAGACGCTCGTAGACTTTGCCTAGAGTATTTAAGAGTGAAATAGGTCTGTATGATTCAGGATTTGTGCGGTCTTTGCCCGGTTTAGGGATCATTATTGTGTTTGCTATTTTCCAGGAGGTTGGAAAATAGCAAATCTTAATGGCTGCATTAACTATAGTCGTGATTATTGTGAAAATACTCGGAGGTAATTGTTTGAGGCATTTATTGTGAATGCTATTGGGGCCGGGAGCTGTGTTTTTGCTGACGTTACACAGTTCTCGAATAGTTTCTTCGTCAGTGGGGGCTATCATCGGATTATTGATGAAGTCCTCATGACGGTATGGAGTGTTGAGTATTTCACGGACTTGTATTTCGGTTTGAGTTTTAAAGTTTACACAGAACTCAGGGTTATCCGGAGATCTGAGGGTGGCTTGGAGAACATTTTTAAATGTTTCCGCTTTGTTTTGGGGTGTGGAAATAATGTTATTTCCAACTTTTAAGTGGGATTTCGGGATCGATTTTTGTTTTGTTAGGACTTTAAACAAATTCCAGAATTTAGAGCCCTCTCTGTAGTCCAGAGTCGAGGTGATGCGTCTCCATTGCTGGTTTTTCAGCGCATTCACCTCGAGTCTTATACTCGCGGAGAGTCTATTGTATTCTGTTTTTGTTATAGGATCTCTGTACCTTTTATATTCTCTCAGGAGTCGGCGTTTTCTTTTGATTTTTGCCACGATATGTGCGGGCAGGGCCGGAGAATATAAGTTGTACGTGGTTAGGGGGACTGCTATTTCGATAGCCTCGTTTATGAGACTATCTACTTGAGTTATAGCTAAGTCAATGTTTTCTTGTGTTTCTATGTTGCCTAACAAGGGGAGGTTGTTATTTATTGTTTCTTTAAAAAGGTCCCAGTTGGCTCTACGATAATCTCGCCTTTTTATAGGTAGTGGGATCACTGGGTCTGTCAGACTTGTGTTCACCAGTAGTGGTAAATGGTCTGACGTTATAGAGTCACCTATGAAACATTCATCGTCGAACCTGTCTATTATGTTTTCAGTACATATTATATGGTCGACGCTGGACATTCCTAGGTGACTGAAAAAAGTTGGATTGGAATTTTCGATTCTGATGATAGGGAGTTCTAATAATAAGTCCGTCAGGTGTATACCGTCCGGGTTATTTGAAGTGTCTCTGAATTGTATGTGTCTAGAATTAAGGTCGCCTAGAAGGATGGCTTTATTGAGTGATGAAAGGTACTCAAAAAGCTCATCAGAAAGTGGCGTTCCAGGGTGTTTGTAGTACGAGATTATCGTTATGGTTTCGTTGTTTTTTAGGTGTATATCAACCGCCAGGAAGTCAGTATCTGGGATGTTGGTATTGGGTGGGATAATATGAGGGGTACATGGGATGTCGTTTTTTACAAGGATACCGTTACCTTTAGATACTAAATCCTTCGGTCGGTGGAAGGTATTGTAATTAGTGAAAGAAGGAGTATATTTTATTTGGGTGTCAGTAAGTGAGAGAAGTTGTATATTATATGTGTGGAGGAGGTGTTTCATTAGGTTGATTTTTCTACTAACACCCTGGCAGTTAATAGTCCCTATTACACTATTATTCATAAAAATTTACTATTTTAAAAAATTGGAATAAATCTGAATGCAACATTATTACCCTGTTGCAGCGGGCTAACTACATGTCCGAACAATGCCTGTACGACATTGTTCGAGATTTGCATAATATCACCCCGCTGAGCAGGGAATAAGTTCATCAAGACCATATTATTGTAATATATTAAGTATTTGAGGTCCTGAGACAAAGGATATGGTGGATTTTGTCGATAAGCAAATACAGGCTGTATTTGCTCTGGTTTTTCGGGAATAGCTCGTCTAGCCGGGCATCTCGGAGAGTGTGCGGCATGTTCTCCACCGCAATTAGGGCATTTTGGATTATCCTGACTTGGACAGTTATTTGCACTGTGTGCCTGTCCGCAATTAGGGCACCGTGGAGTTCTCGCTTGGCAAGAGGCGGCGAGATGTCCACTTTTGCAGCATTTGCTGCAATATTTGGGGCGAATCGGGGCTACGGAAGCTGAAAAAGGCATCTCGCAGGATAAACGTTCTCCGTTGATACGGATTTTATCTCTGAGAGCCTCTGCATAATGGGATTCAGAGTCTGTGAAGACTCTGACTAGGGAAGTTGGCGAGTTGTTGGCTTTTGAGATAATTCTCGCAACTTTTGTAAATGGGAACTTAGAGATTGAAATCTGTATCTTTCTTAATATCAACATTCTATTAAAGCAATTTGGCTTAAATCATAATCTTTTAGTGCAGAATCTACTGTTTCTTTTTGTACAATTACTTAAGGACCACCCTGTATAATTTTATTTACTGGCACTCTATCTTGATTAACGATATTTATGATACTAGAAAAAAGGGATTTCTAAAAACATAGGTTATAATATAGATTGTTGATGACTACCACGTTATATATTCCTAGTAAAAGCCCATGATATATTAACAACAAGATATGCTCACTTGCTGTTCTAATTTTAATTGACTTTGCGCATGTCGTCATAGCGAGACAAAACCAGGAGACTTGTATGTATCATATTTTAACGATGCATCATATGGCAACGTTGTTCCATTACTGTAATGAACAACTTCAAAACTTAAACTGTTAACGGTAAGTATACCTCGATGCCATATCTTGCACTAAGAAGTCATAACTAGTTACTTTCTGTGAAAACGTGTTTTGAAAATTAATAAGTAATTTGTAAAATTAATTAAAGAAATATATGAATCTACGATTTCATTGTGTGTATTACAAACAAAATAAATATTGCTACAAAACATAAATTAAATATAAAAGGCCGGCAAAATGTAAAGAATTTGACCATAAAGGATAAAAGCGGGTCATACTTGAGACTTTATGAATATCATTAGACATTTATTTTACAATTGTGATTTTTCTTTTGCGGTATTGTAATTATCTTTAATATTTTGATTTAGAATTTGTATTTTAAAATACATTTTATATTTAAAAAAAAAAGTAAATTTTACATATTTGCTAACATTTACATATTTTGCAGCTTCTATTAAGTTTTTTAAATAATTTTTTGTTATTTTTAATGTGTCGCCATTATAACCACAAAAAATATGTTCCAATTTACTATATACTACATACATCCCAAGTAACTTTTTTTAAAGACCTATCAAAAATAAAGAATTACTTCAAGTTCTATTAAAATGCGCATTAGTATATATTATATCTATGGAAACATTTATTATTATCCATAGAAACATTTGCTCTGCTGTTAAAGTTTAACTTGCTGTCATGCTGTCATTAAAGTGGTCTCGGGCTTACGTCACAAAAACATGCGTGTTGACTTATTTTGTTTTGTTATAGTATCATGGTAAAAGCCTGTCACTCTCCCTCCCCTACAATGAGTACGAAGTCTCGCCTACTGTTCGTTCTTCTTTTCGATCTTGTAAACTATCAATTCTTCTTTTTTTTCGGTCTGTCCAATCTTCTTCTTTTCGGTACGTCGATTTTTATTTGTATTAGTAACCGTCAGCTGTCATTTTAATTGTCAAATTATCTTTTTTACAGCGAAATGTGTCTGTCATGCTTGTGTCATTGATAGTTGACATAACAGACCCAGAAGAAGAATTGGCAGACCTTAAAGAAAAAAAGGCGGCCATCTTGGTAGGTTCAGCCTTGTGTGACGTCAGTTGGCGTGACTTCGTACTCACTGATGGGGCAGAGCTTGTGGCAGGCGGATAGATTCGTCCTCATAGTCAAGTGAGCGAGGCCTTATAGTCGATACTGCGCATGCGGACGGGACTGTTGAAAGTAAGAAAGCGTCATATTTGGGCTATGTGTTTTGTATTGATGATTACAGTATATACTACAGCTTATAGTAGAAGGCACGATTGAAGGTAGAAGTGGTTTGAGCAGTATGATTTTTTTATATTGACCTAAAATGGCTGACAAACTTAGAGGAATAATTCCAAATACCGGAAGAGCTACAAATTAAATACATGTAGCACAAAACAGACAAACAAAACTTGAGCATGTTGATGAAATCGTTTACCTTGGACAGCAATTAAATTGTAACGCAGAAAGTCAAAGCGAAATTAGATCTAGGATAGAGCAGGCCAGAGCTGTTTTTAGATGTATGTTCAAGGTGTTATTTAACACAGACCTAAAAGTGGCATTGAGGATGCGCCTACTTCGCTGCTACGTATTTTCGGTCTTACTTTATGGTGTCGAGTCCTGGATTGTGAATAAAATTGATCTAAATCGACTTGAGGGTTTCGAAATGTGGTGCTATAGAAGAATTATTAAAGTTACCTCGGTGGAGAAGATTCGAAACTCCACAATACTAGAACGTCTCAGCAAGACTACTGAGATCATAAAAAGCATCAACCAGATAAAGCTGGATTATTTTGGACATGTAATGAGAGGTCCCAAATTTAGGTTGCTACAAAATATCATGCAAGGAAAAATAGCAGGCAAACGCAGTCCAGGACGAAGAAGAACCTCAGAGTTGAAGAACTTGCGAGATTGGTATAGTGTTGATACATGCATGTTATTTAGGGTGGCAGTGAATAAAATTAAGATAGCTATGATGGTAACCAACGTTCTGAAAAGACATGGTACATGAAGAAGAAGACAAAACAGAGACACATATCGTTTGATGATCGCCAACCTTTGGTAGAAGATGGCACATAAAGAAGATAGACGGCGTCTTATAACATAATAGAAAGCACGCATGTCTGTTCTGTCCATTTAAAAGTTTGTGCTTTGGTCACACTACAAGATATATGCAAACATAGATTATTCTCTAGGCATAAAGAAAGGTCTCGTAACCAAATTCGTTAGTAAGGAGCTACCACTAATTTTATGGTAATTAATAAATTATTTTGATAGACGTAGCTGCTGCTGCATTGAATAATAAGGTTACCTTTTTATGACTATTAGGACACTTGGTGAATGAGTGCTCTTTAGTACTGGCCAGGGTAGTCTCACCCAATTTATCTTGCGGGGATTCTAGGACTTGTGATAAGTATAATATATCGTGTGGTAGATATAATAATTTATGAATTTTGTTAAATTTATATCAATATAATTAAAATTTATTTTATTTTTAACACCAAATCTAGTGTTGATTTACTTTTACATCAATTTCAGTTAGCAGAGAAAGTTAACTACTCCGAAAAGATTAAACCCATAAATTTACCAGAACAAGATCTTAAACTAACAAAAGGAACTTCACTTGTAGTAGCAGGCTGGGGAAAAACTACGGTAAATATAGTACTGTCTAAATAAATAGGAAAAAACAAACTATTGATGAACATTTAATTATAACTGTTAACTGTCGAATTAAGCAGCTATGCTTGAAATATAGTGTAGATACCGTTTCGATCTTATTTTAACAAAATTGGATCGATATCTAAATTAAAGTTGTTGCTTCAATATTAAGTTTTGAATCATTAATGTAAAATCTTGTCTAAGCCCCATTGTTTCCAAAAGTATCTGTCAAGAAAAATACTTATTGAAAATAATAATTAATAAATAAATAACATACGCCTCTCATTTATATTCTGTGATACTAGCGTAATAGATACGAGGCAACTTTATATGTATCCCCTGCTTCTGTCCTGTACACACACAATCATAAGCATATTCTGCGTACCTTACCTCATCACTACGAGACACACTAAAACCAATCAACATGTTCAATTGGGAAATATCAAAAAATTAATAGGATAAAGATCTTCAATGTATCTTGCTCCAAAAATATTTATTCACTTGCCCAACATGAACATCTATAACAATACATCAATGAACAATAGGTACTGTCTGGGTAATTTCCATTCTCCATTGTCTCTTGATTTGTATTTCTAGATCTCTATACTTGGCGATCTTTTCGTTGTATTTAACACGCAAATTGTTAGTGTTGGGTATCGCCACATCAATAAGTGTTGTTTGCCTGATAATTTTATTCACTATTATGAGATCCGGTCTATTATGGGCCACTGGTTAGTCTGTGAGCACAGTGCGGTCTCAGTATAGCTTGTAGTTGTCATTTTCAAGCATTCTGTCAGGGTATTATTGATAATAAGGAAGATGGTCGGTTTGGAGAAGTCCCAGTTTGTCAGCTAGTTCTAGGTGGATAATCTTTCCTACTGAGTCATGGCGTTCTTTATAATCGGTACCGACAAATGCCTGGCAGCCACCGGTAAGGTGTTGGATGGTTTCTTGGGCTTGGCATCCATATCGGCATTTGTCATTTTGAACTTAAGGATCTTTAACAATATATTTTAGGTAATTTTTGGTTGGATTTACCTGATCCTGAATGACAAGTAGGAAACCCTCGGTCTCGGGAATATGTCGACATAGTCTTGACTGACTTCATTCGGATGTCGACCGTGCAAAGGTTTACCCATCCAGATGTGCATTTTTTCGTTCTTAGTAAGATGGTTTATGCACATTTCTTGTTTCCTTAGTTTGATCGGTGTTGTGTCATCTACTGCTCAAATCGCGCGATGAAGAGTAGATGTCTCCGCCTGCACCTAAAAATAAGTTCTTAAATTAGTAATCTGTTTATTTAATTGCTCGCTTATATTAATAAGTCCTCGTCCTCCTAAATGCCGCGGTAATGTCGTTCTTTCTACTGCACTTCGAGGATGGTGTTTTTGTGGCTTTGTGAGGTGTGTTCGTACTTTTCTCTGAAGAGTTTCTATATCCGTTTTAGTCCACTTAATAAACTCAAATGAGTAGCTAAGCTCGGAAAATGCGTAGGTGTTTAATGCCTTTTTTTAAACCTAACAAATTTTTACTATTAAGATGTGAGCGGAGTAGCTGTTTTACCCTTCGTATGACCTCTGATGTTAATTCAATTTTCATTTGTTTATGGTAAATTTTCTGAGCTTGCTTTACTTCTAGATATTTATACATATCATTTTCGCCCATAGCCTAGATGTTTTGGCCATTTTGCATATCGAATCCCCCGGGCTGAACCTTTCCCTTGACTATATTTAGTACACGACATTTGTCTAACGCAAAGTGCATACTGATATCATTTGAAAAAGTTTCTACAGTTTTTAGCATTTGATCTAAGTGATTTCGAGTGGAAGCCATTAGTTTTGAATCATCCATATACAACAGATGATTAAGCTTCGTCACTACAGTGTTGTTGTTTTTAATGCTAAAACCTGAGTCAGTGGAGTTCAATAGCTGGGATAGTGGGTTCATCGCTAGACAGAACCACAAGGGACTCAGCGAGTCTCCTTGGAATAGGCCTCGGTTAATTGCGATATTTTCCGTTTCGATATTGTTTTCACCAGGTATTTGGAGGTGAATTTTAGTCTTCCAATCTGTCATTATATGTCTTAAGAGGGTCACTATATTATCATCGACTTTATATATTCTTAATATATCTACCAACCATTTATGCGGCACTGAGGCTTTCTTATAGTCAATAAAGGCAGTGAAGAGGTTCCTTTTTTTGGTGTATGCCTGGTTACAAATGACTGAGTCGATAATAAGTTGTTCTTTGCAACCCATGGAGCCCTTAGCGCATCCTTTCTATTGAGGTTTTATGATATTGTTTAGAGCGCAGTGTTGGTAGATACGCCGAGCCACACAGGATGTGACCAATTTGTACAAAGTTGGAAGACAAGTAATTGGGTGGTACTTGGCTGGATCTTGGGTGTTATTTTGATCCTTGGGTATTAGATAAGTGGTTCCCTGAGTAAGAAATGATGGTATTTCCTGTGAATTAGAAATATTATTATTAATAAGGACTGTTAAAAGCTCATGAGCCCACCAAAACTTTTTTAACCAGAAGTTTTGAACTCCGTCTGGTCCAGCAGATTTTCAGTTATGAAGCTCTTTAATGATGTTCAAGACTTCTTCAGTGGTGAAAGGTTCATAAGGAATATTCCTGTAGTGTTGACAATTGTTCACCGTGTCTTCAATCCATCCAGCATTGTTGTTATAAGTAGCTGGCGTCGAAAGTTGATTTCCCCAAAACTCATGAATTTTTTCTTGGCTTGGGTAGGATTTATTTACATTTTCTACAGTGTTATTATTATCCAGATTTAGTCATACGGCTCACACTCTCTCTAAGGGGAAAATTCACTCATCCCAGATACCTACGGTATCAAAAGGATTGAGCTCTGGTGGGACTCTTTCCGTGTTATCGAGCCCTAGGTGACTTGGTATGTTGGAGTATCTCCCAAAAATTTTCGTACACATCTGGACGTCGCGAGGAGTACAGATTTCTGCATGGCCTTATAAAGATGTTCATTTAGACCCAGCTGCTTTATGTTCTCTAGGAGGTTTTTGGGAATAACACCAGTAGTAGATAGAACAATAGGTAGTGTCTGGGTACTTTTCATTCTCCATTGTCTCCTGATTTGTATTTCTAGATCTCTGTACTTGGCAATCTTTTCGTTGTATTTAACACCTAAATTATTGGTGTTGGGTATCGCCACATCAATAAGTGTTGCTTGTCTAGTAAGTTTATTAACTAGTATGAGGTCCGGTCTATTATGAGCCACTGGTTGGTCTGTAAGCACAGTGCGGTCCCAATATAGCTTGTAGTTGTCATTTTCAAGCATTATATCAGGGGCGTATTGATAATAAGGAAGATGGTCGGTTTGGAGAAGTCCCAGTTTGTCAGCTAGTTCTTGGTGGATAATCTTTCCTACTGAGTTATGGTGTTCTTTATAATCAGTACCGACAAATGCCTGACAGCCACCGGTAAGATGTTGGATGGTTTCTTGGGCTTGGCATCCATATCGACATTTGTCATTTTGAACTTGAGGATTTTTAACAATATATTTCAGGTAAGTTTTAGTTGGAATAACCTGATCCTGAATAGCAAGTAGGAAACCCTCAGTCTTGGGAAACATCTTTCCTGATGTCAACTAATAGTTCGACGCTGTATTGTCGACATATTCTTGGTTGATCTCATTGAGATGTCGCCCATGCAGAGGTTTACTCATCTAGGTGCGCATTTTTTCTTGCGGAGTCAGCTGGTTTATGCGCATTTCTTGTTCCCTCAGTTTAAGCGGCGTCGTATCATCTACTGCGCAAATTGCTCGATGTAAAGAAGATGTCTCAGCCTGTACCTCAAAATAAGATCTTAAATTAGCAATTTGTTTATCTAATTGCTCACCTATATCCATAAGTCCTCTTTCCCCTTGATACCGCGGTAATGTTGTTCTCTCTACTGCACTACGTGGATGATGTTTTTGCGCCTTTGTGAGAAGTGTTCTTACTTTCCGCTGAAGACCTTCTATATCCGTTTTTGACCACTTTATAATACCAAATGAGTAGCTTAGCGCGGTACAGGCGTACGTATTTAATGCCTTAAACAAATTTTTACTATTAAGATATGACCGATTTAGTTGTCTTACTCTTCGCACGAACTTCGAAGTTAGTTCCATTTTCATTTGTTTATGGTCAATTTTCCGCGCTTCTTTTACTTCGAGATATTTGTACATATCATTTTCACCCATTGTCTCGATGTTTTGGCCATCTTGCATATCGAAACCTCCGGGCTGAACCCTTCCTCTGACTATATTTAGTATACGGCACTTGTCTAGTCCAAAATGCATACTGATATCATTTGAGAAATTTTCTACAGTTTTTAGCATCTCCTCTAGGTGGTTTCGAGTGAAAGCCATTAATTTTAAATCATCCATATACAACAGATGATTAAGCTTCGCTACAGCAGTGTTGTTATTTTTGATGCTAAATCCTGAGTCAGTAGAGTTCAGCAGCTGAGATAGTGGGTTCATCGCTAATCCGAACCCCGAAAAAGGCCCCGGTTAATAGGGATATCTTCAGTTTCGATATTAATTTCACCAGGTATTTGAAGGTGAATTTTAGTCTTCCACTCTTCCATTATATGCTTCAAAAAGGTCACGAGATTATCATCGACTTTATATATTTTCAATATATCTATAAGCCATTCATGCGGCACTGAATCAAAAGCCCTCTTGTAGTCAATGAAGGCAGTAAAAAGGTTTCTTTTTTTGGTGTATGCCTGGTTAGAAATGACTAAGTCGATAGTAAGTTGTTCTTTGCATCCCATGGAGCCCTTAGCGCATCCTTTCTGTTGGGGCTCTATGATATTGTTCAGAGCATAGTGTTGGTAGATACGCCGGGTCACACAGGATGTGACCAATTTGTACAAAGTTGGAAGACAAGTAATTGGGCGGTACTTGGCTGGATCTTGGGTGTTATTTTGATCCTTCGGTATTAGATAAGTGGTTCCCTGAGTAAGGAATGATGGTATTTCCTGTGAATTAGAAATAATATTAATAATAAATACTGTTAAAAGCTCATGAACACTCCAAAACTTCTTTAGCCAGAAGTTTTGAACTCCGTCCGGTCCAGGAGATTTCCAGTTATGAAGCTCTTTGATAATGTTCGAGACTTCTTTAGTGGTAAAAGGTTTGTAAGGAATATTCCTGTAGTGTTGACATTCGTTCGTGGTGTCTTCAATCCATACAGCATTGTTGTTATGGGTAGCTGGCATCGAAAGTTGGTTTCCCCAAAACTCATAAATTTCTTCTTGGCTTGGGTAGGGTTTATTTGCGTTTTCTACAGTGGAATTAAGTTTTCTATAGAAAGTTTTTTCTGCTTGCTCAAAAAGTATATTGTCGCATTTCCGGTTGTTACTAACTTTGTATCTCCTCAGGCGGCCTGAGTAAACAGATAGTTTTTGTTTTAATGTGTCCAGAGATTGTTGAGGTGTTCGATTTCGCGTCTGATGATGTCTAGTCTAGTCTCTGGAATAAGACTGTTTCTTAAAATTACCCGGTATTGATCTGCTACGCTTTGTTCAGATACTTGGATTTCTGGGTACGTCCCGCTTGAGTAAGCGCCGCGCCGGCTGATGTTCCAGCGCAGCACCTTCAGCGAGTGGAGCTCTTGTTGTTGTTTGGCTCACTTGTCGTTGTTGTTGTTGTTGTTGTTGGACTGTAGCTGATTGTATGACAGGGGCCCGCCTCCTCAACACCCTGCCACCGACGTCCCGCATGCTGTCACGTCCAGCGCCGGCTCCGGACGTGCCCTGGCGATCCCTAGGCAGCGACCCTAAACATAAATTATTAAACTCCATTATCATGGGTGTGCATTTTATACCTACTGCCAGGTGTCAGTTTTTGTTTCACGACAGGTATTCCTGTTACCCTCTGGGTATCTGCGCTACGGATACCCAGAAAGCATCCCCCATTCGCAGGGGTCCGCGCCTAATATAAGAACTGATAAAAACTCCCACAGGTTATTATTATTATTATATTATATTATTATATATTATATATTATTATTTATTATTATATTATATATTATATATTATTATATTATATAAATATTATTATCTATCGTGATCTTCTGTCTCCCTAAAGATTTAATTCTTGTATTTTCTGCATTTCACCTCTTTCATCTTGGAAAAGTTCTCTAAGTTACTCCTCCCATCATCTTTATTTCTCTGGTAAATCTATTAGTAGTACTCCATTTTTGTCTTTTATGTGTCTTTGCTGTATATTTTGACCCATTCCAGGCACTTCTATTATTTTTTGTGAATATTTCTCATATCATATTTTGTTTCTAGTTCTTCTACCTCTTTACATTGTTTCATCAAATAGGTTTCCTTAGCTGATTTGATTTTTTCCTTAACTATACGTTGTATTTCTTTATACTTTATTCTTACATTAATTTTTGGTTGTTGTTTTTTGAGTTAAATTCTTTTATTTAGCTGACGTAAAATTTTATTTTTACGTCAGCAACTAACGGATTGCGGTCTGAGTTAACATCTGCTCCAGGATAAGTTTTAACTGAGGTTATAGAGTTTTATATCTGCTATTTACGAAAATAAAATAATTTTTTTTTTTTAATTAAAAATTAAAAATCCTTTGTAAAAGGTATATTTTAGGCCCAAACGGGCTAGGTTAAAAAGACAAAACGTTTTCGGAAACCATGTTCCATCATCAGTGTCCTAGAAAATAGTTAACCACTTAATTAAAAAGAACATAGGTTAAAATTTTGACTAAGGTTAAAGAACAATGTGGTTAATACTTACTAGGAGTACATGAATGAAGCCACCAAGATTAAATATGTGGGTAAAAACCCGATTACATATGTTTAATTACATTTAGTTTTAAATTAATGTTGAAATGATATAAGATTACAGAGTTACCGATGGATTTGGTAACATGGCGACATATGACTCCACGTTGAAGTTGCTAGTCCTGAGACGGTATGTCTTCGAGGACTATATGAGTGCAACTGATTGGCAATGACATTTGATGACAATATTGTTAAGTTATGACGGAAACTAATCACAGAGCAGTCAATGTAGCTGTATGTTTCTACTTAAGACAAAAGCCAACGTTATTTAAAATTGTGAAAATTAAGTACATTAATATAACAGTATCAACCATCAAAGTTGTAGTTTTTAATTTATGAAATTGAGATGATATAAGGGGGCAAAATCTTTTTATGGTTGTAGTTAGGCAACCAACTATGCATTTGTGTAGTAATGAACTATAGAAAAATTTTTAATTATATGGCCCTTTATGTTACTTAAACATTTGGTACCCAGAAAATATAAACTAGACACATGTGGAAGGTTGAATTATAGAAAATATTGATGTTAATGGTTGGATCTAAATATATTTATTTATAATTGGAGGTGTTCTTGTTTGAATAAAATAAAACTGTTTTAGTGAATGTTCACATGTTATTTAACTTTCAACTCAAATATAGAGGTCCTGTATGTCAGAAGCAACATTTGGTACCTAGCAAATGTGAAAATTTATTTTGAGTGATAAGTTCATGAACATAAATGTCTGACAAGGTAGTAACAGACTAAAAGGTGTGGAAGTTTTATTGTATTAACTATTATATGTAATGAACGAAAGATTTTATTTTGATGGTTGGAACATGATTATGTAGTATGTTGCAAGTGTGATAATCTGCTTATAACTTAAGAAAGGTCCTATCTGTCATAAGGCAACACTAGGCACAAGAGAAATAAAAAGAATAAGTTATAAGTTAGGTTTGTTGAAGGTATAAGTTGTCTCAAAGTGTGATGATGGTATGGTTGGCTTTGTTGATATTAAGTGAAACTAAAAAGTTTTTGCAATGTCATCTTTGCAGAAGAATAAGTTATGTGATTGGATATTAATCAAAATGGATATGAGGATCTTAAGGTGTTCGTTCAACTAATGTGTGAAATTAACAAAATTTGAAGGTTGAGATGTGGTTATGTATTATGTTTTTCATACAGAACTCGAATTATAACTTAAAAAGGCCCTATCTGTTATAAGACAACACTAGGTACATGAAAAACTTTGATGAATAAGTTATAAGTTGAATCTGTCTGCGTTGTGTACTGGACTTAACTTGAAATTGAAAGAATAATAGATAGCTATGTTTAAATTGAATAAGAAAGAAAAATTATGGTTGTTTTGAATGGATGGTGGGATACTGGACCACTGCAGAAAGCTGAGATCACCAGAGGTCTGCCACCAAACCCTACGGAAGAAGTGAGAAAATGTAAGAAGAGGACTGAAATGTTTGTCAGAAAGGGTTGCTGAATAGTTTGAGATTTTTGGGGGGGCTAACAAGAAGCATGGACAGTAGTAGATAAAGAAGGTTAGACTTGAAGTTTGGTTTAATGAAGAGAAGAGGGAAGAGATGAAGAGTGTGTTATGTTGAAGTAAAAGTTTTGGAATGGACTGAAGTTTATTGATAAATGTGAATTTTAGTTGAGAGGTAAATTAGTGGTGAAAAATTATGAGAACAGTTGGCGATGAAGAGGAAGGAAGTCTCGATTAAAGGATACATGACGATTGACACAATTTGGGCTTTTTTGTTTTTCTTTTAAAATTTCAAGATCTTCATATAAATCTAATTTAAGGAAGTTTTTTTGGGGGATGTTGTGGATAAGTGAAACGTCTTCTGGGATATTGAGGGTATGGTTATGTTCTTTGAGATGTTGGGAGAAGGTGGAAGTATTTTCCCTTTTTATGTGTTCTAGAGAACGTGAGGATAATGATCTGCATGTCCTACCTATGTAGGAAGCATTGCAATCTGAACATTTTAATCTGTATACTCCACTTCGATCCATATAATTGATGGGATCTTTGGAATTAGAAATGTGTTGACCCAAATTGTAGGGTACTTTAAATGACACATGGATATTTTCAACAGAACGTTGGATGAGATTTCGAATATCTCCAGAAAGACTTTCTTGATAATATGGGAGTGAAACATAATTGGGCTTGGTAACAAGGTCTCTGGGGAAAGCAGCCTCCTGCAGGGTCTTAAGGCGTTTTTTGCGGATGAGTTTATTGATAATGTTATGGTCATATCCATTGTTGACTGCTATTTGCTTAAGTATGTTTAGTTCTTTTTTGTAATTTAAGTCTGAGAGTGGAATGGTTACTAGGCGATGGATGTAACTATGAAAAGCTGCGTATTTATGCGACATGGGATGGTTGGATGAGAATGGAATTATGTGATCAGTCTGTGTAGGTTTCCTGTAGATACTGAAGTCGAAGTGGTCATTTAATCTGGTAATAGTGAGATCTAGAAAATTAATAGACATGGAAGATTCTAGTTCCATGGTGAACTTGATGTTGGGGTGAATTTGATTGATTTTGGCAAGTAAAAGATCAGCTGAATTGGAATTACCTGAAATGAAGACTAAGCAGTCGTCAACATAGCGAAACCAGTGGAGTATTTCAGGGTTTTCCATGATATGTGTGGATTCTAAGTGATCCATAAATATATCAGCTAATAAAGGAGAGAGACAGCTGCCCATGGCTAAGCCATCAGGTTGTCTGTAGTATTTGTTGTTAAAAACAAAGAAATCTTGATCTAAACAAAGCTGTAATAGTTGGATAATGGAGTTGGTGGTAGATAAGGTGATGGAGTTGGCTATGAGAAGAGAATGAACCAGATTAATAGTTTCTTGTTTAGGGACAGACGTGAATAGATTGCTGACATCAAATGATAGCATAGTAATATTGGGGTGAAGGTTAATGTGTTGTAAATTGTTGACTAGATGACTGGTATTTTTGACTGAAAATCGAGGGGTGAAGTTCGTCATGTTGTTGATAAGATTCAATATAAATTTTGATAGAATGGAAACTGGAGTGTTAATGAAGCTGACAACTGGACGAATAGGAATACCCTCTTTGTGTATCTTAGGTAAACCGTACAGTCTGGGTATTAAAGGGTTACTTGGGATTTTATAATATGGTGCAAAATGTTCTGAGAAGAAGTCTGTGAAATGTTTGATATAAATATATAATATATAATATATATAAATAAATAAAAAACTTAAATCTAAATTAAATAATCTCATTAAAAATAAATCTAAATCAACAAATAATAACAGTAACAACAACAGTAAATTCTCTAATTTCAATTTTCATCCAAGATTAAAAAATCTCTCGTCAGTTACCTTTAACAATAACGAACTTCAGTTACTAAATCTAGGTCTCAAATACTCCATTCCTCGCATGGTCTCCGAAAAAGACCTTTAGAGTCTCTCCATTGAGCTAGATATTATCATTCAAAACCTTACAGTCCCTTTAAATCAAAAAACCTCTATCAGAAACTCTTGCTTCAATACCATAAACAAATTCAAAAACAAAAATTCTCCCAATTCTTCTACTATACTTAATATCAACACACCCTCATCTTCTAATTTTCCCTCCAACATTCAAAATTTTCACTCTACACCTACTTTTCACAATCTTTCTCAAAACAAACGTAATGATCATCTCAAAACTCTCAAATCAATCAAGAATAAAATCAAATCCCATAACTTAATCATCAGTAAAGCTGATAAAGGTAACTGCCTGGTGATCCTAGATCAAACATCATACAACAATAAAGTCTCAACCTTCCTCAATAACAATAACTTCACTTTACTTGCAACAGACCCCTCAAAAAAGTTCATAAATAAATTAAAAGACAATATCAAACATTTCACAGACTTCTTCTCAGAACATTTTGCACCATATTATAAAATCCCAAGTAACCCTTTAATACCCAGACTGTACGGTTTACCTAAGATACACAAAGAGGGTATTCCTATTCGTCCAGTTGTCAGCTTCATTAACACTCCAGTTTCCATTCTATCAAAATTTATATTGAATCTTATCAACAACATGACGAACTTCACCCCTCGATTTTCAGTCAAAAATACCAGTCATCTAGTCAACAATTTACAACACATTAACCTTCACCCCAATATTACTATGCTATCATTTGATGTCAGCAATCTATTCACGTCTGTCCCTAAACAAGAAACTATTAATCTGGTTCATTCTCTTCTCATAGCCAACTCCATCACCTTATCTACCACCAACTCCATTATCCAACTATTACAGCTTTGTTTAGATCAAGATTTCTTTGTTTTTAACAACAAATACTACAGACAACCTGATGGCTTAGCCATGGGCAGCTGTCTCTCTCCTTTATTAGCTGATATATTTATGGATCACTTAGAATCCACACATATCATGGAAAACCCTGAAATACTCCACTGGTTTCGCTATGTTGACGACTGCTTAGTCTTCATTTCAGGTAATTCCAATTCAGCTGATCTTTTACTTGCCAAAATCAATCAAATTCACCCCAACATCAAGTTCACCATGGAACTAGAATCTTCCATGTCTATTAATTTTCTAGATCTCACTATTACCAGATTAAATGACCACTTCGACTTCAGTATCTACAGGAAACCTACACAGACTGATCACATAATTCCATTCTCATCCAACCATCCCATGTCGCATAAATACGCAGCTTTTCATAGTTACATCCATCGCCTAGTAACCATTCCACTCTCAGACTTAAATTACAAAAAAGAACTAAACATACTTAAGCAAATAGCAGTCAACAATGGATATGACCATAACATTATCAATAAACTCATCCGCAAAAAACGCCTTAAGACCCTGCAGGAGGCTGCTTTCCCCAGAGACCTTGTTACCAAGCCCAATTATGTTTCACTCCCATATTATCAAGAAAGTCTTTCTGGAGATATTCGAAATCTCATCCAACGTTCTGTTGAAAATATCCATGTGTCATTTAAAGTACCCTACAATTTGGGTCAACACATTTCTAATTCCAAAGATCCCATCAATTATATGGATCGGAGTGGAGTATACAGATTAAAATGTTCAGATTGCAATGCTTCCTACATAGGTAGGACATGCAGATCATTATCCTCACGTTCTCTAGAACACATAAAAAGGGAAAATACTTCCACCTTCTCCCAACATCTCAAAGAACATAACCATACCCTCAATATCCCAGAAGACGTTTCACTTATCCACAACATCCCCCAAAAAAACTTCCTTAAATTAGATTTATATGAAGATCTTGAAATTTTAAAAGAAAAACAAAAAAGCCCAAATTGTGTCAATCGTCATGTATCCTTTAATCGAGACTTCCTTCCTCTTCATCGCCAACTGTTCTCATAATTTTTCACCACTAATTTACCTCTCAACTAAAATTCACATTTATCAATAAACTTCAGTCCATTCCAAAACTTTTACTTCAACATAACACACTCTTCATCTCTTCCCTCTTCTCTTCATTAAACCAAACTTCAAGTCTAACCTTCTTTATCTACTACTGTCCATGCTTCTTGTTAGCCCCCCCAAAAATCTCAAACTATTCAGCAACCCTTTCTGACAAACATTTCAGTCCTCTTCTTACATTTTCTCACTTCTTCCGTAGGGTTTGGTGGCAGACCTCTGGTGATCTCAGCTTTCTGCAGTGGTCCAGTATCCCACCATCCATTCAAAACAACCATAATTTTTCTTTCTTATTCAATTTAAACATAGCTATCTATTATTCTTTCAATTTCAAGTTAAGTCCAGTACACAACGCAGACAGATTCAACTTATAACTTATTCATCAAAGTTTTTCATGTACCTAGTGTTGTCTTATAACAGATAGGGCCTTTTTAAGTTATAATTCGAGTTCTGTATGAAAAACATAATACATAACCACATCTCAACCTTCAAATTTTGTTAATTTCACACATTAGTTGAACGAACACCTTAAGATCCTCATATCCATTTTGATTAATATCCAATCACATAACTTATTCTTCTGCAAAGATGACATTGCAAAAACTTTTTAGTTTCACTTAATATCAACAAAGCCAACCATACCATCATCACACTTTGAGACAACTTATACCTTCAACAAACCTAACTTATAACTTATTCTTTTTATTTCTCTTGTGCCTAGTGTTGCCTTATGACAGATAGGACCTTTCTTAAGTTATAAGCAGATTATCACACTTGCAACATACTACATAATCATGTTCCAACCATCAAAATAAAATCTTTCGTTCATTACATATAATAGTTAATACAATAAAACTTCCACACCTTTTAGTCTGTTACTACCTTGTCAGACATTTATGTTCATGAACTTATCACTCAAAATAAATTTTCACATTTGCTAGGTACCAAATGTTGCTTCTGACATACAGGACCTCTATATTTGAGTTGAAAGTTAAATAACATGTGAACATTCACTAAAACAGTTTTATTTTATTCAAACAAGAACACCTCCAATTATAAATAAATATATTTAGATCCAACCATTAACATCAATATTTTCTATAATTCAACCTTCCACATGTGTCTAGTTTATATTTTCTGGGTACCAAATGTTTAAGTAACATAAAGGGCCATATAATTAAAAATTTTTCTATAGTTCATTACTACACACATGCATAGTTGGTTGCCTAACTACAACCATAAAAAGATTTTGCCCCCTTATATCATCTCAATTTCATAAATTAAAAACTACAACTTTGATGGTTGATACTGTTATATTAATGTACTTAATTTTCACAATTTTAAATAACGTTGGCTTTTGTCTTAAGTAGAAACATACAGCTACATTGACTGCTCTGTGATTAGTTCCGTCATAACTTAACAATATTGTCATCAAATGTCATTGCCAATCAGTTGCACTCATATAGTCCTCGAAGACATACCGTCTCAGGACTAGCAACTTCAACGTGGAGTCATATGTCGCCATGTTACCAAATCCATCGGTAACTCTGTAATCTTATATCATTTCAACATTAATTTAAAACTAAATGTAATTAAACATATGTAATCGGGTTTTTACCCACATATTTAATCTTGGTGGCTTCATTCATGTACTCCTAGTAAGTATTAACCACATTGTTCTTTAACCTTAGTCAAAATTTTAACCTATGTTCTTTTTAATTAAGTGGTTAACTATTTTCTAGGACACTGATGATGGAACATGGTTTCCGAAAACGTTTTGTCTTTTTAACCTAGCCCGTTTGGGCCTAAAATATACCTTTTACAAAGGATTTTTAATTAAATTTTTAATACATGGTATACAGCCAACTACAGGAACGTAGATTCCTTGTGGATTTTATTTGACGGTATGGTCAACTTGGCTTCTCAGTACATGCGCTTAGCCACCAAAAGATGCACCCTGAAGCTGGATATATGGTTCATCTCTCAATGTATAAACAACCAGGTCTTCCCCACATTTTGTAAAATTAAAACACCAGGAAATGTTCCTATTAATTTGAAGAACAACTTTCAACAAAAAATCTTGAAGAAGGAGATTTGCAACCATTATGGAAAGCTAAATTACATAGATTGTAAACTCAAGGTAACATATGACTCTTTACTTGATTTCATGGGCTATGACAATTTAAATAATTTTTTGAATGATGTTCAGGACAGATTGGACAATGTAACTTCCACCAAATTCAATAAACTTAAATCTAAATTAAATAATCTCATTAAAAATAAATCTAAATCAACAAATAATAACAGTAACAACAACAGTAAATTCTCTAATTTCAATTTTCATCCAAGATTAAAAAATCTCTCGTCAGTTACCTTTAACAATAACGAACTTCAGTTACTAAATCTAGGTCTCAAATACTCCATTCCTCGCATGGTCTCCGAAAAAGACCTTTAGAGTCTCTCCATTGAGCTAGATATTATCATTCAAAACCTTACAGTCCCTTTAAATCAAAAAACCTCTATCAGAAACTCTTGCTTCAATACCATAAACAAATTCAAAAACAAAAATTCTCCCAATTCTTCTACTATACTTAATATCAACACACCCTCATCTTCTAATTTTCCCTCCAACATTCAAAATTTTCACTCTACACCTACTTTTCACAATCTTTCTCAAAACAAACGTAATGATCATCTCAAAACTCTCAAATCAATCAAGAATAAAATCAAATCCCATAACTTAATCATCAGTAAAGCTGATAAAGGTAACTGCCTGGTGATCCTAGATCAAACATCATACAACAATAAAGTCTCAACCTTCCTCAATAACAATAACTTCACTTTACTTGCAACAGACCCCTCAAAAAAGTTCATAAATAAATTAAAAGACAATATCAAACATTTCACAGACTTCTTCTCAGAACATTTTGCACCATATTATAAAATCCCAAGTAACCCTTTAATACCCAGACTGTACGGTTTACCTAAGATACACAAAGAGGGTATTCCTATTCGTCCAGTTGTCAGCTTCATTAACACTCCAGTTTCCATTCTATCAAAATTTATATTGAATCTTATCAACAACATGACGAACTTCACCCCTCGATTTTCAGTCAAAAATACCAGTCATCTAGTCAACAATTTACAACACATTAACCTTCACCCCAATATTACTATGCTATCATTTGATGTCAGCAATCTATTCACGTCTGTCCCTAAACAAGAAACTATTAATCTGGTTCATTCTCTTCTCATAGCCAACTCCATCACCTTATCTACCACCAACTCCATTATCCAACTATTACAGCTTTGTTTAGATCAAGATTTCTTTGTTTTTAACAACAAATACTACAGACAACCTGATGGCTTAGCCATGGGCAGCTGTCTCTCTCCTTTATTAGCTGATATATTTATGGATCACTTAGAATCCACACATATCATGGAAAACCCTGAAATACTCCACTGGTTTCGCTATGTTGACGACTGCTTAGTCTTCATTTCAGGTAATTCCAATTCAGCTGATCTTTTACTTGCCAAAATCAATCAAATTCACCCCAACATCAAGTTCACCATGGAACTAGAATCTTCCATGTCTATTAATTTTCTAGATCTCACTATTACCAGATTAAATGACCACTTCGACTTCAGTATCTACAGGAAACCTACACAGACTGATCACATAATTCCATTCTCATCCAACCATCCCATGTCGCATAAATACGCAGCTTTTCATAGTTACATCCATCGCCTAGTAACCATTCCACTCTCAGACTTAAATTACAAAAAAGAACTAAACATACTTAAGCAAATAGCAGTCAACAATGGATATGACCATAACATTATCAATAAACTCATCCGCAAAAAACGCCTTAAGACCCTGCAGGAGGCTGCTTTCCCCAGAGACCTTGTTACCAAGCCCAATTATGTTTCACTCCCATATTATCAAGAAAGTCTTTCTGGAGATATTCGAAATCTCATCCAACGTTCTGTTGAAAATATCCATGTGTCATTTAAAGTACCCTACAATTTGGGTCAACACATTTCTAATTCCAAAGATCCCATCAATTATATGGATCGGAGTGGAGTATACAGATTAAAATGTTCAGATTGCAATGCTTCCTACATAGGTAGGACATGCAGATCATTATCCTCACGTTCTCTAGAACACATAAAAAGGGAAAATACTTCCACCTTCTCCCAACATCTCAAAGAACATAACCATACCCTCAATATCCCAGAAGACGTTTCACTTATCCACAACATCCCCCAAAAAAACTTCCTTAAATTAGATTTATATGAAGATCTTGAAATTTTAAAAGAAAAACAAAAAAGCCCAAATTGTGTCAATCGTCATGTATCCTTTAATCGAGACTTCCTTCCTCTTCATCGCCAACTGTTCTCATAATTTTTCACCACTAATTTACCTCTCAACTAAAATTCACATTTATCAATAAACTTCAGTCCATTCCAAAACTTTTACTTCAACATAACACACTCTTCATCTCTTCCCTCTTCTCTTCATTAAACCAAACTTCAAGTCTAACCTTCTTTATCTACTACTGTCCATGCTTCTTGTTAGCCCCCCCAAAAATCTCAAACTATTCAGCAACCCTTTCTGACAAACATTTCAGTCCTCTTCTTACATTTTCTCACTTCTTCCGTAGGGTTTGGTGGCAGACCTCTGGTGATCTCAGCTTTCTGCAGTGGTCCAGTATCCCACCATCCATTCAAAACAACCATAATTTTTCTTTCTTATTCAATTTAAACATAGCTATCTATTATTCTTTCAATTTCAAGTTAAGTCCAGTACACAACGCAGACAGATTCAACTTATAACTTATTCATCAAAGTTTTTCATGTACCTAGTGTTGTCTTATAACAGATAGGGCCTTTTTAAGTTATAATTCGAGTTCTGTATGAAAAACATAATACATAACCACATCTCAACCTTCAAATTTTGTTAATTTCACACATTAGTTGAACGAACACCTTAAGATCCTCATATCCATTTTGATTAATATCCAATCACATAACTTATTCTTCTGCAAAGATGACATTGCAAAAACTTTTTAGTTTCACTTAATATCAACAAAGCCAACCATACCATCATCACACTTTGAGACAACTTATACCTTCAACAAACCTAACTTATAACTTATTCTTTTTATTTCTCTTGTGCCTAGTGTTGCCTTATGACAGATAGGACCTTTCTTAAGTTATAAGCAGATTATCACACTTGCAACATACTACATAATCATGTTCCAACCATCAAAATAAAATCTTTCGTTCATTACATATAATAGTTAATACAATAAAACTTCCACACCTTTTAGTCTGTTACTACCTTGTCAGACATTTATGTTCATGAACTTATCACTCAAAATAAATTTTCACATTTGCTAGGTACCAAATGTTGCTTCTGACATACAGGACCTCTATATTTGAGTTGAAAGTTAAATAACATGTGAACATTCACTAAAACAGTTTTATTTTATTCAAACAAGAACACCTCCAATTATAAATAAATATATTTAGATCCAACCATTAACATCAATATTTTCTATAATTCAACCTTCCACATGTGTCTAGTTTATATTTTCTGGGTACCAAATGTTTAAGTAACATAAAGGGCCATATAATTAAAAATTTTTCTATAGTTCATTACTACACACATGCATAGTTGGTTGCCTAACTACAACCATAAAAAGATTTTGCCCCCTTATATCATCTCAATTTCATAAATTAAAAACTACAACTTTGATGGTTGATACTGTTATATTAATGTACTTAATTTTCACAATTTTAAATAACGTTGGCTTTTGTCTTAAGTAGAAACATACAGCTACATTGACTGCTCTGTGATTAGTTCCGTCATAACTTAACAATATTGTCATCAAATGTCATTGCCAATCAGTTGCACTCATATAGTCCTCGAAGACATACCGTCTCAGGACTAGCAACTTCAACGTGGAGTCATATGTCGCCATGTTACCAAATCCATCGGTAACTCTGTAATCTTATATCATTTCAACATTAATTTAAAACTAAATGTAATTAAACATATGTAATCGGGTTTTTACCCACATATTTAATCTTGGTGGCTTCATTCATGTACTCCTAGTAAGTATTAACCACATTGTTCTTTAACCTTAGTCAAAATTTTAACCTATGTTCTTTTTAATTAAGTGGTTAACTATTTTCTAGGACACTGATGATGGAACATGGTTTCCGAAAACGTTTTGTCTTTTTAACCTAGCCCGTTTGGGCCTAAAATATACCTTTTACAAAGGATTTTTAATTAAATTTTTAATACATGGTATACAGCCAACTAAAGGAACGTAGATTCCTTGTGGATTTTATTTGACGGTATGGTCAACTTGGCTTCTCAGTACATGCGCTTAGCCACCAAAAGATGCACCCTGAAGCTGGATATATGGTTCATCTCTCAATGTATAAACAACCAGGTCTTCCCCACATTTTGTAAAATTAAAACACCAGGAAATGTTCCTATTAATTTGAAGAACAACTTTCAACAAAAAATCTTGAAGAAGGAGATTTGCAACCATTATGGAAAGCTAAATTACATAGATTGTAAACTCAAGGTAACATATGACTCTTTACTTGATTTCATGGGCTATGACAATTTAAATAATTTTTTGAATGATGTTCAGGACAGATTGGACAATGTAACTTCCACCAAATTCAATAAACTTAAATCTAAATTAAATAATCTCATTAAAAATAAATCTAAATCAACAAATAATAACAGTAACAACAACAGTAAATTCTCTAATTTCAATTTTCATCCAAGATTAAAAAATCTCTCGTCAGTTACCTTTAACAATAACGAACTTCAGTTACTAAATCTAGGTCTCAAATACTCCATTCCTCGCATGGTCTCCGAAAAAGACCTTCAGAGTCTCTCCATTGAGCTAGATATTATCATTCAAAACCTTACAGTCCCTTTAAATCAAAAAACCTCTATCAGAAACTCTTGCTTCAATACCATAAACAAATTCAAAAACAAAAATTCTCCCAATTCTTCTACTATACTTAATATCAACACACCCTCATCTTCTAATTTTCCCTCCAACATTCAAAATTTTCACTCTACACCTACTTTTCACAATCTTTCTCAAAACAAACGTAATGATCATCTCAAAACTCTCAAATCAATCAAGAATAAAATCAAATCCCATAACTTAATCATCAGTAAAGCTGATAAAGGTAACTGCCTGGTGATCCTAGATCAAACATCATACAACAATAAAGTCTCAACCTTCCTCAATAACAATAACTTCACTTTACTTGCAACAGACCCCTCAAAAAAGTTCATAAATAAATTAAAAGACAATATCAAACATTTCACAGACTTCTTCTCAGAACATTTTGCACCATATTATAAAATCCCAAGTAACCCTTTAATACCCAGACTGTACGGTTTACCTAAGATACACAAAGAGGGTATTCCTATTCGTCCAGTTGTCAGCTTCATTAACACTCCAGTTTCCATTCTATCAAAATTTATATTGAATCTTATCAACAACATGACGAACTTCACCCCTCGATTTTCAGTCAAAAATACCAGTCATCTAGTCAACAATTTACAACACATTAACCTTCACCCCAATATTACTATGCTATCATTTGATGTCAGCAATCTATTCACGTCTGTCCCTAAACAAGAAACTATTAATCTGGTTCATTCTCTTCTCATAGCCAACTCCATCACCTTATCTACCACCAACTCCATTATCCAACTATTACAGCTTTGTTTAGATCAAGATTTCTTTGTTTTTAACAACAAATACTACAGACAACCTGATGGCTTAGCCATGGGCAGCTGTCTCTCTCCTTTATTAGCTGATATATTTATGGATCACTTAGAATCCACACATATCATGGAAAACCCTGAAATACTCCACTGGTTTCGCTATGTTGACGACTGCTTAGTCTTCATTTCAGGTAATTCCAATTCAGCTGATCTTTTACTTGCCAAAATCAATCAAATTCACCCCAACATCAAGTTCACCATGGAACTAGAATCTTCCATGTCTATTAATTTTCTAGATCTCACTATTACCAGATTAAATGACCACTTCGACTTCAGTATCTACAGGAAACCTACACAGACTGATCACATAATTCCATTCTCATCCAACCATCCCATGTCGCATAAATACGCAGCTTTTCATAGTTACATCCATCGCCTAGTAACCATTCCACTCTCAGACTTAAATTACAAAAAAGAACTAAACATACTTAAGCAAATAGCAGTCAACAATGGATATGACCATAACATTATCAATAAACTCATCCGCAAAAAACGCCTTAAGACCCTGCAGGAGGCTGCTTTCCCCAGAGACCTTGTTACCAAGCCCAATTATGTTTCACTCCCATATTATCAAGAAAGTCTTTCTGGAGATATTCGAAATCTCATCCAACGTTCTGTTGAAAATATCCATGTGTCATTTAAAGTACCCTACAATTTGGGTCAACACATTTCTAATTCCAAAGATCCCATCAATTATATGGATCGGAGTGGAGTATACAGATTAAAATGTTCAGATTGCAATGCTTCCTACATAGGTAGGACATGCAGATCATTATCCTCACGTTCTCTAGAACACATAAAAAGGGAAAATACTTCCACCTTCTCCCAACATCTCAAAGAACATAACCATACCCTCAATATCCCAGAAGACGTTTCACTTATCCACAACATCCCCCAAAAAAACTTCCTTAAATTAGATTTATATGAAGATCTTGAAATTTTAAAAGAAAAACAAAAAAGCCCAAATTGTGTCAATCGTCATGTATCCTTTAATCGAGACTTCCTTCCTCTTCATCGCCAACTGTTCTCATAATTTTTCACCACTAATTTACCTCTCAACTAAAATTCACATTTATCAATAAACTTCAGTCCATTCCAAAACTTTTACTTCAACATAACACACTCTTCATCTCTTCCCTCTTCTCTTCATGAAACCAAACTTCAAGTCTAACCTTCTTTATCTACTACTGTCCATGCTTCTTGTTAGCCCCCCCAAAAATCTCAAACTATTCAGCAACCCTTTCTGACAAACATTTCAGTCCTCTTCTTACATTTTCTCACTTCTTCCGTAGGGTTTGGTGGCAGACCTCTGGTGATCTCAGCTTTCTGCAGTGGTCCAGTATCCCACCATCCATTCAAAACAACCATAATTTTTCTTTCTTATTCAATTTAAACATAGCTATCTATTATTCTTTCAATTTCAAGTTAAGTCCAGTACACAACGCAGACAGATTCAACTTATAACTTATTCATCAAAGTTTGTCATGTACCTAGTGTTGTCTTATAACAGATAGGGCCTTTTTAAGTTATAATTCGAGTTCTGTATGAAAAACATAATACATAACCACATCTCAACCTTCAAATTTTGTTAATTTCACACATTAGTTGAACGAACACCTTAAGATCCTCATATCCATTTTGATTAATATCCAATCACATAACTTATTCTTCTGCAAAGATGACATTGCAAAAACTTTTTAGTTTCACTTAATATCAACAAAGCCAACCATACCATCATCACACTTTGAGACAACTTATACCTTCAACTCATCCTTACCTAGTAAGGATGTAGAAGGAAACATCCTAAATGATACGGCCTCAATCCTAAACAGATGGGTTGAATTTTTCGATGCAAAATTTAATGGCCATTATATCGAAGAAGCAGATAACATCCTAGCAAATCGAAATGATTGGAATCCTTTCAACCCAAACGAAAGACCACCTACCATAGAAAACGTTGCCCAAGCCATTAAAAAGCTTAAAAATAATAAATCACCAGGAGTTGATCAAATTTGCAGTGAGCTCTACAAGAATGGTGGCGATGCCCTACTACAGACACTGCATAAGATTTTACTTCTTGTTGGGCATAATGAAACCATGCCTTGTGAATGGTCTCAAGGCGTGATATGCCCGTTACATAAAAAAGGTGACCAGCTCCAGTGTGACAACTATAGAGGTATAACCCTGTTAACAACTGCTTACAAAGTACTAGCAAATATTCTCTACGAAAGGCTGCAAGTTTACACAGTGGACATAGTTGGTAAATATCAAGCTGGATTCACTCCAGAAAAATCAACAATTGACCAGAGTCATTAAATAAGACAGATTCTCGAGAAAACATTAGAATTCAATATTGAAACCCATCACCTATTCGTTGACTTCAAGGCAGCATACGACAGTGTCAAGAGAACAGTGCTATACCAATCAATGCATGAGTTTGGTATACCAGAGAAACTTATCCGACTAACGAGAATGACAATGTTTAACTTAGAAGCCACTGTTAGAATACAGGGAAAGAGTTCTAGACCCTTTGAGATAAAGGATGGACTCAGGCAAGGGGATGCTCTGGCTTGCCTCCTATTTAATATAGCCTTAGAAAAGGCAGTCCGAGATACACGAATTAGGGATGGCGGTACTGTTTACAATAGATCGATACAAGCTTTAGCATATGCTGATGACATTGACATAGTAGGGCGTAGCAAGCAAGATGTTGAGCAATATCTCCTAGAATTGGAAACAGCGGCGAAACAGGTCGGTCTAGTCATCAACGAAGACAAAACCAAGTATATGTTGGTTACAAAGGATCCAACAGCAAATGAGGAACGAGAAACAGTCTTTGGAAGTCATACCTTTGGACGTGTTGACAACTTCACATACCTTGGGTCGCTATTGACTGCTACCAATAAAACAAGCAAAGAAATCAAAAGACGAATAAATCTTACAAATAGGGCATACTATGGAATCCAAAAGCATTTCCACTGAAGAAACATTCAAAGAAGAACTAAAATTATTATATGCAAAACATTGCTGAGGCCAGTCCTCACATATGGAGCAGAAACATGGACTCTAACGCCGAAAAACCAAAGACTTTTGGGAATATCTGAGCGTAAAATACTCCGCAAAATATTTGGAGCTGTAAACGATCAAGGGCAGTGGCGCAGAAGATATAATTTTGAATTATGAGCTCTTTGATGAGCTAGATGTCATAACGTTCATTAAAACACAGCGACTTAGATGGGCTGGACACATAATACGAATGCCAGAAAATACGATTGCTAAAAAGCTAACCACAGGAACACCTATAGGAAAAAGAAGCAAAGGCCGACCGCGAATTAGGTGGTTAGATGGAGTTGAAACCGACTTACGAATATTAAAAATCAGAAGATGGCAAGATGTTGCCAAAATTCGAACAGAATGGCGACGAATCTTTGAGCAGGCCAAGATCCACAGAGAATTGTCGAGCCAAAGATGATGATGAAAAACCCTAAGACAAAATTTTGAAGCAAATGTTATTGAAAGTGGTAACATTAAAAAAGTCTATAAATACATACGTTCCTCCATAACATCTAAAGTTTCCATTCTGCTACTTCAAAAACCCAACCAGGCTTTATGCTCTTCTGACAAAGAATCTTCCGAAACTCTCTCTTTAGCATTTTCACAGGTTTTTACTAAAGAATCAAATGATGGTTATTTACCTGTTATTAACTGTAATCGTGTCGGCGCATCCTTACAGCAAGTTGAATTCACAGTGGATCATGTTAAACAACACTTAATTACACTTCGCACGGCCGCTTCACCTGGTTTAGATCGTTTAACACCAAAACTGTTAAAAAGGTACGCAGACACGCTTGCAATACCCTTAACATTAATTATGCAAAATTCTTTTATCCAGAACTCCTCACCCCCTAGTTAGAAATTAGCTTCCGTTACCCCTATTTTTAAAAAAGGCAACAAACTCGACCCTAACAATTATCGTCACCAATATATACCCCAAAAGTTATGGAAGCCATTATTTCCGAGGAGATGACCAAATTCCTTCTCCAGGAACATGTTATTCCAACATAACAACATGGATTTGTCTCTGGTCGCTCTACTCTAACCAATCTCCTACATTGTGTTAACGACTTGACGTCATCCCTTAACAGTTCGCAGCCGGTCGACGTTGTTTATCTAGATTTTTCTAAAGCCTTTGACCGTGTACCTAAGCGCAGACTTCTACATAAGCTAGAACATTTCGGAGTTCGCGGTACTTTACTTCGTTGGATAGATGATTTCCTGACAGATCGATATTACAAAGTTAGAGTTGGCGAATCTTTCTCACAGGACAGGTTAGTGAAAAGTGGAGTGCCTCAGGGTTCTGTCCTTGGACCTCTGCTTTTTACGGTTTACACCAGCGATATTCCTTATTATGTCTCAAGTAAAACATCGTTCTACGCTGACGACACAAAAATATATGCCAATCCAATCACAAACCAGCTAACCCTCCAAATGGACTTGGACTCTATTTTAACTTGGTGTTCCCACTGGTTACTACCCTTAAATGGGGAAAAATGTGTAGTGCTTCGAATTGGTAAAAATAACCCACTTGTGCCGTACTGTGTTAACGGGTAGCCATTAGAATCTGTGTTTTCGTATAACGATCTTGGTGTTACCGTGAACAGCAGCCTAACTTGGTCCGACCATATTACCTCTATTTGTAAACGTGCAAACTCCAGACTGTATCTTATTCGAAGGTGTTTTTCGAGAGTTTCGATGCAATCATTCTGCAAACTTTACACTCTGTACGTAAGACCCATACTTGAATACGCTGGACCAACGTGGTATCCTGATCTGGTTCGAGACAAGACTTTGTTGGAAAACGTTCAAAGAAAAGCCACTCGAATTTCTTTGGGATCGAGAAGACCTTCTTATGCAGAAAGACTTAGTATGGCTAACCTAACTACTTTTGAACTTCGCCGACAACGTGGAGACTTAATTACAACATTTAAAATACTAAAATTCAATTTTGGAAACCTCGATGAACGATATCACTGTCTCTGTTCCCTCTACCAACTCGTTCAAAAACAGACTTGACCGTTTTATATTATAGTTAAAATATTGTTTTTCTTTTAAACCATAAAATTGTAATTTTATTTCTTTTATTTGTAATTTTGTTATTTACTATTAGTAGGTTATTAATGAAATTTCTTTGTTTTTGGGCATAATAGGGACTTAGTTCCTTTGCCCTCGCTTATGTTATAATAATAATAATAATAATAACTTGACTGACCGCACTGTGCTTACAGATCAACCAGTGGCCCATAATAGACCGGATCTCATACTAGTTAATAAACTTACTAGACAAACAACACTTATTGATGTGGCGATACCCAACACCAATAATTTAGGTGTTAAATACAACGAAAAGATCGCCAAGTACAGAGATCTAGAAATACAAATCAGGAGACAATGGAGAATGGAAAGTACCCAGACACTACCTATTGTTTTATCTACTACTGGTGTTATTCCCAAAAACCTCATAGCGAACATAAAACAGCTGGGTCTAAATGAACATCTTTATAAGGCCATGCAGAAAGCTGTACTCCTCGCGACGTCCAGATGTGTAAGAAAATTCTTGGGAGATACTCCAACATACCAAGTCACCTAGGGCTCGATAACACGGAAAGAGTCCCACCAGAGCTCAATCCTTTTGATACCGTAGGTATCTGGGATGAGTGAATTTTCCCCTTAGAGGGAGTGTGAGCCGTATGGCTAAATCTGGGATAATAATAATATAATTTGCGCAGTAGATGATACGACGCCACTTAAACTGAGGGAACAAGAAATGCGTATAAACCACTTGACTCAGCAAGAAAAAATGCGCACCTGGATGAGTAAACCTCTGCATGGGCGACATCTCAATGAGATCAACCAAGAATATGTCGACAATTCAGCGTCGAACTATTGGTTGACATCAGGAGAGATGTTTCCCGAGACTGAAGGTTTCCTACTTGCCATTCAGGATCAGGTTATTCCAACTAAAAATTACCTGAAATATATTGTTAAAGATCCTCAAGTCCAAAATGATAAATGCCGATATGGATGCCAAGCCCAAGAAACCATCCAACATCTTACCGGTGGCTGCCAGGCATTTGTCGGTACTGATTATAAAGAACGTCATGACTCAGTAGGAAAGATTATCCACCAAGAACTAGCTGACAAACTGGGACTTCTCCAAACCGACCATCTTCCTTATTATCAATATGTCCCTGACAGAATGCTTGAAAATGACAACTACAAGCTATACTGGGACCGCACTGTGCTCACAGAGCAACCAGTGGCCCATAATAGACCGGATCTCATACTAGTGAATAAAATTACCAGGCAAACAACACTTATTGATGTGGCGATACCTAACACTAACAATTTGCTTGTTAAATACAACGAAAAGATCGCCAAGTATAGAGATCTGGAAATACAAATAGAGACAATGGAGAATGGAAAGCACCCAGACAGTACCTATTGTTCTATCTACTACTGGTGTTATTCCCAAGAACCTCCTAGCGAACATAAAACAGCTGGGTCTAAATGAACATCTTTATAAGGCCATGCAGAAAGCTGTACTCCTCGCGACCTCCAGATGTGTACGAAAATTTCTGGGAGATACTCCGACATACCAAGTCACCTAGGGCTCGATAACACGGAAAGAGTCCCACCAGAGCTCAATCCTTTTGATACCGTAGGTATCTGGGATGAGTGAATTTTCCCCTTAGAGGGAGTGTGAGCCGTATGGCTAAATCTGGGATAATAATGCACTTTAGTTTGCTATTACTTGAGAGTAATAATTATGATTGAGATCCAAAATAATACCCAACCTAATCCTAATCACCGTAAAAACCTAATAACCGGTTTTTACTTTAAAAATAAAAAACCGGTTATAACCGGGACAGAAAAACAACCGATAAAAATGGTTATGGCCAAGTAAATAAACCGGTTTTCGGTTAAAACCGGTAGGTTTTTCCCATCCCTAGTATAAATTATATCTGGTTTCTGACAATGTGGTTTTCTGAATGTGAAGGAGACGTCCATGTATATAGTTTTTTCTTAGAAAGCTGAAAACAAGTATTGGCAATTACTATATTCTTTTCTTGGTAGAATTCTATGAGCCTTTCTCCTCTCGCGTTTCTAGTTCCTAATCCGAACTGTCCAACTATATTTTCAATTGTACCTACTCTAATTTCTGCAATAAAGTCTCCTAAAATGTAAATAATATCTCCAGATTTTGTTACCTTGATTGTATTGTGCAATTCTGAATAAAACTTTTCGATCTCATCTTCGATCATATCAGCTGTGGGAGCATAGAATCGGATCATATTAATATTACAGTTCTGTGCTTGAATTTTTAGAATTATTTTTCTTTTTGAGATTTGAATCATACTAGCACTGATTTTCTAATATGTAGTGTTGCTTATGATGAAAGCTACTCCGTATCGATGATCAATTTTGTCTCCTTCAGTGTAATAAATATTATGGTTATTTCTTGATACCTCTCCATTTCCTGAACATTATACATCGCTAACCCCAAGTATATCTATATTTAGGCTCTCTTTCTCTTTAATAACATTATAAAGTTTTTCAGGCCAATACAGCTATTTTTAGCTGTTTTTATCTGAGAGAGTTAGTATTTTTCTTTTGGTTTTTTGTACAAGGGTTTCGCATGTTGACGACCGAGGAACCGCCTTGCGTTCTGAGACTTGTCCTTCCCTGCCGGATTTTGGTCTCCGACTACAATAACCAATAATGTCTCTTGAGCAAAAAGTGCTAGCCAATTATAATTTATTACTAGATATGGTACAGTGGTTTCTCGTTGCCTTCTGAATTCTGATGCCGTTGACCACTTTCTTGGTTCTTCCGCCTTTGAGACCAATTTCTCAGTCTCAGGACAAAAGAATGTCCCTTCACTTAGCTCATCCGCCCTAAGCACTTGACTCGTAAATGGTAGATTGCTTATCCCTGCAAACACTCGGGTCAGAGTCTCGTTAGTTATTTAGCAGGATGTACCAGAAGACCATGATCTAGATCATCATACGAGCAGGTAAAGTTGTCATTTGAATAAGAGTGGCTATATGTTGTAGAAGTAACTAGAAGGATAGAAAATGAGGCGGAAATAATATTAACTATCAAAAGACGAAAACTTAAGTACTCAGGACATGTGATGAAAGTGCAAAAATACGCATTATTACAACTTATTATGCAAGGCAAAATCAGAGGAAAGCGAGATGTGGGAAGACGAAGAATATCCTGGCTTAAGAAGTTAAGGGAATGGTTTGAATGCAGTTGTGCAGAACAGTCTGCATAGCCATGATTATTTCCAACCTTCGATAGAAGATGGAATTCAAAGAAGAAGGCTATATGTTGTGCTTCATTATCCCATATATTATATATATATATGTATATATATATATATATATATATATATACATATATATATATATATATATATATATATATATATATATATATATATATATATGTTCGGAAACTATATTTTCAATTGTACCTACTCTAATTTCTGCAATAAAGTCTCCTAAAATGTAAATAATATCTCCAGATTTTGTTACCTTGATTGTATTGTGCAATTCTGAATAAAACTTTTCGATCTCATCTTCGATCATATCAGCTGTGGGAGCATAGAATCGGATCATATTAATATTACAGTTCTGTGCAAGAACACCTCGAATGTATGGCCTACCCAAAATTCTTAAACCGAATATCCCTCTTCGTCCCATTGTCAGTGCATACAACTGCCCTACACAACCCTTGGCCAAGTACTTGGCCAAAACTCTACAACCTTTCGCCGAAAATGCTTCATCCTTCGTCAAAAACTCTTTTCATTTCATCGAACTTCTTAAACAATACCCTATATCACCGTCAGACATTCTAGTAAGTTACGATATTGTCTCACTCTTTACAAACATTCCAATAGATGAAACTTTAAACATTCTTAAAACTAAACACAATATCCAACAAGATCACTTATCTCTCATTAAACATTGTATGTTTAACACCTATTTCATCTTTCAAAACAAATTCTACAGACAAATAAATGGTGCCCCAATGGGCTCCCCTCTATCTACAGTAATTGCCAATATCTTTATGGAAGACTTCGAGACCCGAGCACTATCCACATCAATGCCCAAACCCACATATTGGCTACGATATGTTGACGATACATTCGTCATTTGGCCCCATGGCAGGGATGCTTTAGTATCTTTTCAAACTCATCTGAATGGTATACATCCCAGTATCCAGTTCACGATGGAGATGGAAACTGATTCATCTCTACCGTTTTTAGATGTTTTCATCAAGAAAAACCAATCCCAAGGTTTCCATTACTCTGTTTATCGAAAACCCACACATACCAATCGTTACTTGCATGCCAACTCTCACCATCCACCTTCACAAATTAATTCAGTCATTAATACCCTTGTCTCCAGATCAATACGCCTTTCCGATGATGCAAGTAGACCCGCTGAGCTCTCTTGTTTAAAACAAGCCCTAATCCAAAACGGTTACCGTGAAAATCACATCAATGGGAGCATTCACAGACATCAATCTCCCACTCATTCTCAACTCAAAGACTCAGAGCCTTATCATACGAAAGCTTTTCTTCCTTATATCAAAGGTGTCACTGACAAAATCGAAAGAATTCTGAAACCAAGAGGAATAAAAACAATATTTACTCCCCAACAAAAACTTTCATCTCTTGTCCGATCTATCAAAGACAATATTCCAAATGAACAACACGGAGTTTATGAAATACCTTGTGCAGACTGTCCCCGATCCTATATAGGCCAAACAAACCGTAGAATCCAAAACAGGATATATGAACATTCCATTTCTATTCGCAATTCCGATTCAATTTCAGCTCTTGGTCAACACCATCTTCATACAGGTCATAAAATCGATTTTGAAAACTCCAGAACCATAGCCCCCATCCGCTTCTATAAATCAAGAATCATCCGAGAAGCCATAGAAATAGAAAAAAGGCCAAATTGTCTTAATAAAAGAGATGACGCCATACGGTTACCTTCTACATGGAGACCTCTCATAAAGAAAATATCGCCCCCTCCATCCTCGAATCAAAATTCCACAGTCGGAAAAGTTCGCGCCAACCCCCACCCCAACCCCCACCCCAACCCCCACCTAGGCCACGCTATCTTCGACGGTATAAATGAACATGAACGACATAGATATATATATATATATATATATATATATATATATATATATATCTATATATATATCTATATATATATATATATATATATATATATATATATATATATATCTATATATATATCTATATATATATATATATATATATATATATATATATAGGTATATTTATATATTTATATATATATATATATATATATATATATATATATATATATAATAAATTATATACGGGATATAGAAAAAAACATGATGTCAGATCAGAAGTGCACAGATCATACTTAATATTTACTTGAATTATATGCAAAAGTTTATTATTTTAGTAATTTAATTAATTTACTAATTAACGGTTAGGTGCAACTGGCTTTTGAATTTTTTCCTAATCTATTAAAATATTTCCGGTTCCTACGTCCCTTTAATATAGATTCTACAATTTGACGAGCTTATTAACCTAAGGTTTTACATTTAAATTTTAAATTCATTTTTAGGGTACACAGATTCTAATTGTATTTGGCAACACTGTACTAACTAATAAATTCTAAAATCTTTTTTCAAACTTTTGTTGTTTTCCCAACCGGTAGGATACGGTAGCCAGATATACAACAAACTCAATTGACAAAATTAATCTTAAAAACAGTTTAAAACGCTTAAACCTTATTTATCTATAAACAGAGTTACTTAAAGGATTACATGTTATTTCCTACAGTTTTTATTAATTAATATATACTTAATATAGGCAAAAAGAAATAAATAATGGACTTACAATCAATTTATTATACCTTGGACGACCGGTGTCGCATATTATAATTTGGTATGCATCTTTAGGTCTCCGGAGAGGTTAAGTACATGATACAAATTGCCAATATTATTGTACTGTCAGATAAAAAAATATAAAATATGCCAATACTGTATGTGCAGAGTTTAAACGTGCACCATTTTAAGATTATATGAATGTTACTTACATGCTGATACAAGGAATGTTGTTATATTTACGTGAAAATATCTTTAAAGCTCCGGTATTGTTGGCTAGTGTTTGATAGTGGACTACGAAGTAAGTCAAACAACGGTTTCAAATCTGACTAACATTTACCGATGGAATTGTCAAATAAATTAATGCAGCCTTATCTAGTAGGAAGATGAGGCAACGCAATACCGTTCGCCAAATCGACATAAGTAGTTTCCTTTGCCGCTAAAGCAGAAAACATTGCTATGATCTCAAATGGGATCATCTGACTGGAAAGGGTTAAAAATAAATATGAACAGTTTTTTATCTGCATAAAATTTTGAGACACAAAACTGACATTGTCAATGTAAATTTAGGTTACATAATTATGAGTTCTTCTTCTTGTAGTGAAAACATAGATATAGTCATCATTATTTTTATTTAGTATTCCAAATAATGTTATTGCAAGAAACAAAATTTTAAATATATATTGTTATCAGTTGATGTGTAAGTTCTATTGGCAAAATCTTTACAAAATTGAGCTATCCTATAATAAAATTTTTAGTATCTTTGTCATAACCTAATTATCTTAATATTTAACTTAAGACCTTATATTGACATGTAAGTAACATTTATGGTGCAACTGTAAAACATTATAATATTGGCGTAATTTACATTATTTTTACCTGACAGTACTCTTGTATTAGCAATTTGTATTTGTGGCATTTAGTCACTTGTCTGGAGACCTGAAGATGCATAGCAAATGGTAGTATGGGAAACCGGTCGTCCAACGTAGAATAAGGTAGATTGTAAGTAAGTCTAGTATTTATTTCTTTTTACCTAAATTGAAAGGGACTTACATATACAACTCATTCAATATTTTAATATATTTTAGCCTGAAGGAAATGCCTCAAAGATTTTGTTGGAAACCAAAGTTATAGTTTCAAAATGCGATCGCGATGACATAATTATTGCTGGTGAAAGATACTCAGGAACTTGTATGGTAAATTTTATTTAAGTACAGTATGTTGCAGAGGAAACAAATCTGAATAATCTAGTTTAAAAAACTCGTTTACAACGGTATTTGTTAAATATAACGAAGGCGTTTACTCTTATGTTCACTTCCAGGTCACAGTCCCATTTGCTGTTTAATGTAGCTTAAGGTATTTACATCTTCTAACTTGTTCAATAGCTTTATTCATCATCATTATCCAGCCTTTTCCGTCCAAAGTTGAACATAATCCTTCCCTAATGGCTTGCAGTTGCCAGTTCTCAGCTTACTACAGCCAATTACCAGTGATTTTTTGACGTCGTTTATTCATTGTTTAGATGGTTCACCTCTACTTCTCCTACATCCTTATGATCTTCACACTTTATGTCTTTGGGTCCACTGCTTGTCATTAATTCTGGCCACACGGCCCGCCCAGTTCCGCTCACCCATGCTAAGCGCTCTATGACATATGTGGCGCCTGTTCTCCTTCTTTTCTATCTCGGTCCCTAACCCTACTCTTATTTATATGTAATTAAGCTTCCATCAGATTAATCAGCCTGCTGATTATCATATATTTGGTTTTTGCAATATTGATATTAAGCACTCACTCCTTTCCCACTCCATTTATGATGTTTACTAAATATACAACTAATTTTTAATATATACCCAGGTCGAGAACTAGCCTTAATTGTTTATTAAACCGATTAAACCGTTTTTTTAATTGATAACTTTGAATACATAAATTGATCCATTTTAGTGACTCCTGCAACAAGTCAGATGTTTACAGTTGCTACTTACCTAATCTTTATTAGTAATCTTTTGTTTTAGCTCTGAATTGTCTCATCTATATAGTTTATAATACTGAATCTAAAACGCTCGCTTTTACTTTTTTTAAAACTTTCCTTTGGCACTTTTTTATCAATTTTTTTACTCAGCATATTGCACTTACAAAATTCTGAATAAAGTGAGATAACGTTTCTAGTTTAACTTGAAAACATCAATTTACTGTCGATATACGAATAAAAAAACTAATAATTCCAAAATATTTTAGGGAGACTCTGGAGGACCTTTAGAGTTAGGAGATACAATAGTGGGTATTGTGTCGTCCGGACCACCATGTGCAATAACTTATGAGCCTTCAACATATATGAATGTTGCATACTTCCGTACCTGGATAGAAAAAACACTGCACGCCTTGTCATAAGCAACCATATTTCACCTAATAAAAAATCTTTTATTAAACCATTGATTGCTCTAATAAAGGTTTCGCATATATTCAGTTTTTTCTATCTTAAGATTTTCTACAAATATAACTCAACTATTTTACCACGAGCCAAAAGAAAAAATGTCGTTAGAAAATCAAGTATACGAGATGCCGTATGGGGTCTATGACAACCAACTGAAGAATCAATGTTGGACAAGAAGAACATCGAAAGTAGAGAAATAACATCGTCCCTTGCAGAACATGTCGCAAATACAGGACAAACAGTCAACCTAAAAAAAAACGACGATACTTGCTAACATTGAAATTATGATGCTCATAGGCTTCCAACGACATGGAAAACGGTATTAAAGAAGTCAAAAATAAATCAGATTACACGACCAACTAGTAGGACCCCTCCTACATATATTCGGGCATGGCCAGTCCCAAGAAGCGTTACCAAGGACCGTTCGTGAGAAGCACACCAAGATTGACTATACTCCATTCCCCGAATATACGACTGTTTTAAATTCGCTTTAAGGTGTCGATTTAAATGGTCCAATGTACTGAATTGTACAATAGTAAATTCTCCCCATTTTTAAAATACTGTTACGACAGATATAAACCTTAGATTTAAATATGAAGTCATGATATAAATATAAAGTGAATAGTTTATAAAACAGTTGTTGTAATTCAGATTTTGAAGTATATAATTACTATCATGGAGTTTATTTTTTCATTTAAATTATTTCATTGTAAACAAGTTGGTTTTTGAATTATGTGATTTAAACGAAATGTAACAATACTTAAGTGATCAAATAGTGTAAATTTTTTAGTCGAGTATTCAATTAATATTAAAAAAACAAAAAAACTTACTTATTCACTTATTCTCTTAATCTTCTAAAACTATCATCAACGATCAGATTCACAGCCATAATCAGTCGGCGATATATGAAACTGTATATAAATTTTCGTTACTTTTTAATATCTGTAACGACTCGGTACTTTAACTATCAATAGCCGGTATGTTATACCCGTTACTTTCGGAACTTTTAAGAGTACATAAACTCAAAGCAAACAAATATTTAAAACTAACAAAGTGAAATATTAGATCCTTTTTCTGGTTTGTGAACCATCGTTCTGCCAATTTCTTTTCATTTATATTAAAAATAGTATATTTCTTTTTATTACAGTTGTAATACCTAATAAAGTAATAAAATGTGTTATATCAAAGAAACCCGGCACGCCTCTTTGGTGTTTACATTTCACGGAAAGCTTACCCAAATGTCTGATGAACACATTTGGCTTCATAGACGTCATTGTATTTATTTGTAGATTTTAACTGAAATAATTTTAGTTTAGATGTCATACTAGTAGACCCTTTTTATTGGAATAATGATTAGACCAATTGACCTTCATACTTCTACTTGCACAGTAAAATATTCGTTGTCGCAGTAAACCAAAACAGTCGTATATTCGTGGAATAGCCTATATATAAGTAACCGCTTCGACCAGAAGAGTCAGTTTACTTGTTTACAGTTTACAAAATAATTATCCTTTATGGTTTAATAAGGAATTTTTAACAATAGATCGAATAGTACAGAACAACTTAGAACGAGATCCTACAGCATACACAAGGAATAATACGAGGAAAATAACAATACCGTACATAAAAGGATCATCAGAAAAACTTTAAAGGATAGGAAATAAATTCCACATTCAAAACAACAAACACGTTGAGATCTATTTTGTCCAAAACCAAACCTAACAATGAACAAGAAAGGACAAAGAATTGCATTTATAAAATAACTTATGAATGTGATCAGTTTTATTTAGGTGAAACATCAATGCCATTAAATGTTAGAATAAGTAAACATCAATTTTATATTAAAAATAGAGAATTTGATAGATATCAAATATGTAAACAAGCATGGGATAATGAACATAGGGTTCAATGGAATAATTCAAATATAGTCCTAAAAGAAACGGATGGTAAAAAAAGAAAAATCAAAGAAGCGGCTTTAATTATGCTAAATGCGACCAATTTTGTCGCAAATTCCTCGGCAGAATGTAGTAGGACCTGGTTACCCATATTAAAAGAGGAAGTTATTAATAAGAAAATACCAGTATTATTGAATTTGGTGTTTATTGAAGGTAAACTAAATAAACGACCAAATACGTACCATGTCGGGATAGTATAATGAGGTTTTTTTCCTGGTTTTTTCCCTCATAATTTACTATGGAATCACCAACAGGAGAATTTTACTCTCATCATGGCATGTGTTTGTCTCTTTAAAGACGAATTACATGCTAAGTCGTCTACTTTAAAATGCATAACATATGTCTGAATTGTCAATATAAATGAGTCAGATAAAATTAAATTATTAGAAGAATTTTTCACTAAGTAACAAAAAAACAAAATTTCTTTAATTTACTAATGTTTGTATTTTGAGAACGATTTCCGAAGTGGAAATTGAAACGCCAAAAAACGTACTTTAACCTTTAATTGTGGCTTATTCCCAGTTAAATAGTAATTATATTTCTTCTAAACCTTTAACTGGATTTCGATGATTTTGTTTTTTCACAATTTAGATATATTTTTAATTAATTACTATATTAATGTTTTCTGAAAAATGTCAACGTTTTACCTATATACGTGGTGTAAAAATAAAGTTCTGTTTTTTCATCTAATGTTGCAACACCATGTGGAATTTATTAGAAGCAAACGCTAGAGTTTATTAATAATACGAGACATCTCAATTTTTTTACAATTTCGTAAAAAACTCATCGATATTTTTATTATCAAAAAAGAAAAGTACGTTCAAAACATAACGTGATTTTACTGAATTATTGTAATACTTAATAACGGAAGCAGTTAGTTGGCTATGAAAAATCAAACAATTTGACGCACAGTTTTATGGAGGGTTAAGTTATCGTAAAATAGGCTTGAGGTTAAGAGTATCTCATACTACAATATCACAATAACAATATTCAACGTTTTTAAGAAATAAAGCGTGGACAAGGAAGAGGCGGAAGACTCAGAACACTACGCCAAAATCAGTTTACAGGCCTCGTGCTATATGAGAACGTTTTGTCACAATGAGATTTACAAATAATACAATTTGCAGATGCTCATAATATGTAAGTTAGTATAAACAAAGGCGTCTCGCTGAGCAAGATCTACATATAAGGATTGTAACATCTTAATCTTATTAAGACCAATGCGTTGAGGGGAGAGATTCTTCGAATATCCCTAATGGCTCCTCTAGACATCGGCAGACGCGTTCGCGGACGACATCTCCGTATGTTCTGGAGATGTGTAGATGAGGTAATTTGATCATCTGCTGTTTATATATCACGTCCGCGGATGCGTCTGCAATATATCCAATTGTTGTCGGTTTTTTTTTAGCACAGATCAAAGGGTTTCGGTGCGGACGTCCGATACCTTTCCACACGTCTGACCTGTGACTTATTATTCTCCATTTTTTTAATGGTTCTATTTCGATATACACTCAAGTAGTAGTTGAACGTTCTAAATAGGCATATAGCTGCGGCAGCTATGGTCTCAACAACCATTTTTTTAATGCTCGCGTAGATATTGCGTCTCCCGGGACTTAACACAGACTGACGATTTACAGCTGTGTCCAGATGTGTGGTCAACATCTGCATGAGACTTAAAGATTATGCCAGTTGTCGATATAAAAAACTAAAGTTTAAAAACATACTCAGCTTTAGTTCGGTCTGAATGAGTCGTTCAGTTCTTCAGGAAGGGTTCCGATATTTGTGGAAGTTAGCCACTGTCGGTGGTTGTTTGTTGAGTTAGGGGAGTTGCTGGTCTTTATAATGGCAATCATTTTCGTCCCACGTTGGTAAATGGGTTTCAAATTCTGTTCTGATGCATCAGTGGATTTGTAGGTGGTTGCTGATTGTTGCCCAAGGTATTGTGGTTGGCTGTTTTCTTGCTCCCCACGGTAGTGTCGTTGTCTATTTCTTGCTCTTCACGGTAGTGGTTAGAAAATTCATACAAAGATCAGTTTCTCCTGTGAGATCCTGATCAGAAATAAAGCCGAGTATTCAAAGAGAAACGATCTCAGCAAAATCTATGATCACAGCGTGGCATTAATAAAAATAAATTTGTAGGAAAATATTTTTATTAATAAGATATTAAAGGAAATAAGGTAATATAGGTACATATATGCACTAAAAAAAATAAAGCTCAAATGTTTTCAACTTTATTTTAAGAAAGACAGTATCTGCTACGCAAAAGAAAACACTGAAAACACTTTAAAAAAACAGAAGCCCAAAACTAGAAAAAGATACTTACCCGTGTATACGGCCAAGACACTAACCAATTTGTGTGACTATAGATTCATTAAGAATGATTGTAGTGATAAGATTGAAGAGAGCGAATAAAAATTCGTATTGGCTTATATAGAGTGGAACGGTTACCAAGAATATTTATAATTTAGTGAGGTCGCTTTGGAACAATATAGTACGGAGGATAAGTACTAAGCGGAGCTTGGTGTCACGTTCAATTGGTTAATTGAAATGTTACAGGACACGTCAGAACACCAGCTTTAAACGTAAATCATTATAGAAGAAGATTACAATTTGCCAGCGAGTACCTTGACTGTTAATGACTGGGAGTGACACGTGTTGTTCACTGATGAGTCGAGGTATTGCTTATATAGCTCATATAGACGTGTGAGAGTTATTCAACGGCCGAGATAATCTAATGCACATAGCAACATACAACCTATTACTTTGTTCGGATCTGTAATAGCTTGGGAAGGAATATCTTTTACAGGTCGAATAAACCTTAGTTCTTTACTGAGAGATACCTTAACAAGTGAAAGATATATTACAGACATTTTCTCTAACTATGTAGTTCCATTTGCTCCTTACATGGGAGAATAATTTTCTTTTAATGCATGATAATAGTCGACCTGTCCATTACCCCCTGTCTCTCTTGACGGCATAGAATTAATGGTGAGAGAAGTTTGGGGTGCAAGTGATCAAGAGCACATACGCCGCTTAATTATATGTATGCCTCATCGCTGTGAAGATATAATTAGATGTAGAGGTGGAAATACTCGTTATTAAGTGTTTTTGGGAGAAGAAGTTGTTAAAGATTATGCACGTTATGTTTACTTTCGCTTTAGTCATAGATAAATAATATAATATTAGAAATAGATAGGCAACTCAATGTATAAATTTTGTTCATTAGGACCCCTTGCGGCTGTGGTCATTACTAATCATCTTTTGGCAGGAAATTCAAATAGACACCCCTTACATACATACCCTTTAGCGCTTCTTGTGAGCTATTTCGTTACTAATTAAAATTTACTGGAAAATATCTTACTATTTTACGATGAAATAATCTCACATATATTATTAAAAAAAATAAAAGGATATATAAAAAATGCACAATTTTTTCTAGTATAGTATATATTTCTAGTATACAGTACGTCCATAAAGTATCTCAAAAATTAGTTATTTCGTAAACCGGAGATTTTAAGGAAAAATCCGGAAACAGGTCGATTTTTATTTTTAAATTACAATTTTTTTGCCTATATATCACGCTAGTGACGTCATCTATCTGGATTTGAGATAATCGATGATTTTTTTAATGAGGATAGGGGTTATGTGATAGCTGATTTGAAAGATTCTTTATCCACCAATATAAACATTAACATAATTATTTATTCAGGGTGTTCAAAAGTTTTTTTTAAATTTAAGTTAATTGAGAAAAAAGAAGAATGTATGGAATTTATTTAATTCATCGAGTTAGAATCTATGGAGAAGCTATGAGCATATTAACGTATGTATTAAAAACGGCATAGGTAGGAGTGGCTAACGATAATACCAATATGGCGGTGACATCAGGGCCAGACTCAATAATAATAAAACTACTATACAAATATGACTAGTTATTCAGAAGATTTAATCATAATCTAAAAAAGTGCAATACATTTTTAATAAACTATGATTTATTTATCCCGCGGTAAACACTAAAAACACGATATATTATATATAAAATAAGTAATAAGTTATTATATAAATTAATACAGTCAAATAGTATTAATTTATTCTCTGAAGTACGGGCCATTACTTTGTTTACATATTTGTATACTAACCTGTGGAACGATATTCCTGAAGATTTTTTATTAACATTACTTCTGCTACTGCAACTACGTTGAGAACAAGAAACCATTATTATGCACTATCACAATATATTACAGTTTCTATAAAATTATTATAAAACTGAAAATATTCGAAAAACAACAAATATAACCAAACATATACGATCTGTCAAAAGTTTCAAAACAATAATACCAATATGGCCGAAGTTAGGTCGTTTTTAGTCACGTGATGCCCTCTCCATAGATTCTAACTCGATGATTTAATTCAAAATACGTTTTACTGTTGTCAGTAAGTAGGAAAAACATATTTAAGGTCGATTCAAACACATCAGTCACGTCTCGTAACAGTCCCGGCACAAAACCGAACAATACGCCGTACAAAATATTCTTTAATAGAAATATGCCGCCGGCATTCGCATCCATCAGTTGACGAACAGTTTCCCAGCTGTCAGATAATTAATAGTTCTGTGACCAAACAGGACCGGTTCGGCGCCGGGACTGATGTATTTGAATCTACCTTTATTTGACAAATAATATTGCTTTTTAAACAACACTTAATTTAATGGAAGAAAGAAGAAGAACATCGAAAGAATTACCAGAGTATAAAGCTATCAACAATAAAGTTAAAAAGAGCATAAGGTCAGACTTGCGGGCTTATAAAACAAAACAAATATTGCAAACCATCGAAAGCAATAGAAACATGAGAGTATTGAAATCAAATTTAACTAAAGGAAAATCAAATATAACTAAAATCAAAAATCAACAGGGGAATACGGTGACCGAAAAAACTCAAATAATCAAGGAAATACAAACGTTCTATAAGAATCTTTATACATCTACTATACAGAACCCCGAACCAGACCACAGAACAATTCTAAACGTCGGCTCAGAAACCCTCCCTAAAATAACCTCTTCGGAAATTAGACATGCCTTACAGCAAATGAAAAACAAAAAAGCTCCCGGCGAGGATCGTATAACGTCTGAAATGTTAAAAATGGGCGGCAACATCGTTGTAGAAGTTGTGGAAGTCTTACTGAATAAGTGTCTAACAGAAAAAAGAATACCCAGCCTATGGGAAAACGCCGAAATAATACTTTTACACAAGAAAGGAGACACTACTAATATTGAAAACTACAGACCTATTAGTTTGTTGTCACACTTATACAAATTGTTAACAAGAATAATAACCAACCGCATAACACAAAAACTTGATTTATATCAACCGGTTGAACAGGCGGGATTTAGAAAAGGGTTTGGCGCTAATGATCACTTACAAACCATCAGAACACTAGTAGAAAAAACCACAGAATATAATGTACCTTTACATATGGCATTTATCGACTTTCACAAGGCTTTCGATAGTATTGAGACTTGGTCCTTTTTGTCAGCCCTGAAGGATGCTCGAATAGACTCACGGTACACTACACTCATTAAAAACATTTATGAACAGGCCACATTCCACATCAAAATCAATGAAGACGAAAAAACTGAAAAAATGCGCCTTGATAAAGGTATTAGACAAGGTGATACTATTTCACCAAAGCTTTTTACCTTAGCATTGGAAAATGTATTCAAACAGCTTGACTGGGAGGAAAAAGGTGTAAACATTGATGGTGTACGTTTGAGTCATTTGAGGTTTGCGGATGACATAGTATTATTTAGTACAGATATCAAGGAACTGGAGCAAATGTTGAAGGAATTAAACCAGCAGTCAAATAAAATAGGTCTCAAAATGAACCTTCAGAAAACAAAAATAATGAGTAATTTACAAACTAATCTTGTTATTGACAACGTCAGTCTTGAAAATGTAGACCACTATATATATCTTGGACATACCATTAAAATCGGCAAAGAAAATCAAATAGCCGAAATAAAAAGACGCATACAACTGTCTTGGGGAGCTTTCGGCAAATTAAGCTTTATTTTGAAGAATAAAGATATACCAATGTGTCTAAAACGTAGAGTTTATGACAAATGTATCTTGCCTGTAACTACATATGGACTGGAGACCATGGCCTTCACAAAGAAAACCTTAGAGCAGCTCAGTACAACCCAAAGAGCAATGGAGAGGGCCATGCTAGGGATTAGTTTGAGAGACAGGATTCGAAATAACGTCATTCGTGAAAGAACAAAAATTACTGATGTCTCAGAACGTATTGCAAGGCTCAAGTGGCAATGGGTCGGACACGTTGCCCGAGATAATCCCGAAAAATGGACACAAAGATTAACAAACTGGAGACCAAGAGAGAACAGGCGAGGAGTAGGCAGACCGCAGAAGAGGTGGACAGACGATATCAAACAAGTCGCGGGCAAGCAGTGGATGAGAATTGCCAAAAGTAGAAATCGATGGAAGCAAATGGAAGAGGCCTATGTCCAGCAGTGGACGAACACAGGCTGAAGAAGAAGAAGAAGATTGCTTTTCGCTTATATTCAATGTTAAACCTGCCACCCACAGACACTAATACTAATAGAGAATTAAATACCCTTTCAAATGAGCTATCGCATGACCCCTATTCTCATTTAAAAAAATCGTCGATTACGTCATCACGCCCAGATATATGACGTCACTGGTATAATACGTATGCCAAAAATGGTAATTTAAAAACAAAAATTGACATGTTTCGGGTTTTTTCCTTATAGTCGCCGATTTGCGAAATAATGAATTTATGCGTTACTTTATGGACGCACTGTGTATATATATATATATATATATATATATATATATATATATATATATATATAAATATATATGTTTTTATTAAAAAAGTCGTTAAAACAAAGTTGTTTTGTCAAAAAAAGGTTTTATTGAAGGTAGGAAGGCAAATATTTATTCAAACTTGCCATTACTCTAAATTGTTTAAAACCAATTTACACTGGTCGGTCACTATCCAGTCCAGTGGGCACTCTCAAATGAGTTTTCAAATTTCGTTCACGAGTAAATGATTTCAAACAAATTTCACACAGGTAACGCTTTTCTCCAGCTTGCATTCTCATATCGATGGCTTATGCTAATACCCCGTATATTCAAAAAGAGAAATTTTACAGGAAACAAAAAAACCCTTTAAACACTGAAAACATTACACAAAATCAACATTTATTGTTGGTTATTCTTTATAAACAGTTATTAAATGAAATAAACATGGGTTTTAGTTTAAATTAATTTTTGATCAACTTTTATGTCAGATACGGGTTATTGATTGAAAGAAATATAAAAACTGAAATGCAGTTACGGGATATTATTGATTAAAATTTTTGATAGCTTGGAAAAATAAATTACAATTTTGTATCAACGTAAATGTTTATTCATTAAAGAAAAAAAGTATAACTCTTCATACGTTATTTTAAAAAATGAGGTAAGTTTTTATTCATTAAAGAAGAATATAACTCTTAGAAAAATGAGGTAAGTTATCATAAAAATATCTTCAATCCGCAGGCAAAAGAGAAGTCATTTCTTGTGAGTCCCTTTTTGAATGAAATTTTTAATCTTTCCTTATGCAATAGAGGGTAGTTAAAAATTTCAGGGTATTTTTTTTGTCTTATGGGTAAAATTAATTTTATAAAATATCTTTTTCTTTTCCGGATTGTAGTGTAATTGTCTAAGATTGGTAACTGTTGGTTCACTTGGCTTTTTCCCTGGACGAATAGAAGTGTAGCTCCATGTAGATGGCTGAGAGTAGTCTTTAAAAAATTCATGTGTAAAGTAATAATTATATATTGGAAATGGATTACGCCTGGCCTCTCGTGAAATATTAACATTTTTCGATCATAGCATGGATTGCATCGCATTCCATCTGCATATGGCCGCGTTCTAGAAACTTTTGATCTGTGACCACATTATTTTTCAAGCTGTAATGAAACAAAGCATTCGCCATTACCACATTTCTTTTCTGATAACAGCTTCCATCCAAATAAATGGTAATTGGCAGTTTTGGATCCGTGCACTTTTCTTCAATGTAATGCAATAAAAATGATGCAAAAGTTAAAGCTGTTAAGTCAGATTCGGTTTCGTTCCACCAGTAGCAAGTACTTTGATGAGTTGCTACTTTGATGAAGTTCTATCATGGACGTGTTCGAGTTCGGTGCTTTGTTTAAAGATCATTTAAACATTTTGGATAATAACTCAACCCTATCTCTGCTTATTTAATTTCTTAGGTTCATTTTTTTGGTAATGATAAAAATAATACCTATCTAAAAATTTTCTACATTTTTGAACGTTACTTTTTTTATTTAGATTTAGTGCAATTCCGTTATCTGTAATGGCAACAACGAATTGATTTCTGAACACAGGTTTACATTGGGAAAAAAAAGTGTACCAGATTTATATGACGGGAAGTATACAATCAACTGAAGCTTAGATTCTGTACCATCATCGTTCTCAAAGGTTCTATACAGAAGATCATCTTTTGGCAATAGGCAATTCCATTGGCTCCAGTAACACTTGACTTCGGGACTACAGGCACTAATGTTTTGCCAAGAACAGAGTAGTTCTTCTAATTTAAGACAGTGATTACAGTTTGCAATGCACGGATATATTTCTATTTTTTCTTCATCGACATTCGCCGTAGCAGCATAACTTGTATCAAATTCAGTTTGGCATGAGATGTCACTAACTTCAGTACCATTATCCTTTCTGAGATATGGAAATAACATTCCACCGCTCCATTAGATTTTTTGTTAACTATTACTGCCACGCCATGTCTGTGTTGGTTATTCTCGCTACCGAAATTATATATTGTGGCTTCGTCTGTTAAAAAACAACGTGAGTTGAGCCACCAGACTTCACTTATACCCAGTACATTGATATTCAACCTGTTCATTTCTTGAATAATATTGTACAGTTTACCAGACTGAAACATGATCTGAACATTCGAGGTTCCTATTCTAGTGTTGGACAGTCTTATTTTTTCATCTACGTTCTTTTGACAAGGAATTCGCTGATTAACGACCTGAGAGTCCTTGCGTTCTTCTCCCCTGGCGGATCCTGGCTTCCGAGGGCCATGATCAGTAATGCCATTATGAGTTTCTAAAACCATAATGATTGTACTAGGAATATACATGGGGATCTTTAATGTAGTGGTTTCCCCTTGCCTTCTACATGCTTATGCCGTTGACAAATATATTGGTTTCTCCAACTTCGAGATCGATTTCTCAACCCCAGAACAAAAGGATGCCCTACCACCTACCAATTCTTCCGCCCAGAGCCGTTGATTACCAAGTGTGGGATTGCTTATACCTGCAATCGGTCGATGAAATTTCCGCCATATCTGTCTACCCTTACTTAGTTTAGCCTGCAGATCAATGAAGTTCTCCGGGGTGTGGCACTTGGAGCCATAAGTGAGAGTTAGGTGTCTTATGAGGACCAGTTATCAAGAACCATCTCCCGTCTATGACGCTCGATGTGGTCGTTCCGATAGGTACTACCTCTATAACACAACCCTACACCCCTATTGTGCACCGCACTAATTAAATTCATAAAACTACATACAGGGTGTCACTCTTCACAAAATTATTAATTTTATACCTAACCAGTAATAGAATTAAAACTCAGACATTGGATTGACGCATTAATTTGTGAAAGAAATGAAAACATGGAATGGTATTTTAATCCTTCATAGGACTATCAGTTTTTTATTACATGCCTGTATGTTTAAGTTGGTCAATAAGTAGGTACTTACCTAGATAGGTAAACCTTCTTTGCGTTTGTTTGATTTCATGGGCATAAATAATTGACGAATAGTGCTTCGTCCTCTCAATCATTCTCCATTAGATAGAAAAGAAATGTTTCACTTTATTTAGATAAGAATAGTCTTATGTTATACAGATTGTCATAATTTGGTTGATTTATGTCCTGATTTTCAGAGTTATCGTTTAGATAAATAATAGATAACAATTTAGTAAATCGATCTTTAGAACTTTTTAAAGTTATAAAATAATCTCGCATCCCATCATTATAGCTTGGCTTCCCAAAAAAGCTCCAATTCATCTTTGTTGGTGCTACTAAAATTTTTATTGATTTATTAATTTGTATTTTTGCCATATTTTTCAATGCCATATTATATGGCCCATATATAAATAGATTAAGATAATCACCATAATATAACCATATTATGATAGATAACCATAATAAATAGATGAAGTAGCCATCGTCTTTTTTCTCCATCTTTTGACCGAAAAAAAAAACCCACCACTCATCTGAGTGATCCTTAATATATATATATATATATATATATATATATATATATATATATATATATATATATATATATATATATATTTATATATATGTAAAATAATGGGTAATGAGAGCGTTATGTGAAGGTAAGGAAAACGCTGTCACCAAATGAAATACACAATAGATCCTCAAGGGATGCTAACCCTGCGAGCGGCTGCAAGGAATACTGGTCACACTGGTCTGGAGGGCTGGCTCGTCTTCGTGGATTTACGAGAAGATAAGGGATTTCGGGATAGGGGTAAGGACTCCTAGGTCTCAGGTCCTGTAAAGAGTAGAGGTTATGGGCTTACTTTTGAAGCCGGAGATATGCATACGCAGAATCTCGTGTTCTCCTAGTCTCTAGTGAGTCGGACGAAAGGAACATTAAAAAAACCAAATTAGAGTCAACAATATATTGAATCTACCCTGAAGTTACTAATACAATCGTTAACACGTTATTCTGCGCGTCGGGAGACGATGTAGCAAGATAGTGAAGAGTTGACAGTGGTACTAATATAATTACCCAGGTTAGTATAAGAAATCTGTTACCTTATGTGTATATTAGGGCTTCAACCACGACACGTTCAGTCGTCTGGAACTCGGTCAGTTGAGGGTTGCGAACTTTCGAGCTGCCACAATAACCGGACTACACGCGAACTCTGCCAGATGATACCGGCCCCCGGAGAATCACCGATTGTCTCGCGTACTGTTCGCGTACTGGACGCTGTCGCGTCCCAGTCACGGTGGCCCGCTATTACTGACTGCCCATTACTAGCTACTCGTACCCGACGCTACCGCGTCGAGAGTAGCCGGGGCGGCAATTGATGCCTGGACGCCCGCCGTCTCACTACTACTGACTGACTACTGACTGGCTACTGACTTGGCTGTCCCCGTTTTCTAGTTTTTATCGAATGGTGTCCTCATTGACCGGTTATAGTCCAAGGTTGTGTTTTCGTTGAATTGTGGGTCCTATATTGCATCACAATAACAGTTTTTTTGTTTGACGTGCTTTTCTATGTTTAAACAATTAACAAACAATGCAATAACTAGGTCAATTTATTTGTGGGATTTAAAAATGAAAATTTTACTGTAATAATTATCCCTTATTTGATTTGGAATATATAATAATTATCTCGAATAATTATTATCTTTTCTATGCTACTTAACCATTTAATTCAACTTCTCACTCACTTGCTACGCTTACATTACATATATATATATATAATATATATATATATATATATATATATATATATATATATATATATATATATATATATATATATATATATATATATTATATATATATATATAATATATATGTATATATATATATATATATATATATATAAATATATATATATATATATATATATATATATATATATATATATATATATATATATATATATATATATATCGGAAAAAGGAGTACGACCGTCAATCCAATATAATATATATAAGGATCACTCAGACGAGTGGTGGGTTCTTATATCGGTCTCTAGGTGGAGAAATAAAAGACAAAGTTGATAGGCTACTTTATCTATTTTGAAGACGTTTCGCTTTCGAGTTTTGAAAGCATCATCAGTTCATCTAAAAAATTTTACAATATGAGAACTACACAATCATGGAAACGATGTTAATTGTTACCTTAAAAAGATATGTAGCAGTCAATGTTATTAACAAACATGTGAATGAAACTAAGTAAATGGACATAATACGCTGATCTTGTATAAACAGTTAAGTAACTAACAACATATATGAACTTATAAAAAATTAGCACAGCAAATGACCATGTGGTCTAAAGTAAATTCAATGTTATTTAATGTTAATAAGTGAGTAAGAACCAAGAAAATCATAGATAACTTCCAACTATTTAATGGATATTAAGCTTTGATTTTAACTTTAGGTAGCATTATAAGTGATATTAATAAAATTTTTAAAAAGTAGTATAAATGAAGTTACCGATCAAAGCCCTATGAATGTGAAAATGGCGTTTAATAAAACAGGAACGAACTAAACCGCGAAAAGACAGCCAACCTTGAGGTCAAAAATACTTTCGACAGATCAACAAGGTGTAGATACCAACCCAAATTTTGGGCGGTTAATTTAAGTTTAAATGAGTTTGGATGACTACCCGGTTGCAAAAGACAACACAGTGAAAAAAGTTGGTAGTGTAATAGCAACTCCCCTCACTAATCAGTCCAAATTTACAAACAGGAGATTTTCATTCAACCTCATAAGTATGTAATAACGTTAATCATTATGGCTAGTTAAACAGCCACAGGTGGTTAACGATTCGTTAATTTCCAAACAGCCCAAGGTTCAATATACTTGGAACTGTGATTTGCAAGGGATTCTATGAGTCAATTATATCTCGTTCTTACGAGTGACAAAGGTAATGCTACTGTCCTTATGGACAAAGATCAATATTTCAGTTTGAGTAAATCACTGTTAGATGATGATAGATACTATCAACCACTTTCTTCTAATCCTTGTTCTAAATTCACAAATAAAATAAATAAATTCATAACACATTTAAAAAATATTAAGATCATAGATCAACCTTTAGCTAAATCTTTACATAATTATGATGGATATGCTCCAAGATTCTATTGTTTACCAAAAATACATAAACCTACGTTGAGCATGAGACCTATTGTGTCATCTATTAATTCACCTAATATAAAAATAGCTAAATTTCTAACAGACATCTTATCTAAATCATATAATTACAACAATGACTTTAATATTGTTGATTCTTTCAACTTTAGTGAATTTATTAACAATTTTCAACTACCTCAAGGTTACATTTTAGTAAGTTTTGATGTGGTATCTCTTTTCACTAACTTACCTCTGTCCAGTGTAATCACTTCCTTAAAAAATCATTGGAATTCTATTAAACCTAACTGCCCGGTGTCTTGGGATATATTTGCAGAACTGTTGCAACTTGTTTTTGACACTAATTTTTTGGTCTTTGATGACAAATTTTACCTTCAAACATTTGGTACACCTATGGGTTCCTCAATCTCTCCCATCCTAGTTAACTTCGTATTAGATGATTTGGTTTCTGACCGTTTAGGTCTTTTGGATTTTTAAATCCCTTTTATTAAAAGGTATGTGGATGATTTATTATTAGCCCTACCACCTGACAAGGTTCAGGGTACCCTATCCCACTTTAATGAGTTTGATCCTCATTTACAGTTCACTGTTGAACTTGAGGACACTACCACCAATAGTATACCCTTCCTTGACATGCGTGTCATCAGAATGGGAGACAACACCCTAACCACAAGTTGGTATAGAAAATCAATGGCCTCTAATAGGTTCCTTAACTACCATTCCTGTCATCCCATGAAATACAAACTAAACCTTATAAAAGCTTTGAGCTACAGATTAAATAAATTGACACATCCAATTAATCGAAGGGAATCCTTTAAGTTATTGAGAAATATTCTAATAGAGAATTCATATCCTTCCTCTATCATCAATAAATACCTTTATTCACATAGTTATGGATCCTCAATTTATGACATACCCGATGGTGACCAACTTAGAAACATCTCTAATAATTCAACAAATAGCACTGTTCTGCATAATACTGTTCTTGAGAATACTATCACACATTATTCTTCTTTACCTTATTTCCCTCAAGTTACTGAGAAGCTTATTAAATTGTATAAACAAAATAATATACCTGTTAAAATTGCTGTTAAGAATGCCAAAACTGTTAGAAATTTGTTCTCTAAAACTAAAACACCCTTGTCCACTTTGGAACAAGTGAACACAATTTATAAAATTCCATGCGCTAATTGCGATTTATGTTACATTGGTCAATCTGGTAGATCATTAAAAGGTCGTCTCACTTCACATCGTAGCGACATTAATTTATCGAAACACACTTGTGCCCTAGCACAACATGCGATAAATACAAAACATGAAGTGGATTTCAATGAAGTTAAGATCCTTGCCCCTGAACGTAATCTAGCTAAAAGACAGTTTTTGGAAATGTGTTCAATATTAAAACACCCTAATGCTTTGAATAAGAGAACTGACATAAGTAACTTGAGTCAAATATATCATGCTTTAATTTTGCAGAATTAGGCTACTTGATCTTTTCACTACATTAATGTCATATTAGGTGTACTATTTGAACCTTTCTCCTTTTTTCATAAAATAATTTATATACATAAATAGAAATAAAATAAATAAATATATCAATAAAATAACTTAATATTCTTTACTTAATTTTACTATTACATATGCAACTTACATTGCATTTCCATACACTAATTACTTTAATTAGTGCTACCAATTTTATACTAAAATAATACAAATATTGTAATTGATTCATAGAATCCTTTGCAAATCACAGTTCCAAGTATATTGAACCTTGGGCTGTTTGGAAATTAACGAATCGTTAACCACCTGTGGCTGTTTAACTAGCCATAATGATTAACGTTATTACATACTTATGAGGTTGAATGAAAATCTCCTGTTTGTAAATTTGGACTGATTAGTGAGGGGAGTTGCTATTACACTACCAACTTTTTTCACTGTGTTGTCTTTTGCAACCGGGTAGTCATCCAAACTCATTTAAACTTAAATTAACCGCCCAAAATTTGGGTTGGTATCTACACCTTGTTGATCTGTCGAAAGTATTTTTGACCTCAAGGTTGGCTGTCTTTTCGCGGTTTAGTTCGTTCCTGTTTCATTAAACGCCATTTTCCCGGCGACATTCATAGGGCTTTGATCGGTAACTTCATTTATACTACTTTTTAAAAATTTTATCAATATCACTTATAATGCTACCTAAAGTTAAAATCAAAGCTTAATATCCATTAAATAGTTGGAAGTTATCTATGATTTTCTTGGTTCTTACTCACTTATTAACATTAAATAACATTGAATTTACTTTAGACCACATGGTCATTTGCTGTGCTAATTTTTTATAAGTTCATATATGTTGTTAGTTACTTAACTGTTTATACAAGATCAGCGTATTATGTCCATTTACTTAGTTTCATTCACATGTTTGTTAATAACATTGACTGCTACATATCTTTTTAAGGTAACAATTAACATCGTTTCCATGATTGTGTGGTTCTCATATTGTAAAATTTTTTAGATGAACTGATGATGCTTTCAAAACTCGAAAGCGAAACGTCTTCAAAATAGATAAAGTAGCCTATCAACTTTGTCTTTTATTTCTCCACCTAGAGACCGATATAAGAACCCACCACTCGTCTGAGTGATCCTTATATATATATACATATATATATATATATATTATATATATATATATATATATATATATATATATATATATATATATATATATATATATATAAGATTGTAGCGTTTTAAATTTTATAATACGTCCCTGTTCGTTTATCTCGTCAGTACGCATAAAGATTGCCATAAAATCTGTGTTTGTCTTTTACGAAAATCTTAAATGCGTAAATAACGCTGGATATATTTTTTTTGTCTATGTGTACTTTCAAATCCCATAACCTTTTTGTTACAAAGTCAGGTAGAACTCCGGTTTAAAAACTACGTGCTATTTTGTTAATTTGTATTATGTTATATCTATTTCGACAAGTTTTTTGTCGCATAAAGGGATTATATTTCATGATGCCCCTTAATATAAAAAAGAGTTTTTATTTGTCTTTCGTCGTTAAAACGCAATAAACTGGAATATTTAAAAAGTTGTTTTTATCGTTTAGAAAGAGGGTCGCCCACACCGATATTAGATTTAGGTCAGGAGGGAGATTATTTTGCGTTTTTGGTTTGAAATCGAACGAAGGTGAGGAGGTTGGAAAAAGATTTTGAAGAAATAAGACGCGGCGTGGGTCGCCTGAAGAAACCGGCAAATTTGTTTGTAAAAACGTGAATTATACTCGAATGTAATATGTCAAGTTTTGTCAGAGTAATTACTGTTTTGTTTTCGTACCGTGTCTCATCTGAGGGATTTGTAGGACGGCGTTCCAAATAAATTTAAGAGATTCTCACATACCCAAGTTTTGAAGACTGCGTCCCAGTGCCCAGCTTCCATCCTCATTTCATTTGTCCCCGGTCATTTCAAACTATCTTCACAATATGTAAGATGCATTTGTTGTTTTGCAGTAAGTTTTGAGTCCAGTTCCAACCCCAGAACTTTTAACTTTTAAAGGAGAAATAACATTTAGTGAAAATCAGGTAATTTTTTGTTGAACTTTTTAAAGCAAAAATAGACATTTTCCATCAATAATTGCTTTCATTAAAATAAAATAATTTGTAATAATTAAAGTTTTATATTATTTTTGTCGTAGAGGTTAAATTCAATAATATTTTCATAAAAAGGATATCCATAAAATTTTGATAATCTAAATTGGCCATATTATAACCTAGAAACCATTTAAAATTTTTGTAGCAATCTTTTATGTAAACAAAGAACATGTAAGTTTTTATTAATTTGGATTATGTTGTATAATATGTTCTTGTAAAATCTGTATTTTTGATAACTGTTTGTTTGAGACAAAAATAAACGTTTAATTTGTTTCTCTGATCTATTTTGAGTTTTATTTGAAAAAGATATATTTTTGATGTTTTATAATTATTTCCCTAGTTACAACTAGTGGTTGTAATAGGTATAATTAGGCACCTCAAGTGGCGCCCTATATTAAATTCCTTGAGGTGTTTCCGGTTTATTTTCATTTTGTTTGTCCCAAGAGATTTGTATAAGTACCCTTTTATTTCCTTTTTTTGTAGTTGCCCCAATCCAACCCCCATATCTTCAACTTATCCACGACCCAGCTCTCCAACAACCAACTGAGTGCCGTACGCACTTGTTTCGATTTATTTTGTTTGCCCAATCTTCTCCCCCATGTTCTTACCCTGAGGTAAGCAAAATAGTCGTTACAAGATCTGCATGGCGAATAAGATCTTAGGAAAACAGAGGTAAATATAAAAATTTAATAAATTGAAAGGCAGATACCGAGCACAGTTTTATTAATTTAGCCTTGCAGAGGGACTTTCGCTTCCTAGAGCATCTTCAGGGGCATTTCATCAATTTTGGGTTCTCCAACAAGCGCAGAATGCCATAAACATAAAATTGTACATACCACTACACTAAACAAGGACACACAGTTTAAAATTATTAATTTTTTTTAAAATTTTAGTCGAAGCTACATTCTGGTCGGCAACAGGAGAGGTTGGCAACCTTATATCAAAAATATAAATGTAAAAATCTCTACCGAATCAGTCACAAGAAGTCATTGTTAGTAGAAGAAGTGGAACGAAGATTATTAAGTCTCATTGTCAAATCTATATCGTCTTTACTGTTACATTCCATATTAGTCTTTTTAGCATCTTCCAGTGATTCATTATCATTGTAGATTTCCTCTAAAAGGACTTCTTTGTAACACAAAAAACTACAAAAAAGAAACAGAAACCAATTAAGATATTGCAAAATCTAAAGTAATACGGGTTTGTTTCTCAGATATACTAATGAAACAAAATAATGCTGAGACTATTTGCATTTGGATATGTATAATTAAGTGAAATATACCAGCATCATCGAAGTATATTATCATATTATATTGATGACTAGCATCTAAGTTATGCAACACATTAAACAAGGTCGCTACGAACCAAAATCCACAGAGCTCTATTAAATAGCTAATAGATCGAACTCTAGAGCAGCCGGCTAGAGGGCGCTACGTGTCGGCGGAAAAAAGAAGAGGGAAGAATTTAAAAATTAAACTATACTGAATAAAATTGTTTTGAAAGATATCGCTTATGTCAGCTTTATTTATGATTTTTATACCTGCTTTATCAAATTGAACTTGTAATCATGAAAAACGATTGTTTTATGACAAAAAAATTAGAAAAAGATACGTATCCCGCGGGTTTAATATTAGAGTTAGGTCTAGATAAGTTGAATGATTCTCAGGATCTTTTCTTCTCTATTTTCATATACGAGTGATAGTTTTTATTTAATGAATTACTGCGTATACGTATACTTATGTGAATAATTACTTCGTATGTACTTATGTGTAATATTATCGAAACACGAGAACTGGAAATAATTACAAACAAATGCAGCCTGAAATACCCATAAAAAGATGGTTTCATACTCTATCAAATCGCCATTTCATAAGGGTTATAAACAGATTAAGATCTAATCATGCTCTTACCCCCCCCCCCTTCATATGTACAAGTTGGGTCTCGCGGAGTCACCTAATTGCAAATGCGGAAAAGAAGTTAACCTATTACATATTTTCCTTGAATGTTCCCACGAATCAGCAAACATAAACAAATTTTATGATAATCTTATTATATTAAAAATTACACTTCCCGTCTACCTGAACAATTTTATTTTCTCTAGAGATACCTATCAATATATTAAAAAATAAAAAGGAAGATGTAAACCTCCGAGATGTTGAATCGGGCTATTTCTTAGCGCAAAAAAAAGAATTTAAAAAATAAGTTGTAATTTATTAACAATTGCACGTTAGATTGTACGGATGATTGTATGTTTATTCCTCTAACTGTAAAAAATTCCTCTGATTGTTAAAATTGTTTATCTTTAAATTTGTCTGGCTAATTGGCTCGGCCAAGGCCATAAAACTAAAATACAAAAAAATACTTATGTGTATAATTACTTTTAACAAGCAACGACTATGACATATATTCTTTTATTTTTCACACACATGATTGAAGCCTGCATTCAAAAGTCAGTAATGACTAAAACTTTGTCATTGGATGGACAGACCACGGCAGCACTCTTTCAAACTTCTCAGCTTTCGTCAAGCAGCCTTTTTAAAATTCATTTTACACAACACAATTTGGTAAATAAATTTTAAGAACAAGAAGAAAAAAATGTTGATGATTGAATTTGGATATTTATTATATTATACTAATTTAGGTATATTAACAAAACAATTTAAGTACTTTTTTTATACAAAGTTAAATATTGAGTTAATAAGATATATTTAGTTAGGTAACTCGTCTTCTTGAAGTATCATTTACTTTTCACTCTGCTTTCCCAGCGCATAGGGTCAAACACTAAGTTATTCATAGCTAACTGTCTTAATGAGTTTGACACGAACGATTTAAGTAATAAAGAACGATAATGAACGATTTAAGTAATAAACGATTCAAGATAATAGATGTCATACCGGAATTAAAATACAAAACAAAACAACCACTAAATATGTTCATGTTGGTATTCAGAAATGACGAAAATATCAATAGAATCTACGAGATCTCAGATATCATGAGCGTAAAAGTACAAATACTTGCGCTAAGAAAATCAAAATTGGTACCTCAATGTAAGAGATGTCAGGTATATGGACACACACAAGGTTACTGTGCGAAAGAACTAAGATGTGTCCGCTGCACAGAAAAACACGTAACAGCCAAATGTGAGAAACCCAAAGACGCAAAACTTAAATGTGTTCACTGTGGAGAAGGGATCCGGCTAATTATAGAGGATGTATCGTGGAAAGGAAATACAAAAAATAAATGATAAATATAACCAGAAACAGACCTTACCCAGACAACCACAAGTATGCATCCAAAACCTGTAGAAAATCCAAAACAAGAAGAAAACAAAACAAGAACTTATAGCACGGTAGCAGCTGGTAAAAGTAACCAAGAAAACTATAGTAGTCAAAAAGATCTGAAAATAGAACAAACACTAGAGAAAATATTAGAGAGATTAACTAACCTGGACGAGCGTATAACAAGGATAGAATATAACACCAAAGGAGCTATACCTAAAAGACTTGGTAATGGCGGGTAGTTTACGAATAATAGAATGGAATGCAAATGACATCTTGAAACATCAGCAAGAACTACAAGCGATATTAGATATAGAAAAAATAGACATATGCCTCATCTCTGAAATCCATTTTACGAATGAGTTATATATTAGATTTAGGGGTTGTAAATCTTATCATACTACTCACACTGATAATGCAGCCAAATGAGGTAGTGCAATAATAATAAAAGAAAATATTATGCACTATCAGGAAATCGGATACAGAACAAAAGAATTTCAGCCCATATCAGTAAAAATGCGATGTAAAAACTATGAGGTAATCGTCACAGCGCTTTATAGTGCGCCAAGACATGCTATCAAAAAAAAATTAATATGTAGAACATATAAATTGGGAGACGCGACTGACTACGACCAAAGGGAAAGAATTAGAAGAAATTAGAAGCAATGAAATACATAAAATGCGACGAATATTATCAACGGGAAAGCCAACATACTGGCCTACTGACACAAATAAAATCCCAGACCTTATCAAGTTCTTTGTAGTCAGAAATATTTCAACAAATTACATAGAGATAGAAGAGACATTGGATATGATTAGGATATGACCCTAGACTTATTAACAAAAATACTGACTGGAAAAGTTTCCAGATAAACCTTGAACAGAAGATTAATCTTTCAGTTCCATTAAGAATCGTTGATCAACTAGAGGCAGAAGTAGAATTACCCAATAAAAATGTACAACAAGCTGCTTGGAACAACAGCACGAAGAGTGTCGAAAGAAAAAAAGGAAATAACTACCCCAAAGAAATCAGAGAAATGATAATTTAAAAAAGAAAACTGAGACGCAATCTAGAGTCAGTCTAGAGCACCAGTTGATAAAACTAGATTAAATAATGCCACACAAAAATTAAACAGAGAAATTCAAAAAGTTAAAAATGAATCGGTTAGCATCTACCTAAGAGAACTATCAAATGATAGTTCATTATTAAGTCATCATCATCAGTATTAAGAACAAGAAGAAAAAAATGTTTATTATTGAATTTGGATATTTATTATTTGTATTATATATTACACTAATTTAAGTATATTAACAAAATAATTTAAGTACCTTTTTTATACAAAGGTAAAGAATGACTTAATAAGATATATATTTAGTTAGGTAACTCATGTCTTCTTGAAGTAGCATTTACTTTTCACTCTGTTTTCCCAGCGCATAGGGTCGAACACTAAGTTATTCATAGCTAACAGTCTTAATGACTTTGATACGGTGAATACTGAAATCTACTACTTCAGTACACAAAAAAACTTTATTAAATAATACATATATACCAAGTGAAAAATAAAACAAATATTGAAATTACAAAATGACACGTCGTGCTTTCACAGATGCAAGCTCATTAATCATTTCATTGTGATCAATGGCTTCACAAATTTTATTTTCAATTGAAATGACTGCCAAATCTGATAGCCTTTCTTGGCACATTGACGTTCTTAAATAATTTTTTATGAGCTTTAGCTTTGAAAAACTCCTTTCGCCGGATGCCACCGAAATTGGAAGGGTCAGGAATATTCTCAAGGCTATAAATAGATTCGGAAACAAGGATTGTAAATTTTTCTTTGTTATATAATTTAAAACATCTATGGGCGAATCCGAAATTTTGCCAGAGTCTGTGATAGGGTTAAGAACTTTGTATGACAGAATTTCATTATGCAAATCAAGACCATCAATATCTTTGCATACGTTTCCTTCATGTTGAATTTGTAAAGCTAAATCCAAATCCATACATGATCTTTTAATCACATCAGAATCTAGATTTTGAAAATTACCCAAAAATCCAAATAAATCGTGGCACTTATCTATTCCCTCAAAGCGTCTTTGTAGGGATTGAATTGTTGTGTCCAAAATTTGAAAATAAAAACTGATCTTAAATTTTTGTTTTGGATCGAATACTGTTTCATCTGTACCTTCATACGAAAATTGAAGCTTCGTCTTTCTTTGTCTTAATAATGGAAATGTTTGTTCTACATCACTTTTTTCTGCTTCTGCTACAGCCTCATTCATGAAACTCTCGAAATGTTTGTCTGACCTTTTTTCAGTGAAATAAATAATAAGATTTTTTATTTCTTTATGGCATTCATTTAAAGTTGTATTTGGATTCTGGACCATTTTACTTACTATATTAATTTTTGTTAACACATCATGCCAAATTATAATAGAAAAAATGAATTTGAACGTTTTAGTTTTGTCTAATAGTGACCTTGCTGAGTGTTTCGTGTTCATATCTCTTGAATTATCTTCCACCAAATCATGTAAACTTTTACAAATTTCGAGGAATTGAAACCTAAGAGGGCGAATGGCTTTGACTCTGCTTTCCCATCGTGTTTCACTTACTGATTTTAAAGTTAAGTTTGGTACATTCCTTTTTAAAATGTCCCATCTGTAGGGTGAAGTAGAAAAAAAATTGAACAACTCCTGAATAATTGAAAAAAAACCTACAGTCTCATATGAAATTTTAGCTGCATCATTGACACTTAAATTAATAGTGTGAGCTGAACAAGGCAAAAACATTGCTCTGGGATTAATTTTTAGAATTTGAGCTTGAAGGCCCACATGCTTGCCAGACATATTTGCCCCATTGTCGTAACCCTGACCTCTCATGTCATCAAGGTTTATTTCAAATTTTGATAATATTTCTTCTTTTAAAAAATTGAAGAGCCCTTCTCCTGTAGTATTTAAAACTTTGAAAAAACCCAGAAAGTGTTCTCTAATTTCGACTTCATATGGAGAACAATAAACGAAGCGAATTATGACCGTCAGCTGCTCAACATGGCTAGCATCTGGAGATTCATCCAAAATAATTGAGTAATATTTTGCTGTTCTGAGGCAACTCAGAATTTCTTTCTGAATATTTCTTGACAATAAATGAATTAATTCATTTTGGAAGTGATTGCTCAGGTAATGAGGCATATTTTGGCACAACTCTTTAGACCTTCGAATATTGCTCAGGTGTTCCATCATAATTGGATCGAATTTAGCAATCATTTCAACTAACTTCAAAAAATTGCCATTATTAGTCTCATAAAGATTCGTACTGTCACCCCTAAAAGCTAAATTTTGGCCAGCTAAATACTGCACAATACAAATCATTCTTTTAATGATTTCACGCCATCGCTGTTTTTCAATTTCATAATATTTTTGTTGCTCTTTATCAATAGTACATTCTTTACTCAAACGCAATTTTAACTCGTGCCATTTTTGAGCGCTTTTCATATGTTCCATGCTATTTTCATGACGAGAAATATTAATAGAAAGGTGCCTCCAGTTAAAATAGCCGGTAGTTAATTTATGAGACAATGTGCTAAAAAGTTTACAGAAAATGCAGAATACGGCATTAATTTTTTTAGAATACACCAACCAGTCCCTCTTTACTTTTTCGCCGTTTGGCAACTTTCTTAAATATTGCGTGGATGAGAATTTTCTACCAGTTTCATCAAGTACACAAAGAAAAAACATTACCTGAAGAAAATTTATTGAATACTTACTAACAGAACAATGCCATTGACTATCTTAGCATTCTTACAAAAAACATTTTTGAAGTCACCAGTTTCCAAGAACAAGTTTTTTCTGTATGTTCCACACCGTGAAAAGTGTATTTTGTGGTTATCGCTAGCCCAGCACTATTTTTTAAATTTACTAACCTTCAAAATTCTCCAACAGAAGTATAAAAATGATTTGATTGTGATTGCGGCTTAAATAAACATTGAATACAATCTAAACACTTCAATTTGGGAACAATTTTACTAGTATTACATCCACGCATATAAAAAATGCTAAACTCTTTCGAAAGCAGATAAGTATATACTTATTAGTTTCTATTTCATTATTTTCAAAGAACATTCTTTTTAAATCATGAATGTGTTGCCTGTGTGAGTCCATTTCAAATAGGTAATATTCTTTTTATTTTCACCTTCTAGCTTGTTAAACCAGTAACATAGCCACTGCACTACGGTCGCCACATTAAGAAGGCGATAGGATGCTATTTCAATTCATAATGTAACGAAATAGTCCACCTCCGATACGTAGTACGTCGTCGACGCTTTTTTCCTAAACTGCAAAGACAATGGGAAAGTAGTTTACATAAATTTTCTTCACCTTGTGCTGGCTCAAATGAAACAGAAGAAGCACGAACCCTTCAACATGAGATCAAAGTTGACCGGCGACCAAGCTTTAATGAATTTATGTCAAATCACGCAGGGAGAAAGAGCGCTAGATTAGACGTAACCACAGAAGTTCAGAAGGATCTTTTTAGTATTCCACATAACGAGAGTATCTCTCTCTCATTCCTTGAGATGACTTAAGGAATCTCGACCGTATTAACTTATAACTTATAACGTATCTCGACTTAACGAATCCAGGAAGAAATAGCAGAGCATCAGCCAAATAGAACTGATCAATCTGGAATAACAAACAAGGCGAGAATAAGGTTTAACGATATAAATGGATTGGACAAAAAAGAAAACTGTAACAAAGAATATAGTAATAAAGAAAATTTAATACAAGATCAAGTTGCAAATAGACTACAAACGTATATAAAAATGACTACGAGTAACGTCAGAATCCTTAATGGAAAAGAGAAAGAATTAATAGATGAGTTTGACAAAGCACAATTAGATTTTTTGGCGATCATGGAAACTAAAAAGAAAGGTCAAGGAATAGATGAATTGGATAAAGAACATGTATTTTTGTACAGCGGAGTCAGTACCAATAGTAGAGCGGCAGAAGGTGTTATATAGTATAGAAGTGAACACTAGGCAATTCAGAAATAACAACTATATTAGTCACATCTGGCCCTAATGATGACGAACCACTGAAAGTTAAAGAAGAATATTGGGAAGAGCTCAATGATGTTATAGAAAATGTGAAAGGTAGAATAGTCATTCTAGGCGATATGAATAGCAGAGTTGGTAAAAGAGACGATGATAACATAGATATTTTGGGTATGCAGGGGGAAGATACAAGAAACGATAATGGAAAAAGGATGATAGACTTTTGCATGGAGAATAATTTTATTATAACCAACACATTTTTTGAACAAAAGGATATACACAAGTTCACGAGAGAAGTCAGGAGCACAAATGAAGAATCACTTCTAGATTACGTTCTAATTAATTGAGAATTTAGGAAAGAGGTCACTGATGTCAGAGTTAAAAGAGTCCCGGAAATCTATAGTGACCATTATCTGGTAGTGGCAAAGATAAGATTACCCCAAAAAACACCTAATACCACTAAACAAAAAACGAAAAATAATAAAGTGAACGAGAATATCCAAAACTATAAACTAAATGACCAAAAAGTCGCGGCCATGTTCAAAAGTAAAATAGAAGAAAAACAAGCCAAATTATCTAATGCACATAGTACTGACAACTTACAGGAAACTTGGAAACAATTTAAAGAAACCATCGTGACGACAGTAAAAGAAACGTGTGGAATAAACCATGTAAATAGAAATAAGAAGCAAAGATGATGGTGGGACGATGAATTAAAAGCCCAAATAAAACATAAAAAATAGAAATGGAAAATATACTTAATCAAGAAAACAGAAAATAGTTACGAAGAATATAAATGACAAAAAAAGGTGGTGAAAGAAATGGTACTGAAGAAGAATGAGGAAGCCTGGGATGAGTTTGGAATGAAGATGGAAGCAGATAGCCGGGGTAACCAAAAATTGTTTTACAAGGCACTAAGAAAAGATAAAGAAACAACGATGAAACTGGTGAAACGAAAGGACGGCACGCTCATTATCAAAACAAATGAGAATATGGAAAGATGGAAACAATACTTCAGCGAAGTCCTAATACCAAGACAGCCGAAAGAGGAAACTGTAATGATAGAAGTAGAAGGAGAACATGGACCAGAAAATTATATGCAAATAGAAGAAGTCAAAGAAGCAATTAATAATACAAAGAGAGGTAAATCGGCTGGTCATGAGAAAATCACTGCTGAAATGTTAAAGACAATGGGACCGAAAGAAGTTGAATTTTTTACGTTGTTCGTAATAACGTAATTTAATTAGTTAGGTTTGTATATAAAATAAATTAAATAAAATTTTATTAAGTGTAAGTTCAAATCATAAAATAATTATAATATTTAATAAATATAGCTCTACCACCTGATAAGTCATTGTCCGATTTGAGGGTAACGTTCTTGATAATTCCAGAATATTTACTGACACTAAATTTTATTTTTTAATGATAGTAAATTGTTTTTTTACATTTATATTTAATGTTTTAGTTAGCGTTAGAAAAATTCCGTTCACTTGGAAACAGTTAATCAGATTAAATCGGCAACAATATACATTTTTATTGCTTGTTGTTCGTTAGGTTCATCCTTCATCGGAAGTTTTGTTCGTTACTAGCTGCATTGTACTTACTTTCTCATTTTTATTAATTTTTCTTTTTTTTATTATTATATTCCAATTCACATTTTTTAGTTGTCACTATTTTCTACCTCTTTTGATGTTTAAGTTTCGTGCATCTAAAAATATGTAAAGCTGAGTAAGACTTTCATTTTTAAATGAAAAGGATATAGATAGATAGATAGATAGATAGATAGATAGAACGTTTATTGACCACTTTACATAAAGTTTGAAGTCCGTATAAAAAATACAATAAAAGATATCATAATGTAAACTTAAAATTAACTTAACCATATTGGCTAAAGTAATATACATATGTAAGTATTAGCAGAAGAATTAAAATTAAAAATTTAAGATAAAAAATCTCTAACCAAAATAAACCTAAACTGTCACATAAAAAATCTTTGAAATATGGAAGTAACAAAAATGTACAAATAATTAAGAATATTCCCGAATCGATGACTAAATAAACTAATACATAAAACTTAGTACATTTTAATAGCAATAATACAATGTGATATGTAGATAGTAAATCGACAGTATTCTGACCAAACTGGGTACACGTTATAAAGGTGTATTGAGGTATTCTGTCTTTGAGTAAAAACAATATGTTAAAAAATGCTTTCTGATCCTATTTTTAAACAGTGGTGGAGACAGAATTTTTATTTCGTTAGGCAGATAGTTATACAAGTGAATATCAATTGAATTCTTTGTGCTCTTTGATAGTCTGAATCGTTGTGACCTAATTAAATCCCTCGATCTTGTTAGATGATCATGTAATTGGGAGTTTATAGTAAACTTATTTTTATTATCGTGAATTTCCAACAGTGTTGCATACATATAAAGCGAAGGTAGAGGCATAATACCCATGTTCAAAAATAATGGTTTACAATGATCCCTTAAATCCGCTCCAGCAAGTATCCTCACCACCTTCTTTTGTAATTTAAATATTCTGTCGGCATGACCAGAGTTGCCCCAAACAGCTATTCCATATTGTATATGACTATGAAACAATGAAAAGTAACACATTTTAAGGGTACTTTTAGGTACCAAATAAACCAGGTTACGCATTACAAATATTGTACTGGCGAGTTTAGAACTTAAGTTGTCTATATGGATGCCCCAATCTAAGTTGTCATCCATAAAAATCCCTAACAATTTGATGCTATATCCAAAAATGTGTCTTCGATCTGAACTGAAAACTATATTTTGATTTTTATCCTCGTTTAGTTTTAGTTTATTATGTGTAAACCAGTTTTTAATTTTAAGCACATCGTTTCCTATTTTGTTATTTAAATTATATTGATTCTGGTCGGTACTAATAACGGTTGTATCATCTGCAAAACATATACACCTTAAGGGGTGGGTATAATGAAATATATCGTTGAGATATAGAAGAAAAAATGTAGGTCCTAATATAGACCCTTGGGGAACTCCATGTTCAACATTGTGAAAATTGGAGTAGTTATTATTTAAAAAAACGGCCTGTTTTCTGTTTATTAAATACGATCGAAATAAATTAAGAGCATTTCCCCTTATGCCATATTTGTGCATTTTGTTTAAAAGTAAAGTGTGTGAGACACAATCAAAAGCCTTAGATAAGTCACACAATGTTAAGGACACGAAGTGACCTCTCTCTAGGCCATCAACTACTTCCCTTACAATTTCCTGAATTGCTTGAGTAGTGCTGCATTTTTTTCTGAAACCATATTGATTACAATGAAGTATTTTGTACTTTTCTATGTACTCTATTAAACGGTTATTCAAAATACTTTCAAAAATTTTACCAAGAATGGGAATAATAGAAATAGGGCGATAATTTTCAATTTCTTCTGAAGATCCTTTTTTGAGTAGCGGTAACACTTTTGTTACTTTTAATACATCGGGAAAGATTCCTTCGATAAGGCAAAGATTATAGAGTATGACCAGTTTATCAATAATAATATCCAGAGTTTCTATCACTAATTGTTTGTTTAAGAAGTAAAAATCAGTGCATTTTGAGTTTTTCAAGCTGTATAATGTATTCCTAACTTCAGTATCACTAACAGGTGTTAAAAACAACGAGTGGCAAGGGGAGTATATTCCCTCCAAAAAATTCATGGCATCATTTTCATCTGTCTCATCTAACGAGTTCAATATATTTCCCGCTACCGAAGTAAAGTAATTATTAAACTCGTTAGATGAAATATTACATGAAGTTACTTTTTTATTTTGAGTTTTATTCCTATGATAATTGATGACTTTCCAAGAATCTCGAGATATATTATTAGATTTTAAGAAAAACTGCTCATACGCCAGTTTTTTCTTTACTGATATTGTTAATTGATAGTGTTTTTTGAATTGATTATACAGAGTGTAATCACTAGTAAGGTTAGTTATTATATATATATATATATATATATATACATATATATATATATATATATATATATATATATATATATATATATATATATATATATATTCGGAAAGTTTTCCGCGGTTAGTACAATGAAACTTAGAGCTAAGATTAATATTATTACTAAAATTAATATCAAACTCACCAGTCTTCCGGGTTGAACCGCGTCGATATCCATTTTGCCGAGCTTTCGGCATCCTCACTGCGGTGTCAGTAGTGACTTTTTCAGTAGAACTTCCACAAGTGCTCCTGACGATGGGTTGAATAACCCGAAACACGTGTCGGGCAATGGTGGAGTTCCGATTGAAATGAAATGCAATCTTTTACTTTCATTTAAACGTCTTTCTCTACGTAAAGAGCGAAAAAGATGGTAATTTTCAAAGGTGAATCGTAGATGCATGTCGAAGTAAAGGGATACTTCTAGCGTCGTTAAAAGCCTCCAGCAAGAGGCTTTGAATTTGCGGTTTACCTAGTTTGCTATCAGAGAGGTCTCTCGACATCTTATTATTTCGTGTATATATATATATATATATATATATATATCCCTTTCATTTAATTGGACAACATGTTATGATGTCTTACTTATGAAATGATATTATTTATTTCACAAAGGAGGCTGTTAATAATTTTCATGTTACATTTTAATCATTTATTGACATAACTTAAACTGATTTGACATTTAGATCCACAAAGAAATGTTTTCTTAAGGCAAGAACATCTCATGGTACGGCATTGTTTTTGTGCTGTTTTATACGAGCATTTTTGAAAACCTTGTTGGATTATCTTATGGTAGATAAAATTATAACTGGTGTGGACTGTAAATTATCTTTGTCTGAATAAATCATCGAGCAAAAAGACAAAAGAGGGAATCTAATCGTTATGAAAAGGAGACCAAAATTCATAAAAGTGGCCTCTTAATATGGCGGACATATCCGGAAATGCAAAGGCGCCAAATTTAAATTTTACGACACTTCACAATAATCATACAGTGGTGTAGGGGTTCTAATTTATCTAATGGAATTAGTACAAAGTTTGAAAATTTTAATATAATGATTGTTTTAATTAGGAAAATATTTCATATTTTTTTATAAGGTCATAAAACAGTAGCTATAAAATATTTTTCAGAATGTGTCTTAGACGAGAAAGTTTTAATTAAATAATAACGATAATAGTCTAAAATGTGACACAATTAATAAAAAACTTCAATATAAATAAGCTTTCATGTGACAGTTGGGACAAACAATAACATAACCCAACTAAATTTGATTTCTTAAACAAGGAAAGACACTCTCTTTCCTTGTTTAATGTGGCCTTTCAAAATGGCACTTCCCGTCTAACAAAATTTTTGCCCCCACTACCTTTACATTCCCTCTTTTGTCTTTTTGCTCGATGGAATAAATAGAATTATATTTATTAACATTTTTTCAAACTATCATGTCAATGTCAATATTATAATATATTATGTCACTTGCCGACTTGATCCCGTCAGATTGTCTGTTGAAAAACAAAACGCACAGACATGTGACAGATTCTATATTGTTGAACTATGCTTCAAAATATAGTGGGAAATGTAAATTCAAAGCAAAAAAACTTAATCCCGAGAAAAAACACTGCGACACTATTAATCTTCTATTGACAGTGGAAACAAATGTCGTGTAGATCTGGTGATGAGTGCATTGGAAGTTTTGATTTTGGCTACTCGATTTTCTCCATCTTTACCAGGAAATAATTTAATTATTCTTTCCATAATCCATCTACATGGAAGTAGATTGGTATCACGGATGATAACTAAGGATCCGGGTACAATTTTGTTGATAGAACTGTGCTGCCATTTATAGGATTGGTGTACTGATATATTCTTTGGAAAAGCAGTTCCAAAATCTCTGATGCAGCTGTTGAACATGTTGAAATCTGCTTAGTCGATTCAATGAGATAGGTAAGAGATTTGGTTCAGGAATGAATACTATAGGACGTAATGTCAAAAAGTGGGAAGAAGTTATTGGTTCCAAGTCAGACGGATCTTCTGATTTGGCAAACAATGGTCTCGAATTTAAAGTACTTTTAATTTGGGTATGCAAGGTGAGAAATTACTCATATGTCAAGCTTATATTCTTAAGCGTTCCTTTCATATGAAATTTCATTTTTTTCATTGCTGATTCCCATAAACCCCCAAAAATTTGGGCTACAAGGTGGGGAAAAATGCCAAATTAGTTTTCATATAAAACATGGTTTTCATTAAATTTACTAGAATTCTTTACTAGCGACTCTAAAGGTTGAACTGTTGTCAGAGTAAACATTGGTAGGAATTCCTCTTTGTGAGATAAATGTCTTAAAACATGCGAGAAAACATTCAGTTGTCATATCAGTCAGTAGTTCCAAGTGTACAGCTTTTGTTACAAAACAAACATATACACAAACATAACTTTTTTTCAGTGGAAATGGACCTGCATGATCAAGTCCTACATTTTCAAAAGGATAGGCAGGAGTAATGCGTTCATTAGGTAAAGGTCCCATTTTTACACAATTGTGAGGATGTTTCACACGAAAACATTTAACACATTGTCTTACAATTTGCTTTACTAACATCTTGCTAGAAATAGACCAATATTGTTGTCTAATGAATGACAATAGAAGCTGTAGTCCAGGATGCAAATAACTGATATGGTAGTGTGTACAAATTAACTTGGTTAATATATGGCAATAGGATTGGTGTTTTTACATTATCTGGCAATGTTGAATGCATGAGTCTACCACCTACTTTAAGTAATCCTTTATCTAATATAGGAGACAAATGAAGCAATCTAGATTTTTTGCTCATTGGTTTATCATTTAACAAACATAAAATTTCATCATGAAAGGATTCTGCCCGTACAATTTTGATCGATAGCAGAAATTAATCATTGGTTTCATGCACAGTTAAAAGTAAGCTTGAGGCTCTTGTCTTATTTTTAACATTTTTAATAAAACGCATTACATATGAAAAAACTCTTTTCATTTTATGCAAATTGGAAAATCTGATAATAAAATTAGTAATCCCGCTGTTCTGAACAGTGCAATGACGTGATACTTGAACAGATCGTTTAAGCTCTGGTAATTCAATTACTTCATCAGTTGAATCTCTAGGCCACAAATCGAGATGTTGTCTTAAAAACTGCGGTCCCTGGAAGCATAGTTGTGATTCAAGAAAGGATTCAGGAAATATTACACGACTAGTTATATCTGAGGCATTCTCCTTTGTGTTGACATAATGCCAACTATCACTACTGGTGAGTTATTGTATTTTTGTTACCCTATTGGCAACAAAAACTTGTAACTGGCTAGGTTCCAGTTTTAGCCAACGTAATCCAATGTTTGAGTCAGACTACATGACCATTGGCACATTTAGTATTTGATGACCTTGTCAATTAATTGGGAACCTAACAAAGCTGCACACAGTTTAAGTTTAGGAATTGTTATTGATTTGATAGGAGCGACCTTTGTTTTTGAACACAGAATGTGAGAATGGTATTTGCTCTCTGTATCTATGCTGCATACATAAATACAACTTGCATAAGTATGCATTAAATTATTACAAAAGCAATGTATGCTTGTAATTTTATGATCTGATTGAAGTACTGGTCTTGGAATGTGTAATTTATTTAGACATGGTAGTTGATTATGCAGTTTGGTCCAACTGTTATTTAATTCTGGAGAGAATATTTCATCCCACGGTTTTTGAAGTCGAAATAGAGTTTGAATTATTAGTTTAGCAATTAATATGACTGAACTTAAGAGACCTAAATGATCATAAATTTTTTAAATGATAGATAATAGTTGGCATTTAGTAAAAAATGATTGGAATTTTCAGTAAGAGAAATTTTGAAGCAAAGGATATTTTGTTGACTCATCCATTGGATTCCAAGAGTTTTAAAACTATCAGAATCTCCTATATTAATAACACTTTTGAAAATATTACAATTTATGTTAAGGATGGTTTCAGGATTATTGGAAATCCGTTTTCTCAGAATAAATTTTGTAGACTCTAAAATTTTAAAAATATCATTGCATCTCATTTGTATCTCTTGTAAATTCTTTGATCCTGTCAACTATATAAAAGTCTTCCAATATGGATTTTGCAGCTAAAGGAAACTGAGATTCATGTTCAAAGGCTAATTGACACATGCATCTCACGGCTAAGAATGGACCTGATTTTTGGCCATAGGTTACAGTAGTTAATTGATACACATCAATATTATCTGTTGGATTGTCAGACAATTTGTTATAGTGGTCTATTCTGTTCATGTAAAATTAAGACATATGTGTACTGCCAAAAGCTAATGAGGATGTCAAAAATATGGTTTTGGATTTTGGGCCCTGTATACTGTAGGCTATTAAGAGACCATCCAGATGTAGTGGGACATGAACCATCATAAACTACTCTTAGTTTTGTGGTGAGACTGGATTCTTTTAGGACTCCATGGTGGGTTAAAAAATAGGATTTTCCAGAAGGATGTAAACTAACAGTGGGGTTAACTTTAACCATATGTCCTAGTTCTTGATATTCCTTAATGAATTGTTTATACAAATCATTAAGTTTCTTATTTTTCAAAAATCTTATTTCTAACAACAAAAATCTGCTAATTGCTGTATCCAAGAAGTAATTAATCATGTGAAAACTTAAATGGAAGCTGAACAATAAAGTGTCCATTTTCTGATCTAGTGGTAGTGGTTTCAAATATTTGCTCACAGCAAATATCATCTTTTGATGGTGGCATGTGATCTTGGATTGAATCATTTCCCCAAAATAGTTTTAACTGCTCATCTTCGGCTATAGTTCAAGTCAAATGATATACTGCATGAGATGTCTCATAGGGGACAGCTTCGTTTACTATCCAACCCAATTTAGTGTTTTGTAAACTTGGCAAACTTTTTCCTAGGTTGATTTTTCCATCACAATGGAGGTCCCAAAATAGGTGGGCACCAATAATAGCATCAATGCTACCAGATCCATTAAACAAAGGATCAGATAATTGAATATTGCATGGGATATTAAAGTTTTTAATATCAAAACTGGTTGAAGGAATTTGATTTGAAATAGCTGACACAGCATAAAATATGGATGAAATACTAAAATTATAAACTCTGGAACATACTGTAATTTGACATTTTTGGTAATATTTGATACTGTTTGATTTATACCACTAATGGCTAGATTAGTAGGAATCATAGACATATTCAATTTTTTACAAAAACTTTCTTTTATTAAGTTTGTTTAAGCACCACTATCTAAAATTGCTCTACATGGAATTAATTCATTATTATTAGATTTAACATTCAAAACCACTGTTGACAGAAGAACTTGGGTATGTTTAATATTCATCGTTTGTGCAGAAAACTGATGGGTTACCGTTGGTGGCAACTCAACACTTTGTACACAATTAATCGATGACGAATCTAATGATGGAGAATTTAAAGTAGGTAGTGTCAAACACTTTTTAAAATGTATTAATGAGTTATGTTTGGAATTACATTGCATACATGGTCTTAAAGTACATCCAGTTGCTTTATGTCCATGTCTTAAACATTTATGACACAACTTTAAATTATTGACTTTAGACAATATATTTTTTGCATCTTTTTTTTTGTGTGTGTTTTGGCTTGGACAATTGTCATTCAGCCAGTCTCAATCAAGATAAATTTGTTAATGTAGTGTGTGTGTGTGTGTGTGTGTGTGTGTGTGTGTGTGTGTGTGTGTGTGTGTGTGTGTGAGTGTTTGTGTGTGTAGAGTAATTGTCTTGATACTTAGCAAAGTCGACGTCATTGTCTTTGCTAAGAGACGCTAATTGTATCCGAACGTCTGCAGTCCCTCCGGTGAGTACCGATCACACAAGGATAGAAATTATTTTCATTTATTAATTTTTTTTAATAAACGAAAATTTCCACCCAGGTGAGATTCGAACTCACGACCTTTAGGTTTAAAGGCAGGCGCTCTTACCACTGAGCCACAGAGGGGGTTATTTTTTGTATCTAATTTTAGGAATTCAATACATGAATATATTAAATGGTTACCTTTACACAAAACGCAAGACTTTTTTTCTGCTACAATAACTTGGAAAACTCGTTTTTGATAGCCACCTCGACTATCACGGTTTGCATGTTTTTGATTAAAACCAGAATTATTACTATAATTGTTATTAGGTTTTTGACTACTTTGGTCCTGAATTTATTCCTATTCCAAAGTGTCTACTTTTACTTTTAGAAAATTAAAAAATTCAAAAATCCGTTAAATCAATTAAAAGATCAGTTAAACTACTTTTTGTAATTTGTAAGCTGTCAATATATGACATGCTATCCGAGACACTATCTAATAAATGCCTTAAATGTTTAGGTGATTCTTTTTGGATATAATCCAAATTGAAAATGGCTTTAATATGTTTATTGACTAATAATTTTTATTATTATACCGCATACAGAGTGCATCCCATGCAGTCTGATAATAATTTCCTGAGAATTCAATTTTATCAACAATACGTTTGACATATCCATCCACAGATTATCTCAAGAGCTGAAATTTATGAATATCTGGAAGTGTGGTATTTGAATGAACTACACTAGTAAATGTCGCTTTGAATTCCAACCACTGTTCAAAATCACCTTTAAAAATAGGTATTTTCATTTTTAGCATTAATAGATGATTTAATGAGTCTACATGTAGTGTAGAACTAGGAGGCGATGTATTAATTACTGTGTTAGTGTTAATATAATCTTTTAAAAAACTAATTGCTTTAAAATACCTATTTTCAAAAGCATTTTTTGTCTTTAACTTGTTCTTGTATTTTATCTATACTGGTAGCAATTTCAATTTGTAGTTGGATCTGGTCAAATTCAACTAACAAATTGCTACCAGAGTTATGTCTTAACTGAACTTCTGACACTTCAGCTTTGCTAGATGGTGTATCATTTTTTAATACATTTACAAAGTTCTCTAAACTTGTTAGTTTGATTTTATAACAAGCTCTGATTTTATATTGTTGGCTAAGCTACTCATTTATAAGATTTATGGCAATCTTTCAAAAACAACACTTAAGAATAATAATTAGAAATAACTTGCTAGAATACTACTAATACTAGCTGATTAATAATTTATGGCGATATATATTCAAAATATGGAAAAATATGTTTATGGTAATTTAGAAAGAAAATAAAAATGAAACAAACTTACATGTACTGATGGATTTAGATCCTTTAAATGGTAAATGGGACTGTCTTCAACCTCTGAACTGCCTTTAAGCCGCGTTTTCACGATGGCAATTGGCGAGACAATTGTCATTGGACAATTGTCATCACGTGGTTTCGGATTGTCGGAGGCCAGTCCAGTTGAACGAGAAGATGTTTATACGGGGCCAACTATTGCCATGGCAGTAGACAGCTAAAACATGACAACTATATGTTTGTGCGTCACAGTGTTGCCACATTTTTTTGTATAAAGTATAGGAGTTTTTAAAATAGAAAGATACTTTGACGAAATTGTATATAATGTTTTAAAAAACTTATACAGAAGTAAAATGCTTCACAGTTGTATTTAGGTATATACTTAGATAAATGTGAAGTGTTTTACTTCTGTATAAGTTTTTTAAACGATGGTATACAGCCAACTACTGGGACTTTCCCATTAATTTTTATATAATGTTTTGTTATGAGAAGCAACAATTTTTGAATTCATATTAAAAAGCATTCATAAAATAGTATTTTTTACTTTAAATATAGCTAAGTATTTAGTGTATTCTTATGTTTAACCTAATTTTTTTATTTTCATTTAACTTTACTTTATTCTGTAGTTTTTAAAGTTTCTAAACTATTAATTTTTACCTTAAGCATAATTTTAATGGTTTTTATTATATAAGTATTTTAAATGTAAAATATAATTTTATTTTATAATATTTATAGGTATAATTTTAAGGCTTTTAATTATATATGTATTTTTCACGTTTTTGTTTAATTATATATGTATTTTTAAATTTTAAATTTTCATTTCATATATATAAATCTTGCCCATAATTTTATATATGAGAGTGTGAAATAATTGAGTATATGTCAACACTGACGTATATTAAGCTTACATTTAACGTCAAACATATCTATAGGTTATGTTCATTGTACGAAAATTAAATTTAACCCAAATAACACAAATTACTACTGGCAGCACTACTGGCCTACAGCGTTCACACGGCACCAATTGTCGCGACAATTGAGATTTCGAGTGGTGGAGGGGCTAACTGGGCGCAGCTCATTGTCCTCAGTCTACTCCCGGAGACAACTGAATTTTGGGCCAATTGTGAGGGCAGTTGGCAAGGCAATTGGCCTGAAGTGTTTACACGAAGACAATAATTTCATGCCAGTCAGTTGTCTTCTGACAATTGTCTCGCCAATTGCCATCGTGAAAACGCGGCTTTAGTTACAACGATGGATTCTATTTTACTCACACTATCCGGCTCAAAGGACCAAAATATGTTGGAATATCTTATGATAGATAAAATTAAAACTGCTGAGGACTGTAAATTATCTTTGTGTAAATAAATAGAATTATATTTATTAACTTTTTTACAAACTACTTAGTATAACATGTGAATTTGTGAATAATAGAAAACATGGTATCTTCTTGGATATTATTAGGTAAAACGTCAATGTTAATATTATATATCATGTCACTTACCGACTTGATGCCGTCAGATTGTCTATTGTAACATAAGACGCACAGATATGTAACAGGTTCTATGTGGCAGCACTAAACTAATTTTCTTATTAAACTGTATTTGGTATAAAAATGTCCTAACAAATCTTGCCCCACCCCCCTTCAAATTTTGATTCTATAGTCACAGCTGTGAAGATATCGGAGTATCTAAAATTTTATTAACATAGCTTTCCGTTGACGAGTTCAATTCTTGTCTCACAAACCAATTTTTAATAGTTCCTGTTATTGTACCGATTCTATAAACTCAATTTCCTAAATCCACTATTTTTCCTTTGAAATTTTTGGTGTCTAAAGTAGACACACAATTACCAATAAGTAGAGTTGTCAGTTTTTTGCTGTGTTGTCAACCATTTTTTCAGCTGCACGTTTTAAATTTTTGTGCTCCTCATTTCTCTGAAATAGTATGTTTTCTTCCATTTTGCATCTAAAACACAGTACCGTGGAATCAAAACCTTCAAACTAAACAAAAAACATACGACATGAACATGTTTATTGCAAGACTTACAGCTAGGTGCACTAGTGGTAGGATTCTGACATGTGACCCAAATTAGTTCAATGTATTCAGTCCTCTTTAACTGATTAGATTCTTCGTCAATATTATTGGTATCCACATTTGTAGAGTAATTCTCACCTATATTTGAGGAACTTGGTTCAGCCACTATAATTTCTAAATGAACATTATTACTTATTACATTCGTATCAATCTTAATAACTTCATAATTCTCAGAATTTTCAGGTTGTTCGAGTAAATCCCTGTGAGTTGATCATTCTATCCTACATTAGATCTCTTGGTGTTTAAACTCTGATGCTGTATATCAGTACAGTCGTCACATTTCCCATTTTTTTATTTTTGTAACTGTTCTTCTGTTTTAATGTTCATCAACAATTGGGAGGGTATATTAGTACCTTTTAAACTAGCTTTACGATTACTACCAAACAATGCTTTATAAGGAGACCTCCCGATGATTCGATGAAATGAAGAATTTTTTTGGTACTGATAAAACAAACAACCAATCGACCACTTGGTTGAATTTTTGTCTGTCATCTAAGAACGTATCATCTTTTTCACGTCCTGGTTGCTACGTTCAATTCTGCCCTAAGTTTGAGGGCGTCTTGGGCTACCATGTAAAATTTTGCAATTAGCCATAGTGCAACCTTTTGTTAGTTCTCTCGTCCATTATCAGATTGTAAAATATATGGGGCACCAAAAATCAAAAATATTTTCATAAGCTTCATTGCTACCTCACTCGCCATTTTCGTTTTCAATGGACAGAGGTTCAAAAATTTTGTAGCATAATTTTGATATTGAGCAGTCGTATTGAGCTTCTAAAGTCCACTGTTGAACATAGGCCTCTCGCATGCAAGTGTATGTCCCAACCAGCGATAAACCAAGAAGAGATAGGGCAATTCTATGAGCTGTTGATAAATTCACTTAAACGAATTAAAAAAGAAGATATAACTATTATTATGGTTAACTTGAATGCTAAAATTGGTAAAGGTAAATAAAGGGAAAAGCGGTGAATTCATTGGTGATTTTGTTCTAGGGAAGAGAAATGAAAGGGAAAGAAGATTTAAAATAAAAGAGAAAAATATTACTAGAAGAGTAGAAGAAAACTAGAAGAGTAGAGGAAGAAGAATTTGTAATTCTAAATACGTTCTTCAAACTACAACCAAGACGTTTGTATACTTGGATCTCTCCGCAATATAACCAGGAAACATAATAAGGAACTAAATTGATTACGTATTGGTGAACAAGAGATTTCGTAATGGATGCCTATCAGTTAAAAGTTACCCCGATGCTGACATATCTCCAAATCATGTTCCTGTTATTGGTAAATTTAGGTTTAGATTTAAAAAGATTACAAAAAAGTAACAAAAAATGTAATATGAGAAAACTAAAAGATAAGGAAACAAAAGAGACAGTGGCACGGATGCTTTCAGAAAAGCCAAGTGGTATGAAACAAACATATAATCCAGAAGAATCGCTCCAAAATGTATGTGAAACTTTAAACACGATCAGAAAAATATTTAGAACAAGACAGATAACATAGACAAACAAGAACCAAGATAAGAAAGGTCAAAGAAAATTGGTTAAAAACACAAGAGATAGAGTTGTTGGAACAAAAATATGATACATTTAATATGCATAAAAAGGTAAAACAAGCAGCTGTTCTTTAAAAATCTAACACAGCTAGCAAACTGCAAGATCAATAGGAAAACATCATCACAGATAAAAATCAGGAAATATGCAAATGGACCAAATACATACAAGAACCCTTTAATAATAATAGGTCCGAACAACCTCTGTCCTACATATATATAGATATATATATATATATATATATATATATATATATATATACATATATATAGATATATATATATATATATATATATATATGTAATATATATATATATATATATATATAATATATATATATATATATATATATATATATATATATATATGTAATGACCACTTACCAATTACATCAGATAAAGTGGAAAAAGCAATATTACAACTAAAAGATGGCAAAGCTTCTGGACCCGACAAGTCATATGCTGAAATCATAAAGCTATTATAATATATTTAAACAGAGTAATACCAAGAGCATGGCTGAAGTCAACGTTTATTGATATACCAAAGAAAATCAAATCCGTATCCTGCAATGATTTCCGGACCATCAGCTTAATGAGCCACATTTTAAAGTTATTTCTAAAAATTAGACATCAACGGATATATAGATTATGCGAAGAAAAAATCAGCCGTAAACAGTTTGGTTTTCGGAACGCAGTGGGTACGAAAGAGTCTCTCTTTAGTATACAAGTGCTATTTCAACGATGTAGAGATGTGAATTGCGATATTTATGCATGCTTTATTAATTACCATATAGCGTTCGATACAGTAAACACGACAAGCTGATAGAGATATTAACAAATAATTTTTTATTAAAAACATTTCCTTTATAGAAGGTATATTAATAAAAAACCCTATTGGGCTACATTACAGAACGTTTCCGGAATAACTATTTCATCATCACTGATATCTGGATGTACTGATGAAGCCACTAAATATGTGGGTAAACATCTTTTAAATGTAGTTTGAGTAACTTTGGATTACATCTTTGATATTTAATATAATTATGATGTTTAAATTACAAACGGAATTGACCACATGTCAATGTAGGACTCCAATAGGGTTGCTAGTCCTAAGACTAATCCAAAGGTAATCAAAACTATATTTAACGGGTTTTACCCAGATATTTAGTGGCTTCAAACATGTACATCCAGATAACACTGATCATGGAATATACATAGTTCAGCACAACAACTACAAATATTTTCAGAGCAGCAGTTTGCAAAATTGCCATGTCAATAACACCCAAAACTACATAGGCACTACAATAAGAAGAATGCCATCGTTAACGGATCTAATACTGTATGTTCCTATATTTATTCTGGTTGAATATTTGCCTCGCCTAGAGTCTACCCACCTCTACCCACCTGGGGTAACATTCCTTGAGTTTTTATCCACATCATAGGGGGAAGGTTTGACAGATACACCGCCACGATTGTCAGGTGGGTTGGCGATGGGTATGGGGTGGGAAGGAATAAATAGGAATTTGAAGGAATGAAAAGCTAGAGTATGTTGCTCATGTGGAATGGAATCTAGGAGACAAACAGTAGTTAGCGTACAGAACAGTACTATCATTACTCGCATTGTCGTTGTCGCTGTCATCACTACTAAAATATTATAGGACATCCTTCTACATGGAATTTCCTCCTGCTCTTCTAACTTAATCTTTCACTTGCCATAGTTCTATAATAACGTAGTGGTTAGAGTTCTTTTTCGGGAAATGGGTATTTTATTATGTTATTAAAGTTATTTAACGATGAAAAAGTATTATTCTTGACATACAATAGATATCAAAAGATTTGATTCAATTAATGAAGGTCAAACAGGTATATATACTTTTGATATAAAATTGTAAAAACCGATTCGCTAATATTTTTTGCAGCGCAGCGTAGGTATATATTCATAATCTCTCAGTGTTAACGCTCACCTTGCTTAAGATGCGATTATTTGAATTAGTAGTTTTGTGAGAGTGAAGAAAGTTCTATGTATTAGTAGGTATTAGTGAAGTAATTTGCTGCACATCGTTGGTATTTCTATGCCGTTACCTTGACTGTTTACTGTGGAAAGAAAATGTGTACTGGTTTGAGAATGTGATATCAATAATTAATATGTGTAATACATTTGATCATCGTTCGTAAGTTTTATTAAATTTATAATTACTGACAAATATTAAATTTTAAGAAATATGTCACTTTTCTTAATTTTCATTATATAACTTAATAAAAAATTAAACAATTTTTATTAATAACAATACCATACCGTACAAGAATACTTCTTGTGTCTTGACCTGTTCAGGAATTATTTTCTATTCTGATCTATTTCGCGTTTGTCTTTCCAATTATTTATTTTTTAAAATTGAAATATATTGTTTTATCAGTTCAATTATACTAAAGCGTATTTTTCCTAATTTTATTTTGCTATAGGACTTCTATATGGGTTGTTAACATATATGAAGGTAATTTTACAAAAAATTTGAGTTGGACCGGTATTGATGCAAGATTTTGTTTCAAATTTTTAAATGGCCCCTCAGTTAGTTTTCAAAGTACGCTATTTTTAATTAAAAAGGGCATTTTTAGATAAACAAAATAATTCGACTTAATATTATTGGCTGCCGTATAACAACACTGTGAAGCGAAATATATATTTGCTAATTATTGCCAACATGCAAGGTAAATTGTAGGGATTATAATACTCAGTAATCATTCAGTGGTTACATTAAAAATATTTATTTAAGAAAACAGACACATTGTATCAAAAATATTGGTAACTTCAAAACTATTAGATTCTTACATAAAACGTAAATTCTTACACGTAAAAATCGTGGAAACTATGCGGAATGTAATTACTTTTGCATAGAGACATCAAGTCTTCCTTTTTTTGAGAGAAATTCCAACTGGTTTTCTGTACACTATCCTCACCATCTTTACCAACGTCGCTGTTGACATTACAGTCAGTACCATTCCGTAAGTTTTTGTTTTCGCACATTAGATTCTTTGGAAAATATATCCAAAGTTTTAAATTCATCCAAATAGGACAACTTATACAAAAACTCAAAAGGCCTATCTCTTACAATTTTCACTACCTTTATGTCTGAGAACAGAAACGTTTCTGATCAATATTTCTGTTAAAATTTTTTCCAATTTTTTCTGCCAAGTCTTTAAAATTTATAAACGTGTTGTATGAAAATTCTTTTACTTGATTTCTTTCTTTCAAGGTTTCTTTGCACTCTTCATTAACTGGTAATACTGAGTAGGAACGTAAATGGGCCCTCCTTTAGAGGTTCTTTTCATTTCTCTTTCTATTGTGGAATTAACGGAATCTCCTTCGTTTTGAGTGTGTCCGGCGATGAGAAATTTGTGAACGACGCTTCTAAAGTTGGTGAATTGTGTTAAGGCATACATGTACATTGCTAGTTGTTAGTAAAAATATAAACTCAATTTATTCTGTAGTGCTAGCTGCTTTTCCTATTATAAATTTGAACATGCATGAGGCAATTTCGTGTGCCACACATTGCAGAACGCCTGTTTTGTTTTAATGTCATAAATGGTGAAATTGTAAGTGGAGAGTTTCGTTTTGTAGTAAAATACAGAAACTTCTTCTTGAGGAGTTGACAACGCTGCTTACGTATGCTAGATCATACGATGCCACGATGACATTGTTTCCTGATTGAGCTTTATCCCTCTCCTTTTCCTGACGAGACAATTTTTTCTCCTCTAGATGATGTTGCATTTCATTCCTATGGAGTTGCCGAAAGTTTTCGTCACCATTCTCGAAGGCGACACATACCTGATATTGGTCTTTTTTGGTGAGAAAAATGAAAAGTTGAACTATATATAAGGTTCTTGAACTCCTAAGTGGAGCATAGAGCTTCAGTGAAAACGCGCCATCGGGTTCTATTTTGCGCTAAGGCCTTCACCTCATTCCAAGACTTTCCTTGTTTTCTTATCTCGTCCATGATGGATCTTCTCCAAGTTTGTACTGGGCGACCTTTTTTTCGTTTTCCTTGGGGATTCCACTCTAGGGCAGTCTTTGCAATACTGGAGTTATTTTTTCGGAGTGTGTGACCGATCCAACCCCACTTTCTGGACTTTATTTCATTTACTACCCTCTTTTGTTTGGTCAGGTGTAGTAAATCTTCGTTTCTGATGATGTTAGACCAGAAAATACGAACAATTTTTCGTAGACATTTATTAACAAAGACCTGCAGTTTGTCTGTAAGGGTTTTTGTCGCTTTCCAGATTTCACATCCGTAAAGTAATACAGACATGACATTTGACTGGAATATGCGGATCTTTCCTCGTAGTGTATTCTCCAGACCTCCAAACAGGGTTGAGCATGCTGAAAGCTTGTTGCGCTTTTCGTATCCTCATACGAATATCGTCTTCTGTACCTCCGCTTTCTGTTATGACACTTCCAAGATACGTAAAGTTTTCCACATTTTCAATCTGCATGTTATTAATGGTGAACTGGTGAAAGTTGAACTAATTATTGAAAATTCTGGTAAACATCGTCAAATTTCCCAACGTTTTCCCTTGTGTCTGGCAGCATGCAACATAGTCACGGTGAATTTGTGCCAACGACTTGCTTCCATCAATAAACTCTCGAGTAGTGTCAGCTCTTCTGTAGTGGCTCTCCACTTTTGTAATGGACTCAATATGAGCCTTAATATCATTCTTTATAGCTTCATCCACTACCTTTCTATTATTGTGCTTGCCACGTTGGTCTACATGCATAAAACCGTCTACTCTTTTCTCCAAGCTTGTCGAAATTGCACGCTTGCTGATTCCTAATGTAGACATGAAGAAAGTTTTGCAAACTCTTACTCGGGACCCATTATGATCCAAGTCGAAAGCCTGATTTAACTTTTTTTGATTTTTCTGCGACATACCGATACTGAGGTTTAATTTCAGTCATATGGCGAATCAAATACTCACGCTGTTTCTCCAAATCACCAATTTCCCAATAAAGTGTGAATATTGCCATTCTTTGTTCTTCCGTGAATTTGGTGCCACACCTGTGTAAACATTTTTCTCCGCACGAACGCTTCATTGATCTTGCAGCAACAGTTTTTTTGCTTTTAACAGAGACATAGGTCTTTCCTAAATTCCTAACTGTTTTGGCTTTGTTTGCCGCCCACTCTGAAGGACATGCGATCCTTTTTTCCACATTTTCTTCCGAGATTTCTTCGAAATGCGCATCACACGTATTTTGAAAAACCTCATTTGTAAAAGCAATTAAGTTATCTTCGTCAGTACTGTCACTGTTACTAGAATGTAATAGTTCAAAATCAGAATCTTTAATTGAGTCATCACTATCAAAAATCGTATCTATATTGATTGAGTTTTCACCGAGTAGTTTTCGGAACATCATATTCATCAGTATTGAGGAAATTACAAGCCAGTAATAGACTCAAGAGTGGGGACCCAGTTTTATCATGATGCATAAAGTCTCGCAAACTTTTCAAATGTTCTTCAGTGATAATGGTACTAAACCGATCATATTCGAAAATGAATGGTTGCCATACGTTTCCATCATAAATTGGAACTGCTGAGTCAAATCTTGATTGGGTCTTTAGTAAAAACCTTTCTTCAAGCTTGTTTGAGGGTAACAGTTGGCTAGATGTCGATGCGATGGGATCTGTGCATAGCGAGACCAGATAAAGGCCCCGTCCACAATCTTCTAATGTCTGACAACAAAATGATAATTAACTTACAAAGGAGTAAAAACTTCAGGATTTGTAAAATGGTATATTTTTTATTTAAGAAATGTTTAAAAAGTTATCTAAAGGGATTGTAAAACATCAGAACGTTTTCGGTCTATCAGACCAACTTCTTCTTCTTCTTCAAGTGCCGTCTCCATCAATGGAGGTTAGCGGTTATGGTGGCAAACGTTTGTCTATCTTCAGACCAACTTCAGTGACCTGAAATGAAGTATTTCTACTTTAAAATGAAGACAAAGGTAAAATTTGACTGTTGAAAAAAACACAAATGCGGTAAATACTTACATTCCGTAGAGTAGTTGAAACTAGCCAACCAGATGTTAATTGATACTCAAAGTTACATCGTTGATATATAATAGACATTTAAATGTAATTTAACTCTAATGCCACAAATTGGTTTAATTGCTCCTGTAGTGATCCTTTCCCAAGTTAATATGCTCCTTTTCTAACTTGGCTACACCGTACTGAAGACGGCCAATAGTCAGAAATACGTACCTATATACGGTTGCCTTCCATCGATAAACCATTTTTGGTTTTTTTGTTTTGCGAGACATTCTATTACTTTTTACTTATGTATATATACAGAGTGGCCCAAAAGTATGGAAACGGCCAATTATCTCTTAAAATGCTAGTCATAATTGTACAAAATTTGAGATACACCTATTTTGGGATACGGAGATTCCATGTTTGGTATTTGCAGTGTTGCCAGATTTGCCGTTTCTCTTATATTGTTAGTAACTTTGGTTTTTAAAATACATCACCCAGTATATTCAGCCATTATTGGAATCTCCTATTCAATACGGGTTCAACCATATGTAACATATGATTTTATGTAGTCTAGAAGGTCTTAAATACATAAAACAGAAGTCTGACTATTAATTTTTTTTAATACTAACTACATTAAACCATAACAATTGATAGATTAGAACATTTTTAACATAATAGTTACGTTATTAAGTGTTCAAAATGTGCTCAATTTGTGAGATGACAGTACCCTAATCGATAGTAGAATGCGTTTACTACATTTCTCCATAATTGTCTAGAAATTATTTAAGATTCATCGATAAAATTCGTTGCCTTAACTCTGCAAGACTTGCAGGTTAAGTTTTGTAAACTGAATTTTTTAGATATCCCTAAAAAATAATCTTTAGGATTGAAATCGGGTGAACGTGGAGGCCATTCAATTCTTCAACATTGTCTACGCATTTATCGTCCGGGAAATATCTGCTCTAAATAATTTACACCAACTATCTGATGTTAAAATTCCTTCGATAAAAAATGGTTATGGTTATGTTAAAAAATATTTTAATCTATCAACTGTTACGGTTTAATGTAGTTGAAAATAGTTAGTATTAAAAAATTTTATTGAAACGATTAGGCGTTGGCAGACTTCTGTTTTATGTATTTAAGACCTTCCAGACTACATAAAATCATAAGTGTTACATATGGTTGAACTCATATTAAATAGGAGATTCCAATAATGACGGAATATACAGGGTGATGCATTTGAAAAACCAAAGTTACTAATAATATAAGAGAAACGGAAATCTGGCAACACTGAAAATACCAAACATGGAATCTCCGTATCCCAAAATAGGTGTATCTCAAGTTTTGTACAATTATGACTAGCAGTTTACGAGATAATTGGCCGTGTCCAGACTTTTGGGCCACACTTTTGGGTATATATATATATATATATATATATATATATATATATATATATATATATATAAATACATATATATATACATATATATGTATATATATATATACATATATATATATATATATATATATATATATACATATATATATATATATATATATATATATATATATATATGTATATATATATATATATATATACATATATATATATATATATATATATATATATATATATATATATATATATATATATATATACCATGCGGCAACAATGGACGATGGAACAATGCCATCGGAAAGTGGCGTCCATACAATGCAAAGGGATCAAGAGGCAGACCACAGATGAGGTGGAAAGATGACATCAGGAAACAAGGAGGTCCCACATGGCAGAGAACAGCTCAAGATAGGGAAAGATGGAGAGAACTGGGGGAGACCTATATCCAACAATGGAAGGATAGAGAATAGGTTCAAAAAAAAAATACCATGCGGCCCATATGTATGGAATAAATTCATTTTTAGTGTTATTATGTACTATGTGAAAAAACCTGAAACAGGTCGATTTTTATTCTTAAATTGACAATTTACAGTATAAAAATACTATCCCCCTCCAGCATCCCCTTTGAATTATAAGCATCCCCTTGAAAATTTTAAATAACAAAGGGGATCGATTTTAGTTCTCTGTTCAGCAATATAAAGTTTTTTAAGTTTGGTGCAATTATAACTGATAAAAGTGATTTTTAAGATGTAAAATTTTGATAATGTCCCTATCACAAAACTTTAGGTTGAATGACGATAATAATTACACAGAATATTTAGAATATATTTTTCAATGTACTTTACAATTAAATTAAATGTTCAAAATGACCACCATTCCGTTCTTGACAATAATCGAGGCGAGTTTGGAATTCTCGTACATTTTTATGACCTCGGGGGTTATTTTGTTAATTTTTTCAGTTATCCTAACTTTTAAATTAGCAATATTGCCTGGTCTATTAAAATATACTTTAGACATAATCAGGTATTTTCGTATCTGTGCTGCTAAACATTATTGAAGTTAATAAAATATTAGTCAAAAAGCCAAATAAACAATTGATATGAATCTAGTAGGCTGCTGTCATTTAGGTATTTAAAGTTACTAATAGACGTCAGTATAATATTTGTGTGCGGATTAAATTTAATTGTGGCTCATTTTTCCGAGACCCAAAGAATAGACATTTTAATTATGATTGGTTGTGGTAATAAAAGAAGGACTCAAAAGGAGAGTTGTGAAATGTAGTAACATGTAGTAAATACCCTGGTCAACAAGTGTCGCAGTCTAGAGTTAGCAAAATTAAAAAGAAGTATCGTTATACTGAACATGTAAAAAATATTGACAAACCAGGTAGAAATGTTAAATTTACTGATGAAAAAAAAATTAAATGTACTTCTAGAGAAATAATCTATTTTGAGAGTTTTGCATAAAGAAAAATAGCACCTTTACAAAGTTCAGTTGGTTCAGAAGTTAAATGAAAATGATCCTGACAGAAGGCAAGAATGCTTTGAACGCTTTGACTGCTCTCGATTACTTCTTATGGGGTTATTTAAAATCTGAAGTAGATATATTTTAATAGACCAAACACTATCGCTGATTTAAAAGTTAGGTTAACGAAAGAAATTAATAAAATAACCCCCGAGGTTGTACAAAATGTTGTACTAGAATTACAAAATCTGTGGGTCGCGGATAAATGAGCCACAATTGAATTAATACGCACACAAATATTATACTAATGTCTTTTAGTAACTTAGAATACCTAAATGACAGCAGCCTACAAGATTTATATCAATTGTTTATTTGGCTTTTTGACTAATATATTATTAACTTCAATAATGTTTAGCAGAACAGATACGAAAATACCTCATTATGTCTAAAGTAAATTTTAATAGATCAGGCAATATTGCTAATTTAAAAGTTAGGATAACTGAAAAAAATAACAAACTAACCCCCGAGGTCAGTGGCGGTTAATATATAAGTGCTGCTGAGCTGCAAAACCACCAAAATAATCCAAACAAAATTACTTTGAAAATTAAATAAAAAATATCACTACTTATAAAATCTAAATTCATTTAGATGGTTTTCGTGCATGGCCGCCTTTATTTTAGACAAATTCAAAATGATATTTTGGACTGCATGTTGTAATTATGCCAGGATAAAAATTTGAAAGAATCGACGGTTTTTAAGGGCATTTCTAAAGAAATTCAAAATGATATTTTGGACTGCATGTTGTAATTATGCCAGGATAAATTTTTGGAGGAAATTCGGGAATCTCCATATCTAGCTGTCATGGCCGACGAGACTACAGACATTTCAGCAAAATCACAAATGGTTGTAGTATTTAGATATTGTCGAAATGGAGCACCGGTAGAACGATTTTGGACATATTTGGTACCTTCAAAATTAAATGCAGATACTTTATGCAAAAACATTTTCAGTGTTTTGGATCCTATCCTAAAAAACTCAAATAATAAACTAATTGCTCAGAGTTATGATGGGACAGCACGCAGGAGTTCAAGCCAGAATCAAAGAAAAATATCCATTTGCTCATTTTGTACACTGTTACGCGCATCAATTAAGTTTAATAATGTCTAAGGCTTGTTCCGAAAACTCTCAAGTTAGACTTTTTTTGGAAATTTATATGAAATCTCTAACTTTTTTAAAAATTCGCCACAACGAGTGGCAGTTTTAGATAAAATCGTCCAAAAGAAAATTCCTCATGGCGCTCCAACTCGCTGGAACTTCGAATATTCGAACTGTTAATGATGTGTTTGAACATCGATCTACTTTTATCGAATGTATGGAAGAAATAGAAGAATCGTTTGATAAGGCAGCTGTCTGTAGTTTAGCGTCTTCCATTCGAAGAATACTAGTGGATCAAAATTTTGTTTTTTGGTTAACATTTTTCCATCGCATAATGCCACAAGTAGACGTTTTGTATAGTGCCCTTTAAAAGACTAAAACGTATCCTTTGGAAATCAATAAAAAGGTGACAGATTTTGAAAGATACATGAATTCAGTTAGAAATTCAATAGATGATACCATTGACCAAGGTTCTAGTTTATGCGTTGAACCATTACCAACTAAAAGGTTACGGAAGGATAACGGTCCAGCAGATCATCGGAGAGCATCTATCGAAGTTTAAATTGTGCAAATTATAGATTTGCTTTTAAAAATCACCTACTTGCAACTTCATTGCTTTATCCTGAGCAATTTGATAATTATTGTGATAATTTCCCAGATGATAATTTAAGCCTGACTTGCGCGTCATATCCAAATTTAGGTAGGGAGCGCTTGAAGACTGAATTATCTGTTGTTTATTATAGAAGAGACTGTAGAGACATTAATGGGGCAATACCTTTTTTAAAATTTTTAATTGAAAATAATTTAACAGAGCCTTTTCAAGAAACTGTAAAACTGCTTTAAATTCTAATTACAGTGCCCATGAGTACGGCAAAAGCTGAAAGGTGCTTTTCGAGATTAAAACGGATTAAAACATTCTTGAGAAATTCCATGACTGAAGACCGACTTGTAGCATTAACCATGTTGTCAGTAGAAAAACACTTATAAAAGAAATACCAAACTTTAATGAGAAAAGTTATAGACAAGTTTGCTTTAAAAAAAAATCGACGAATCGAGCTTATTTATAAAAAAAATAATATATTTGGCTCTGTGTGTAGTTAGTTCGTAAGACCCTATAATGCAATTATTGTTGTGGCGATTTTGTTTGTAGCGTTTTTTCGTTTGCATTCCTTAGTTTCGCGTATTTATCGATAAAATTCTACTAAAAACATAAACTATAAAACAATTACTAGTGTGCCATAATGTACCATTGCTATTTTTGATATAATTGGATTTATCTTCAATTTGAATAGAAGAAAATCGGTAAGTTCTTTATTATTTTTTAATAGATATATAATGAATAAATATATGGTGTAAAATATCAAACTAAAAGCCTCGTTGTAAAATACAACGATTAAAAGATATTGAGTTAAAAAAAAACCAAAAAATACTGCAAAACTACCAAATTTTTGAGTCACCAGCCGCCACTGCCCGAGGTCATAAAAATTTTATACGAGAATTCCAAACTCGCCTCGATTATTGTCAAGAAGGGAATGGTGGTCATTTTGAACATTTAATTTAATTGTAAAGTGCATTGAAAAATATATTCTAAATATTATGTGAAATTATTATCGTCATTCAACCTAAAGTTTTGTGATAGAGACATTATCAAAACTTTACATTTTAAAAATCGCTTTTCTTAGTTATGATTGCACCAAACTTAAAAAACTTGATATTGCTGAACAGAGAACTAAAATCCCTTTCTAACAAGGTGTCACACGACCTCCTTTGTTATTTAAAATTTTCGAGGTGGTGCTTATAATTCAAAGGGGGTGCTGGATGGGGATAATATTTTTATACTGTAAATTGTCAATTTAAGAATAAAAATCGACCTGTTTTAGGTTTTTTCACATAGTACCTAATAACGCTAAAAATGAATTTATTCCATACATATGGACCGCATGGTATAATAAGTAAATATTAAAGGTAAACTGTAATGCCATGCCTCGCAAGAAGAAAAAAAAAACAAAAACAATATAGATATTTAGATAGAAGGCAACCGTAAATACGTATTTCTGACTATTTCGTCGTCATCAGTACGGTGCAGCCAAGTAGGAAAAGGATCATGTTACCTTAGGAAAGGGTCACTGTAGGATCACACTTCCTCCTCGTGGATATGTCAGTTGTTGCTTTGTATCCTCAGCGTCTTCTAACTTGAACGCCCAAAAACTGGTAGCATTGCTCCTCTAGTGATATATTCTTAAGTTAACATACTTCTTTTTTACTTGGCTGCATCATACTGATGGCGACCAAATAGTCAGAAATACGTATTTACGGTTGCCTTCCAACTATATACCTATATTGTTTTTTGTATATGCGGGCATCCATCCGATGATGGGTGGCCGCGGTTGTGGGGGATAAAAGCACGGGACTTTCTATTTCTAATTCACCGGAAATGCATAATCGGTTGTTATACTCAGGTGGTCATTTTGGAGTAGTCGCTCATGGAAATTTTACTGTATATATGTATATATATATATACTATCTATATTTGATAAATTAAAAATAATATTAAAAATATAAACTAGGAAATAGCAAATATTACACTTCAATTAACCTTAACCAATAATAAAATATGATAAGATTATATATATATTATAATAACATATTATAATAACATAAAATATGTTTTTAATAAAGTAACTGTAACTATTAGCACTGTTATTCACGTGTATGATACATTCGTTGGATTAATCTTTTAGTTGAAATCAACTTTTTAGTTCTATAATAGTAGTAACTGCTTGAGACCACATAAATCTGAATTTAAATCAATTCAAATTTATTTAAAATACTTTAATAAGGAGAAAATCGTAAAATTACATGTCTTTTATTCCAAGCTAAATTATTAACTTCGTACTTAATAAAAAAGGTTCCACTTCTAATACGTCAAGTAGATATTTCTTCTCTACTCGACCATAATCAACATCACAATGTACAATGGAGGAACTCCCATTTGTGTGGATAAAAAGTAGTTTTCTCCACACATTTGAAATTTCTATATGTAGGTTTCTTATAATTATGTCCTTTCTCAATTTTATTAATTCACTTGATTTCATATTCGAATGACGTGTATATACCATTGTTAATGCAGAACCATTTGATCTAAGAAATTACCATGGGTTTATGACAGTTTTAAATAATTATTTTATTTTTACACATTAGTCTGTGATATTTAGTATAGCCAAAAAGAACCGTAATTTTTTAGTGGCTGTTTCATTTTGGTCTTTGTATTACGTTTTTGTAAACTGTTGAAAGTGAAATATTTGATAAAAATGCCGTCCTTCTAACGTTTAACGTTTTAGATGTGTTTCTAAATAATATGTAGATATTCAGTATTTTAAACTTAACTATATTTTAACTTCATATGTGTGTAGATAATAAATTATATACTTTTCATAAAGTATTTTTCAATAAAACTTTTGTGATTTATGGTATTCAGCCAAATACAGGAATTTTTTATTTTCCTTGTGGACTTCCTATTATTGTTGTGCTTTCTTCTTCTTTGGTGCTGGCATTTATAGCATTTTAAATTGTTTTTTCTGGTTTTACCAATAATTCTTCTAGTTATGCTATGTTGTTTATTGTTGGAATTGCTTCGATGTTTTTACTGACAATTCTTATGAAATTGCAATGGTTCTGTTTTTATTGCACCTAGGTGCAATATAGGATTGGGTTATATGTTGTATCACCCTTATTTAGTAAAAATATTTCGTATTGTTGACCAACGTTTTATGGAATTACTAAATTCTGGTAATTTGGAAGTCTATCTCCTCCGTGGAAGCATCCACTTGTCCTATATTAATGTTGGTTCCACTGGTCACATTACGTACGCGTTGTTTCTGTCTTCTAGATAGCTACACAGTAGTCTCCCGTCAGGATATGCTGTTCTATTGAACCAGGTTCGATAGAACAACAAACCAGAAATAATACCCTGAAACCATTTTCAGGGTATTATTTCCCGTCATTATCTTTATTATAGTGGTTTCCATAGTAACCAAGCCATCTGGTATACTAATTAGTTATTGTTTTATTCCTTATTTCACCAGAATAGCTGTACTTTCTGATAGTGCCTTTTAATAATTTCTATAGATATCATAGCCATAGATATAAGAACCCATTTGGTTCTTATTTTTTCTGCTAGTTTTGTTTCTTGCCATAATATCTAATTTGAGTCTATTTGTAAATTCATCCAGAATATTGATTTTTGTTCTCAGCTCTCTTGAGTTCCATGACCCAATTCGTAGATTATCTGACTGGTAGAACATTACCTATTGTTTACTGAAGCTTTCCAGTGCAGTCATGAAATTTGACGTTTTTTCAAGCATGCAGGTGAAGTTATTCAACTACGTATTTAAACTGGCAATGAGTGCAGTGGTTTCGTTGTGTGATGCAGAAATTATTGTTGTAGCGGTACTTGCTGCTTTGACTTGGTTTGGGGCCTGTTTTGTCGCTTGTGCATACCCTCCGTTCTTATTTGTTGGCGTTATGTTGATCCGATCCCAACGATTGATTTTTCTTTAGTTTGTCTACTGTTAGTGGAATCTTTTCCTTGTTGTCTGCTTTGTCTACTGTTAATCAGGGTTCGCCTCTTTCTTATATTCTCAAACTTTTACTTAAAAGATGAAAAGTGTACAAAAACAAAAAAAATCAAAGTTTGAAAAGCAGAAAATATACAAATTAACTTTGTATACCAATTTTTACTACATTAACACTTTTTTTGTTAACTCGGCCGTTTCTTGTTCTCAATACTTTTGAGATTTGCAACGGCTCTTCCTGTTTCCGTTACGTAAGTTTTAAGTGAGCACTGGATTTAATTATCGTTTTATAGGTTTTTGTTGATCTTGGAATACTGTTTACTTTAAATTAAGTTCAATGGATATAGCATCAACAATTAGCCATGCATATTCGCTTTATTTTTTTCTTTTTTAAGTATTTTTGCAGTTCACCAGTGACCTTAAGTCTACATAATAAATATTTGGTTTTCCGTTTTGGTTTTTTTCCTTTTTTAGTTACATGAATAATTATGATAGCCTATTAGGAATAGATACTTACGACAATATATGCTAGAATATTAATAGTCGGATATTTATCAAAAAATTATTGTAATTTACCAACTAATGCTATAATATTATCATTCTTTTGTCACGATTTTTCATATAAATGCTTATGTTTATATCCTATTTAACCTTCTTCAATATCTAATGTCAATAAAACGAAATATTTATATTTTTATATAGAAGGTCGCCAAAGCAGAAAAAAGTTTATATTTCTAAATACCTTATTAAAATTAATTATATACCATATATACATAAAATAATGTAATGTGCCAATTTATCGATTTCTGGTAGATTTATTCGGTCAATAGATGTTAAAAAAGGTTTATGATTGGAACGTTTTTATTATCATCACAATAATTAATTAGTCAAATCAAGTTTAATAATAAAAGCTGACATTTCACATTTTCGTATTTCTCATTAGACAGGCTATTAAAATTGTATTTATATACAATGAGGTGCAGCTCTAGCGAAATCGTTTTTTTAAGCGCATCAACCAATAAGGGTTATTAGCGGCAGGACAAAACACAACAAACTATCTACAGGAATACGCAATTGAACTGTTACCAACTTCACATCGATATATCTGGCAAATCGATAATGACAGCTACGTCAAAGTTGGCCTGATAACACTTCAGTATATTGTTTATAAGCCGTCAAAAGCATTTGCATTTAAGTTTTATACATACAACAAAAGTTATTCGCAATGGAATTTAAACGTAATAGTGTGATTGCGTTATATTTGGCTGGAAAATCACAACCAGCTATTGTTCGTCAGCTCAAACACCTCAAAGTGAATAAAATGTTTGTGTATCGCACCATAACTCGTTATAATGATACTGGTAGCATTGCCAAACGCTATGGTGGTGGACGAAAAAAAACAGCAACATCACCTGAAATGGTTCGGAAAGTGAAGGCTCGACTTGAGCGAAATCCACGTCGTAGTGGTAATCAAATGACCAAAGAACTGAAAATATCCCAGCGAAGCATGCAACGAATATTGAAAAAGGAGCTCAAGGTCAAGCCTTACAAGTTCCAAAAAGCACACAATCTTACACCAAAGCAAAAAAAAGTTCGGCTTGAAAGAGTAAAGGAGTTGTTACGCCTGCACGAACGTGGCGAATTTCCGAACATAGTGTTCTCTGATGAGAAAAATTTCCTATTGAGCAGTTCATAAACTCTTAAAATGATTGTGTTTACTTGACCGAACGCACCTACAAAAGTTTGAGCTTACGAACGGCCACCCGAAGTAATTTCCCATCTCAAGTAATGGTATGGGCAGCTGTAACCGCCGATGGACGCTCTCCAATCGTTTTTATTGAATCTGGTATCAAAGTCAATGCAACTTATTATCGGGTAAAAGCTGCTTTAGGTCCGTGAGCACGCAAACATTTCGGTTGTAGACCATGGACGTTCCAACAAGACTCGGCACCGTCTCATAAAGCTAGTGTGAACCAAGAATGGTTAAAAAACCATGTTCCACACTTCATTTAATCCACACAATGGCTTTCGAATTCGCCAGACGCAAATCCGATGGACTATTCCATCTGGTCCTATTTTGGAGAGCAAGGTGAGGACTAAAAAATATGCCAGTATGGATGAGCTGAAGAAAGCAATTATACGTGAATGGGCCAAAATACCGGAAGATCACATTCGTGCAGCATGCAACTCGTGTTTTGATCGTTGAAGGCCATAGTCAAGGCAAAAGAAGATTTTAACTTATTGTCTTAAAGAAGACCTCTTGCTGAGTATGAAATAAACAATCGAACGAATCCTGAATTAAAACCTGATTGAATCATGAATGACCATGCGACATAGCAAATGAAAGGGGAGGAAACATCGAATATATTAAGTAAGAAAAAACAAACAAGGCGACCAGCAAAAGGGTACTACGGGCAGATATAACGATAATCTTATTTAGATAGAAAAACAAACAAGGCAACTGCTAAAAGGCCACTACACAGTATCTTCATTATTAATGAACGTATAGCGACGTACTATATATCATAGAGCACTATGGACCAAACTAGATTTACCATAAGACAAATTTTGATTTATTGGCTTACAGAAGGATTCGCTTCTACTAAGAGTATAAAATAAACAACTGATCGTATTCTAACATGCGACACAGCAAATAAAAGGGGAGGATATAACAAACATATTCAGATAAAAAAAAAACAAATACGGAGACTACCAAAAACGCACTACACAGAAGAAATGCACCAGATCATACTTTATATTTACTTGGATTATATGAAAAAAGTTTATTGTTTTAAAAATTTAACAACTGACTGTAGATGGTAATTGATTGGTTTCCCTGTCGTATGCGACGGGCAAAGTTACTAGTTACAATATAAAATTACAAATATTTTGTTTATTGAAATCGAAAAAATTGTTTCACTGATAACAAGTCGTTGAGGAGTTCCATTTCCGAACTTTAAATTGTTGTTTCATTAGAAAATTGTGAATAAAATGGAGCATATTACCCTTGACGGCCCAGTGACTTAATGTGTGTAAAATATGGTACCTCCAAGCAATATCGAATGCTTTTGTTATGTCAAAAAATACAGCAAGACATTTCTGTTTTATAGCATAGTAAATTTTGTATAACAATGTATAATATACATGTGTAATATTCTACAAACCGTTTTATTCAGTGAAATTGGTTTGTATATCTCCGGATCAGTTCGTGTTTTGCTTGTTTTTAATAAGGGGATCATTATAACTTCTATCAAGTTTGAGTGAAATGCATGGCTGCTCCATAGTTTTTATAGAGATTAAGTAAATAAACTTTGGCATTTTCTGCGAGATTTTAAAGAAATATTATGGATTTTGAAGAAACCTATGATCCTGCTGCAAACGTTTTGGCGGTACTTAAGAAGTAATTTAATTCTGCCATATAAACGGTGTGTTAATAGGATTATCTTTCATTCCGTTTGTTCCTATATAAAAACGGGCACTTTTTTCCTATTATATTTTCCTATCATTCTCCCATACAGTGCTGCTAGGCATAGAGCTAGTAATAGTAGACTGAAATTCTTGCCAGGATTTTTTACTATAGATTTGAATAAATTTACGGGGTCACGTAAATGAAAATTATTAAGTTCTCGAGAAGAACCGCGTTGAAAATTTGAAAGTCCACGTTTCGGCACCCATTTTGTAGCCATTATCAAGAGAGATATGGTTTTTTTAGTTTGGGGGTTAGGTTTGGGGTCTCAATCTTCCTACTTCGCTCACTCGTGACGTACCAGTATCTTGTTCTGTAGAAATACAAGAAATGTCAAACGGCACAGGTCTCAATCTGTCTACTCTGTAGTGGCGAGTCACTCGAAAAACGGAAAAATAAGAAACGTATTTTAAACAAATCTCTTAATTCATTTAAAAAGGAAAGATTTAAATCAGTGAGTTCTACCAATCCTCATATACGGAGCAGAAATCTTAAAAAAATCACCATAGGTGCGGGGGAAATGTTTCAAGAACCAAACACAGCAAACAAATTGCTTTAGTGGATATCACGGGCACATAAGCGAAGCCGAGGAAGACTCCCAACACGATGGTCGGGCGACCTCAAAAGAACTGCGACTAATAAGAGGCATATGTTCAACAATGGACAAATCACAACTGATTGATGATGATGATGATGATGATATATCGTGTATCGATACAGCCATTGTTGCAGAGAAATTAAAAGACTTAAACATTAGTAAACCGGGTTCTTTGAGCAAACAACCATGTACAACTACCGAGACTGCAAGGGAAAAGCAAAATAATGATAAGCAGTAATAAAACAAAACACAGAAACAATAATTAAAATCAAAGAGAAAGAAAGAATTGGATGGAGACAGTAGAAACATATTATTATCTATCTAATTAGCCTTCTTCGGTCCATCTTTGGACATAGGCCTCCCCAATCCTTTTCCATTCTTCTCTGTCTGTCGCTACAGTCATCCATCTAGAGCCCACGTGCTTCTTGATATCATCTGCCTATCTCATTTGGGGCCTTCCTCTGCTTCGTTTATATTCCCACGGTCTCCAACTTATCTAGGGTCCATAATTTATAAAGGTGGAAATATATATATATCTATATATATATATATATATATATATATATATATATATATATATATATATATATATATATATATACATATATATAATATATATATATATATATATATATCTATATATATATATATATATGTATATATATATATATATAGATATTATGTATATATATATATATATATATACATATTATATTATATATATATATATATATATATATAATATATATATATATATATATATATATATATATATATATAGATAATATGCATTAAATAAAACAATATTGGGAAAAAAGGACGAAATAAAAAAATTAACATTTAAAAAAAAAAATTTTAACCTCTAACCTATCCCAGCGGAACATGGGCATTACAGAAAGTACACAAAACAAAATAATACGAAAATCAATTGAATTACTGAAGAGACCCAAATGGATAGATATAGGAATAAAAAAATGAGATAGTAGATAATTTAAAAGTCCTCTACTAGTAAAAATGATAAGAAACAGTTGGGATATTATATAAACATCTAATTAGGCAAAACGAAAACAACATACACAAAATAAAAGTAAAGATAACAGAGAGAAGAATAAAAAGTCAAGGCGAAAATTGATATCTAGAAGAAATAGATAACTAACAAAACAATCTGACACTTCAAGATAAGAGTTTACAAGAAGTAGATGTACATATACATATGTTTGTATTCTGTCGCAACTAATCGTCGATGAGTATCAATAGGAACAATCTGATTTTATTCCTGAGTTACCTGGATTTGTTTTTCTATCTAACAAACAGCTAAGTTTAGCTTAATACATTTTTTTCATTTTGTTAAAGGTTATGTTCACATAAAAGTAGATTTTACATCCTATATCAACTGTTAACCACTCATGTTTCAGTTTTCCCCCATTTGTCTTACTTTTCATTGTCAGTGATTCAATCGTGTCTTGTTTTTAGACAGAAATAGGGTATTAGGCTCCCAATTTGTGCTCTCACTTTGCTAACATCGGTTAATAGCACAGTAAACATTAAAGTCATTTACCGCATCCTTTTTATGTAAATAAATAAAAGCATGATTTTGTGAAAACCCGTATTTTTTGTTTCTAATTAGAACCGAGTAAACAACACTATGATTTAGATGGATATAAGAAACCACCATATTTTTTTAACAGGAATACCATTGGATTTAATTTTCTAATTAGCAGTACTAGATACTATATTGAATTTTATTTAATTTAATCTTGAAGGTATATTTAAATAACTGTGTAAAATCCAGTATGGTAAAGGTAACCTTGAATGTAATACTTAACTATTCTTTTTAATTCACAAATCCAGTAATGTACATCAAGATTAAAAATTATAATTTGTGAATTAATTTAATACAATACTTCTACGATCTCATCTCATCAACATAAGTAAATACTAAACTAAAGAGAAATAAAAAATTAAAACAATTATGTCACTAACAAATTCAAATCGTAACGATTGTTAAAATTTAATAAAAGTCGTAAATGTCATCCGACTAATAACAACATTGAATCATCTGTTTAAATTCTTATAATAATTCTCGTTTAAAATAATTTCGTATAAATAGAATTATTATGATAAATGATATTTATATCTTATTTTTAACAATCGAGTGGTAATGTACGGTCCCTGACACCGACGTAGTACATTTTTCGCGCTTAACCTCAAATGCGCATATTATTGTTTTGTCTGTGCGGCCGCGCGGTAAAGAGATTTTCTCTGCTGCTTCGATCCTGTAATGACATAGCTGCTGCCCTATGTCATGCTCTCAGTTGATCCGCGGGTGATTATTTGGCAAAGTCTTGATTCACACCTGTCCCACATATCTTTAGGGCGTTCCCTATCAGATATTGGGACGCTCCTTATTAAGGTTGAGAACTAACCTCTCCGAGCGTGTTTTCCAAGAAGTACTGAAGAGCCCCTACTCAATCCAGAAACCCTCTTTCTTGGAAACTACACCGGCACGGGAATAGTTTCGCCATATAGTGTTATAAGGCAGGAAATAAATAAGGCGGGCTAAAGGGAACGCAGATTTGTTGGTTGTATCGAGTAGCTCGTCATAATTGTTGCCGGATCCAAGCCCGGATAAAGGCGGAGGGTGTCTACTGCCAGGTTAGCACTCTATTGATAGACTTTAAACCCATACAGCTCATAGGAATATAATTATGTCTTAGGACGGAAAATAAATCAAAGAATCAAATTAAAAATTAAGGTAGTGGAAATCAACTATTGGAGACTCACTAGATGATGTTGCCGGTTTACTAGATTTAACAGACTCGTACTTATTTACAAAGATTACAGAGCACTGATGATTCTTATTTCCGCCATTTGATTGCATTACTGTTCTTGCATGATTTCGATATATTTGGCACCTATGCCGATCTAGAGTACCTAGTCTGTATGGTAAAATATCGTCTTTAACTTGTTCAAAAGCTTTCAGATAATCGATAAAACATATCACATAGCAGGCGTTAACCATAATATTTTTTAATCAATACTTTGATTGAAAGCAAATCTTTTCTTATACCTGACCATTTCATGAAGCAACATTGTCTTACTCGGCTATTTTTTTCAGATTTCAGATATTATTTGAGCATTTCTGACTCGAGGACATCTTTCGGAGCATGGCTCATAAGACATAAATCAATAGCAACTACAATTTGGAATTTACCTTTTTTGGAATTAGTACAAAGATTGATTTTATCTAGTTGTAATTTTGACTAAATCATATATTTTATTAATTAAATACTTCAGCCAGACTATTCTACTCAGTTAACGAGTTGTCTGACCTCTCGCTCTTATGTTTAAAGAACAATTGAACCTAGCTTTTTTATGTGTTACATAGATTTACCAGCTCCACCAGACAAACCTTCCATCGTGTTTGATATATGTTATGAGTGCTTTTTGGGATGTCAGTTATTTCTTTAATATGTCTGTGAAAATTTACCTCTACATGATGAACATGCAGGGCCTACTATTCTTGGCATACGGTAATTATCCATTTCTCTAATTTCAAGAAAAATTGAAATTACCGCTCTGTTACTTGGAGCTTTATCAAATACCATTCTTAATCGGGTGATTCCGTAAGTTGCTAATACACACACGTTGAAATTATTAACCTGTTAAAGCCTTTGTCTAATCAAATCGTTAAAGTCTTCACTTGGTATCTCGTTGGTAATACAAAATAAATTTACTACATTGTAGTAAAGTTAAATAAATATTTCCACCAAAGATCAAATATAAAACCTAATAATGTTAATTATTAAAGAATTGAAAAAGACTGTAAGACTTGTACACACTTCTAAATAGGTCTAACTGGTAAGCAGGTTTTGTATGTTTTCAATAAAATTGATAGTGTGTAAAATAATTTATTAATTAAGCTGAGTATACTTTCGACATAATAAATGTCATCATCAGAGTTGGACAAACGACATATTAAAAAGCAAAGATCGGGCTCTGTAGGCCACAGATCTTGGGTCTAACCCTTATACATATGAGCCTAGAGAGCCCGATCTTTGTTTTTTAATATATTGTTTGTCCACAATTTTCCTTCTATGAAGTATTTATTGCCTAATTGACGAGAGCTCTGATGATGACATTTATTATGTCGAAAGTATACTCAGCTTAATTAATAAATTATTTTACACACTATCAATTTTATTGAAAACATACAAAACCTGCTTACCAGTTAGAATTATTAAAGAGTAGTAGTGCTTATTTTGGAATTCTGTTTGGCCTCCATGTTGGAAAGTTTTCTGTTTCTTACAGTTCATTTTTTATAACTCTGACCTTTACAAATTTTATAGGGGAGAGTAGTACACAGTGAAACAAAAAAAAAAGTTTTGGAGTTCAAAAAATTTATTTTTGAATTAAAAGGAAAATTTTCAAAGCAGTATGTTACACTAACCAGTTAGAATTATTAGAGTATTAGTGCTTATTTTGGAATTCTGTTTGGCCTCCATGTTGGAAAGTTTTCTGTTTCTTACAGTTCATTTTTTATAACTCTGACCTTTACAAATTTTATAGGGGAGAGTAGTACACAGTGAAACAAAAAAAAAGTTTTGGAGTTCAAAAAATTTATTTTTGAATTAAAAGGAAAATTTTCAAAGCAGTATGTTACACTAACTATTTCTTAACATTCTAAGGACGAAATTCGTTAAAAATTCACATATTGTAATGATGTAACGACAAGACTACCAAAGAGAATTGAAGTACTATTGTAAAAATAATACCTCAATCAACCATGGGAGCTTATCGTCTATACCTTGCCTAGCTCAGTATCTCAAGGGTGAGTTCGTCTTGTCTTAAAATAGGGATTGAACCTGAGTTCTTAGTTGATAGCAAATAAGACAAATTTTAACCAAACATATTTATTTAAAAAAATTAAAAAAAACAAAATAATTAACCCTGCCAAAGCTTAACAATTGATAAGTGATACTTATTGCGTCGTTCGATGGGCTACTTGTGTGTTCTAGCTGGTAGGTCCTCCAATTAAATGTTGTAGTATCTGGAGAGCTGCTGTCACACGTGGTTGTATCTTCTGATTAAATTCTTAAGTCCTCAAATGGATACGGTCAATAGAATATCGATGTGGTTAATAAACCCAATAAATCCAATAAAATTGTCAAAATTACCAATAAAGTAGTTAAAATTGGCAATAAATCCAATAAAATTGTTAATATTCCCAATAAACTGGTAAATATTCCCAATAAACTAAAACAGAAAAGGAACAGCTTGCATTAGAGACACATCAAGAGAAGTTTAATTTCCTTGCCATCTTACAAAATTACAATTGAACAAATAGCGTATGGCAAGGATAAAATGAAATATGATTGTTACTACTTCGTTAAATTTCTAGATGCATATAATCGATAAAAAAAATCATAATTATGAAACGTGGTTTAGTGAAAGAAGTAAGGTTATGAAAATTGGAAATTTGGTCAGAATTATAGAATAAATATCACAATGAAAGTACTTAAAATGAGTCTAATAATAATTTTTGCCTTCTTTTATAGATATCAAAAAAAGAGGCAAAAAATAATCCCACCACGTTGGGAGAAGAGTTGTTTTGACAGAAAGTGGGAAACTAAATGAAGTTAGCACAGATGTCATAGGATGTTGCTATTTCATAAAACTAGCTTGTCTGTCAACACAAATCAGAAAGAGAGAGGGCGAATATTTATTCTACGGGACAGAAAGAGAGAGTAAATAAAGACAGAGGAAGAAAACGAAAACAGAGGACGCCAACTACTTTTTAAATAAAAATAGTAAAAATTAAATTAAAGATAAACAAATTAATAAATTATTAAGGAAATTAAAATGAAATAAGTATTTAAATATAAATTAATAGAGTTGTGACGTTTATGTTGTGACGAGCACAAATGATTGCGCAAGTTGTTACTAGAGTTCCACGTTCGGCACTGCTACATTGACTAACTTTTTGGAACCCTTTTCAGCTACAATTTTTCTGGAGTTTTGCACAATACTAGTACCCGTTTCATCAACTTTAAAAATTCTAGATGCATTAGCTACTTGAGGTTTCTTTTCAAATATTTGGTGTAGATGATCAAAAAATGTTTTTACATCGTGTGTGTTAAACGAAGTGATTCTGCTTAAACTACAGGCTTCCGGCTGACGAATACTAAGATTCTTTCCATAAGGAAATCCATATGGATTCTTTCATAACGATTCTTTCCATAAAGATTTCTTTTCATAAATTGTCGTAGCCAATTAACCCCAGCTTGCTTTTTTTCTGTCCAAGATTCAGGAACAACCAGTGTTTTTACATCTGCCATCTCCCACGCAAGCCTTCTGCACTCTTTTGTGGACAAAACATATGCCATTTTACTGCAGGTAATAATATACTCTGCTAATCTTACTTCTTGTTCTTCTGTAAAAGTTTGTCGGACGGAATAATTGGGTGACATTTTTTTATTTGCGTCAGGATTATTGCGTTTTTTGAGCACATATCGTCGTAAAGTTACAAAACTAATATTATATCTCTCAGCTGCTCCACGTAGAGAATAATTTTTCCCTAATACCAACTTTGTGGCAGCAGACATTACATCTGCAGACGTATTCCTATTTTCCTAGGCGTTTTCTTTCTCACCATCTAAAATAGCAAAATGTAACAAATTGTTGGTAATAATTTATAATATTAATTTATAATATTAAAACAGATATCACTGTGTACCACATAACACTGTTTCAGTCTGTACCAATAACCCAGTCACACAATAAAATTTAAAACTTTGCTATGCGAGTCATAGCTATACATGCCAACTACTCTTATTAAGTTACTACATACCTTTAAAAAACATATAATCCAATTATTATTCGCAAAACTTATTCCACGCATGCGGACGCTCACAACAACATTTAACTCTGGGCAATTGTAGATTCCACAAATACGTTTAACGGGAGCGCCAAATTTAAAAATAAATTTCGGTGTTTCACTGTGAACCATGTATATTTCATCTAATTTACTTATCGTTGAACGTCATTATCATTGACAGAGATCGAAGTTGACACAATTGCCAAAATATAAAAAAATCCTGAATCCATTTTAAATACAACAAAACAAATTAATATTACACACACTAATAATAATAATAATAGTAATTAATATTACACTACAGGAATATTCCTTATGAACCTTTCACCACTGAAGAAGTCTCGAACATTGTCAAAGAGCTTCATAACTAGAAATCTCCTAGACCAGACGGAGTTAAAAACTTCGGTCTAAAGAAGTTTTGGAGTGTTCATGAGCTTTTAACAGTATTTATTAATAATATAATTTCTAATTCACAGAAAATACCATCATTCCTTACTCAGGGAACCATGTATTTAATACCGAAGGATCAAAATAACACTCAAGATCCAGCCAAGTACCGCCCAATTACTTGTCTTCCAACTTTGTACAAATTGGTCACATCCTGTGTGGCCCGGCGTATCTACCAACACTGTGCTCTAAACAATATCATAGAACCTCAACAGAGAGGATGCGCTAAGGGTTCCATGGGCAAAGAACAATTTATTATCAACTCAGTCATTTCTAACCAGGGATATATAAAAGAAAAAACCTTTTTATTACCTTTATTGACTACAAGAAGGCTTTTGATTCAGTGCCGCATGAATGGCTTATAAATATATTGAAAATATATAAAGTCGATGATAATCTCGTGACGTTTTTGAAACATACAATGGCAGAGTGAAAGACCAAAATTCACCTTCAAATACCTGGTGAAATCTATATCGAAACTGAAGATATCCGTATTAACCGGGGCCTTTTCCAGGGGGACTCGTTGAGTCCGCTTTGGTTCTGCCTAGCGATGAACCCACTATCTCAGCTGTTGAACTCCACTGACTCAGGATTTAGCATCAAATATAACAACACTGTTGTGACAAAGCTTAATCATCTGTTGTATATGGATGATTTAAAATTATTGACTTCCACTCGAAACCACTTAGATCAGATGCTAAAAACTGTAGAAACTTTCTCAAATGGTATCAGTATGCATTTTGGACTAGACAAGTGCCGTATACTAAATATAGTCTAGTATACTAAATATATATGAAAATGATATATATAAATATCTCGGAGTAAAGCAAACGCAGAAAATTGTCCATAAACAAATGAAAACTGAACTAACTTCGGAGTTCATAGGAAGAGTAAGACAACTAAATCGGTCATATCTTCACAGTAAAAATTGGTTTAAGGCATTAAGTACGTACGCGTGTTCCACGCTGATCTACTCATTTACTAATTTAAGAACTTATTGTCAGGTACTGGCTGAGACATCTACTTTACATCGAGCAATTTACGCAATAGATGATACAACTCCGCTTAAACTGAGGTAACAAAAAATGCGCATAAACCATCTGACTAAGCAAGAAAAAATGCACACGTGGATGGATAAAACTCTACATGGGCGACATCTCAATGAGATCAGCCAAGAATATGTCGACAATATAGCGTCGAACTATTGGTTGATATTATTAAAGATGTTTCCCGAGACTGAGGGTTTCCTACTAGCCATTCAGGATCAGGTTATTCCAACTAAAAATTACCTGAAATATTTTGTTAAAGATCCTCAAGTCCAAAATGACAAGTGCCGATATGGATGCCAAGCCCAAGAAACTATTCAACATCTTACCGGTGGCTGCCAGGCGTTTGTCGGTACTGATTATAAAGAACGACATGACTCAGTAGGAAAGATTATTCACAAAGAACTAGCTCACAAACTGGGACTTCTCGAAACCGACCATCTTCCTTATTATCAATACGTCCCTGACAGAATGCTTGAAAATAACAACTACAAGCTATATTGGGACCACACTGTGCTTACAGACCAACCAGTGGCACATAATAGACCCGATCTCATACTAGTTAATAAAATTACTAGGCAAACAACACTTATTGATGTGGCGATACCCAACACCAATAATTTACGTGTTAAATACAACGAAAAGATCGCCAAGTACAGAGATCTAGAAATACAAATCAGGCGACAATGGAGAATGGAAAGTGCCCAGATAGTACCTATCATTCTATCTACTACTGGTGTTATTCCCAAAAACCTCCTAGAGAACATAAAACAGCTGAGTCTAAATGAACATCTCTATAAGGCCATGTGGAATACCAAGTCACCTAGGACTCGATAACACGAAAAGAGTCCCACCAGAACTCAATCATTTTGATACCTTAGGTATCTGGGATGAGTGAATTTTCCCCTTAGAGGGAGTGTGAGCCGTATGGCCAAATCTGGGTAATTAATAATACACACTAATTTTGTTTTAATTAGAACAGATTTTATTAAATAGAAAAAATATAAACGAAGAGGTATTCACTTTAAAATTCAAAATAATAAACTACAAAAAGTGTCAACACCGCAACTGTCAAATAAGTGTTACCAATTTATGCCAAAATATCACCTTCGTTCGATTACAGTTACAGTGTGTTTCGAACAAATGTTCTTCATAAAAATGCTTTATAATGCATTTATACAAATTAAATGAAACATATTATTGCGTATTTCTTTAAGTTAACATTAATAGAAATCTTTAAATATTATTTCTACGCGTATATAATAAAATATGTCTAGTGGCTGTAATGCCAGTGTACTCGGCAAAGTGATTCTAAAAAAGAACACACCTACCGCCTAAATATTTCGTGTTGGTATCATGTGACCTCACGACTATGACGCGGATGACGTGCAACGGTAAGTAAATTAGATGAAGTATATCACTGTATACCACTTTCTCTATATAAAAACTGACTTAATTCAGTTTTTTCTTATAAAAAACTAAACGTTTTTTAATCTGTATGGTTCATAACTTAGGCTATTTATTGATTTCCACCTTATTTAGCCGCATATATTTTGTAAAGGTAAAATATGTGCAATTTTCTATTAATATGAATGTTCATTTAACTAGTTTTTAGGTGAACTGATGATGTGTGTAGATTCATTTACGAAACGTTTTTAATAAAAGAATGAAGTAGCTGGTATCCATTCTTTTATTCTCTAACTTCTGACCAAAAATCCTACACATATTTAAAACATTTATAAAGTTAGTGATAATTTGCCTACAGACACCTAAAACAAGAGGCTGATAAAAACAGAATAAACTAAGGTATCAAAACCTAATACTAAATACCATATTTAAAAGAATTATTGAAGTTGAATACGCTGGCAATAAATCTTGTCCAATAAAAATACTATTTATTCGGTATATTTATATTGTTACAACTTTTTTCAATCTCTAAGGTGACATATAAAGTTTTAACTAGAAATAAAACATTTAATCACATTCTCAAAAAACAATCTTTCCACTAGTAGCTCAAGTAAAAAAATATTTTTGTGTTATAATAATGATGAAATTAATAGTGGATGCAATCTTATCTTATCTTAATGAATGGGGACAATAATAAATAATAATAAGATATATTAAGACATTTTTGTGTTTATATGAAGCCAGCACTAACAAACCATTAATAAGAGTGACCGCTTCGGGATAAGGATACTCAAAATGTAAGTCTCTATTTCTTTAATAAGTAATTAATTGATGATTTATTTTCTAATCAGCAGTGTATGGAACTGACCCCTTAATGTTAACATACACGACAAATATAAATGATTTTTAATGTCTTTGGTAAATAAATAATTCTCTTCACATAACTCGACTTACAACAAATATTTCCTATAACATATAACATTATATATTATTATTTGCCATTTTTTTGTAGCAGGTAATTTAAATCTTTATTTTAGATTTTTGGTACCAAATTCTTTGAGCTTCTAGTTCCTAACAGCTTCAATCTTTTCTATATCCTTGTTGATGTATTCTTTTTTAATGTAGTTTCTTACAGGCACGGTTCTGTTAATTATTATCTTTGTTTGTCTTCTTGGTAGCTTTTTGTAGGTATTGTGTTTCTATTACAATCATCAACAGTTTCAGCGTATTCTACCGATTAAGGTACCGTTTCTGACGGATATTCTCAAATTTAAATTGATATCATGTAATGGAATAAACTATCTTGCAATAAAGTCGTCCCTAGAACGCAACTCAGCAATATTGGTAATATAATTTTAAAGTCCGGTTTAATGGTTAAACACCAATTAGAGTTACTATGAAGAAGTGACCCATCTGGAGTGAGATTTTCGAGAAGAACGAAATAATTAAAAGTGATAGGGCATAATAAGACTATTAGAGATAATTGATGGGGTTTTATAACATAGACGAAAAAACTTAGATGGAAAACAAAGCCAAGCTCAAGTTATTCTTCCGAAAAGCAGAGTTATGGAGATGTCACTGCAGTGTCAGTGAAGTTCATTTGGAGATAAACAAGAAGTAAGTGAAAATAAGAAATCCGTTGGTACTGTTAATGCACAAAATGCAGAAAATAAGAAATCCGTTGGTGCTGTTAATGCATTAAATGTTTGGCTAGTAAAGGTTCAAGAACGAAGAACTAGGGCATGATGAAGCAATATTTGGTAGGTGTACCTTTTGAAAGGATCGCTGTAGACATTTTTGGATTGTCTTTGCGTACATTATCTGCAATCGGTGCATCTTGGTGATGATTGTTTACTTCTTTTTAAATCTCCAGAAACCTATTATTCACTTCCCAGTTCCCAATATAGATCAAGGTCGAAATCCAACATCCAATTTATTTGACAAAATGTCAAATGCAAAAAAATGTGAAAACTATAACCACACTCTTACATCTATGATTTACCTTAAATATGTTTTTTCAAACTTATCAAAATTTAATTTTAAAAGCGTTTTTCCAATTTTATACCCGTAAAATGCATTTTAATTTTTATTGAATACTAAATTAACAGATTAGATAAAAATTTCGAAATGACTTACACAAATGTTTTTAATCAATGCAACTGAAACCTATAAGCCATATAGGACGCAAAAATAGACCCCAGTACTCGTCATTCAAGTCTTTTATTTTTTATTTAGACATTGCTAAAGACATTAAACAAATTTTCATAATGTTCGTTCCTTTAGTTTCGGCCTGTGACTATATTCTGTGCTAGAGAAATGTAATGAATATTTTCATATTGCAAGATGTATCTATTGTAATTTATTTTCTTCATATTCCAACCCTTTGTAGTAAATTTTATATAGATTGAGCTTTTGAGTTTTGGGCCGACAGCAAAAAATTATTTAACATATTTTGTTTGGATATCTTATATAGAATTAAGTGCTAATAGAAAAACGATTATTTTTGTATTATTTAAATTTATGACGTTGCATTGATTTACATAAGCACACGTGCTTATGTAAATCAGCCAATATTGCCAATATTAATTGTAGCTTAAAGTAAAAAATTATTCATTCACAAAATAAATCTGCATCAATTAAAACAAAGTATTAAATGTTTATTTGTGAAATTTTTCAGTCGTTTATAGGTTATATATACATAAAAGCTCAACGCTTTCAAAGAAGCTGAAGCTGTTTTCATTTAAAGATCCTTTTTGTGTGGGGGATCATTCCATTCTGGATTTGATTTTACAGTTTCTGGTGTAACTTCGCTGTTTCCACTACTTTCCTTCATTCTTCTCCCTTTTTGATTGTTCTTTCCATATTTCTAATTTCCATTCTCCTTTCTCCATTCTCCTCTTCTACTTGTTTCGATCTCAGTTTAGGTCTGCGTTTGGTCTACCTTGTGGTATCCATTCCGTTATAACTCTTAACGGATTGCTCTTCGTTCTTCTTATTATGTGTCCATACCATCCAATTCTTTGGGCTTTTGTTGCTTTAACTATGTTCTCTTGACCTATCTATTCTTACATTTCGTGATGCATCCATTGTCTTGCATCCTCTTCGTTTTCCCTCTTTGGTCCTAGTATTTTTCTTATAATCACTTTCAATTGCTCTTTTTGTCGTTTTGTAGATTTTCATTTTTGTTTTTCGACTTATCTTCTAATCTCTAAACATTTTTTTATTTCTATAGAACGCTGTATTTCTCGCTTGAATTCTTCTTTTTATATCTACACTTTCATCTCTTCTGTTGACTAGTACTCTCAAATATTTGAATGTTTCAACCTCTTCGAAACTATTATAAGTTCTGTTATTTGTGTCTTCTTTTTATTGCTTACGTTCATATATTTCAGTATTTATTCAGTAAATTAATTGCTCGGTAGTTTTTGTATATTCTATTGTCTCCTTGTTTTGGGATTGTCACTATAATTCCACTTTCATTCTTCGGGCAATATTTCTTTACTCCATATTTTCTCTCGTTTTTAAGTTTGTATATTTTCTTTTTCACTTATGCATAGGTCAATTCTTCTTTTTCCTTATCTTGTTCCGCGTTCGTTATCGTTTCTCTTTATTCTTTTGTATCCGTTTCTTGATATATTTATTCGAAATACTTCTGTCATTTTTCTGCTTCTATAGCTATATTTACGCCCGGTTCCACCAACGTGACTTAAGTGAAAATTTGATCTTAAGAAATAGTTTTTACTTAAGTCCATTAACTTTCGTTCCACCAACTAAAAATATTTACTTAAGTATAAATATTTTCGCTTAAGCTCAAGTCAGCTATTATGACGACTTAAGTAAAAATTTTAACTTGGAGCACATTAATCTGTCATGTATATTGACATATAAGTGAGGTTACATTTAAATTTATTCTGTATAATTGTTATGTTAATTTTCGCATTTTTTGATATAATTTAATTTTTATATTCCTATTTTTCATAAATTCTACCGAAATCTTTAATAAAATGGAGTATATAATAGCTGATAGTGTATATACAGTTATACGTAGATATTTTAGTGTTGATAGGATTTTTTCTATGTATATATATATATATATATATATATATATATATATATATATATATATATATATATATTTTAATTCCACGGAAGTGTACAGTTTATCGTGTATATAATAGAAAATAGTGTGTGATATTTGCAAATGTCCATTTTCGGTTACCTAGTTTTAAGTATTGGTTCAATGGATTTGAGTTGTGTCTTTTATTTTCTGTTTCTATCTCGTTTATAATTTCTGTCACTTTTTAAACATTTTTTTTTATTTCAATAATTTCTTTGTCTTTTGCCTTTGATCTTTGTACTTTTCTCGTTCATTTTTTTTGCTTGTGCTTAATTATTTTAATCGTGTTTAATTCTTTTCTTCCACTATTAATTTGCATTCAACCCATTCGTTTTTTTTTATTTTGCATTTTGCCAACCAGTTTCTCTGCTGCATTGTTTATTCCTTTTTTAATTTTTCCCCACTATTCCTCCATTTGCTGTTCTTTGAACAGCATCTCTGTATTTATTTCTTGTTCAAATATCTTCTTCTTAGTTCTTTCTCTTTTAATTTATCTATTACCTATTTTCTCTCTGGTTTTTCCTTTCGTTCTTCGTTGTTTTTATTTTACATTTTGTAATCACTGGCATATGGTCCGAATCGATGTTGAGCCCTCTATGAGATCTAACGTCATTTATCGATTGTTTGTGTGTCTTTTTAATCAGTACTATTGAGTTTTTACCTGTAACCTCTCTGAAGCAATTTTGTTTGCTTATTTGGGCGTTGAACTCTCCTATAATGATTAGTATATCTTCTCTCGGGATTTTCTTGGCATTTACTTCTAGTATTTCACAAAATGGTTGTTTTGTTATTATAGACTAGTATTTAAAAATAGAAAGATTGAATTAAACTTTTTTTTTTCATTCATTTAAGAAGTCCGCAAAGGTTGGTGTGATAATCAGATGCAACAACTCGTATTTATTATTTCTAAGTACGTGCCCCAAATATGCTGTCTTTCACATTTTTAATGGCGGTCAAACGTTCTCTTTCTCTTCCCATTCTGTGCAACACCATTTCGTTCGTAATATGATCGGTCCATGGTATCTTCAAAATTCTCCTAAAAAGCCACATATCAAAAGCTTCCAGTTTTCTCATTAAGTCAACATTAACAGTCCAGGCTTCGACACCATAAAGAAGAATAGAGTGGATATAAAATTTTACCATCCGATATCGGATTTGCAGATTGAGTCTTTGGTTACTCAGAAATTTCCTCATTTTCAAAGAGACTGCTCTTGATTGCTCTATTCTTAAGCTAATTTCTGATTTCCCTCTTACTTATAACCATGGTTTTTGTTTTCTTTATGTCTATTGTTAAACCAAACTGTTCAACTTAAGTATCATAAATTGGGTTTAGTAACGTCTGCAGGTCTGTCTCACTTTCGCCGATAATGACTATCGTCAGCATAACGGATGTTATTTATATTTTCACCATTTATCTTTTACCCTTCTGTACAGTTTTTAAGTGCTTGCGTAAATAACTCTTCGGAATATATATTAAAATAGTAATGGTAAAAGTACACAGCCCTGTCTCACTCCTCTACTTATCTGTTGCGCATCCGTGCTATTTCCATCTAATGTTACCACAGCCTGTTGGTTCCAATAGAGGTTTCTCACTATGTTAATGTCATTTTTGTCGAGTCCTTTTCTCTTTAAACATTCCATGAGAATGTAATGTTTAACTTTGTCGAAAGCTTTCTCATAGTCAATAAACGAAACGAAAAGATATTTTTGTTGGTCTCGACTATACAGAGCTTCCACTGTTCCGAAGCCGTTACGAAAGCCAAACTGACTATTACTCATATTTGCTTCGCACTTTCTCAATATTCTTGCATGTATATGTTTAAAAATGTTTTTAACAATTGTGATCATGTTAATAAAGACAATTAATATGGTTCAAACAGAAGAAAAATGCGTTGGAAAGGCTCCTTTGTTGAAGAACTCTACAAGTAAAATTTTTTCAATTATTTCTTTAAATTCGCCAAACAATTCCTTTGGTTTTTTTTGTGTCATAAAGAAATTAGAAAGTTTTTTTGCTGGGCTCGTTAATTTTAGCTATTAAAGTAGTAACACCAACTCTGTGTTCATAAATTTATAAACATAAATAATTCATAGACCTCGGCTATAACTTTCATTCTTGAAAACTCTAATATTCACTTTTTTTAATAAAATATCTTATATACCACACAGAAAAGATCTTTTCTATTTCATTAAAATCTACAAAAAGTAAGAAGAATTTTTTCATCGTAAAGGACACTGTGAATGTATAAAAATAGTAATATATATATATTTAAACATGTAACTAACAAAACAACTTTATATGTCAAAATCAATTTGATCCTTTATATACCTGAAAGTTCACATATTACTGAGAATATTTCATTAAATATGATGGTCCAGCTAACTATTTAACTAGAGTAGTAATAAATAATTTTTAAAAACTAATTAGAATAAAATTACTTAATCATAGACATATTTATTTAACAATAAAATTCAATAATTTGACTTCAAAACAAAACGAAATTTGACTGTACTATAACCCAAGTTCATTAATGGATGTTTTAAATTGACTATCGATATTTTACAAACGATTATAATCGTAGAACAGTGGGTAATTAGAAACTTTGTGTACTGATGTCTTTACGATTTATAGTCATACAAAATCCTGCATAAACAACTTTGTGAGAGAAGGAAGGATCATTCCAAGGTCTTCTCTAATTAGATTTTTTTTCGATGACTCGTTAATATTGATTCTTGAAGTGGCCATAAAATACCTATTGTAGCAGTTCTAATAAAGTTTATCGTGGATTGATTTAACATTTCCTGTTAATGTGCTAAAAATGGTAGATCTTGTTTTTTGGTAAAAATGGTAAAAATGTCTAAACATATTTAATGAAATAATGAAAATTTGTAAATAAATAAATTTCTTCTAATTTCTATTCTGATCTCTTCTATTGTGTCTTATTTGAACTATTTTTGGTAAAGGTCACCCTCGTAAAGGGGTTGTTAGGTATAGTAATTTTACAAATAGGTCAAATAGGTTGAAGTTATCTTGGGAATTACATTACTCTAATTACCATAAGACAGTATACCTCGCATAGCCTCGTTATTTATCTACCAGGTTAGGTACACCGGGTTGACTCTTGTCTACCACTTGTATAGGTGAGTTTGACAATAAGACCGCTTGATGCTACGAATTATTAGTCTGACACATTGCATCCTTTTTTACTATACGTTAATTCTTCTATTTGACTACGTGTTTAATAAAAAATTGTTACCCCGCCATTCATTCAAAAGAAAGAATGCATCACCGATGTATCATTCAAAACCCGTTCTTTTCTAGTATTATTTTTGTTTTTGATTTATTTTATATTAAAGAACATGTCATAAAGAACAAGAGATTTCTTCTCTTTCAAAAATTCCGTCGAATAACTTGTTGGAAACTAAAGGAGATGTAGGAATGTGCTTTTTCACTTAAGGCTCTTTTCTCAGTTATAGCATACTGCGATTTGAAGTGGGCGTATCACTTACTTTTCTACACTGCTATGTCAGACCCTACGTGACTTCCTAATAGTTTGGATGTTTATTCAGTGGCGCCGGCCCACGGGTTGTTTAAAATAAATGCATTATTCTCCATTCAAATTAGTTTTGTCGGAATACTTTTTTTTAGATTAATTATCGTAGATAATGTTTTAAAAAGAATTAATCACATTTTTAATTTATATGTCTTAGCTAAACATAGTATTAAATAAAAATTTGTGAAACGTGACTGCAAAAAACACCATGGTGTTTATTTATAATAAATTTAAATTTTGTTATATTAATATTAATATATAATTAATATTTTGTTAATATTTGTTAGAGAAAACTGATATTAGCGTAGTAAAAATTAAACAAAAAATATTTTTATTTATCTATAAAAAATTGGTACCTGCGAAACCATCATAATAGTAAATGTATTTATCTGGCAAGTATTTCGAGGCGACGCACTGCGAGGAAAATGTTCTCTGAATGGAATATACATTATTTTAATATATTTATAGGTTGCAGTTACATAAGAAAAGTATCCAATTGATGAATAAAACACAAATCGTGGATAGTTATTTCATCATATCAGTGGCATTACAGCTCGTCATGAGCCAAAGGCTTCTTCAGAACAATCTTCCATTCGCCCCTGCCTCTGGCAACTTTCTCCATGCTTTAACTCCGATGGATTTTAGATCATCCTCTATGTTATCTTGATACCTAAGTTTTGGTCTTCCTCTGGATCGTCTTCCCACTGGTCCTCTTCGGTCGAAAATTTTTCTGATCGTTTCATCTTCATCTCGCCTAATTACATGTCCTATCCATCAAAGGCGTACTAATTTAATAAATTTTACAACGTCAGGTACTACACCTGAAGAAGCATCGTAGTTTACTTTATACGATCTTTTTGACCAAGCACCATCAGCTATAACGGTTATTAACCCATTTCCGTCGGAATCTACTTCACCAATTTCTTTGGCTAAAGCTAATTCCTCCCGTCCAGCCTCTTCTAAGGAATCACAAAGTTGATAAAGAAAATACAAGAATGAAAGAACTAAAATGGATTCTAATTCAAGCGAACTAACTGACCGTACCCATAGAGAAATAAAAATAAGACCGTACCGTACGCTCATGAGATTTGACGTCACTAATGCGATAACGATCAAGCTCAGCGACAATGATGAGGAACACGTTTCACTATTAGATTTCAGTATTTTTTAGCAATTTTCTTCAAAGTTTGAATACGCTTTTCTCGATTATTACTGGACACAGAAAGGTGAAAAAAGAATCAACGATTACAGAAAAAAAAACTCTTTCAACTGATGGGCGTGAAAAGTTTGGTTATAATAGAACGTTAAACAGTATAATCCAATTTTTCAACAGAAAATTCAAAAAAATAAAAAAAGTAAAACCATCAGTTTAAAGGCAACATAATTTCGTATAACATGTCCAAATTTCGAGACATTTCGTCGGTAAATAACACAGAAAAAATTTTGGTGCACCGATAAAACAGCCTTAATAGCATATTATTATCGAGGTTTATATGCAGTAATATATAAACTACGTCAATTCCATCTTCAAAACAAGTTTAAGATCAGCCAAACATTCAAGAGAACCATACACACCAGAAACTTACCGGATGCCCTATATTTATAATTCATTTAGAAATCTGTACATTTGACTGAACATACAAGTAATTGAACTTTGAAAAATTAAAGGCAGTTATGTCAAGCACAATTTTAATAATCAAATCTTGCCCAAGTACTTTCGATTTCTACAGCATCATCAGGGGCATTTCGTCAAATTTGGGCTATTGACGAAATGCCCCTGATGATGCTGTAGAAAGCGAAAGTACTTGAGCAAGATTTGATTATTAAAATTGTGCTCGATATAACTGCCTTTTATTTTTAAAAATTCATTTATTCGAGCATCTTATATCAATATACGAGTAATTATCACCTTTTGTCTTCATCTAAACAAGATATAGATGAACAATGTTCTAGAGATCTGACCTAAACATAACTCATGATAGGATAAGAAAAACTCAATAAACTATAGCGAAAATTTTCGTATACGAGTTTTTGTATACAACGTATACACAAATAAACACACTACTACTATACACTATAAGACATACTTCCAGGATGTCCTTCGATTTTGTACACAGCAAAAATTTTTCTCTGCTTGGTTATGATCTTACAGCGCAAGATGCTAACTTTGGAAATTAGAATTCTGGTTTTTTATTCTAAAAATAAACCATAAATTGTACTCAGCATTAATGATTCAACCATCGAACCTCCCAAACATAACTGAGAGATTTTTCTCTCTTAGCAGGAGTTACACCCAAAACACTATTCGTGGCTAAACCGTCATAAAAACTCGTATGTGCCCGTATTTTGGCATTATATTCCTCGGACAACACAAAAAGAAACTTTTCATCTCCCTACCAAAGTACTGACATCTACCAGCAACGAACTTCCTGACAAATAAACTGACAGTGTAGCGGAAACTTCACGTTATAAATCATGGAAAAAGGAAATATACCATTACATGAAGTAGGTAGTACAGTAGAACAGTACAGTTCACTGTCTCAATCTGAGTAATAACGGTCCCAAAAGAGATTAAATAAATAAAAATAAGTCCTAATAGTAATAGTCCTAATACCGCAGCTTCTTTATAAATTTATCTAAGTTGGTCTGCTTAGATTTTCAAGGTCAATTTTGGGTCAAAATACATTTTAAACCTTATCTAAGAAGTTCATTAACTTCAAAATATTCTTATGACGTGACACCCAAACAAAGTATAATCACCTTTATTACAGTTTATTTTTGCTAATATTAAAATTTATAATTCGCAGTGTGATAAGAACCCAAACCAAGCTATCTGCTTTTAATAGTATTTAACTATGGGATTGATTTTTTTTCTACCTTATTATCAAATCATTAGCGTTGTTTATTTTTTAATTCGATAAATGGTCATTCCAAATTTATTTAAATTTAAAGGTCAACTTTTTGTGGTTTCTGAAAATGGAACTGGATTTTAAAGAACAAATGCCATCCTAAGCTAAGATATTATGAAGGTAAACTGTGAATTATTTTAACTTTTAATAAGCAGTTATGAAAATTTTTTAAATAGTGGACAATTACTCAATTAGCAATAGTAATGGAAATAATTATAAAAGTCGATATTAAAACAGTTTTAACCGGCGCGTTAGAGGGCAAAGGTCTCTATTTCAGTTAAAGATGTATGGCTGGCAATAAGGAATTTCTTACTCTGATATTTCTTACTCTGATATAAACTTTATAATCTGGATGAAGTTTTTAAGACACTAAGTTTCTGAAGCTTTTGTGGTGTAGAAGAAAGGCTAGCCACGTGGAAGAGATCTTCTTGTTCTTTTTCTAGTTCCATGACAGTTATTGATCGTTGGATATTATGTTTGACTTTATTGACAGCAGCTTGAATGATATAGTCCATTTTTCGTATCATTGTCTTACCTTAGACCTTACCCTCAAATTGAAGATGATATGCGAAAATTTATAATTTTAAAGGCATCTCATAATGAGACCGAAGTATTACAGTTTTCCGTCTCTAGATTTTAACATTTTGTTAAAAAAAAACATGCAGAAGTTATAGTTAAATATATTTAAGTTAAGTTAAATACATATAGTTAAAACTTTTTAAAAAGTGTCGTCAAAATTTATGTATTAGCATAACGTTTTCGATCCAATCAGATCATTCTCAGTGCCTTATGTAGTTGAAGCTAACAATAAATTTGTGGCATGTTTACATCATGTAATCCATATATGGATGTCACAGCGACAACTTTATTGTTAGCTTCAACTACATAAGGCACTGAGGATGATCTGATTGGATCAAAAACCTTATGCTACTACATAAATTTTGACGACACTTTTTAAAAAGTTTTAACTATATGTTTTTATACCAAAATTCAAATTGTGGAAGTATTGTAACTACTGTAGGTGTTTTTATACGATGATATACATCTAACTACTGGGATTTTCCCATTAATTTTTAACATTTTGTTGTTTGTTTTAGCCGTTTAAAGACCTTATTTCAAATTTGGTCAACTCAGCTTAGCTTTACTAGTCCTTTGTATACCCACATCTCAAAGGCTTCCAAGCATGGCCTGACTTAAAGTTCACGCTTTCACTCAATATAGTAGCACCGGAAATATGTAATACATTTCTACAAATGTAGCTCGGGATCGCTCTAATTAGCTTTTAGATTCTACGGTTGAATTTCAACTCTCATTAATATTTTTGTCGAGACACAAAAGTTTGTCCACTTTGTCTAATTCGGCATCGTCGACTGATATACCGTATATATTATATTATCCTCTGTATAATATACGTGCCATTAATTCTTTATACATTTAAACGTACCATGCTGCAGCGTTAAATAAAAAGGAGAGGAATGTTGGTTTTTTTAAAGAATTAAGTTGCCAGATCATAAAATCCCAAATTTTAAACCGTTCTACAATTTAGGCTCTTCCAAGAGATGCTGCAGAACCTGAGCTCCAGGTCAGACCTAAAGGGCCGCAAGTTGAGCAAGCGTTGATCATTTAATAGTATATTACATAACGAGAGTTGTACGAAGCTTATTACATGCGAGTAAAAAAGTTGCGCGCGAGCCGCGTAGCGGCGAGCGCAGTAATTTTACAAGCATGTAATAAGCTTACAACTCAAGTTGTGTACTATACTTTTTCTACCATTATTTTCGTTTATAAAAATAAAAATTAAATTACCACTATATTTACACTGACAGATTAATAATTTTTAATCTGTCAAAATAACGTCTGTTAATTCGTTTCCATGGTAACTCGACCAACTGACTTACGAGGCTTATGTGATATTACACATTTTTATAAAACAAGCGTAATTTTTTTTATTACGTGCTAGTCATTACGTGTCAGTATCTGTTATGATGCATTTACGTAGCATCCAAATAGTAGGTAATATACAATTTTCTAGTAAGAGAGTAGAAAAAAGACATTTTGTTATCAATGCCTAGATGACTGATAATATTTCTTGTTTCCGTTTTGCGCAGATTTTTAATAGAAATAGTGTACTGTTTTTAACTATCTGAATCAAAATTGTGTAACCAGTATGTATCGATTCTTCATCTTATTTTATTTAAAAACATCTTTTTTGGCAAAAATACCACAATTTAAAACACATCATACTTAAACACGCTCCAAACGCAGGGTTAATATATTTTTACGCAAGATCATATTATAATGAAGATTTCGACCTTCGTTTTACAGCACAAACAACAACACAATATATTATAGTACTTATATTTTTTATATGTCTATATCCACATTGCCAAAGTAAATATCTTTGATTAAGCTTAACCAAATGATAATAGACTTATTAAAAAAAATTAACGTTTAGACTAAAGCAGATAGGAAATTCTGTTTAATCATTTAGTACCTTCAATAAAAAGGTTTTTTTTTGACAAAAACAATAAATAACGGCTGTGGTTTTATATATTTACCGTATGTGATTTCAAAATATACACACACTCTAATCAGCAAAACAGCAATAAAACTATAAGATTATATAAAATGAAAACAAAAAATTAAGACCATAATAAGAACATAAAATAAAGATACCTTGACAACACTTGTGTATAGACTCATTATCAGAAACTATTATTATCTTCTCAAGTAGATATATTGGCCGATATTTAATCTATTTGTCAGAGAGTTAACTCCTAAAAATTATACGAACAAGCTGAATTTTGCAGAGAATATTAATTTTGGGACCTCCAAAAAAGATACAAAAAAGTTTACCACTTTTACCCTCGGGCTTTTACCAAGAAATTGTACACCATAGAAAAAAATGTTTCAAATAAAAAATGTAACTGAGATAATTTTAATCAAAAATGTTTATTACCATTTTTTGCGTATAATGAACCGTTCTCTTAGAAACAACGCTTAAAGCGACCGTCGATTTTGCATGTCAGTTACTTGCGCGAAATCAATGTTCAATAAGATTTGTATCAGCTCAATGGTAAAAATTCGATATCTGTTGATCCAAATGTCTTATCGACAAAAATCAAAATGCGTTTTAAAGACGAAGAGTGCAGATTTTGTATGCAGTTTTTGTATTCTGCCGAGAATAAACTCAGTTTTTATAAAGGTGTTAAATAAATTAACGTAACGCGATTTTTGCCATTTTTATGATTCTCGTGAGATCAATACAATTGATCACTTTCATTGCCCAGTTGCAATAAAACGATCACACGTCACGAGAAATGCATTTAAGAAGACGGTTTTAAATCTAGTTTATTGCAGAAGTTTTGTTCTTTTAAAAAACGTACTAGTTTAATTAAAAAAAGTTTTAAATGTTTTAGATCGTTTGTTGTGTGAAAGTTTAAATCCTGCGTTTTTATTCATATTTCAAATCTTCTTCTTCTTCTTCTTCTTCTCCTTTAGCCTTTATTTATCCATTGTTGGACATAGGCCTCATCCAATTGATTCCATGCTTCCCTATCTTTTGCAATTATCATCCACTGCTTTCCAGCTACAGCTGTTATATCGTCTATCCATCTCTTTTTGGGTCTTCCCACGCTTCTTTTTGTTTCTCGAGGTCTCCAGAATGTCACTTTATGAGACCATCTGTTGGTGTCTTGTCTTGCTACATGTGCTACCCATTGCCATCTCAATGTCGCTATTTTTCCCATGATGTCGGTTACTTTAGTTCTTTGACGTATTTCGGTGTTAGGAATTTTGTCTCTGAGGCTTATATTTAACATGGCCCTCTCCATGGCCCGTTGAGTTACTCTTAATTGTTCTGCCATTTTTCTTGTTATTGCCATAGTTTCCAATCCATAAGTTGCAACTGGTAGTATACAAGTGTCATAGGTTTTTCGTTTTAAGTGTATTGGGATTTTTCTGTCTTTTAAAATGAAGCTCAACTTACCAAAAGCAGCCCATGAAAATTGTGTCCTTTTTAAATTTCTGAGGTTTGATTTTCCTTTTCGTTTTTAATTGCATGTCCTAGGTTATATATATATATATATATATATATATATATATATATATATATATATATATATATTTATTGTTCTACCTTTTCTATATTGATGTTATCTATCGTGATGTTTTCTACGCTGTTGCTTAATATCTTTGTTTTGTCGAGATTCATTTTTAATCCTATTTGATTCGATTTGTGATTTAAATCTTGTAGCATTGATTTTAGTTCATGGATATTTGTGCTTATTAGTACTATGTCGTCTGGAAACGCAAATGGTTAAGATATACTCCATCTATTTTTAATCCCTTTTCGGCCCAATTTAGTTTTTTGAAGACATTTTCTAATGATAAAGTAAATAACTTGGATGAGATGGTGTCGCCCTATGTCACACCTTTGCCAAGGTCTGTTTTCATAGTTTCCAGATCATCATCTATTTTTATACGAAAAGTAGCATCATCGTATATATTCTTCAGTAGTGCCGCATATCTTGAATCTACTCTGCTGTTAAGAAAGCCCATTTCTGCCATATTACAAATGCCTCACATTTATTGAAAAACGCAAAACTAAAATTTCATGCTATGGGTTTTAAAGGTTAATCTCTAGAAATGGAAACTTTATAGTGACCAGTCAATGAAAGGGATAATTGTATTGATCTAGTTAGAATCATAAAAAATGGCAAAAATCGCGCTAAGTTTATTTATTTAACACCTGTGTAAAATCTGAGTTTATTTGCGGCAAAATACAAAATCTGCATACGAAAGCTGAACTCTTTACCTTTAAAACGCATCTTGATTTTTGTCGATAGGAAATTTGGATCAAAATATATCGAATTTTTAGCGTCGAGCTGATACAAATTTTATTGAATATTGATTTCGCCCGCGTAACTGACATGCAAAATGGATGGTCGCATCAAGCGTTGTTTCTAAGAGAACGGTTGATTATATACAAAAACTGCTTATAAACATTTTTGTTTAACATTATCTCACTACAGTTTTTGTTTGAAACATTTTTTCTACGGTGTACAGATTCTTGGTAAATTGATTTTTTTTTGTAACAATAAAACACTGAAAACTTTGTTTTCAAACTTCCACACAATTTATTTTAAATCTTATCACTACAGCTGTTTCGGCTGATTGCCTTTCTCAAGTGATCTATTTTTGGCTTGGGTTTACAAATTTATAGTCTCTAATGAAATAGGTTGAGGAGGGGAGAACTGTTTGTCTCAAGTTGGTCATTTAGAATTATATCTGTGTTTTTTAATTTGTTAATTTTCATAGATTCTAACAAAGATAGCTTAAGGCCTTTATTTTGAATGTGAAGAATTTTAAATTTGTCATTAAAAGAATGATTATGATCTAGAAGGTGAAGTGCGTATGTCGAATATGTTTTTCTATTCTTCTAATTCCATCAAGTAACGGTCGAATCCATCAATGTTTTTTTTTGTGTTTTTACCCCCCTGTGAGGGGAGTTTTAGGGGAAGCTTTGGGGTAAAAGTGGTAAACTTTTATGCACCTTTTTTCGGGTTCCAAAATAATATTCTCGGCAAAATTCAGCTTGTTCTTATGATTTTTAGAGGTTTGGTAGCATTTTCCTATCTGACGACTGGAATAATTATACAATAATGTCACTACTTTTGTGAACACTTTAACTAAAAGAAAAATAGTTTGGCAGCTGAATACCTGTCTGTATACATGGAAGGATAAATAGTAAAGAACTATTGTACCTTTTGTAAAATTTTTCAATGAATACGAATATATAGGTCGCCCAAGTGGTAACCATTTGTTATTTATACATTTTTTATAAATACCTGTATAAATAAATTTTCAAAGTTATTAACAATTTAAAGTCGTGAAAGTTTAGAAGATTTGGTCTAACTTTGAGTCGTCATAACTTTTTAAATAGAGCATATTTCTCTAACAGCTGCACATAAAAAGTTTTAACCTATTTTGACAATTTACTATTGAAAAAAATGGAAAAAACTTACTTTTTTATTGCGGTAACAAGCAATAATCAAATAGTTTTTCGGCTTTGCAGAATCAACAAATACACGACGTGCTGCGCAGTAGTCATCTGCGTACATCTGTCGTCATTAGCGCTACGAAAACTGTTGATGAACTTTTTATATAGAATATATACAGCATTTTGAAGTTTTTTTTATTTGACATCAATATGATGTTCTCATTATTACAATCTGGTCTATTATAAGAACAATAAGCAATTTAATTCTAGCATAACTTAACTAAAAGAGTCCAATAATACCAAGTTACACTATTTAGCGTTCATAGTTTTAATATCTTAAATTAGTATACCACTTTCAGTTGTACAAGTGCGTAGTAACCTTGCGGTATACTATAATTATTCATAATATACATACTACATTCAAACGTATTATAATTTTATATAAAATATTTTTTATAACAAGTCTATAACACCTAATTTAATAAATTAAATAAAATTAAATAAAATTGAATAAAATTATAAACAATTATAAAAAATTTAAAAAAATTATAAAAAATAAAAAAAATGTAAAAATTAAATAAAATTATATCAAATTAAATAAAATTAGATTAAATTAAATTAAATTAAATGAATTAAAATAAACAAAAGTTTGTTTTAGAAATTTTATAGTGTTTTATGGATAAGTATTAACAAATGAAAAGGTTTCAATGAAAATTAATTAATATACCTCCCATTATTCATGATTATTTTTAAAATATAATGATAATCAAATTGAAATAATTTTATATTACTATGTTTACAAATTTTGAAAATTACTTAAATTATTTAACAACATTTTTAAAGAAAATTATTATGATTTTTAAAATTTAAAAACTTAGTGTACAGGCATAAAATTTCATTAACCACATATACCTAGTCCTCCTCAATCCTTTAGCCCTTGTCAGGGCGTAGTGACACCCTAAATATTGTTAGTCTGCTGTCTCCATTGACTGCGATCTTGTGCCATATGGACGGCTTCATGTAGGGATTTTCCCACCAAACTCTTCATTTGGTCTACCCATCGTATTGGAGATCTTCCTCTTGGTCTTCGGCCTTCTACCTTTCCTTCTACTACCAATAGTTCCATGGTGCCCGTTCTTCTAGCTATGTGGCCGAAGTAAGTTAGGTATGCTTGGTTTACTTTTTTTAGTAGCCTGTCTTTTATATGAAGCTCTTCCAGAATTGACAGGTTGGTTCTATGTTCTGTCCAGGACACGCGTAGAATTCTTCTATATACCCACATTTCGAAGGCTTCGATCTTACTCCTATCGATTTTTTTGAGAGTCCATGTTTCAGCTGCATATGTAGCAATGGGAAAAATAAGGGCATTGACCAACCTGAGCTTAGTATTCCTTGTTATTGTTCGGTCTTTCCATATTTTAATTAATTTAGCAGTTGCGGTTCGGGCCATTCCTAGTCTACGTTTGATTTCTGAGGAACAATCACCATTGTTGGTTATCAGAGAGCCCAAGTATACAAATCTGTCGACTACTTCGAAAATCCCTATTTGGCGTATATGCGGTAGATTATTATTTGCTCTGTCTACAATCATTATTTTTGTTTTTCCGGTGTTGATTTGAAGTCCGAATTCTTCACTTATTCGGCTTAGCCGTTCGATGATGGTAATCATTTCGACTTCATTCGCTGCTAGTATAAGTGTGTCATCTGCGTATCGCAGGTTACTGATTTTTCTGCCTCCTATAGTGATTCCTCCATCCCATTCATCTAGTACTTTTCTCATTATATATTCAGAATATATGTTGTACAATAATGGTGATAGTATGCAACCTTGTCTAGTTCCTTTCTCTGTTTTGAATGCATTTGAATATATTCCATGTACTTTAACTTTGGCTGAGTTTTTATTATACAGATTTCTTATTAGGTTAACTAGGTGGTTAGGTACTCCCATATTTTCCATTATACTCCAGAGAGGATCCCATTTTACTGAATCAAAAGCCTTTGTGTAATCTACAAAACAGAGCAACATTGGTATGTTATGTTCTCTCGCTTTTTCTACTATCTGTCTGGTGTTGAGTATTTGCTCACGCGTTCCCTTTCCTGGTACAAATCCACATTGTTCTTCGGCTATCTCTGGAAGTAGAAAGTTCTTTAGCCGTTCATTGATTATATGTAGCAGGATTTTGCTTGCATGAGGGATAAGGGCAACGGTTCTGTAATTGCTGCATATGGTTAGTGATCCTTTTTTATGGATAGGGATCAAGGTTGATTCACACCACTCATCAGGCCATTCACCTGTGATCCATATCATGTTGCACATATCCAGCATTACATCTACGCCAATTTCGCCTATTGCTTTTAGAGTCTCCGCTGTTATGCCATCGATTCCTGGAGTTTTTTTGTTTCTTAGTTGGTTAAGAGCCTTCTCTACTTCTGCTCGTAAAATGATTGGTTCAGCCTCTCTGATTGCATGTTTTTTGTGTTCTGAGACTCATGCGTAATCTTTTGAAGTGTCTTTGTATAATTCTGAGCAGTAATTTTTCCAGGTCTCTGCGATGCTCTCTATGTCGGTTTTTACTTCTCCATTAGAGTCTTGAATAGCTTGAAGTTGTGGCTTGAACTCTCGGGCTAAATATTTAACTTTTTTAAATAGTTCATGACTTTCATGGCGGTTTGTATGTTGCTCCAGTTCTTGACACACGTTATTTATATGGTTGTTTTTATCTCTGATGCAGATACATTTTATTTTCCTGTTTATCTCCGCTATTTCTTGAGTGTTGCTTCCTGTTTTTGAGATATGTTGTAGCATAACTCTTCTTTTTTCCACTAACTCTAGTGCTTCCCCTGACATCCAATGTTTATTCTTTTGGGTTTTACGCGGTGTGCACTCTTTTTCCACTGCATATATCCAGCTTTTTATTCCATTCCACGTTTTATTTGTGTCTTCTAATACTTGTGGTTTTTCTTTGCTTATCAGTTTCATCTGGAATTATTCTGCATTACTTACCCTTATCTGTTTTGTCTGATGTATTTTTCTAGTTGTGTGTAGTCTGAGCCTGCAGTTCATTTTTAGTAGTTTATGATCTGATCCACAATATGCTCCAGGCATAGCTTTTACATTTGTTATTGAGGTTTTCCATCTTTTCCGCACGAGTATGTAATCGATTTGATTTTTGTGTTCTTTATTTGGACTAGTCCATGTTGAGAGCCTTCTTGGGTGGTGTTTATAAAGGGTATTTGTTATCACTAAATTATATACCTAGTAATAACACAATATAAGAAATATAACTGTCAGCACTCCCCAAGTGCCACGATCTTCTTTTTAAGTATTTTAACCGAGCTTTACGATAGGACTGGTTATAAGTCAAAATATTCAAATTTGAAAATTTATTTATAAAAAAATTGTTTGTAACAGTTGGTACCACTTTTTGAGATAAGGGACCTGCATATTAGTATTCAGCGAAAAATTTTACATAATATAAAATAGTTTACAAGTATCCAAACTTCCATGTAAACAGAAAGGCATCCAGCAGCCGAAGCAATAATACCAGAAGAACTATATTAAAAGATCTAGATTCCATAAGCTTATTACCAAAGAATTAAATAAGGGAAAAATTCTGTTTTCAATTTTATACTATTTGTGTTTGATCGGATACTTATTTTGATTTGCTTTATGTTTGATTTCAGGAACTCGAATGGGAACCCAAAATATAGCGTTTGGAGACAAAGTCTTCCGCAAATAATTGCAGTTTTTATAAAGAATACCTTACTGTTTATCCATGGTATGAGCTTGGGATTTCCGACAATTTTGGTACCAGGAATATCTGGAAATGACCGTTCCGAAACGATTCTATTCGGTCAAGATGAAATATCCTGGATTGGTAAGTACATAGTTGATAATTTGGTTTTGACTCAGTCTGACTGTCATGGTCATAGATTTTCATATTTGGTAACATTAAACACATGTCATCCATGTCCATAGCAAATAATATATACATCTTCTATCTTTTTCTTTATGTGCCATCTCCTCTAAGAAGGTTGGCAATCATCATGGCAACTCGCACTTTCGATACCGCTGCTCTAAAGAGGTCAGCAGAATGCAGTTAAACCAAGCTCTCAGATTGTTTAACCAGGAGATGCATCTTCTTCCGCGACTCCTCTAGCCTGTATTCTTCCTTGCATTATTCATTGCAACAAGTTATAACGTTCGCCCCTCATGATATGTCCCAGATATTGCAGTTTTCTGACTTTAATTGTATTTAAAACCTCTTTGTCTTTTCCCATTCTTCTTAACACCTCGATATTTGTGACTCTATCCACCCAACTTATTCTTAATATCCTTCTGTAGGCCCATAACTCGAAGGCTTCTAATCTGTCCGAAACATCTTTCTTTAATGTCCAAGCCTCCAACCCATAAAATAATACGGAGAACACGTAGTATCTCAGAAGTCTTATATTTAAAGAAATTGAAATTTCCCTGCTGAAGAGTGCTTTTTTCAGCTTGTTGAAAGAATTTCTTGCCTGTCCTATTCTTGCCTTAATTTCTTCTACATCTTCTATAAAAGCTTGCTATTTCTTCGATGTATTTATAACTATTTATTTAGTAGCAGTACGATTGGACAGTTGTTGTGTACGAATTCAGTAACGGCACCGTACTATGAATTCGTATAAATCGAATTTATTTCGACCTCGTTTTGACATCTTCAGATGAGGGATAGCTGAATAAGAACTCCAACACCAAACCATCAAACGTTAACAGAATGTGTTCCACCTCAGCGGTAATCGTACAAAGTGTACTTGGACGGCCATGAACGAATATAATTGATTATTTATCGCTTTTCTAGAAGGAATATAATAAAAAGGGCAGATGTAGGGATGACATCAGTAGTAGAGAAAATGATAGGTATCATGTGAGTCTTTTTATTCTTCATTGTCTCCTTATTTGTATTTTAGATGTCCATATTTGGCAATCTTTTCGTTGTATTTATCACCCACAATATTGTTGTTGGGTATCACCAAATGAATTGGTAAATTTTGTCTAGTTTATTTATTAATTAATATAAGATCTGATCTATTATGTAGAACTAGTTCATTTGTGAGCACAGCGCGATCCCAAGTATAGCTAGATGTTATTCTCAAGCATACCTTCAGAGTCGTATTGATAATATTCAAGGGAGATGGTTACTTTGGAGAAGTCTCAGTTGTAACAAATGCCTGGCAGCTCCTGGTAAGATATTGGATGGTTTCTTAAACCTGACATCCATTTTGGTTTTATCGTTTTGCATCTGAGGATATTTGACGATTCAGTTAATTTTTGGTTGATAGTTAAAACTTGATCCTAAATGATAAATATGGAACCTTTTATTTCAGGGAATCTTTCTTGGCGTTAATCAATAGTTAGATACTATATTTTTGATTTAGTCTTGATTGACTAAATTAATCCAGGTGTGTATTTTTTATAATAAAATTTACATACTCCAGAAGATGAGGTCTATTTTGGACACCAGGTAGCATAATTACCACAGTCGTTATTACATTCGTATTCAGCGACCTCGAAAACTCCCCTGTAATAAAGTTGACCTCATTCCTGTCGATATTTTCTGAGTTGCAATTTTTTTATTTTCTATATACTTTGGAAAAGCATTTTCCCTACGCACAAAATGCAATTTTCATTTTACTAACATGAATTTTGTTCACAAACTTTCCTGACACTTCCCGAATTCATTTTGCTGTGGAAAATTGTAAGGTTTAGTGCTTCATTTCTCCGTCTAATTTTTGTATCGCGGCCTGCTAAATGAGTTTTTCAAGTAGACTCTTGTACAGCACGTGCTATTTCGCTTACTTCGTTGTCCTGCTGCGTATTATCAACTTGACTTAAACCCCAGAAATCTGTTTGTGTATTTCATTAGATTTACAACTACTTCTTGGTTATGAATCTTCAGCTCGTCTTCGCTTTTGATGGTATTGCGTCTGGTCTGTGACATAAAAGTGTTTCGTTTAATTACCCAGTATTAATCTGCTAGGGTATAATACTTCCTACAAAATTTGGAACTCAGGTGTTGTTGATAACCCAAATTTCTGGACCTTGTTTTGTGGCCTTGTAATAGAAGCGCAAAATATGTTCATTTATAGACACAGTCTATTTTAAGCGCATATTAATATTTAAAAGTTGACAGCGTTTTTCATGTTTTAAAATAAGGACACAAACAATTTTATTTCAAAGTGGTTTCCACTCTGTATAATTTAAAAATTTCATCCTTTACCATTCATAATAAAACCTACATGATATAGTTCAGGTTCTTAAATATGTAGCTTTTAAAAATATTAAAATATACAGATTATGGACTATGCTAGACTTGCGAGAATTAGCCTGTAGATTTAATTTATATTTAAAAAGCTTACATTTATATTTAAAAGTTAAAATTTTTGAAAATAAGGCCACAAAAAATTTTAGTCACTCACTGAAGGTACTCTAAACTTAATGGCCTAGCATTTCTTGTAATAAAAAAAAAGAACTATATTATCCCTAAAAATTGGAACAAACATTTTAAATTTTTTTCAGAAATAGATCTATTACTTTGTATATTTTTTTATTTTAAATGTAAAATTTTTTATACAATTGTTTTATTTGTTAGTGAGTTCTAATCTTTTATAACTTCGTCATTGATGAAGATAATTCAATTAAGTCAATTCAACAAATCTTTCGACTAAAATAAAATAGTAAAACATAAATATATAAAATATAGTAATCAAGGAACGAAGTCTTTTATAACTTCATTTTTACATTAAACCAAGCTAAATTGGCCACACTATGTATATCCACTTCCTATATAAAACACTTACTTGCAGGTTCTATAAATCTAATATTTATACCCATGGGTTGCTTGATCTCTGGTTCCATCACGCAAGCCATTGGAAGGAAAAGAGCAATGCAGATTATTAACATACCATTTATTGTATCGTGGCTGCTTTTCCACTTTTCCACGAAATCTTGGATAATTTTTGTTGCTGCGTCCATATTAGGGTTCAGCGGCGGTTTATTGGAGGCCCCAGTAAGTAATCTTATGTTTTGTTTATTTATTTTTCTTAGGTTGTGAACAAAGTACTGGAGTATTTACTTAAAAAATTGGATTAAAACTTGTTTAATGTAAATATAAAAGGGTGGTACTTAAAAAAATAAATGACGGTTGCATTTCGATTTAATTTGAGTCTCTTACCACCCCCTTACACGTGTTTCTGGGTCTACCGGTCATCAGAGAGAGTTTGCAAGAACACTCAAACCAAATCAAAACAGACCGACTACTAAGGCAATTATAGGAAAATAATTACCAGAGTATGTTACCAGAGACCTCTAGTGAGGAAAGATGAAGTTAAATATCGATAGCAATTAAAGTAAACTGTATAAATTACTATCATTTTTGGACTCATTGTGTCGAGTAAGAACAATAACAAAATAAACAATACCTTTATTTTATTATTGTCCTTACTCGACGCAATGAGTACAAAAATGATAATAATTTATATGGGTAAATTGTTGATGAATAGTGGAATATAAATATTCTTTTTACGATATTCTTTTTGTACTAATAACAAAAATTTAAAAAAAGGATAAGGTCCAGGTTAGTGAATTAGTATAAGCTTTCGGAAAATTATATTTCCTTTTTCAAAATATTTTACAATGTAATAAATGAAAAAAAAAATTAAGATCTACAAATGTAATGGGCCTTTGTAGAAACTTTTCAAAAGTTAGATAAAAAATACATATTACAGAGATCCATTACATTTGTACATCTTCTAATGTTATTCTTTTATTGCATTGTAAGAAATTCTTGAAAAAGGAAATAAAATTTTCCGAAAGCTTGAATCTTCAAATTGCAAATAGTATGTGTGTTGTAAAGAAACTTCTGCAAAAAGTCCAAAATAAACTATCTGCTGCATTTTGACGATGATTCCATAAGTTTAAAGAAAATGCTGAATGTCGCCTAAGACCATTTCTGAATTCACTAAAATTTCAGTAAGTTTTGTCATCAAATTCAGGAAAAATTCCTGCAACTTGTAAATATGCATGAGTTGTTTCTTTAATTAGGAGTAGTAATATTAAAGTTAGCATTTTAACGCAAACTGCAAAATTTTCCACGTTAGAATTAAATTTACGGTTTAAACAAATTTCTCCTAGCTTTCGAATCACTGATTGAATTAAATGAAAAAAACCATCCTTTTGCTATTACTAATATGTGGTCTGGTTACGTTCTCAGCGGCCTGGAACTAGCCATATTATTTTATGTTGCTTTTTATGTTGGAATTCTGTAATGACAAAGTGTGTATTTGTCTGCGAAGCTAAGTTGTATATTCTTTCATTGTATTGTTTTTCATATGTTCTGATTTTTATCCATGCCATCCGTGCTTGTTCCTTCTCTATTTTTTTGGCCTTGCATTATTTATCAAACCACTCTTTTGATTCACTCTTGGCATTGAAGTCTTCGATTATCATCAGAATGTCGTTTCTGGGTACGATTTAACAAGGTTCTTCTCACTGCTCGTGGAAGTTAAATTTGTCTTTATTACTTGCATCTTCTGTTGGATCTTAAACCTTTTTTATTGGCATATTCGCTTGTGTGTTCCTGATTTTAATATATGAAATTCTTCCACTAATTCTGCTGAAATCCATGACATTGCTTCTTAGTTTGTTGCTGATCATAAATGCAGTTTTATATTTTCCCTAGTTATTTTCTCAGGAATAATGCAGTGTAAAGCTGTTCTTTTCTATTTCCCTCCTCCTTTTGTATCTTATTTCCTGAAGTGTCAAGATAATCTCATATTTTGGGCTTATTCCCGCATTTTCACACTACTAGCATAGTTTTCACATGAAATTGTATTATACCGTTATTAAAAGTACCCATGCACACATGACAAGTAACATAGTAATCAGTATGAAAAATGGAAAGAAAATTGAACAGATGGATTTATAATACTGCAGACAAAATAGCAGAATAGAAAGCAAATGGATGTAGGCACTGGTCTGCAAACATGCGCTAAATACTATAGCAATATACGATACCCATACTAGCGTGTACTCGGACTCAAACGTACGAATAAATGTTTTTTTTTATCATATAAATAAGCATGTTATAGTCAGATGGGATGAAGGCGAACACTTATATCTTATTTTTGATGCTTAACTCAAACGAAATTTTAAGTCATCTCTATGGTTTAGAAAACACAATCCTGATCTATGCTTTGGTCAAGTAAGTGTAACAATGCTCCTCTAAAAGCTGAAAGAAGAGTGTTTTGAGAATTTTCTGAGAAGAGAGAGAGAGAGAAGAGAGAGTTTTGAGAAGAGCTGTAGAATTTTCAAGTAGCTAGTCACGCAGAGTTATTGTAGAGACGTTAATACAGATCCTAATCTCTAACCATTCCGAAAACAATATATCCTTGGTTGGTGTGAAAATAGCAACGAGCAAAAAGGCAGAAGAGGGAATGTAAAAGTAGTGGGAGCAAAAATATTGTTAGACGGGATGTGTTATTTTGAGAGGCCACATTATACATGGAAAGAGAGTCACTTTCCTTGTTTAAGAAATCAAATTAAGTTGGGTTATCTTATTGTTTGTCCCAACTGCCACATAAAAGCTTATTTATATTGAAGTTTTTTAACAATTGTGTCACATTTTAGACTATTATCGTTATTATTCAAATTTTCTCGTCTTAGACTCATTTTGAAAAATATTTTATAGCTACTTTAAATTTGGCGCCTTTGCATTCCCGAATATGTCCTCCATATTAAGAGACCTCTTTTAAGAATCTTGGTCTCCTTTTCATAACGATTAGATTTCCTCTTTTGTCTTTTTGCTCGATGGAAAATAGTGAGATTCTATATCATAATGTACATATCATAATGTAATGAGTGTCAGCTTGTCAGAGTGTCCACTTCCTCATTGCCACTCTTTCTCGTATGGGAAGGTACGCAGATAAAGGAAATAGTTTTTGTTGAGCATGTAGATAAGATAATTTTTCTTTAATCTTGAGAAATATAGCGTGAGTTGTATATAACCGTTTTATTCCAAGTGTACTCATTGAATTTATGATGATAACAAATTTGCTTTCACAGACAAAATTACATTTTTTATGGCCTGGTGAATTGCCGTAATTTCTTCGGTATATACACAACAATTTGTTAAAATTCGTACTATGGACTTGATGTTTTCGCAGATATGGTCTGCATCACATTTGAAAGCATTAGTGAAGGTTGAATGGGTTGTTTGGTATTTGGGTATTAAATTTTTAAAAGATTGCTGGATAAGAAAAGAATGTGTGGAATGTTTTGGATCTTTTTTGGAGACGTATCTATTTTTTGGAGATTTGATCATCCACGGAGGGAAATTTACACGAATAGGCAAAGTCAAGACTGAATTATTCTAAAGTAAGACCACTACATTTTATTCGCTCAGGAAATGGTAGAATCTTTCTTTCCATGTTTTTGTAATGGTCGAAAGATACATTTTTTCTGTAAAACATTGTTAAGTAGGCTACATTGCTTTCGTTTACTGAAATTCTGGCAACGTAATTTAGTGACAGGAGTTGTTTTTGTTGGCTTAAGGGGAGTTCATTAGCCAGAACTTCTAAGCTAATTACTAGATTGGTTCTTGTGCTATTTGAAACGAATCTCAAACATGTATTTTGAATATAGTCAAGTGATTTAAAGATGTTCTATTACCAGTCCGTAGCATAAACAGCCAGAGTTTAAGTCACTTCATATTAATGATATAAGTAATGTTGTTGTATCAGCCCCCCCCCCCCCCAAGAGATACTTGACTACATTTTGAGTAAGTTAGTTCTGGATTGACAAGAACATTGCAGATTGGTTATGTGGCTCTTCCATTTTAAGTTACGTTCAGGAAAAACTACTAAGAAATGTATTTCTTTTGTCTATTGCAGGTTAACTCAGTTTAATGTTAATTAAAGATTAGGATAATTGTTTTTGCTAAAAATTAAATAACGTGTCTTTTCACCAGAGAATATAAAACCCGTGTTTTGAGATCAGCTTTCAATTGTGCTTAAGATAGTTTGTAAAATATGTGATCCCAAAGTTACATATTTGTTTTTAGATAAATGACCAAGTGATGTGCATATAGACTAGTAAGTACAGGTGGCTTTATTTGACTTATAATACTATTTGTTGCAATTAGGAAGAGTGTTGGACTTAGAGTAGATTCTTATGAAGAGCCGTTTTAAAGTACTCGTCTAGAAGATGTAAATCCATTGATTCTGACACGAAAAGTTTTTGCTAGAAAATTTTTAATAAAGGAGAGCATATATAATGAACATTCTAATATTGAAGTGTTTTGTAAGACTCGCATGTTATTAGATTGTCTATTGTGGATCTACTTATATGAAATCCATCCACTTTATAAGTTTGCAGGTGCAGCACGTAAGTGATAATGGACGATAGGAATTTGGATCGTCTTTTATTATATTTAGGGGTTGGAATTATAGTTGCCTACGACTATAGATCAGGAACGTCATGGTGAATAAAAATATTATTAAAAACATCAACTAACATTAGTTTTGCATTCAGAGGAAGATTTCGCAAAAAAATAGGGTGGATATCATCAGGTCCTGGCGTCAAATTTTTACATTTAAATATAATTCTAATTCCTGAAGACTTACAGGTTTTTTTTATTGGATTGTCGTTCTTGGTTATTTGTATATTTAAACCCTCCATTAGTCTTTTGTGTTTTAGAAAAGATATGCTATAATAATTGGAATCACTGGAATTGTTCGATATGTTACCTCAAGAAGTGAAAAAAGTTATTGAAGACATGTACTATGTACTTTTTCCAACTTTCTCGTTTTCTTTTTTTGATTAATTGTCTGCTTTGAGCTCTGAAATTTTTAAAAATTAAAAGGCTATCGTTAGTTTTATATTTTTTGTAAACTTTTAAAAAATGTTTAGACAAAGTGAGTGCCTGTGCAATTGCGTTATTCCACCAATTAACTGGCAGCCGTTTTGTTGGTTTTGTTTTTCCCACTGAGATTGTTGTTAAACACCTTTATTTGGCGGCATTGACCCTGATCCGCTTCTCTACTGTGGAAAATAAGTAAAGTAGTGTTTAGCATATTTCTTTGTGAATATATTCAGCCTGATGAAATTTATAAATAGCTATACCAAAAGAGGAAAACCCATCTAACTAAGAAGTTTTACTGTACATTTGGCGACCAATTTCGGAGTCTTCACTTTCAGGTCTTCAATTAAGCTTACTTAACTGAAAACCTCATTATCAGCTGAAAATTTTAGAGCCTGAAATCGGTTGTCCAATGTACAATAAAACAAATTGTGAGTCTTTTCTTTCCATTTCTTACCTATTTAGAAAATGGACTCACATGTGCAAACAAACCATTATTTAAAAAATACGTAACACTTATATGAAACTCTTTTTTAGGTATTAACATACGTAGCAGAGGTAACCCAACCACATCTTCGAGGAATTCTCTCATGCACTGGCACCATGACCGTCACATTGGGAATGTTAAGCCAGTTTATCTTGGGATCATTTATGAAATGGCGTACAGTGACCCTGGTTAATTGTTTTATACCCATCATTTCATTTCTTTTGCTGATGATTGTACCAGAAACACCTGTGTGGCTACTATCTAAAAATCGCATAGAAGAAGCCAAGAAAAGTATAGCGTGGTTAAGGGGATGGACTGCTATAGAAGATATTCAAGATGAATTTCAAGAACTGCATAAGCAGATTTATAATGAAAAAGAATCAGGCAATTTTAAAGAAGTGATTTCGCAGAAATTGAAAAATTTGAAGCTTTTTTCGAAACGTATCTTCATATATCCAAGTTCCCTATTAGCTTTTGTATTTTTCCTTGGACATTTTAATGGATACGGGCCATTCCAAGTTTATGCCATTAAAATATTTCAACAGATGAAAGTTTCGATTGATCCTTACTATTTAACGATTATTTTGGGAGTAATGCAACTTCTGGGAAGTTTTGTGTGCGTTACTTCTATCAGATTTTTAGGAAAAAGAACTTTAACCTTTTTTTCACTATGTATGTCAGGAATTTGTTGTTTAATAGTAGGCATATATGCTTATAACAAAAATATTCTTAAATTTGATCCATCGGGAGTCAGCGAAGAGCCAGTAAATTTGGAACAAGGTAACTGGATACCTGCAGCATGCCTAATCTTATTTGGATTCTTCGCATATGTAGGAATCAAGGGGTTGCCATTTATATTAATTGGTGAGCTATTTGCTGTAGAAATACGAGCATTTTCTTCTGGTTTTTCTGCAGGGGTAGGGTATGTATTCGGTTTTATTGCAAACAAAACTTTCTTAGGAATGGTATCAAACTTTGGTTTCCCTTGGGTATTTTGGTTTTATACTACTGTAGGCTTATTGGGGGCTATAGGTTTATATTTCGTTCTTCCCGAAACTGAGGGAAAGACGCTGTATGAAATAAGCGAACACTTTGCTGGAAGATCCAAGTTAAGCAACAGTGTTAGAAGAAACAAGAAAAAAGGATCACAAGAAAACGGATGCCATAATGTTGCATTTGATGCAGAAGAAGGAGCCGAAAGAATAGAAAGCAAATTATGATATGAAATTATTGTAGGATTAATTTGGTGTACTTGTATAGTCAAGTAAAGTTATTTTATTTTACAAAATAGTGTTTTGTAAACACAACACGAATGTTATTTATTTTTGAAAAATTGATAAGTGTTGAAAGTAGGTTAAGTCATAATTCTTTTATTTATTGAATTGTTTTAAAAAGGTTACTCGAATATTTGAAATTGATGATGTGTTTGTTTCTATTATTATGTAATATATTTTTATTTGATAAAAATACTTTTTTATGTAAAATGGCTGGTTTTTTTTATATAAATAAGCATTTCCCAATTTTTTACTTTATGTCTCATCTTCAGCTATACAACTGAACTACATGCACTTAAATAAAGGACATTCAATATAAAATACATACTTTGCAAGAGTAACCATCCTGCAAATTATAAAGGTTGTTAACTTTTACACCAAAATAAAGTTCTCCTACAGCTCATATAAATTCTGGACATTTATAACCCGGTAATAATTATTATGCTCAGGTTACAAAGAATCAGCCACAAGAAATATTAAATAGTGCAGCAAGCACACAAAGAGTTCAAAATACGAATCATATGGAAGAACTTCTTACAACTCTGTCATGACCAAATTAACAAAATGATTAAGTTGCTTAAATAGCTGTATGGAATGCCAACTGGCTAGCAAAGCATTGAACAGAAGTAAAATTCTTCATCATAAACCATAATATAGATATCATACTTGCTTATGAAACCCATTTTACATATTTCCACAACTAAACCAATATTCAAAAGATCACATACAAGCAACCGATATAAGCATAGAGGACTGGCATGGTTTACTGACAGTTTCTGCAATATATAGCCAACCAAGGCATTCAATAACTAGCAAACAATATGAGCAACTGTTTACTACACTTGGCAACAGATTTATTGCGGCTGGTGATTATAATACCAAGTAAACACAATAGTGCTCTAGATTAATAACACTAACAGATAGATAATAACACTAATAGGTAGATAACTATTAAAAGCAACAAAAGCCTTTATTTGATATCAACGGCTGAACCAACCTATTGGTCAACCGACAAAACTAAAATCCCTGATCTTGTTGACTTTGTAATTTACAAGAGAATTCTTACCATAAATTGTCCTCTGATCATTTTCCAATTCTAATCAGCACTGACATATACAAAAAGAACCAGCGCCAAGCTTAGGCAACAAATACACTAATTAGACTAGACGGGATCTGTAAAAATTCAGACCATAATGGACATTTTCCATAGGAAGCTATTTTTTTGCTGGAATCCCTTCAGAATGGGCCTCATATCGATAATCACGATATGCGCCAGTCGCAAAGCCTGTGCTAAATTTTTTATTTAACGAAATCTGAAAATAATTGGAAATTTCTCATTTTTTTGCTCCTATTTTCGTTTATAATTTGGAAAATATTGATTCTAGAGTAAAAATTATGAGAAGTTAAAAGTTTCGTTATTCAATTTTACCCAATGTGTCGTTAGATAGCAAATTGAAAATTTAATGTTTATTGTTAAAAAACTAGCAATAATTGGAAAAAAAAGTACAAAAAAATTAAGTTAATCCTTTAAATGTTTACGACTTTTTAAACTTGGCTTACAAGCTCCATATTTTGCCTAGAAAAACTTTTTAATATGTTTAAAACGTGTGCTAAATTTTTTTAAGATCGATCGGATAGGTTTTGCATAATAATTTTGCAATCCAGCCTACTGAAAAAAAAAATCGCAAATTTTCAAATTTATAGTAGGCCCTAAATAAGGCTCTCAGATAGTTGCAGTTTTTTTTACATATAAAGGAAGGCTCAAACTTCCAAACGCTTCTTGTAAAATTCAAATCGGTTCATTAGAAGAGCCTAGAAAATTTGATAAAGTTTTAAACATTTTTTAGGGTTATAAACAAATTGAATAACTTTACGAGCTTTAAACATATCATTTTTTAATCAAAATATATTCTCAAATCAAATAATGTCATTATTATGATAAAACTGCAGAAATTAATTATTTTAAAAAGTTTGATTTTTACAAAAAAAAAATTCGTTCGCCTTTGTTCTAACAATTCAAATTATTACTGTTATTATATATTGTTACTTTTAGTATATATATAAATATTTATTTATATAAATATTATTTATAAATTGATAATAAATAATTTGAATGGTTAAAACAAAGGCGAACGAAATTTTTTTTTTGTAAAAATCAAACTTTATAAATAATTAATTTCTGCAGTTTTATCATAATAATGACATTATTTGATTTGAGAATATATTTTGATTCGAAAATGATATGTTTAAAGCTCGTAAAGTTATTTAATTTGTTTATAAGTCTAAAAAATGTTTAAAACTTTAAAACAATTTTCTAGGCTCTCCTAGTGAACCGATTTGAATTTTAAAAAATAGGTTTGAAAGCTTGAGCCTTCCTGTATACGTAAAAAAATTTGCAACTATCTGAGGTCCTTATTTAGGTCCTACTATAAATTAGAAAATCAACGATTTTTTTCCAGTAGTCTGGATTGCACAATTATTATGCAAAACCTATCCGACCGATCTTAACAAAATTTAGCACACGTTTTAAACATATTAAAAAGTTTTTCTAGACGGAATATGGAGCTTGTAAGTCAAGTTTAGAAACTCAAAAACATTTAAAGGATTAACTTTATTTTTTTGTACTTTTTTTTCCAATTATTGCTATTTTTTCAACAATAAACATTAAATTTCCAATTTCTAGCTAACGAAATATTGTATAAACTTGAATTACGTAACTTTTAACTTCCTATAATTTTTTTTCTAGGATCAATATTTTCCGAATGAAAAACGAAAGTAGGAGCAAAAAAAATGAGAGATTTTCAATTGTTTTCAGATTTTGTTAAATAAAAAATTTAGCACAGGGTTTGCGACTGGCGCATATCGTGATTATCGATATTGGGCACATCCTGAAGGGATTCCAGCAAAAAAATAGCTTCCTATGGAAAATGTCCAATCCAAAACCGATCCCGTCTAGACTATAATAGGAATTATTTTTCATTGGAACACGGAAGAACATATTTAACAAGATCGATACCGAAAGCGATATGAAAGAATTGACGAAAAACATAATGAAAGCTACTTAGGCTTACTGGAACTATTGTCACAATATGATCAATTTTTAAAAGATCATTTTAATAAACAAGCAAGTTTAGGTAAGGCAAAACGTCATATCTATCAAAAGATATATGTAATGAATTACTGAATGTTTTATCTATATTGTCCAATCGAGTCATTGATGAAATTGTAAGGCAAATTAAGGCAAACAAATACTATTCTATAAGTGTAGATTTAACACCTGACAACACACCACGACCAACACCGTGATTTTGAGATATTGTAACAATAAAGGGAATCCCGTGGAAAGATTGGTGGAATTGTATAAAAACCTTGGGCATAGTCCAGAACTTGAGGAAACAGTTATTGGTATTGTCACCGCAGGGGACGTGATAAAAAGTTTTAACGTCAATCATCTGCCTCTGGGTGCTCTGTACAGAGCTTCGAGAACGTCTACGAAAGCACCTCTACCCAAGTCTATTTTCTGGGTACAGACTTGTAGAAATTTCAGCTGATGTACCCGTCTTGAAAAAGACGGGTTATTTCTTACACGACAAAAAATATTTTAGTCGAAATAAACCATCAGGTTCTCTTCTCTCGGTGACTTGCCTTAATAAAGGCAAGTTATTTCTTACATAATCAAATGAAGGTCGAAATAAAATACCAATGTACTGTAGAATAACTCAGCCACAGAGTAAAGGTAGGGCTAAAAGAAAAGCAGAGCCCCGAGAGCACTAAGCTCTCGGAGAGCCCGTGAAGGACTGACTTTTTGAAGTAGCGATTAGGGATTTCCAGGTCAGGGAGGGGCCAACGGGAAAAATAAGGGGCGGGGCGATGCGTCTCGAATGTGAACTAGTCGCGTCCGAGAACAGTATAGAGTCTGAAATTAGATATTAAGAACTGTAGAGGCCAGTCTTATGACAATGCCAGTAATATAAGTAGCAAGTATTCTGGTTTGCAAGTACGTATTAAAGTTTACAATGATTAAGCTCTCTTTGTACTTCTTTTGTGTTAAACCGACACTGGACCTAATCATCATCATCATCCAGCCTCTATTTATCACGTCCACTGCTGGACATAGGCCTCCCTTAAACTCCTCCATTCCTCACGATTTTGTGCTCTTTGTTGCCAATTTTTAGTGATACGCCTGATGTCGTCGGCCCAACGTGTAGGTGGTCTTCCTCTACTGCGTTTGTCTGCTCTTGGCCTCCAATTTGTAATTTTGCTCGTCCATCGTGAATCGTGCATTCTCGCTACATGGCCTGCCCAGTTCCATTTTAGTTCCGCTATGCGTTCCACAACTTCAGTAATACTCGTCCTTCTTCGCAGATCTTCGTTTCTTATTCGGTCCCTCAACGTCACTCCCAGCATAGACCGTTCCATTCGTCTCTGTGCCACTCTCAGTTTCGAAGCCCTGGTCTTGGTTAAAGTCATAGTTTCCGCCCCATAAGTCATGACCGGTAATACGCATCGGCCAAACACTTTTCTTTTGAGGCTGATTGGTATGTTGGCCCTAAGTGTGTCTCGCAGTTTTCCAAAGGCTGCCCATGTTAAAGTAATTCGTCTTTGGATCTCACATGTTTGGTTATCCCTGCTGATTCTTATTTCATGACCCAAATACGTATATTTCTCCACCAGTTCTACCACTTTGTCTTGAATAGTCAAATGGTTATTGGGGACCAAATTTGTCATAAACTTACTGGACCTAATAGAGTGTGCATAATAATGCTGTAGGTAAACGCTGTAGATAAAAGCTGTCTGTGACAAACAATTTTAATTTTGCAATAACTATTAGGGGAAACTTCTAAAGCTTAAGCTCTTTAAACTTATTTTAATAGCTGAATACATGACAATGTGATATTGTGCCTGTTATCACGCAAGATTATTTTTTTTTGTATTTTAGAAAAGTTTTAGAAAAATAATTTTCAAAAAATCTAGTTTTGAAGGTATTTTTACAATTATTAAGCAACAAATTAACAAAAAATAGCTACATCTTCTCATTTTAAAGGATTTTTTATGATTTTTCAATAAAATTATGTCACCTTTCTATAATTTGCTGGTGTTCACCTTTAGTATTTAAAATTAAATAGCGATCTTATATAGTTTACATACCTAATGTTTATGAGTAAAAAATGACGAATCTTTTGCATATTTTTATTGTTAGAGGAAAAACTGCAAATATGGACTGGTCTTGTAATGTGGGCTAGGTAGGTTTCACAGCTATTCGTTGCAGGTCTCTACATTTTGTCTATTTCTCAGTTTATAATAATTGTTGGTTGGTGTCAAAACTTTTCCGGGTAAGTTGATAAATTCCAATATTTGAAAATAAACACTAATTTCAAAAAACGTCTATGTCACGTTGAAGTTCTATAATCAGTCTTTGATATATTGCTAATGAGTTTACTTCAAATTGACTACTTTTAGACATATTCTCTTTTGTTGTGCAAAGCAAGCGTGTTTACAATATGGGTTATGTCTCTGTTTCCATTGTGGGCTATTCTTTATAGTGGCCCATATTTAAAACAATGTAAAACATACTTCAATTATTTCATGATGTCAAAACAACAGCTGAAAAAAGATAAAAAAGAAAAAATGGAATGAGAGAGATATGGAACATGCAATTATAGCTGTCAGGCAGCACGAAATGGGTACGGTGAAAGCTGCAAAAATGTTTAACGTCCCACGTTCTACGTTGCAATGTTCTGCAAGAAAACTTGAACTAAAGCCAATTGAAGCTACTCAAATAAAGTAAGGGCGTAAAGCTGTCTTAGGAAATGATCTTGAGGACGAGTTAGTTCGTTATATTTTGGAAATAGAAGCTAAATTTCATGGATTAACCAGAAAAGATCTTAGCAGAATGGCATATATCTTAGCTACCAGGAACAATATCAAACATCCATTTGGACGTAATACGGCAGGCAAAGTCTGGCTCCCTGGATGAGGCTTTTCCTGCAATGCCATAAAGAGATGTACGATGACCAACGGGAACATCATATTCACGAGCAAGAGGCTTTAACAAAGAAAATGTCGTATCCTTCATCAATGTTCTGGAAAAAGAATATGACAAACGGTTTTTCCTACCTGAATGTATCTTTACTGTGGATGAGACAGGTCTTACGGTTACGGTTGTACAAAACAATATTGCACTGATAGTAGGACGAAAATGGAAACGATAAATTGCATCATTATTTTCTACTGAAAGGGGCTTTCTGATAACCGTCGTGATATCGATGAGCTCTGCTGGCCAATTCATCCCACCAATAATGATATTCCCAAGTAAAAATATTAACCAGCAACTGATGAAAGGAGCTTCTCCAGGTTCCATTAGGGCAGTACATCCCAGTGGATGGATACCAAGCAATATTTTCACAAGATGGTTTCAACATTTCATTGACACAGTGAAACCCATGGAAAAATCACCAGTCCTGCTTATTATGGATGGTCATTACAGCCATACACGTAATATAGAAGTCATAGATTTAGCTAGAGATACTCATGTCACTATAATTGTCTTGCCTACCCATTGCACCCACAAACTCCAGCCATTGGACAAAACTTGCATGGGTGTTCTTAAGGCTTTCTACAGCGAAGAGATCAGGGCCTGGTTGCGCCACAATAATCGTCCACTAAGTGCATTTGATGTGTCAGAGCTCTTTGGGAGAGCTTATTTGAAATGCCAAACTGGAGAGATTGTCATTAATGGATCTAAAGGTACAGGAATTTATCACTTGAATAAAAACATATTTACATATGTCGATTTCCTGGTAGCTGAAATTAAAGAAGAAAATACTTCGACAGTCGCATCTGATGATGTGAGTAATGAAAATGATAAGGTGATCGTCGTTTCAACCGCTGCTGTCAATTCAAATGAACCTACAAATTCTGACAATATCTCTATCAATTCTGAGAGCACACCGGATTGTTGTTTTAGCCATAATAATTTATCGTCTAATTCTCCCACTATTCCATCTGGGCCTAATAAATAGCTTGAAACTATTTATAAAACTATTACACAGCATGATGCTATTTCTTCAACTAGTTCACAGCTTGTTACTATTCCCACAACAAGCTTTTACAGAATGTCTGCTATGCTTTCCAGAAGACCCTGTGCTGAGTTTGGTGTAAAAAGAAAATTATTTGAGAATAAGACCACTCCATCAATTCGTTCCACATCTGAGTCTTCAAAAACATCTCTGCTAAAACCTCCAATCGTGGGCGTAAGCCAAGTAAGTGCTCAGTGATAACCTCTTCACCTTACAAAAATCAATTGATCCAATCTCTCAACAAAGACAAAGAGGAGCAAAACAAAGTAGGAAAAGGCAATGAAAAAAGAAAAGGGAAAAAAATAAAAAAACGAAAACTTAAGAAGGTTACCAAAGCCACAAAGAACCAAACAAAGAAATCGGGTTCTAGTAGCGAGGATGAGGAGGAATATGTGCCTGCACGTGATGATAGCGATTACAATGAGTTTCGTTCTACACAGCCTCCACAAGACGCAGCTGGCGTAACGTGTATGTTTTGAGAAGCACTTTTCTCAGAGGATAATCTTAGTGAAATATGGATAAGTGCTTCATGTGCCATTTGTGGGCACATAACAAGTGCGTTGGGACCGAAAAAGAAGAATATGTATGTGACTAGTTTATCCCCTAGTAAAAAAATAGAAAACTTGAGAAAATCAAACACATACATCATTGCCTATGAGTTATTTGATATATGGTTTGTATTTTAGATATTAAAATACAGCGTGTTTCAAAAAGGTATGTCATAAATTAGTATGATATTATTAGTATGATAGATATTACGCATTTTTTTTAACCTATTCTCTATCCTTCCATTGTTGGATATAGGTCTCCCCCAGTTCTCTCCATCTTTCCCTATCTTGAGCTGTTCTCTGCCATGTGGGACCTCCTTGTTTCCTGATGTCATCTTTCCACCTCATCTGTGGTCTGCCTCTTGATCTCTTTGCATTGTATGGACGCCACTTTCCGATGGCATTGTTCCATCGTCCGTCTTGGAGACGTTCATTGTGTCCAGCCCATTTCCATTTCAGTTTTGCTGCTTGTTCTATCGCGTCTACTGTCTTTGTTCTGGTTCTGATCCACTGGTTACGTTTTCTATCTCTAAGTGATACACCCAACATTTGTCTCTCCATCGCTCTTTGTGCCTTCCTTCTTCTTCTTAGAGTGCCGTCTCCCTACGGAGGTTGGCAATCATAATGGCTATTTTTATAGCCATTATGATCCTTATCCTAGGCAAATTGGCCTGTGTAAATGTCCATGTCTGTGCTCCGTAGGTGAGCACCGGTATGATACAGGAGTTATATACCTTGCTTCGTAAGTATAGAGGGATTGTTTGATTTTTTAGAACGTAAGAAAGTTTGCCGAACACTGCCCATCCCATTCTTACTCGTCTCGATATTTCGGCTGTTTGATTTTCTCTATTAGCTCTGATTGCTCGTCCTAGATAGATATACTCATTTACCTGTTCTATTTTTTCTGTTTTTATTTTTATTGCCTCTTGGTCTTCCGTGTTTGTCATTACTTTTGTTTTGTTGAAGTTAATTTTTAGGCCTTTTTGCAGTGATTTTTCATGAAGTTCATTCAGCATTAATTCCAGTTCTTGTCGTTCCGAGGAGATCAGGAGTATATCATCCGCATATCTAAGGTGATTTAGGTATTTTCCGTTAATACATATTCCTCTGTTTTCCCAATCTGTTGATTTTATTATGTCTTCGAGGGTCAAGGTAAACAGTTTAGGTGAAATTATATCGCCTTGTCGGACTCCTCGTTTAACTTTTATATTATCCGTTATTAATTTGTCGTCCAGAATTACGGTCATGGTTGCGTTTTGGTAAATATCATGTATCAATTGTCGGTATCTTGAATCTATTCTACTATTGACCAGAGCTTCTTCAACCGCCCAGTGTTCAATGCTGTCGAAAGCCTTTTCATAATCTACGAATGCTAAGTACAGCGGAAGGTTGTATTCATTGGTTTTCTCAATTAAGATTTTAAGCGTATGTAGATGGTCGATTGTGCTGTATCCTTTTCTGAATCCGGCCTGTTCCACTGGTTGGTAGTTATCAAGTTTATAGGTTAGTCGGTTGTTTATTATTCTTGTGAAGGTTTTATATAGTTGTGACAAAAGGGAAATAGGACGGTAGTTGTTTAGGTCTGTTCGGTCTCCTTTCTTATGTATTAAGATTGTGTTGGCATTTCTCCATTGTTTGGGTATTTTACCTTCAAACAGACATTTGTTGAACAGTATTTTTAGCATTTTTTTTATCGTGTCTCCTCCTTCTTTTAGCAGTTCCGCCAGTATTTTGTCCTCACCGGCCGCTTTATTTCTTTTCATGTCGTTTATGGATTTTTCGATTTCATCTTCAGTTATTTCTGGTAATACCTCTGAGCCAACATTTTGTATTTTCCTCGTGAGATTCTGTTTAGATGATAGTGGTGGGTCATTTTTAGAACTGTATAGGTCTGTGTAATATCTTTCTGTGATTTTTACTATTTCTCCTAGATCTCTTTCTTCATTGTTCTCAGCTTTAAGCATGATTAGTTTTCTTTTTCCTATATTTGTCTTCATTGTTTTTAAACTTTTGTTCTTCTCTATGATTTTCTTAATGCGGTCTTCTTGGTATTTCTTTAAATCTTCCTTTATCTGTTTTCTTATGGTTTTATTCAGTTCGGTATACTCCACTGTATTTCTTTTGTTATCATTCAGTAGTTGTCGTCGTTTTTTTAGCATATCTTGTGATTTAGCGCTAATTTTTTGTTGTTTTCGCTTTTGTTTATTAGCAATCTTCAGGCCTGCTTCTAGTAGTTCTGTTGTTATTTTATCGTTTAATTCGTCTAGTTGCAGACCCTTTAGCTGTGATATGTCACTTCTTTTTAGCTGGTTTATGTATTGTTCTTTGCGTTCTTTAAGAAGTTCTGTATCTATCTCTTTTTTAGATGGTTTAAATTTTTGTCTGTCTGTTGTGGAGTTAATTTTGATTTTGGCTCTAACAATTCTGTGATCACTTCCTACGGAAATCATGTTTATGACCGTAACGTCTTGTACTATGCTCTTTTCTTTGGATAGGATGTAATCAATCTCATTTTTTGTTAAACCATTGGGCGCGACCCACGTCCATTTTCTCTGTGGTTTTTTATTGAAAAAGGTATTCATCGCATATAGACCGTTCGTTTCCATATAGTTCATTAATGTTTCTCCTCTTTCGTTTCGTGTTCCATATCCAAAGTTGCCGATTTTATTTTCTGATTCTTCTAGTTTTCTCCCTAATTTGGCATTGAAGTCGCCTATAATGATTGTGTAGGTGCTTTTGTATTTGTTCACTGTTTGTGTCAATGATTCGTAGAATATATCCACTTCTTCATCCGTATGTGATGATGTAGGGGCGTAAATTTGTATGATCTTTAAACTTATATTTTTATTTATGTCCATTATTAGAGCCGCAATCCTTTCTGAAATTCCAATATATTGTCTAATCTTATGGACATGCTGATTAGAAATAAGAAAACCGACACCAGCTAATGATTCTTCTTCAGTTCCTTTATAGTATAGTACATTCCCGGATTCCAACTTCATACAGGCTTCCCCTTTTCTTTTTATCTCACTTAATCCTAATATATCCCATTTCATCTTTTTTACTTCTTCTTCCAGTTCGGCTAGCTTTTCGTCTCTCATCAGTGATCTGACATTATAAGTCGCAATATCCAGTTTCGTTGCTTGTTTTCGTTTTTTCTGGCAATCTTCTAAAACCCAGGGATTTTTAGCACCCTCTGCTCTTTCCTCGATCCTACCATTGCCTTGGAAGGTGACTCCGGAGCTGCTGGGGACTGAGGGCCAATTCTTACGTGTATCTGTCATAAGAGGGGGGTAGATTGGCCGTGAACTCACCACGCTGGCCAGACGGGTTGGTAAGTGTGTTTCAGCCGCCCACTCTGGGAACAGACGCTGTTTGCAGCCGCCCACTCTGGGTCAGACGCTGCTGTTGTCGCAGTATCACAGCCGCTTAACTCATAATGTGAGTAACGCCTGTGAGTATCTGGAATTAAGCCTACAGAATTTTTACTTCCCATAGCCTTAATCCAGTAATGACATTACTGCTGCCTAATGTCATATCCTCAGTTGATCCGCGGGTACTTATTTGGCAATGCCTTATTCGTACCTGTCCTGCATATCTGCAGGAACTTTCCCTATCAGCCATATGGGACGTGCCGTGTCGAGGTTGAGGACATCCCCCGCCCAGTCTGTCTTCCGTGAAGTACAGAAGAACCCCTACTCAGTTCAGAGCTCCTCCTCCACGAAAGCTATGACTGACACGGACACTGACACGGAAATTACGCATTACCGTGACAAAAATAAATTGATTGAATCCACCTTACCTTTGTACAAAAGTGTACACAAAAAAAGTTACAGCCCTTTGAAGTTACAAAATAAAAATTGTTTTTTGCTTTATTTCCGAAACTACTTGACATTTTGTAATAAAAATGTTTAAGTTACACGTTACTTCTAAACTACTATTATTAGACGTTACTACTAAATCCTCTCAAACTTTGGAGTACGTTCAAATCAAATGAATTTTGTGGCATCATTAGTTTAACAAATTATTTTTAAAACTTTTTTGCCTCTTATCACTTTTTCGAAAAACTAGTTAGTTGGCCATAAAATTACAATTAGTTTCTACGGATACAATAATTACAAACAGTTCCATCAATAATAGTCAATAATTAGGTCTCATTTATTGTGTAAATAAGATTAATATTAAAAGTCTTGATATTACAATGGCCTACACATTTCAGGAAATGGCAGATATGCATTTAACTTTGTGTAAGTTGGATCAGATTAAATTATGATTTCAATAAACTATCGGGAATATCGTAGGGGAATGTCAAGGAAAAGATGCAGCAGCCGCAAGGCGTTATGCAGTAAAATGCCCCAATCGAAATACACCCGATAGACGATTATTTGTTTCTGATCATTGATCGTCGTTCACGGAAAACGGGTACATTCCAACCGCAAGTTGCTGGCAATAGTGGTCGTCCAATAATGGATGCAACTGATGAAGACATTTTAGAAAGTATTGAAAGTACAAAAGTCCCTGGAACAAGTACAAGGGTAATAGCTGCTTAACTAAATGTTCCTTACGTAAGGATTTAGAGGCGTTTGAAGGATCAGCTGCTTATCTATCACTTAACAACGGTTCAAGAGTTACTGGTTAAAGATTATCCTAAAAGGATTGTATTTTGCGATTAGTTGTTATTGAAAAACACTCTGGAAAAATGGAAAATGGAAAAAACTGTAAATATTAATTTTATTCGAAACATTTTATTTCGAAATGTAGTAACAAACCATTATAACGTGCACATTTGGGCCGACGAAAATCCTCACGCCAAAAAAACGACTTATCACTAAAGGACTGTCAAAGTTAATGTTTGGGCAGGAATTGTGGATAACAATCTAAATGGTGATAATTATTTGCATTTCTTGGCAAACGATTTACAAGAGTATTTGGAAGAAGTGAATATTGCAATAGGGCAAAATACGTGGTTCCTACAAGATGACACTACACCGCATTACAGTAATGAAATCCGGCAGGCAGTATCCTGGTCGGTGGATTGGAAGGGGGCATGATGCACCTATTTCTTGGCCACCCAGAATTCCAAGTCTTAACCCCATGGACTATTGCTTTTGGCGGTTTATGGAAGAGAAAGTGTATTCTGTAACAATAGAGGACAAACAACAATTGAGGGTTGCAATAATAAAAGCTTACAGACTTATAGAAGTTATAGACATTTTTTGTACTTGTTAATTAATGTAAGCCATTTATTTAGTTGCACTTTATTTTTAAAAGGTTAATGAAAAGGGCCGTAACTCAACAAAAAAAATGTTATTTGAAAAAAGTGATAGGAGGCAAAAAAATTTTAAAAATAATGTGTTAAACTAATGATGCCACCAAATTCATTTGATTTGAACATACTCAAAAATTTGGGTGGATTGAGGGCTGCACACCCCCTTTAATATTTTTCTGTGCGCTTAGATTTTGTTGTTTCTTTTTTATGAAAAATGCTTTCCGAACAAGAAAGTAACGTATCCATTTTTATTACAAAATGTCTGTCAAGTAGTTTAGGAGATAATGAAAAAAAACAACTTTTATTTTGTAACTTCAAAGGGCTGTAACTTTTTTTGTGGACACTTTTGTACTAAGGTAAGTTCGATTCAATCCATTTATTTTTGTCCCCGGGATGCGGGATTTAATTTATGACACACCTTTTTGAAAAACCCTGTATATTTGTCACGTATTTATCTCATTTCACATAAATTTAAGACATATTTTTCGGGGTAGCCCATATTTAGGATCATTATTCAAACGACGCAAAAGTACAATTTTTCATTATTTGTACATTTAAAACAGTTATATATTTTTTAATCAATTTGGACTCTAAGTAGGTTATAAGTAACTAAATATAGGTATTCTTACGAACCTTTGGAATTGAAAGAAAATTTTTAGCCTTTTTTTATAAATAAATACAAAATGGGTAGCCCATATTTGTATCCTTTCCTCTACATATTGTTATCACCAAATTTATCAAAAGCAGTTGATAGATACCTGTAACGAATGTCACGAAAAAAGCTTTTTATTTGCAAATTTTTCTGGTCTGATATTTAACAAATGTTTTGGATATCTTTACAAATTTTTTACTCCAGCAACACTGATTACGTTCACGCCACTCCTAACCGCTGCGCTGCGCCGTGTACATAATGTTGTATGTGATGTGTTTTGATCATTACATCAGCCGGTATAGCAACGAACACATTAATATTGTCAAGTTCATTTTACTACGGCTGTAACGTGATAGGTTAAAGCAATAACGTCACAATAGAGATGGGAAGTTCTTTACACTTTCGGGTATTCATTCTGTCGTTACTTAATCGTTTAAATAAAATATTCGGTTATTCACTTATATGAATACTTGTTACCAATTTATACTGACTGATTATAATAAATTATATTCCACCGAACAGAAACTTACAATAAAGAAAAATTAATAATCAGAGTTTAGTAGTCTACCGTTACTATCGGAACGATTGGATATGTTTTGCACATCTTTAACGGACAACATGCAAAGATGATCGAATCATCAATTTTTAGAAAACGTGGAAGTCTAAACATAACATTATACTTTGTATTGTACAGCTATAAAATGTTGGTTTAGTAAATAGTGATTTTGTGGTGCTTTGTAAATTTTGCAATTTATTTGAATATGGCTAATTCTGACATTGCTTCTACAAAGGCTGAATGTGATTGTGTGATAGAAAAGTTGCTAAGTTCACCATTTAGTTCACTATCGTATTCACAAAAATTGCAAATTATTCAAGATGGACCACCAAGGCCCGTTTTAAATATTACTAGAAAACTTAAATCTTGTGTTCGGCATTTTAATACGGATTTGTATAAAATTGAACACTGGCTGTGTGGGTGTCAGAAACTTAATAGACTTTTTTGCTGGTCTTGTTTGTTATTTTCCGCGGATAAAAATGTGTGGACTAAATTGGGCTATAATGATTTAAACAACGTACATAGAACACAAAAGAGACACAGTAATTCAGTGAATCATATTTTATGTGAAAAGTCGTTGCTATTATTCGACAAAAATCAAAGGATTGAATCAGCTTTAAATACTCAAGATATACAAAGCATAGCAAGACATAACGAAAAGGTGAAACAGAACAGGCAAATTTTAAGACACCTTATAGGAGTTACCTGTCTATTCGGGAAACTGTGCCTTCCTTTCAAAGGTCACACCCTTTCTAAAAATAAAGGGAATTTCATAGAATTTATTAATCAAATAGCCAGAAACGATAATGTACTAAAAAATCATTTAGATAACTCTTCGGCTTTTCGTGATGTTTCCCCTGACTTACAAAACGATTTAATATATTCAGTAAGTGAAGTAATCACCAGGAAAATTAAGACCGAGATCTCGAAAACCAATTTCGTCGCCTTAATTTTAGACGAAACATCTGAACTTTCTACGATGTCACAACTGTCAACAACATTTCGGTATGTAAATGAAAATGGTGTAGTTGAAGAAAGATTTGTTCACTTCACAAATGTCAGCTGCGATAGAAAGGCCGATGCTCTTTTGCAACACATTCTACAAATTTTAAGGGATTTTAATTGTGTGAACAAACTAGTGACTCAAAGTTATGACGGTGCGACTTTAATGGCAGGAGAACATAACGGTTTACAGACTAAAATTCAAGAGAATTGCCCAAGTTCAACATTTATTCATTGTTATGCTCATAAACTTAATTTAGTTTTATCTCAATCTACTAGTTTCATTAAATCAATAAAAAATTTCTTCGATAATCTCTCAAGCTTCTCTGCTTTTTTTACCAATTCGACAAAACGTACACAGGCATTGGATGCCCACGTTATTAATGGAATTTCTTCAATAGCTCCTATGAGATGGGACTTTCAAAGTCGGATCGTGCAAACAGTGAAAGAATACAAGAAAGATTTGTCATCCCTTTTTCAGGTAATTGTTGAAAATAAAAATCAGGATTGGGATCAAGAAAGCATCATTTGTTCTCGAGGTCTTTTATCTTTATTGAACGATTTTAATTTTAACTTTTTTTTAACAGTATTTTCTAAAATATTTCCACAGTCTGAGAAGCTATTTAAAGTCCTCCAAACAAACGTTTTAGACATCGATTACTGTGATAAACAAATCGCTGAGTTTAAATCATACCTTCACAAAATGGAAAACGAGTTTAATGAGTTTTGGAACTGTATGGACATATTGGTGTCAGAAAACCAATCCCAGAGCAAAAGAATACGTCTAGATGCAGTTCCTGAAGAAGATGAGAAATTGAAAACAACCTACTCAAGAATATATTACGAAATTTTGAACGTTATTAATTTAAATATTAACCAACGGTTTGGTGAGATTTCAAAGTTACGATTTTTAAATCTTTTAGATTCGACACAATTTAATTCATTCGCTCAACGTTTTCCCGATGAACTTCTTTTTTGTTTGTTTGGTACTTATGGAACATTTTTTAATGCTGATCGTTTAAAAAGTGAACTTATAGTAATTTATAGTGATATTGATATGAAAAAGGGCAGTGTGTATGAACTTTACCAGTATATTCTCTCCCTTCGGTTAGATTCGGTGTTCCCAGAGGTGTCAAAATTGTGCTGTTTAATTTTAACTATTCCTACTACAAACTGCATCGTGAAAAAATCGGTCTCTTATTTAAATAGAATAAAAACGTATTTGCGAAATTCTCAAAACCAGGAAATGTCAGCGTTAGCATTAATTAATATCGAAAATACGTTGTTAGAGAATATGAGAATGTCACCAACATTTGAAGACACTGTGGTAAATGTTTTCGCTGAACAGAACACAAATCAAAGAATAGAGTTAAAGTTTAAACCTAGACTAGAAGATATATCTTATCTCGACATATAAATTTGTCGTAGGCACCCTTTTGTTTTTACATGTTCTACCTAATTTAGTGTATTGCAACCATCGAGCAAAAAAACAGAAGATAGAATGTAAAGGTAGTGGAGGCAAAAATATTGTTAGACGGGAAGTGCCATTTTGAGAGGTAACATTAAACAAGGAAAGAAAGTCTCTTTCCTTGTTTAAGTTCAAATTTAGTTGCGTTTTGTTATTGTTTGTTCCAAATGTCACATGAAAGCTTATTTTTATTTTTAGTTTTTTTTAACAATTGTGTCACATTTTAGACTATTATGGTTATTATTTAGTTAAAACTTTCTCGTCTTAGACACATTCTGAAAAATATTTTATACCTACTGTTTTATGTCCTTATAAAAACATTAAATATTTTCCTAATTAAAACAATCATTATATTAAAATTTTCAAACTTTGTACTAATTCCATTAGATAAATTACAACCCCTGCATCACTCTATGATTATTGTAAAGTGTCGTAAAATTTAAATTTTGCGCCTTTGCATTTCCGGATATATCCGCCATATTAAGACGCCATTTTCATGAATGTTGGTCTCCTTTTCATAACGATTAGATTCCCTCGTTTGTCTTTTTGCTCGATGATTGCAACACTTACCTTCTTATGTTACGCCCTCTATAAATAATTTATTTATTGTAACTTTTATTTGTATCCAATGTTTGCTCCTATAAACTGTTTTCCTTAGTCTATTTGTAATTTTATGGTACAGTGATAAACAGGCTATACTCGTTTCTTCTTTTAGTCTTTATGAACTACATGCTATTGAACATGAATGTGTGTTTCTATTTTATTTTTTAAAACTTACTTTATTTTGTGTTTTTATTCATAAAACTGTTTTTTTACTAATAAAATTTATTTGTACCTAGGTAATAAAACTGTGTTTAAGTTTTTTAAAGATTATAAAATACGGAATATCAAAAACTTGTTTTTTATTCTGTGATATTTCTCATTATCTGTCAAGGACAACTTTTCACATACTGAGGTCGTAGTAGATTGGATAGGACTTACAACTTTTTCAGCTACATATTGCCCACCAAAATACTCAATTAAACAAGCAGAATTTAAAATGTTTTTGATATCCCCAAAACACCTAATGTGGAGCTCTAGACTTAATAGTACCAAAGGTCGTGAACTGCGAAAATAAATATTAATAGATAACCTAAACATAGTATCCAAAAGAGAGCCAACATACTGGCCGATAGACCCTACGAAAATTGAAGATGTTTTCGATTTTGATGTGTGGAAAAGAATAAACGAAAAATACTTTAAACCAAAGTATTGTTTTGATTTATCCTCTGACCATTCATCGGTTATCATAACAGTAATTAAAAACATATCAATAACAAAAAAGACAAACAGATCGAACAAGCAGTAGAACATTTTAACACAGTTGTGCAGGAAGCAGCATGGAACTCAACACCATTACCAACAAATCTACATACGAATAAAAACTGTTCCAATACAACATAGAAAAAAATAAAGGAAAAAAAAGCTCAGAAAACAATAGCAAATAACAAGATCCCTTCAGAATAAAATAGACCTCAATAAAGCACGAAAAGAACTGAAGAAACTAATAGATAATAGCAGAAAAAATGCAACTTTTTAGGAATACTTACACACTAGATGCAGCCCAAGCTACTGACTACTTGTTATGGAAGGCTACAAGGACCTTACGAAGGCGGAACTATGCAATCCCACCATTATGAACAGAAACAGGAAAATGGGCGAAAAGTCCACTAGAAAAATCTGAAATAGTAGCAACACACCTTAAAAAAGTGTTTACGCCAAATGAGGGAAAATAATCACTACTAACTGAAGAAGAGATTATTTCAGTACTCGCAAAACCTTATCACCTAGAACTTCCTGAAAAAAGATTCACAAAAAAATGAAGAAACAAATATTATAAAACACATCGATACAAAAAAGGCACCAGGATACGATCTTGTAACCTCGGAAATCTTTTTTGGATGGTGCTAGAAAGATAACCAATGGAGACACTGCGGGCGGTAGCCAGATGGTTGGTGGAGAGCGAGTCGTGGGTTCGAAACTAGCTTTTGGAATCGGGAATGGGTCCAACGGACGAAATAAGTAAAGATAGGATAAAAGATATTAGAAAAGATACAAAAATAAACAAAAAGATAGATGGGTAAAATTACCAAAGATAAGAGAAGATAGAAACAGGGCGCCACTCAATTTTTTGGGGTTAAGGAGAAAATTAAGAAACCTTAGAAAAGAAAAGAGATAAGGAAAGATATTTAGGTTCAGAGATCAAACCTAAGGAAAGATATCAACAGTTAATTATCAAATAAATTTGGTCAACACGATATATAAACAAATAAGAAATATATTAGGTATTACACTTACTTACCTACGAAACTTAATCAGCCTGATCTTTCTACTGGTCAAAGGTATAGTAATATTTAAAGGTAAAAAGCAAATATTCACAGTTACTATTTTATCAGGGAACTTGTTAGGAGCCGACAAATAAAATACATACATAAAACAATAACACTATATTCAACAAAAAAAATATGATGCTGCTGAATGCAACATAAGTAATAAGAATACACAACTATGAAATGGTGTTATACATATAAAAATAAGCAGTAATATAATTATAAAATACCTTTACACCTATATGTAATGCAATCATGTACAAATAAAGTTTTGGCGTACCTCGAGATATTACAGTAAAAAAAATGAATAAAAGTTATAACCAACACAAAAGATAACAAAAATAACTAGCTGTCTACCACTATAAAATTGGGTTATGCTCCTCAAACTCGAGTCAAAACTACTCTATCTTCCATCCATTCAATGGTGCTGCAGCCAAGTCCTCCTTCGGTACGCTTCTCCAAAGACCTCGATATTCTGCTGTTCTTTTTATTGAACGTGTTTAAGGATTTTTTTTTGTTTTCCAACAGGTATTTTCCTTGCATTCTTGGGTTTAGTAATTTTCTGGAGATTGTGTTCTCATGTATTCGGACCACGAGACCTACCTACCGTAGTCGCTGCACCCTAGTGTATTATGGTAGTGTTGATTCATACGATTTCTGTAGAGATTTCGGTGTCTTTTTTAATTTTTAAAAACTTAGTGTAAAACATACCATTTTTCGATTATTTTCTTACTATTAAAGCTTAATATGTATAAAGATAAATTAATACAGTCAAATACTATTAATTTATTCTCTGAAGTACGGGCCATTACTTTGTTTACATATTTGTATACTAACCTGTGGAGCCATATTTCTGAAGATTTTTTATTAACATTGCTTCTGCTACTGCAACTACGTTGAGAACAAGAAACCATTATTATGCACTATCACAACATATTACAGTTTCTATAAAAGTATTATAAAACTAAAAATATTCGAAAAACAACAAATCAGTAATGATGATAGTCTATCGCCTTCTTTTAAACCACTGGTAAGAGATAATGTGCCATTGATATGTTTTCCCATTATGACCTTTTCAATACATATTCTTCATTAAATTCTCGATACATATTTTTTAAATTAATAATCCTACTAAAGACCTCTACATTTTCCATGGTCAGCTACATACTATCGCTTACAATACTAGCATATGGTTATCGAAAATCTATAAACAACTGGTGTACTTCTTTATTGAACTTCAAATTCTCTATTATTGTTATTCTTCCCAATAGAAAGCCTCCCTGGTAGTCCCCAAAGTTATCTTCTGCATATGGGGTTATTCTTCTTCTCATTATATTTGATAGTAACTTGTATAGGTTAATCATTGAAGAGTCTACAGAACATTATATAGTCGAGGTGCTCACATTCCATAGGTAGAAATCCCAGCAATACAAAATCAAGGATCAGAGGAACTTCTAGATATAACTGAAGAAAAAATTAAATTACCGATTAAAGGTATGAAGAACAACAAAACACCTGGAAAAGATAGAGGCGTTAAAGAAATGATACAACTAGGAGGCGAATGCGTCATAAAAGCTTTAAAAACTCTTTATAATGCTTGCTTCTTTGAAGGAGTTACATCAAAAAAAATGTAATAGTGGTATTACGATATTATTATATAAAAAAGGAGATATAACAGAAATTGTAAACTACAGACCTATTATCTTGTTATCTCATTTATATAAGCTCTTTATGGGAATAATTACTAACAGACTGGGACCTACGCTAAATTTTCACCAACCACTAAGGCAAACCGAATTTAGGACTGACTTTAGAACGAATGACCACCTACAAGTAATAAAATCCTTGATAGAGAAAGTTATAGAATAGAACAAGAAGTTGATCAATTGGCATTAAAATCCATCAAAAATGAAAATGTTCCAGAAATTACTAAATATCCCCACATCGACCATAAACGACAATCCATGAAACATATAATAAATTTATCGCAAGCAACCTGGGATGCAACAGGCTCTAAGTTGAAAAAAATAAAGCCTCGAGTAGACGCCAGCCTTCCACAACAAGGAAAAAGAAGAGATCAAGTAATCGTAAATCGTCTTCGAATCGGCCACACAATACTAAAACACCAACACCTTCTAAATAAAGAACCAGCATCTAATAGTCGACTGTCCGCAGTTCCAACCTCAGAGAACATGCCGAGGAATTAGTGGAAGCCTGAGAAGTGCGCTTACGACAAATATCTCGGATTTATTGCAGTCTCTAAAAGACATAAGCATTTATAATAAACTTTAATTTATCAAACTGTACTACTGTGTATGTCTCCCCACTAATAACCCTTGGTTGTTGATGTGGGTTCTATGTTTAAATAAAAAAAAATAGAAAAGTTATTATAAGTGTGTTACCTCAAAAAGACATGTAGCAGTCAATGAAATTAAATATGTAAAGAAGCTTACGACATTGGGTATTAAATGAGTATGTTGTATAGACAATTAATTGATAATACGACATAATTAATGTCGTAAGCTTCTTTACATATTTAATATCATTGACTGCTACATGTCTTTTTGAGGTAACACACTTATAATAACTTTTCTATGGATGTTTGGTTTTTCATATTGTTCTTTTTAGATGAACTGATGATGCTTTCTGATGAACGTCTTCAATAAATAGATGAAGTAGCCACCTTCTTTGCCTTTTTTCTCGCCACCTTCTGACCGAAAAACCTGCTCCGCAGTGCTTCTTGTCTTGGTCTCTACTCGGCAATATGTCTGGTCCATCGATTGTCTGATATGGCGGTGACTCTCAGAGCGGCACCCAACCTCAGTAGTTCTCTGAGTTACGCGAATCTTATTCACTACCTTTTCTGTGAGTATTAATGTGTACGCTCCATAAGTGAGTACGGGTAACACATATTGGTCAAAGATTTCCTACTTGGTGAAACAAAAATTCAAATATTTACCACTGTGCTTTCTACAACCTGCAAAGCAGACAGATTGATGAATTAGTCGGCAAGGGAATTTAAAATATGCATTCCACATGCCGTTCATCATGGTCAAAGTTTGGAGTTCAGTTTCTGGTACTCCAAACAGAGTAAAGAACTAAAACATAATGACGGTATTAGATTTTTATTTCGATGCCGGGCAACGGCAAGCCGCTTATACGTATTTCGACCTCTAAAGAGTCGAAGTACGTATAAGCGGCTTGCCAAACGCTGCCAAGGCTAATCCTATGCGAAGTGGGAGCTCACATGTCTGGTTAACTCTACCCAACCGAATTTCATGTCCTTATACGATGCAGTTTGTACAATATGCCTTCTACTCTACTGTTTACTAATTTGTCATTAGGTGTGCTAGGTTGATTTATTGTATTTCTAATCTAATATCACACTGATTTTTCTATTATTCAATTTTATCATTAACCACAAATACCTCCTTCTTTTACATTTTTAATAAAATAAAAATGTAAAATGCAAAATAAAAAAATCTTTATATCTATATGGGAATGGTATCTAATAAATACGAGTTTTTATAAAATCAAGTAATTAATACAAGGATGTAAGATAAAACAATAAATAATAATTTATTAAATACTTGCTGTACATAGTCTTATTTTGTTTTACAAACATAATATATATATATATATATATATATATATATATATATATATATATATATATATATATATATATATATATATACTTCTTAGCCTCTTTTAATTAAATACAATCCACTATCATTTTCCAAACAAGAAAACGACGTATCTGGTTCTAGAAGACGGTACGAGGTACCATAATAGTAAACATTTTTAATACCATTGAACTGGGATTGTATCTTAGCCATGAATAAATCTATTGGTTCCACTATGATCGCATCCGATCTCATCGATTGAAGTTTCCTGCTTTTGGCTGATTCGGTCAAAACCATAATACCTCTCATGCTACAGATCAATTCACTTGTAACTACATTTTTTTCAAATCCATTATCAGGAATAGGACCATCGTTTTGGACGAATGTTTTATATGTTGCTCCTAAAATATATTTTATATTAATGTATTTTCAAGTAAGTTCATATCTCTCTTAGCTCATAACTTTGTCAAAGTTTTTTTTTTATAAACTATATTAAGAGTTCCTCCTAATCTCCATTATTAACAAATATATTATGAAAGAATTTTAAACAAATAATGAGTACAAATAAGACGTAAAACTCACAACCCACAACAATGTGATGGAGGCATGTACATTACATGTTCCCCATATGGTCTCATGGAATAGAATCGTTAGATACTATCTTGATAGACATCATAACTGTATAGAAGGATCGGTCAAATTCATCATGGAAATGGAAAACAATAATTCACAACCATTTCTGGATGTGTTGAATGACGTAGCAAAAAAGGCGTATGTATTCAAGAAAGATGCTTGTAGCCATTTGCGGAATCTTTGGCTCAGAAGACGTGAATTTATGCTTACATAACATCAAGGAAAATTGATGCGTATTGATTATTACTATCTGACCATCTAAGACTGTGATGGCTCGACGTTTTACAGTTGCTGATAGCTATGCCAGTAATTATGTGCGTTTTGTGAAGAAGTATTTATTATTCCGCCCCAAAAATGTAAGTACAGATCGAGTTTTCTTACGGTATGATAAAGGGAAGTGCACTAATTAAGTAAATGGTTTTAATACCTTTGTATCATGTTCCTTGCAATTTGCGATCCTGACAAATACACAGGACATGCGTTTCGACGTAAGTCCGCTACAATGATGGCGAACAGTGGCATGAAAATAGATCAAATCCAACGGCAAGTAGGATGAAAATCGGCAGCTGTGACGATTGGTTAAAATCGGCAGCTGTGACGATTGGTTACGTCGAAGAGAATATTGCCAATAAGAAGAATGTTTCAAATGTTATTGAAAGTGCCATTAATGGAAGTACAGCCCTATTGACTACAAAGAACGTCGGTAATATGAATTTATACGGCATTTGCCTTGATTTAAAAAATGGAATTATGTATAAATTATTACATTCCATCTGGTTCCGAAATATACTCATCTTACAAAAAAATTTGATTTCAAACTCAACACGTGTTTTGAGCATCATCAAACATAACACGTTAATCGTTCAGACTAGCTGTATTAATTGAATACATCTTTACTAATTACAATTATACACAAATTTACATTTCAAATAGAAATATTAATTGTCACAAACAGCTATTAATTGAAAAAAAAAAAAGTGTTACTTAAAACAATTGTACAAACTCACCATTGTCCATGTAGGTGTGAGGAATATCTGTTCATATGACACCGAAAATTGAAATAAGAATAAATTTACCTTATACCGGTTTAAATAGACGATCATTCTACCTGTTCGTATATAACAATTTCCGGTTCCAACTGTCAGATATTAGAACTACCAACTAATTATTGAAGGCTTTATAATTCAGTCAATTTCTTGAGCCCATAAATTAATTACCATCAATAATTATCCATTTGTTACTTTGGTTACATATTAGTATATCAGATATTACTATATCAGAATTTGAAATAAATATCTCAAATAATTAAAAAATACCCTGACAGATAACTCACACCTACAACAATTTCAAATAAAAATAAAAAACTTTGTAAACTTATTATACCTACATTTGATTATAAAATGTACATGTTCAGTTGCCAAAGAATTACTTTAATTTGTTCAGTAATTTGGACATTAGACTGAGTTAGTTGTATTTCAATTATCCATATTGTTACATTAAATTTGATTAATTAAAGATTGTTAAAGTATGCCAATATTAAACACATCAATTTACTTTTGATATCTAAATTGAAACAATTTTATAGACATTCATTAATAACAGCATATTTCATAAAACTAGATAACTTAACTTACAGTATTGAGAAACGGAAGAAGAACTGTCACATGCTAACCTACATCTGTCAAATTTACCACTAAAATCTAATAGATAAAACATAAAAAAACTCATTGTGCCCAAGACTGCGATGTAGTGCATTAAAGCCCTTCCCCCTTTTTAAATTCAATGTTTGTTTCGTCCCTTCTAAGTGTTTTCTGTTTTAGTGTGTTTAAATTATCCTTAATTGTTTGTATTTTAATATTTTATTTACTTGACTTTCCAATAATTAACTCATTGCCAATAGAACTTTATCAAAGTAATTTAATAACCAAGTTGGAAAATAATTGCACACCCACACAATTTTTACATCAAAACTTATTCATTGTCATAAAACTGTCACCTTCATAAAACAATTACTCAATAAATATCACACATTTCAAAAATATATCTCTCGAATAAGTATAAATAGCTTTTAATAACACAATGGTATATTACATCACTTACATTTAACAAACAATCTCACACATATCTCTTCTTCATTGGATCAAATCTATCTCCTCAAGAACTTCCCGTTTACTGTCAAACAACTGCAATAATAGAATTGAGTTCTCCATTCAACAATATAAAGTAGTTTCAACCATGTTCTACCATCCATCTATTAATAGAGTACCGGCATGTAAGTAATGTTTATTTTATTTATTTATTTGCTCATTTATTAATTTATTACAATTGAAGAGACTATTTTATAACAATTTGTGGGCCTTACCTTGTCTGTTTAAACTTTTTAAAAAATTTTATACCTTTTATTCAACTTACTTATTTAAATAAAACCACAGACATGTAATATTGGCATAATTATTGCAATTTACAACACCTACTTTGTTTATCGTTATTAGACAACACCCTAATATGGGTTTTTAATATTTCAGCATTTGTTTAACTTTGTATCGAGACCTGAGGATGCTTTGCATATTGTAGAAAGCGAAAGCGGTCGTCTGATAGTTAAATTAAATTGATTGTGAGTAAGTCTTATTTATTATTTCTTTACCTATGTATAAATATTTCAAACAATACCAACTGTACCTTTCACATTTATTTAAAAGAATAAGATTTTCAAATATTTGAATAAAACTTTTGAAAATTTTGTTAGTAATATTTTATTCATATTTTACTTATTTGACGTTACAAGGTATGCACTCCTATCAGGTCAGATCAATATTTAAAACTGTTGATGTTGCCGTAGTAACTTTAAAACAGGGTCGTTATTGTCAGGAGTCATGAACTTGAAGGAAACTGTTATCAAATTGAATAGAAGAACTTTGGTAGGACACTTTGGAGTGTCTATTTGTGCTGTGACTATGGCTGACAATCAATCGAAGTCAAAATATTCGAAAGAGCTTGTTGATATGGTTATTAATTAATGCCAAGATCTTGAAAATGCACCGACACGAAAAGTAAAGGCGTAGACTTTCAAGATATTTTTGCCATGGATGAAAAGGAGAAGGCCGAAACAAGTAGAGTGACTCATAAAACCAATTATGGAGATGCTCAGCCAATCAAACAACAACAAAAAATACTTCTAATTGCGAAACGAGATGGAGCTAAAGACCTTATTAGATGTATGCAAACAAGCAATCATTGAACCACCTAATAGTCCGTGCACTTCCCTGTGGTTCTGGTGAAGAAGAAACATGATTTCACACGTTTTTGTATTGACTACAACCAGCTCTTCTTCTTCTTAAGGTGACGTGCATTTCTGCGTAAGCGTCCACCGTATATCGTCTTGTCAGGTGAGATATTAAATAGTCAGGATTAAAAAATTCTGTTTTTAGCAGCATTTCGAAGCATTTCATAGCTGTGAATTCCTGTCCATTGTCGAATATTGCGTAGCCATGACATTTTTTACGTCCCAGACCTCTCCTACCCTCTATCTTCCCTTCGAGTATCAGTTGCTGAAAAGTGTATCTTTCTCCTCGTAATATGTGCCCCAAGTATGCAGTCTTCTTACTTTTTACATAACTAAAAAGTTCCATATCCTGTAAGCCCGCTCTTCTGAGTACTTCCTCATTTCTAACCCTGTCCGTCCATGATATTCTAAGCATTCGACGCAGGTATCACATTTCAAACACTTCAAGTTTGTTAATGGAACTGGCCTTTAACATCCATGCTTCCATTCCGTACAAGAGAACAGGCCACACGTAACACTTAAGCATCTTATATCGGAGGTTGAAGTCCAATTTGCGATCAGTCAGAAACTTACGAAGCCTCAAAAAAGCATTTCTGGCTTGTTCAACTCTGCTCTTTATTTCATTCTCGGGGTCCCAACCCTCGTTCAGCAAACAACCCAAGTATTTAAATTGCCTGACCTGTTCGATTTCTTCTCCAGAGATAGATATCTTTGCATTGGGGTAGCAACCACAGGTAGTGGTACAACCAGCTCAATGCAAGCCTTTTAGGAATAGACGATACTTGCGAAGAATTACCTCAATAACTACAAGACACCATAAAAAATAATTTAAGTTTGAAACGTGTTTTGCATTGGAAACCTAAAGGTGAAAGACCAACCTGCCTGGATGTTAAATCCTATTAGAACCAATAGAATTTCCTGATATTAAAACATAATCTTATGTATATAATCTTTGAAAATGACGATGATACAAAATCTAAGCTACAGCTAATTTTACCCAAATGTAAAATGACAGAGATGTTGCATCAGTTACATGACGGTACATTAGGTGCATCCTTTGGGATTACGAAGACATTACTAAAGGTTCGAGAACCGTTCTATTGGATAAACTGCAAAATATATGGAAAAATGTGATACCGAATATGTGAGTTGTAAGCAAAGGGCAATGGTCCAGTTAGTAAAGAAAGCACCTATGACTCAGTACAATGTTGGCAGTTTTAAGAAGATAGTAGTCATTGCAGGACTGTTTCTAGAAACGTATGTAAGAAATAAATATATCCTTATTGCAATGGAGTATTTTAAAAAGTACTCTATTGAGTATTTTTTACATAGACATCCATATGCAATCCCACACCAGGAGGCGTATATCACTGCAGATATACTGGTCAACGGGTTTTTCAGCTGTTTTAGAGAGTTGTCTTAGAGATGTACTTGGCCTTTTTAAACACTACACCTTTTGAATTCTCAGTCAGATGCAACGGTTTGTATCGAACGATGCGCAAACATCTTTATAGAGTTGTATCTAAACATAAAAGAGATTGGGACCAGTAGATTTCTGGTGGCCTATCGATCGGCTATGCCTATGGATCCACTGCCTAGAACTTCGTTTGTTTGATGTTGGGTCCTACAATCTATCTGTCGTGTAACGTGAAGTTTGGTTTTAAACCTTCGGAAGAAACTGGGCAAGCGAATTAATATGTCGACCAGATGAAGTTAAGGATCAACAACATTCACGACCTTACCCGATAACGTATCCAGATAGCCAGTGATATGAAAGATCAATATAATTCTCGATTATCGAATGGTGACCAAAATCACCCACAGCTTCATAGGGGGTGATTTTGTTTGGCTATATAATCCACAACGACATCGACCAGTCGCACAAATTTCAAAACAATGGGAAGATCCGTATGAAATTAAAAAAGAATAACCCTGCCAAGAGACAAACCAAAAATCGTCTTGCCACTTATATTGACTTTAATAATACAGCAGAAGTAAGAAACCTACAGCACGAATTACAGAAACGAATTAATGTCAAATTATGCAGATAGAAGAAAGATGAAATTCGGTGTGATCACCGAAGTACCACAAGTTCTTTTAACCGCTCCAGAATACGGGTGGTTATCCAAGATCTCAACAGGCTACAATTGCTAAAGTGCTGAGTTTAGAAATGGCAGCCCACCGTTGTTCTACCTATTGACCAAGAGATCCTCTACCTAAAAATATAACGATAACATATGGCGCACTTTAATACAAATTCTGTGCCATTTTACCATAATAAATCTGTTTAACCAGAGTCAGTGGGTTGGACAATCTACTTAGACATAGTTAGTAATAAAGATATTACTCGCTGATCAGATCTTCTTGTCCAATCTAGAATTGTAACTGTAAATGAAAACTCCGCAGCCCTTCTAGAGAAGCAACAAGCGCATTGGAGCTTAACTGGATGAAAGGAGCATAACATCACAAAAAGTTTGTTTCAATGGGGACGGTGATCAGTAAAAATCACGAAAACCTTGGGATAAACTGGAAAGCATTATTTCTTATCTACAAGAAGAAGCAGAATAAGGAAAAAAGTGTTTTATGTCATTAAAATATACTTTACCTGTAGTGGTGCTAGTAATAGAAATTTCTTGCTCTGGCTTCCCTAATTCTTCGCGTATACTAACTTGGTTCATTCTTAATTTTTCAGTAATTTGTTTTATACTTATTGTGTTTTTTAAATCAGATACTTCACAAGTATTTTTAGTTTCTTGTATCGCCACAGTATCTAACTTTTTCGCAGATTTCTTTAAACCAGATGTTTGTACTTGTGCACTTGTTGACGGTAAAGAATCACTCGTTGGAGATACAGGAGTCGCTCGTTTTCGTGAGACAGGGATGTGTTGAAGTACTAATTCTCTTGTTCTTTCTATGTAACCCCCACGGTCCCCAGAATCTGGTGACGGAGGTGGTGACCCTGGAGGTGTTCTTGGACCTTTTGGTCGTTTTTCTAATTGCCCTTCAATTCTATTTGTAAATCTTGAAGGTTGTTTTGAAACATCTGACAATTTCTCTAATTGTCCCTCCCCGTTATATTCTATGGATGTTTTTGGATTTTTTAATTGTTTTTCTAATTGTTGTTCCTTCCTTTTTGCTGTAAATCCTGGCGGTGGCTTTAGAAATTCTGGTTCCTTGTCTAATTTTCCTTTACTTTGTTGTTCTGGTACCTCTGGGTCTATTTTTGGACTTTTTATTCGTTTTTCTAATTGTCCTTCAGTGATTTTTTCTTGATGTCTCGGATATGGTTTGGCAATTTTTGGTTGTTTTTCTAACTGTTTTTCAGCCGTTTGTTGTGGAAGTCCTGAGGATATTTTTGGAAGTTTTTGTCGGTTCTCTAATTGTTCTTGACTTTTTGTTCGTTTTCCTAATTGTCCTTCAGTGCTTTTTTCTTGATGTCCCGGAGATGTTTTGGCAAGTTTTGATTGTTTTTCTAAATGTTTTTCAGTCGTTTGTTGTAGAAGTCCTGATGATATGTTTGTAATTTTTTGTCGTTTTTCTAATTGTTCTTCCATTACCGCTTCTGGAATTTCTGCAGATGATTCTGATCTGCCTGCTTTTGTTTCTAATTCTCCTTCCTTATTTTGTTTCGAAATCCCTTTAGAGATCTTTAAACTTTTTGACTGTTTTTCTATTTGTGTTTCTGTTTTTTTATCTGGAAATTCTGGAGATATTTTTGGACTTTCTGATGGTTTTTTAAATGTTCCATTCATTGTTTGTTCTTGCGCATCTAAATTTATTTTTGCATTTGTTGGTAAAATTTTCATCTGCCCTTCCGTTATAGTTAGGAAAATTTCTGAAACCAATGAAGACACGAAATTATCTTCTGAATTTACTGAATTATTATTTGACGTTGGTACATTTTCTATTCTTCCATCCTTTACGTGTAAATTTAATTGTGCAATTTTATTTGTTTTTTCTATCACAGCAGTTATAATATTTTCTGAATTACCTACATTGTCTTTAACATTATATAACTGCTCATTTCGTAGTTCCTTAGATTTTAAGTTCATTTTTGAAATAGCTTTCGCTTTTTTGTTTCCTTTCAAACTTTTTTTTACACTTTGTTTTTCATTTACAACACTATCTTTTGTAGAAGATAAAGCCTCTGAAATAGTTTGCTTATTTTTTGAATCCATTACTTTAGTTCTATTGTCTTCTAGTTTAGATTTATCTGCTCTACGGGATTTTTTCTTTTTTCTCTTTTTAGTCTTAAGAATCGATGGATTTTGCATGTATGGAACATCTATCCTTTGAAATTTCATTTTACTTAACGTGTACATTAAGTCATCCCAGTTATAAACTGTTTTTCTAACATGCACATAGTCATAGTCAAAATATTGCATAAGGGCACTCACTGTGTGTATGAATACCCTTGCTCCAGCGGAATATCCCGACAGAAATCCTAAAATAAAATAAATTAGTTAAAACTTATTAAAAACTTTAACACTATTAGATTTTTTAAAGTCGATTCTAAAAGTCTACGCTGCAAGTTTGAGACAAAAAATATCGAGATTTCAAAATTATTAAAAAATACACTACCCATTTCCCTTTTATTTTTTTGTCATAGAGCAACCACCTGTTCCCATTGTTTGTATCAAATCAAAGTTTTCAACCTTTTTCTTAAAGAACCTGCCTCTATTAATTATTATTTGCTAGATTTATCTTTCAGTATTTCCAATAATTCTATCACTTCTAATAAACTAAACAAATGTCAACGAGAGGAAAAATATACACATCTGGGAATAATGATTAATTCCACAAATGGTTACATTCAGAAAATTAAAGTCAAGATGGAAAAGGTTCAGACAAAATTTAGCAAAATGACAAGAATGCTTTGCACAAAAGATTCAAAGTCGGAGCTAAGAGTTAGGTGAGGTGATATCTTTTCTCACTTTGTTTTATGGAATGGAAGGTTGCACTTCGAATGCGACATTAAAGAAAAAACTCATTTGATCATTCAAGTTACGGACGTATAGCAGAATTCTGAGAATATCGTGGACAGAATACGCCACAAACAAAGAAGTTTTAAGAAGAATGAATAAAATTTAAATAGAAATTTTAAATAAAATCAAAACAAAAAAATGGAATGGAAGAAATAAATATTAAGGAAGAAGAGGTAAAGGCATTAAACCAGAAAATTAAATTAAAAACCAGAAAATTACCAGGAGAGAATACGGAACGAACTCCGTACGGAGGATCAGATCTGACGAAACAACTATTAAAACTTATCCAAAAAACAATAGAACAAAACATAATTCTTTAAGAATGGAGATCAAGCAGCCTAATACATCTCTTCAAAAAAGGAGACAAAACGGACACGGAAAATTATAGAGGAATTAATTTATTAAACACAACACTAAAATTAACAACCAAAGTGATAACAAATAAACTGAATGAAATTATAACACTAAACTCGGATTCACCAGTAGATTTCAGCGTTGGCTCTTACGGACAATGTTAATCAAATGGAAGAAAACGCTGCAGCGTTGCTAGTTCATCGTCGGCCTCAACGTGGCAGAGCCAGCTTCGAACTTAACACTCCCTTACACACGGAGTACTTGCAATGTTGCACTACCATTCACTGATTTGCCCTAATGACTGTTCCAGCAAATATTCTGACGTCATCGTAATATAGTGCTCAACAATTGATAAGGATCACAATTATGATTTCAAATATTCTAAAAGTTTGTTGAGATCTTAGTATGATGACTTGAATAGAATAAATGAAAATAGATGACTTTAATATTCAACTTTTTGCTGACCCTGGTAAAAAATGACCATAATGGCAAAATTTATTTTATTTCATTTAAAATTGATAATAAAGTCGGGGTATTAATATTACTTTAATTATATTAAATTTTTACAAACTAAATTGTCTACTACCAATCATATACATGATATTCACAAAGATCATCAACAACAGATTAACTTTAGATGCTGTACAGCCAAGAGAGCAAGCTGGCTTCAGAAGTGGATTCAGTCCCATGGATCATATCCACATGCTTCGCGAACTAATAAGTAGAGCTAAAGAATATGAAATACTGCTAGCATAAACCTTCATAGATTTCGAGAAGGCTTTTGGTTTTATATATTCCAAGGTAGTAGTAGAAGCTTTGACCAACCAAGGCATTGACAAACCGCACATAAGAAACTTTAGCAAATATTTACAGACAAGCAAAAGCAATGTAAACATTTATGAAAACACTTCAAAATTTTCCACTACCAGAGGCGTCCGACAAGGAGACGCAATATGACCAAAGCTCTTCACTGCAACTCTAGAAAATATATTCAACAAAATAAACTAGCAGAACAAAGAAATATCCATTGATGGAGAATATCTCAGCCATCTAAAATTTTTGGATAACATCGTTCTGATTGCTAATAATCCTGCAGAACTACAAGAACTTATAAGCGACCTAAATGCAGCTAGCAATGAAGGTGGTCTAAAAATGATCTTTAGAAAAACAAAAACCATGTACAACGAGCTAGTGGATGTCCAAGATGTAATACTCGTAATAAACAACATTGCACTTGAGGCAGTAGAGCCTGGCTAGAGCATCTTTTGGTAAAAATGCAGTTATATTCAAATCAAAGATACCACTGTATTTTAAAAACTTTCCTCCTTCTCTTAAAAAGCTATTTTTTTATAAATTACCAAATATTTTTTGAACTTGTTTGGTTTTACTCTAGACCAGGGGTCGGCAACCTTTTGAGTCGAAAGAGCCAAAAATTACAATTTACAAAATTTTAAAGTTTTTAAAGAGCCACAATTTTTTCGTCGACTATAAATAGTACTCGCATAAATAAAGTTCTTTGATAAAAAATCTATTTATTCATATGTAGTTATATAGTGTTTTTCATATATATATTTTCATACATTTCATTTATTAAAGTAAAAAAATTAAAACAACTAAATATTCAATTATAACACTAACTTGCACTTCAATAACAAACAGTTGAGCAAATAATCTCAATGGGAGCGTTGGCTTTGCATGGTATTAGAAAGTTTGGATAAATTTGGCTCATAACTTGTTGTTTGAAGTTTCAAACAAGACTCTAAATTTTCATTTGTTAGTTGGCTTCTTAGTTTACTTTTAATTATATTCATGCAAGAAAACGCTTGCTCGCAAGAATATGTCAATCCGAAGATAGTTAGTAATCCAAATGCCAACTTCTACACCTCACTGTAGCAATCTGGAAGACTATTCCATGCGGCAATTATAAGTCCCTCAATTCGCGATATTTCTTTCAAAGCTGTCCACTTTTTTGCGTTACGTACATACATTTCTGGACTTCCCACTTTTCCAACTTGCTTTTCAATTCTGTAAATTTTCCACTCCACAAAGCTTTACTTTTTAAATCGATCAATTGCATTTCTAAAGATCCAGTGTGAATTCCAAATTGCTCAACGTGAATTTCGATATTATTTGTGTTGAGAGGATTTACTATAAATGCTAAAGTAGTTTTGTTGGTTTTTAATTGTTCCAATCTGTCAGCAAATTCATCTTTAATTTTTTTGTAACTGTGCTGAAGTAATTCGTGTCAACAGTTGCACTGGTTTTATCGCGATATTGCTTTAGAAATTGAAAATGAAGTAATTTACCGCTCTGAATATCTTCTGCAAAAAGAATTAATTTTTCTTCAAAACAAACCAATTCTTCCACCAAAACAGTGGCTGGGTTTCCTTTTCCTCGCAGTTTTAGATTCTGGTCATTTAATTTGGCTGTGATATCCACCATAAAGTAAAATTTTTGCAACCATTTGTCGTTCCCTAATTCAGGGTGATTGATGCCTTTTTCATTTAGGAATGTATTTATCTCATTCAAGCACAAAGTAAAACGTTTCAACACCTTACCTTTGGAAAGCCATCGCACTTTGTTATGAAGAAGGAGGTTGGAATACTGAGCCTCCATTTCGTTTAAGAATTCTTTAAACTGACGATGGTAGAGTGCTTTTGACAAGATATTAACAATCTTGATCACCAAATTCATGACCTCAACTATTTCGGCTGGAAATGTTTGGGCACAAAGCGATTTCTTGGTGTATTATGCAGTGAAACGTAAGAATTTCGTGCTTTAATTTGCTTTGAAGAATCGTTGAAACGATTTTATTTAAATCGATCTCATTGTCTTCAACGAATTTTTGCACGGCATGTGCTATATATCCCCTCTAGTTTGTCCCTAGAGCGGTAGCAATCCCAGAAGTTCTTTGGGACCTTGGGAAGACATATACCTGATAAAAAGGGCAACTTGTGCCGTTCTTTTACATTGCAAAACCCATCTATAGCAAGTGATAAGGCGGAAGAAAATTGAATATCTTCCACCTGCAAATATGTTAAATTTGAAAATATTTTAGCTACTCTATCTTGTACTGTTTTAGCGGATAGTGGTAAATCTTTGATTTTATTCAAGATTTCTGGTTCGTTTTTGAAATCACTAAACAGTTCTCACTCACCATCTGTGAATGATTTGACTGACATTACTTGTAGATTGGGTCCAGTTACATAATATGTAACTTGATTGCTGTTTTTGTTTTTAGAGCTCATCGACAGCTTTTTTTCGTCCTTCGCCGGCTGGACTTTACTAGCAAACTGAGTATGCTTTTTAGTAAAATGTCTTTCTAAATTTGATCTCTTATTGTATGCGAGTTTTTCTTGGCAAATGAGGCAAGTCGGAAGGCTATCTGAGTTGCATAATAAAGCGAATAACTCTGTCCAATTTCGATTAAATTCTCGATGCTCATCCTCAGTTCTTCTCTTTTTCTTTGAGATGCCTTACTTTTTGACGACAGTAACGTCGCGTGTCACGGTGGAGGGGTGCGGTGGGAAGCGAGTGTAAGTAACTGAGAGGATCGGTGAGGTTAATCAGAAGGCTTTTTAAAACTTTTTTTTGGTAAAATAAATAATATTTGCGTATGGAACTAAAGAGCCGCAGCTTCACATCCAAAGAGCCGCATGCCGCTCGCGAGCCGCAGGTTGCCGACCCCTGCTCTAGACAGAAGTTTAAACAGTTTATTATTATTATTAGATGATATTGAATGGTATGAAATGGAAAAGACACAACTTACCGTTATTTTCTAAATGAACATACATTTTATATATGTCATCATTAAATACATGAACCCTCTTGGGAACTTCTAAATTATTAGCAAAAAACGTTGCTAACACTTTAAACTGAGGATGTGCATTAATAACGAAAAACAGATCGCTCCATTTCACCAAATACTCTCTTTGACGTCCGAACATGGTCTCAAATCGGATGTCTCCTTGCCTAAGCAGCAGCTGCAATTTAAGTACGAGATATTGTACATCATATATGTGGACGATGTTTTTAAATGGCAAAACAGAGTATAAAATTGGTCCGGGAACTTCGTCGAAATTTTTTTCCTAAAATTCGATTTTTAAAAAATAAAATATTACATTATGTCAAGCATGCGCAGATTCTGTCTCTGTAGTACAGAAAAACATCAAAGTTAATAATGAATATTCAACTTTGACCCTGCTACAAACTCAAATACTAAGACCAACAATAGGTCTCCAGAAATGTTCGTTCCTAAATGACCAGCGTACAAATGTGCTACCTACTCTGATGGCCCTGAACAAAAAGAAATTATTGGGTGAAAGACTTAATGATTTTTTTTTAAATTGTATATCGGTCAACTCTATTGTTTTTAAAGGCATTGACGATTTCCCAAACTTCTATAGAGATCAAATGCCTTTTAGTAATTTACCATAGCTATGGAGAGCGGTATATTGTATTCGTATATAGCTACAACAACAGAAAAAGCTATAACTTTTTCTAAATCTTGCCTGTTTCCCAGGGTGGTAACTATCCAGTTTGTTAGTATCTTCACAAAGAGCTTTTACAAGACTGATAAAAGGCTAATGTAAGGTATATAGTATTCTTATTTATTACAAGATACGTCACTTATTTCTATACATTTATTAAAAATAATTTTTAGCATTTTTATGATGAGTTGTCTTCCATACTTTATAATTTCCAATACTATTCCGTCTTCATCTGGAGCTTTCTTATTTTTTGGCTCGTATGTTTGGTAGTACTTTTTTATCATTATCTTTATTTTTTCTGTATTTCTTCGTTTTCATTATTAATTAATTTTGTAATTAGACTTCTATCTTCGTTTGTCTTCTTCTTCCAGTTTCGTATGCCGTTCTTTTCTTTAGTATTTCATTTAACTCTGTTATTTTGTACTACCTTATATCTTCCCTAAACTTTTTCTAAATTATTTTGTTAATATCTGTTATTTCTATTATACTAAGTGTTGGGCCTTGCATAAGTTGTTATCTTTTTTTATTAAATCTTGTGTTCCCTTGCGAAGTTTTTGAAGTAATTACTATTTAAATGGGAATAAGCCACAATTAAAGGTTAAAGTAAGTTTATTGATGTTTTGAATTTCCACTTCGGAAGTTGTTCTCAAAATAAAACAGTAAATTAAACAAAAACACTGACATTTGATTATTCTTTGACGTAATTTGAGGTTTAAGCTGTGGTTACAGAATAATGATTTTATTTTTAGAAGTATGGTACGAGCTGCTTAAATTCTGCATTTAATATCTTTTGCTTGGGTCTAGTTAGTTTGGAATGTAGCATCCCAGATACTTAAAAAGAGATACTCTCTCAATGTTTTGTTGATCTATCTATAGGAAAGCATTGTCGTGACGTTGGCGACTAAATATCATAAGGTTTGTCTTAGAAGCATTTATTTTTAGACTCGTTTCTCTTCCTGTATTTACGTAATCCAATAACTCTTGAAGACCCTGGAAATTGTCGGATAAAATAATAGTATCGACAGCGTATCTAGGATTATTGATCAGCTCACCAATGATTTTCGTTCCAAGGTCTTTATCTCACAAAGCCTGTTTGAATGTAGATATAGTTATATCCAAGTAGATTTAGTTAAATAACTGCGGGGATAGAATGCATTTCTATCTAAAGCCTATTCTAATTTAGCATTTGTCGGCTAATATCCCATCGACTCGCACGACTGATTTCTGCTTCCAGTACAAGTTTTCTATGATACGTAGGGCTCTACCATCAATGTCTTGGTTCTTTATATTTTCAACAGCGTCCCATGCTCCAATCAAAAGATTTTTCTTAATCGATGAAAGCCACATAAATATCGTTGGTTGTGGCATTTTTGGAGAAGTACATTTAAACCAGAAAGTACCTCACGTGTACCTAGCGCATTTCTAAATCCAAACTGGGTTTCATCTAGGTCTTTTTCGCAATGACTTTTTATTCTTCCATGAATAAAGCGAATTCAAATTTTCAATGTGTAACTCAGACTAATTAACCTATACTCGTCGCATATTTTTACCCGTTACTTCTTCGGAATTGCTATAAAAACAGACTTATGCCATTCCTCAGGTATTTCACCAGTAGTATACACGTCATTAAAAAGTTTAACTTGAGCAATGATGTGGAATTCTCTTATCATTTTTAAGAGTTCAACTGGGAAATTGTCTGATCCAGTTGCTTTCTTGGTTTTTGCTCATTTTGATTTGGCTGAAATGACTTCCATATTTTCTCAACATTTTCGCTTGTTCTCATTCCCCTCATGTAACTATTCTTGGTAACACCTGAAATAGTAAAATTCATTTGCTGATGTTTTTTCTCTATTCGTTTTAGCCTGATATCAGCTATTAAAAGATTGTGATCAGATCTAATATCTGCTACAGGGTTTGTCACAACTCTACCCATAGAGAGACTTCTACACAGGCTTGTGGGATGCTTAAGCGAGTATGGTAAAATTTTGTTGAATAACTCTCCAGAAGGAGAAGAAGTCTAAAAAGTTTAACTAGAGCACTGATGTGGACTTCTCTTATCATTTTTAAGAGTTCAACTGGGAAGTTGTCTGATCCAGTTGCTTTCTTGGTTTTGGCTGATTTTGATTTGGCTGAGATAACTTCCATATGTTCTCAACATTTTCCCTTGTTCTCATTTTCCTCATGTAACTGTTCTTGATAACACCTGAAATAGTAAAATTCATTTGCTGATGTTTTTTCTCTATTCGTTTTAGCCTGACATCAGCCATTAAAAGATTGTGATCAGATCTAATATCTGCTCCAGGGTTTGTCATAACTCTACTAATAGAGGGACTTCTACAAAGGCTTGTGAAATTCTTGAGCGAGTATGGTAAAATTTTGTTTAATGACTCTCCAGAGGGAGAAGTTTAAAATTGTAAAATCTGAATATCTGGATAGCCATTCTATCAACGGACTTCTTCTTCTTAAAGTGCCCTCTCCTCAATGGAGGTTGGCTACTACAATTTTAAACTGTTCTCTATCTTCTGTTCTTATTAGCTGTTCAAAATTTAGTCCTGTCCATTGTCGGATGTTTCTGAGCCACGATAGTCTTTTCCTTCTTAGGCCTCTCTTGGGCATATTGGTACTTATTATTTCTCAGTATGTGACCTAGGTATGATGTTTTTCTAACTTTTACTGTGTTAAAAAGTTCCCTTTTCTTGTCTATTCTATGCAGCACTTCTTCGTTTACACATTTCAAAGGCCTCCAATTTATTTACGGTTGATGTTTTAAGGGTCCACATTTCAACTCCATATAGAAGAGACGACCAGACGTAGCATTTTGATAAACGTAGTCGAATTTCGAGTTTTATTCGAGAATCACAAAGCAGTTTTTTTATTTTTTCGAAAGATTTTCTGGCCTGTTCTATTCTCGATCTTATTTCTAGATCAGGATTTAGGCTGCTATCGATCCAACATCCCAGGTACTTAAATCCATTGACCTGTTCTAAAATGTGCCCATTTATTGTGCAAGGTTGAGGTACGTTTTGGTTTTTTCGGATTGACATCACTTTGGTTTTTTTAATGTTTATTTTCATACCAAATTGCTCACAGGTCGAGTTGGTCTTGTCGATGAGTCGTTGTAGACCCAAGTCGGAATCCGCAATTAACACTGTATCATCGGCATATCTGATACTGTTTATATTTACGCCATTCACATTGACTCCATCCTTGGAATCCTCCAATGCTTCTTTAAATAGAAACTCTGAGTAAAGATTAAACAGCAGAGGCGACAGAACACATCCTTGTCTAACTCCCCTTCTAATTTCTACTTCTGCGGATGTGGAACCTTCGATCCTAACTCTGGCGTTTCGGTTCCAGTACAAGTTTTTTAAGAATTTGATGTCTTTTCCATCTAAACCGACTTCTTGCAAACGTTCTAATAGTAGGTCGTGTCTTACTCTATCAAATGCTTTTTCGAAGTCTATAAAGCATATAAATATATCTTTCTGTTGGTCGTAGCATTTTTGGGCGAGAACTAGTAAACTGAACAGGGCTTCCCTCGTTCCCATGCCGGCTCTGAATCCAAACTGATCGTCTCCGATGATTGTTTCGCACTTTCTATAGATACGATTATGTACGATTTTTAGTAGGACTTTTACTGCATGACTCATAAGGCTTATCAGACGGAACTCATTGCAGTGTTGTGGGTTTGGCTTTTTTGGTAGTGGGATGAATATTGACTTCAGCCAATCTTGGGGAATTTTACCTGTATCATAAATGCGATTGAATAAAAGGACAAATATTTCGATATTTTATTCGATAAATCAAGGGACTACTACGGCATATCTAACTTATTTAACCATTACTTCAAAGTTCTTTCGTAAGGCCATAAAGGTTATGGGATAAACAAATAGAATAACTTTTAATCTAACTTATGGATCGATTTGAAATTTTGAGAGTTTGTTAAGGAACACAATACACAACTCTGTTCATAATAACACATAACTAAGTTGATTTTTACAATAATTATACAGAATTAAAGATTTTGCCCTATTTTTCGAAGCCTAATTAATTTTACAAGTTTTAGCAATATTAATTTTAAAGCATTCTTTATGTTTTAAAAGATAAATATTTTTAATTTTACCTTAAATATTAGGTTTTTTTAATGATAAGCCAAAAATCTATAAAATAGCATTTTTTTACACTAAATTGTTATTAAATAAAAAATTATGCCGAAATATCTGCAGAAAACGTATAGATTTTCTTTATATAAGCCCATAACTAACAAAATTCAGATACCTGGATTTATCACAGTCCCGAGATAAATCTTATTGCCTCGAACTAAAGTAACTAACTTCCATTATAACTTGAAAAATGCTGATTTTCCATATTTTATTTATTTTTCTTTTCTTTTCATTGACTATTATTTTTAGGTCTATGAGATTAAATTAGGTATTCTAAATATTTTGATTAAAAATAGGTAATATAAAGATATATTTTATTCTTACCGGATGAAACCGTTGAAATACTTCTTTAAAAAGTGGAAATGGTGGCGAAATAGAGCCAATAACATACACTCCCAATCTCCAAAGATCCCTAATGTAAGCTTTTATACAATCTGCAATGGTTTGGCTTTGATCTTCCTCGGAATAAACTAAAAGACCACCTATTGGTTGGAAGAGATCTTCCATAATAAATCTAAAATTATATTTATTTTTAATTTAGTTTTTAGGTTAAATTCATGGGACTTGTGCTTTCAACTTGCGTAGTAGTTGAACCCGAGAACAGAATAAATTGTAAATAAGTTCATCATTTTCTTCTTCTTATTAGTCGTCAACGCAAATGGAGAACTCATGGCTAATCTCTGTGCTTTTAACGAACTGAGAATAAATAATACATTTTTCGACCTTAAGCTCCAGTATATTTGAAAACTCTAGGGGGCACAAATATATTATTGATGTTATAGTCAATAATAGAAAAATCCTCCCAAAGCATATTCTAGATATTCGAACTTTAAACTCAGTAGTCGCAGGGAGTGAACACAAACTAGTACCAGCAAAGATAAGAATGAAAATAACACTAAATCATTTTCTACAGGAAATCACCGAGGAAAAATTCAATGTAGAATCACTGTGGAACGACTCTACAACAGAAATGTACAAAAGGAAGCTAGACAGAAGATACAGCTGAAACAAATAGACGACATCGAAGATATAAACGCGAGCTGAAAGAAAATTAAAAACAACATGGAAGAAGCAGCAACAAAAGCTCTAGGAAAACGCAAAGTCATACTGAACAAAAGAATCAACAACAATATACCATGGTTTAGAAAAGAAATAAGAGAAATGTAAAGAGAAACGAGAGGCCTACACGAAGTACAAAACATCAAATACAACAGAACCCCGAGACACCTATAAAAGAATACGAAATGAAACAAAGCAGTTGGTAAGAAGAACAAAACATGAACACTGGGAACAGTTTATAAAAAGGATGGAAAGCGACTTCTATGGTAGACAAAAACAAATATGGAGATTCATAAGAAACCAATGGAAAGAAATGACAGAATTGAAGAAATACAATAACATACCAGCAAACGAATGGGAAAGATACCTGACAGAACTGTTTAAAGCAAAGGAAAATAATAATCAACACAATAACGTACCTGAATTAAGACAAGACACGAAATAGAAATCAGTTTTCAGGAAGTAAAATAACCATACATTCACTCAAAAATAGAAAGTCACCAGGACCAGACGGAATAACCAACGAACTTCTAAAACAAGGAGGAGAAAGTATAACCCTAGAGATGACAAAACTTATACAAAAAATAATATTGCACTGCAAGATACTAGACGCATGGAGAAACAGCATAATGATACCAATGTTGAAGAAAGAAGATAAAGAAGACCCCAACAAGTATAGAAGTATAAATCTACTGAACACCGCTCTTAAGCTTACCACAAAAGTCCTAACCAATAAAATCAATAAACTAACAACTTTATCAGATGAACAACAAGGATTCAGATCTGGAAGATCCTGCGTAGACGCCGTATTTGTACTAAGACAAATCACAGAAAAGGCCACCGAGTACAATAAACCAGCATATCTATGTTTTATAGACCTGACAAAGGCTTTCGATCGCATCCAAGTCGAAGACGTCTTACACATACAGTATAAAAGAAACATACCAATCAATATTATACAAACCATCGAAAACATCTACCTCAAAATCGAATACAGGCAAAGATAAATGGAAAATTAACACAGTGTATACCAGTACAAAGCAAAGTCAGACAGGGTGACTAGTTGAGCCGACTTCTCTATAATATAATAATGGACGAAATAATACAAGCAGTACATAAAGGTCATGGCTACAGAATGGAGAACAAAGAAATCCAAATATTATGTTATGCAGACGACGCCGCATTAATCGCCGAGACAGAAGACGAGCTCTAGAGAATCTATAAAGCAGCAATTAGACCTATAGTAACATACACGGCGGAGACAAGACCTGACACATCTAAAACGAGACGACTACTAGAAACAAAGGAGATGAAAACACTCCGACGAATATCAGGGAAAAGTCTGTTGGATAGGGAGAGAAGCGAAAACATAAGAAGAGCATACAATATAGAAGTTATATATGGATGTACTGACTGAGAAAGTTATGTACTGACTAATCTTGTTATGTACTGAGGCAAAAGTTAAAAGGCAAAAGCTGAGGAAGAAGATAGTCCAGGAGATCTACCTAGACCTCTTTTGCTTATAGCTTTCCCTGAATAATAAGATTTTCAAAACCATTTCTTCAAAACACATGTCCAAAATAGTCAATAATTTGCTCCGATATTTGCATTCTTAGGATTTTCTGCACACACCCACTACTGAGTTTGTGTCTGTCGTTTCTGGAGAAAACGATTGTTGATTTTAAACAAATTCTGCTATATTTTACTTCGATTGACTAGATAAAAAGGTATTACTATAATCTATGAAGCACAGATATGGTGCGATGTTGAACTCTCTTAGATTTTTTATGGTCTGTCCTACATTTAAAATTATTTGTCTTGTGCCACGCCTGGAGACGAAACCTGGTTGTTCCTCGGCAATTTTAGGAAATAAAAACGGCTTTAAACTCTCTAGAATTATATGTAAGAGTATCTCGCTGTAGTACGTAATGAAGGCAATTGTGCGACAGTTGGTACATCAATATTTCGCCCCCCTTTTGTGTGATTCATATAATATTATTCATTATAAATTGTCTCTCCAATAGCCCACACTCACTTAGCAGCACCTTCTAGAAAACCGAAAACACACTAATTATAATTACTAATTACCATTATAAAAAATAAAGAAGATTTATTAATTATAAGAAAAGCCAGAAAAACAATAATACAATATTTAAGTGTATTCAGACAAGCAGAATGTGCAAATAATCACTGATTAGTACCAGGGAAGATACACGGGAAGATGACAAAAAAACGATATCCAGAGAGATGAGAAGATGCGAGGTATAAAGTAGAAATTCTACAATTTACTACTAGATCACTATATCAGAAGAGGATACAAAATATGCTACAGATGAACGCAGAATTGACCCCAACAGAAATGTATCAACACCTAAAGGAAAAAGTAAATAAAGCTGCTAACGAAGTTCTGGGCATTTAACAACACAAAAATAAATATTTGGAGAAATACAGAGACGAACTAGAAGAGATGATTAAAAGGAAAAAAAAATACGATTTATAAGTGGCTAAACGATAGAACCCAAGAACATGAGAAGAATATGTTACCCTCAGACAACAAGTGAAGCAAAGAATAAGACTTCAGACAACACGGTAGACTATAACAGATAGACCAATGACAGCATGGAAAAAATAAAAAATATCAGAAGCAATAAACAAAGTAGAAATATGATACAAATAATTAAACCAAAGGATTACACAAAATTATTGCAGGAGAATAGACCGGGAATATAATAAAAATAGGAATAAATTTAGAAAAACTTGGAATATAGACACAGATAAACTAAAATCTAATACAAAAAATATAAAAACAAGTTAAAACTCGCAGAAGTATTAAATCCTGATAAACTTAGCTTAAATAAAATCAATGAAATCATAACAAAAGAACTATTAAATGCATGCTCAGAAGTGGTAACCGCTAACAGAAAACAAAAATCCAAAATAACAGGTCACAGAGAGTAGAATCACAAAATATGCTGAAACAAAGAAAAGATCTTCTGAGACAAAACAAAAGAGACACTGCAGAATTTAAGGAACTTAATCGAGTAATAAGAAAACAGAAAAAAGAGGATATTAAAAAACATTAAGAAGACCGTATAGAACAAATCATAGAAAAACCGAAGTCTCAAATATACCAAACCGAAACTAGGAAAGAAAAACATAATAACCATTAAAAATGAATATGGACAACTAGAAAAAAGTAAATCTGATATTGTAAACTCAATTGAAAAGTTCTACACCGATCTGTACCGTTCCAGAAACGATCCCCCTAACTCCCAAAGCAGAACTTGAAAAAACAGATAACAAATGTCAACTCTGAAGTATGCCCGAAATAAGCCACGAAGAAATAAAAAGGAATAAAGCTCCTGGAAGCGATGGAATCCTAGTAGAAATGCTGAAGGAAGGCGGAGAAGAAGCTATCACATATCTAAAAATACTATTTAATAAATGTCTATTCCAAGGCAACATACCCGAACAATGCTAATACACAAAAAGGGAGACACTACAGATCTGAAAAATTATCGACCAATTTCATTTCTTTCACAACTTTACAAAGATTATTACAAATAGGTTAACAATTAAATTTGACGGATATCAACCAGTAGAACAAGCAGGATTTAGAAAAGGATACAGCACCTGTGACCAGTAAAAATCAACTGAGAAGTAATACAAGGAGACAGTATATCTCCAAAATTATTTACAGCTGCCCTAGAAGATATCTTACTGGGAAAATAAGGGAATCCTTATTAATGGAAGGTACTAATAGCCGACACGTGGAATGCACTGAATACGAGGATTGAGGAGCTACACACAGAATCCCTAAAAAAAGGACTGAAAATTAATTTCAGCAAAACTAAACTAGTGTCAAACAAAGATGACAAACCTATGATAAACAGTGAAGGGACAGAGATAGAACACGTAGATGAATATCTGGGTCAAAATATCAAGGTAAGTAAAAAAAAATCAGACTACCGAAATAAGCAGACGTGTAAAAATGGGATGGACAGCATTCGGAAGACTCTTATACGTACTTAAAAATAAAAATATACCTCAAAGACTGCGAATCAAAGTGTTTAATTAATGTATCCTACCTGTACTTACATATGGATTTAAACCTGGACATTCACTAAAATAAACATAAAGAAGATCAGAAAAACTCAGAGAGCTATGGAACAACAGATGCTGGGTATCTCACTCAAAGACAATAAAACCAATGAAGACATTGGTAATAGAACAAAAGTAAAAGTGCTGTCGAACAGTCAGCTAAACTGAAATGGAAATGGGCTGGACATATCGAACGTCTTACGGATGGCCGATGTATTAAAGAAATCGGGAATTGGCGGCCATATCAAGCCAAAAGACCACGAGGAAGACTGCAAATGCGATGGAGCGATGATAATAAAAGAACTGCAGGGCCAATGTGGAAACGTCTTACAAACAACGGAGACGAATGGCGAGAATTAGGAGAGGCCTATATTCGGCAATCCGAATAGAGAAAATGGCTTAAAAAATATATATAAATCAAGCTTTGAAAAAATGGTACAGAAAAGGCGGCACAATGGGCATACCAGTATAAGAGAATAGATTACATTCAATGAGCTATGGCGACTCAAGATATATATGTATAAGATCGAATAATTATGTATTGGATGCTAGGTTGCAGATTTGAACTGTTTATAAGAGACTATTAAGAGTTGTAAGACTTTTAAGTATTTAGGGTCAATGATAAGCCGAGATGGTATTTGTATGAAAGATATAGAAATGAAAATAGCACGGTAAAAGAAGCCACGAAAACACTCCATGAAGTGATATGGAACAACACCTTAACCAAAGAAAAAAAAAAGGATCTTTCAGAGCATACTGCTGAATATTTCCCTATGTGGAGCGGAAGTATGGCCAACGACAACAACAATACGAAATAAAATAAGAACAATTTTAACAACAGACAGGATAGAATAAGAATAGAGGAAATATGGAACGAATGAAAGAATGAAGAATGAAAGAAAGAATATGAATAGATTGTTTAATCACGAAAAAGTTGGAAAAAAGGTCTCTGCAGTGGTACGGGCAAGTACAAAGACGAATAAGAACATCGACAATACTAAAAAGGAACTAGAAAGAAGTTGGTTTAGATGCTGACGGGCACTTAAAGGGAACTGTTAAAACCTAATACACCAAATACCAAATATCTCTAATCTTCATTTGAATATGGAGTCAGCAAAGTGAAATATACACTTACTCAAACAGTCAAACAGTTATTTAATAATGAAAATGTGGATATTACCTATCTTATATCCCTGTTATATTTTAGAACAGAAAAGTTGGCTTGATGACATGTATTCAAAATTAGTGTTACCTTATTGCTACGATAATAACATCTGACGGAGCATCAGGATCGTTCGATGGATGTGCTGGATTAATTGTTTTCATCTGATATATATTCATTATTAGTAGAACGGTTCTTTGATGAGGCATAAGGTGAAGCACATGGTCTGCTAATATCGAGTACGTCATTGGATCTATCAAAGCTGGTTTATATCGTTCTAAAAAGAAATCATAAACAAAACATGAATGAAAAGTCGATAAGATTAGTTTTATTGGTTTTTAGTAGTTGTTTGTTAGGACAAAGATACAAAAGTGCAAGTATAGCAAACGAATGTATTAAACAATTTTTTAATAAAATACGAACCAGTTGCATGTTACGTTGGTAGTATAATGTCATTTTTTAGATGATATATGAAATAGATAAAATCAATTCTTTTAATATAAGTTAAATTCAGTAAATGCAGGTTTGCTTTATAGTTTAAAATCACCAATGTCTATTTACGAGAGATGATGCGACTGGGATCAAGATATGAGAAATATGGTGCTTGGCGGAGGAAAGCGATGGATAGGGACGACTGCAAAAAAAAATTCTTGGGAGGCTAGGACCCACACAGGGTTGTAAAGCCAAAATGATGATGATGATGATGCGAGTGGAAATTGATATATTAGGAATAAGCGATACAAGATGGGTCGGCTCTGGCGAACTCAATACAGACAATCGACGAATTTATTACTCTGGAAGCAGCGACACTCAGCACAAATATGAAGCTATGATCCTCAGTGAAAAAGTAACGAGATCAGTAACTGGCTTCATTCCTATATCCGAAAGAATTATAATAGTATAATAGTAATAATAGCCGATATTTTAAAAGACCTGGAAAAACTCATAGTACTGCGTAGTAGGGAGTACGAACTCTCACTCAATATCAAAAAGACGAAATTTATGAAAATTTGTAAAAATAACTATATTACTAACGAAATCTTGATAGTAGAGGGCCAGCAGATCGAAAGAGTAAAAAAGTACAGTTACCTAGCAACACTTATAACAAAAAATAATGTGCACTGCAGAAATCAACGTCAGAATCGCAAAAGCACGTTAATAATTTTATGACAATGAACAAGATCCTATGTGGCAAAGATTTAACATTAGCTCTTAAAGGACGCCTAACAAAATGTTACGTATACAGTATACTATACTATGGAGTGGAATCATGGACGTTAAATCTAGACACAATGAGACGACTTAACGCCTTTAAAATGTAGACCTATAGAAGAATTATGAGGGTTTCCTGGGTAGATAGAGTTACGAACAATGAAATACTGAGAAGAATAGGTAAAGAGAAGGAAGTTGAACTTACAATTAAAGAAATCAGAGCGGGAAGTATGGCAGCCTGCGACTCATAAAGCAAGGAAAGATAGATGGCAGAAGAAGCATCGGAAGAAGACGAATTTCATGGCTTAAGAATCTGAGAGAATGGTTTGGATGCAGCTCAAAACAAGCATTTAGAGCTACTGCTTCAAAAATTAAAATAGCTATAATGATTGCCAACCTCCGTAGGGGAGATGGCACCTGAAGAAGAAGAATATGATTGAAATAAAGATGAATCTCTAAAAGCATGAGAGACAAACGATTTGCCAACACAGTGACCAAAAATACTGTCCCGCAAACATTCACCTTCAGTACTGAATCAGATCCTGAATAGCAGTCTGGACTATCAAAAAAAAAATGAAAAAAACAATAGCTGGAAAAAAACATAAAATAAAAAAACAAAATCAACTCTACTTTACTTTATCTGTGATCTTCTTCTAAATGTGCCTATCTTCTAGAGATGTTGGCAACCATCTTATTCTATTCACAGCAGCTGTTGACGTTAGACCAATCCATTTCCTAAGATTGGCCAGCCAGGATATACATATACGTCTAAGGCCTCTCTTGCCCTGTAGAACCAACTAAAGAAGTGGGTATTTATTATTACGCATAATGTGGCCTAAGTAACCCAATTTTCTGTTTTTTTATGGTGTTAATAATTTCTTTGTCTTTTCTTAGCCTCTGGAGAATAGTTATGTTACTTGTATGATGTATATGTGAGACCCTCAACATACGTCGGTAGCACTACATTTCAAATGCCTTCAATCGTTTTATGGCATCTTCTGTAAGGCTCCAGATTTCTACTCCATAGAGGACACTAAAGTTGTAACATCTAAGCATTCTTATGCATATATTGATACTTAAAGGTAAGTTGCAGATAATATTCCTAAGACTGTTGAAAGAGCTTCTGGCCTTTTCAATACGAGTTTTTATTTAGTAGCTGTGATCACAAGTATCTTTGACTGTTATCTTTGACACTATTACTGGAAGAAAACGCAATTACTGGTTAAATAATCTAAGAAAGCCGTATAAATGCAGTTCTGTAAAGTATTCAGAGTTGCAGTGTCAAAAATGAAAGAGAAATGATGATAACCAACCCCTTTAAACGAAACAGTACCTGACTAAGAAGATACATGGAATAGTTTATAGATAAAATAAGAATCGAAAATATTGTAGAAGAACTAGGAGTATAGGGCGAAGAAAAGTGGGTTAAAGTAGGCAGGCAAGTTTGTGGAAATCATAAATCGTTATAGTGTGATATCAAAATTGTGCGGTAAAATATTTACACATATTAATAAAACACCCTACCAATATATTGTTCTGAAGCTATTTTCTTGTGGCATTTTAAAGTAGTTACTATTTAAATAAGAATAAGCCACAAGTAAAGGTTAAAGTAATTTTATTGACGTTTCAATTTCCACTTCGGAAATCGTTCTCAAAATACAAACATAGTAAATTAAACAAATTTTGATTTTTTGTTACTTGGTGAAAAATTCTTCTAATAATTTAATTTTATGTGACTCATTCATATTGACAATTGAGACATACATTATATATTTTAAAGTAAACGACGTTAAAATGATATTGCCAATATTGTTGAGTTGCGTTCCTGGGACGACTTTACTTGTAAGATAATTCATTCTTCTTCTTCTTCTTCAGGTGCCATCTCCCCTACGGAGGTTGGCAATCATCATAGCTATCTTAATTTTTGAGGCAGTAGCTCTAAATAGTTGTTTTGAGCTGCATCCAAACCATTCTCTCAGGTTCTTCAGCCATGAAATTCGTCTTCTTCCGATGCTTCTTCTACCATCTATTTTTCCTTGCATTATGAGTCGCAGGATGCTATACTTATCGCCCCGCATCACATGTCCGAGATACTGTAGCTTTCTTTCTTTAATTGTAAGTTCAATTTCCTTCTCTTTGCCTATTCTTCTCAGTATTTCATTGTTTGTAACTCTATCTACCCAGGAAACCCTCATAATTCTTCTATAGGTCCACATTTCAAAGGCGTTAAGTCGTCTCATGGTATCTAGATTTAACGTCCATGATTCCACTCCATAATATAGTACACTGTATACGTAACATTTTGTTAGGCGTACTTTAAGAGCTAATGTTAGATCTTTGCCACACAGGACCTTTTTCATTTTTATAAAATTAGAACGTGCTTTTTCGATTCTGACTTTGATTTCTGCCGTGTAGTCATTATTTTCTATTATAAGTGTTCCTAGGTAAGTGTACTTTTTTACTCTTTCGATCTGCTGGCCCTCTACTATCAAGATTTCGTTAGTATTATAGTTGTTTTTACAAATTTTCATAAACTTCGTCTTTTTGACATTAAGAGAGAGTCCGTACTCCCTACTACACATGACTATTTTGTTCATGAGTCTTTCCAGGTCTTGTAAACTATCGGCTATTATTACTGTATCATCTGCATATCTGATGTTGTTAATTAAGACTCCATTTACTCTTATGCCGACTGTTTCATCTTCCAGAGTTTCTCGAATTACCTCTTCCGAATAGGCGTTAAATAATAGAGGTGATAGAATGCAGCCTTGCCTGACTCCTCTCTTTATTTCCATTTCTTCAGATGTTTCTTTTTCGATTCTTACTATTGCTCGCTGATTGTAATAGAGGTGTGTTATTAGCCTTAAATCTCTTTCATCTAGGTTTTTGTTTTTTAGAATTTCCAGGAGTCGATCATGTTTTACTTTATCAAACGCTTTATTGTAGTCTATAAAACAGACGTAAAGAGGACGGTTAACATCCAAACATCTCTGTGTCAGCACATTGAAGGAGAATAATGCCTCTCTGGTACCCATACCATTGCGGAACCCATATTGAGTGTCACTAATATCCAGCTCCAGTTTAGAGTGTATTCTGGCGTGGATAATTTTCAAGAGAATTTTCAAGGTATGTGACATTAAGCTTATGGTTCGATAGTCACTACACTCTTTGGCATTCACCTTCTTTGGCAAAGAGGGTGAATGCCAAAGATAATTCATTCGACTGTATGAAATCAACTTTAACTTAAGAATATCCGTCAGAAAAAAATCATAGCATGTAATTCGTCTTTAAAAAGACAAACGCATGCCATGATGACAGTAAAATTCTTGTGTTAGTGATTCCATAGTAAATTATGAGGGAAAATCAGAAAAAGACCTCATAATACTATCCCGACATGTTAAGTATTTGGTCGAACATTTAGTTTACTTTCAATAAACATCAAATTACGATTTTATATGTTTGTTATATAAAAAATATAAATGATGTATCCTCTTTATGTTACTGACTTACTAACACTGGTATTTTCCTTTTAATAACTTCCTCTTTTAATATGGATAACCAGATCTTATTTAATTCGGCCGAGGAATTTACGACCCAATTGGTCTCATTTAGCATAATTCGAGACGCTTCTTTGATTTTTCTTTTTTCAACAATCGACCGAATAGAACAGAACTGAAAACGAGATACTACAGCATACACAAGAAATAATACGAGGAAAATAACAATATCATACATAAAAGGATTATCAGAAATTTCAATAACATTCAAAACAACAAACACATTGATATCTATTTTATCTAAAACCAAACCTAACAATGAACAAGAAAGGACAAAGAATTGTATTTATAAAATACCTTGTGAATGCCATCAGTTTTATTTAGGTGAAACATCAAGGCCATTCAATGTTAGAATAAGTGAACATCAATCTTGTAGATCTCAAATATGTAAACATGCATGGGATAATGAACATAGGGTTCATTATACCATACCAATATATTTATAATGATTCAAATATAAGCCTAAAAGAAACGGGTGGTAAAAAGAGAAAAATCAAAGAAGCGGCTCTAATCCATATTAAAAGAAAGTTAAAAGTTATTAAAGGTTATAAAGTTATTAATTTTATATAATTCTATATATATATATATATATATATATATATATATATATATATATAAAGTTATTAATAACTTAATATCAGTATTGTAAGTCAGTAACATATAGATGATACATTATTTATGTTTTTTTTTTAAATAACAAACATATATACTCAGAATTTGGTGTTTATTGAAAGGAAACTAAATGCACGACCAAATACTTACCATGTCGGGATAGTATTATGAGGTTTTTTTTTACTTTCCCCCATAATTTACTATGGAATCACTAACACGAGAATTTTACTGTCATCATGGCATGTGTTTGTCTGTTTAAAGACGAATTACATGCTACGATTTTTTTTCTGACGGATATTCTTAAGTTAAAGTTGATTTCATGTAATCGAATGAACTATCTTACAAGTAAAGTCGTCCCAGGAACGCAACTCAACAATATTGGCAATATTATTTAACGTCGTCTACTTTAAAATGTATAATGTATGTCTGAATTGTCAATATGAATGAGTCAGATAAAATTAAATTATTAGAAGAATTTTTCACCAAATAACAAACAAACAAAATTTGTTTAATTTACTATGTTTGTATTTTGAGAACGATTTCCAAAAGTGGAAATTGAAACGTTAATAAAATTACTTTAACCTTTAATTGTGGCTTATTCCCATTTAAATAGTAATTACCCTACCAATATATTTATATTAGTATTATCAACACCAAATGAAATCAAATGAAATGGAAATTGATATCGATATTACAAGAAAAGAATTAATCAGTGGAGTATAAAAAATATAACTAAAATAAATTTTAAATAATGAAGAAAATAATAATATCATCTAGACATAACAAAACCTATATATTTGGATAGTATATAATATATAATACGTACTACTCATATACTGCGGTTTGCTGTAATTCATCTTGCACTCAATAATATACGATAAAAGCCTTAAGAATCATATCTTACTGCAAAATACACTAAAACCATTCTTCCTAACCAGTACACAATCATTTCTAGCAGCAGTTCTAACGAAATTAAAATCGCATTATATCGCTATGTTGATATAATGATCATTTTTGACTTTTGTTACATTTATGACTAAGATTGTAAGTTTCCAGAAAACACCAAATACTTTCACAGATAATAAAACTAGTTTTCGAGCGATGTTATTAAGATATGATACTGCTTATTTATATATTGAAAAGATATCGGAAAACATTTAGTAGCTAGGTACTCACTTTCTTCCCGATATTTTTCCATTTTAATTGGGGCCATGACGTACTCTTTGGTATAAAATATTCTTGTCTTCCTACATCAGGAACCCGTACTACTGACTTGTTACTGTTTTCTAGATTTGCTGCCATTACTCTGATTAAAAAGTCTACAAAAACTAGAACAAAAAGTGGATTTAAATAGATAAATGTTTAAAATTTGTCCAAAAGTTATAGTACAGTTATTGTATGATTTTATGATGAGTTAAGAAATATCATATAAGTATATAAAGAATTTCTTTTATTCTATTAACGCTGCCGAAGCAGTAAAAGGTGTACAACCATATCATCGAATGGATTTAATCCATGCTAACTACACGGAAAGGTAATAACACCTCTGTTATAGACGAGGTGATATTACTACTACGAGGTGATATAGATTAGTGTATATTGATAATCCTTAAGCAAAGCTCAAAACGATGTCATACTCTGGGCTATGGAAATTACCTATAAAAAAAATAGTTGTAGTCGCTAGCATGTTGTAACAGTTGCAATAGTTGTGACATGGCAGCAATATTTCTGAACGTATGGAGAAGGTACCTAAATTAGCATGCAATAAGCTCTGTAAACAGATATTCTCCAATAATGTATTATGAATGTAGTCCAGTCTGGTTATGCAAAAATCATCGATTTCACGGCAAAGTTTTTCGCAGATATCTGAAGCTTTTAAGATATAGGTGGTGGTTATTAGATCACGAATAGATGAAAAGATACTCCTATTTTTACCTTGCGTCTTTTTTAAACAATAATTTTGGTCACAATTTGATTTTTTGTAAGCCTAAAGTTTTTTCCCTTATATTTTACAAAAAACAATATTTACAAACCCTAGGGGTGTAAAGCTAGTTCGAGTCCGTAGTATAACACTACACGTGCACCCTGGGTAACGCTAAATGAACTAGCACAAAAGGCGCCAGACAATCTTGAATCTCCTGGCAATTCAAATATCACAGAAAATCTTTCCAGAAATGACACTTGTAAACGGACCTTATCAGGACCATTTGACCAAAGAACTCGGACCAAGCATACGAGTTTGCCATTTTAACATAGAGGGCATAAGCAGGGCAACATGTCAAATGCTGCACAGACTTTTAAAAGACAACGAAGTTGACCTAGTAGCACTTCAGGAAACGTACACAGAAAACGAAGGTCAACTAAGCTCAAGAGGAAAAATCCCCGGCTATGATCTTTTGGGCGCTACCTACGATAGAGCTTACGGAGTGGCAACATATGTCCGTTCAAACATAGAAAATGCAGCATTAATCGCCACTTCTACCGAGAACAACATCCACGAGGTAACTGTGAAAATAGGCAATGTCATAATAGCTAACATAAACAAACCTCCTGCTATTACCTGGCCTGTCCAAGTTCTTAATTCCTATGAACATCCAGCCATATACGTAGGGGATTTCAACAGCCACCATGAGATGTGGAAATACTCAGACACTGACAGAAATGGCACATCCCTTGTGGAATGGGCAGAGGAACATGGTGCCCACCTTCTATTCGACGCCAAAGATAGAGGCACTTTCAGATCTGCGGCCTGGAGGAGAGAATATAACCCTGACCTCTGTTTTGTTACCATTGACAACAAAGGCCAACCGCTAGCAGCATCACGAAGTGTTATGCCTGACTTTCCACATAGTCAACATCGCGCCGTCCTAATCAAGATCGGTATCAGCATTCCGATTATAAGATCGTTCCCACGTCCCAGATGGAACTTCAAGAAAGCACTACGTTCGCCAAACCAACCTAGTAACTCCAGACCAAATAGCTACGCACATAGTGTCAACCTCTAGGGCACCTCAAAATCGTTTACATACAATTAAAGTTAAAAAAGACCTCAAAACTATAAAATCTAGTCTTGCACAGTCAACAGAATATTCCAACCCATTTACGCATGAAGAAATATCGCAAGCCCTAAATGAAATGAAAACAGGAAAAGCGCCGGGTTTCGACGCCATTCACGCTGAGTTCCTCAAACATAGCAGCAGATTCACTAGACAGTGGCTCGCAGAATTCTTTTCTGACATCTTTCAAACTGGAAACGTCCCCCACCAACTCAAAAATGCAAAAATCGTCGCCATTTTAAAACCAGGGAAAAGTAATAATTCACCGAAAAACTACCGCCCCATCGCACTCTTAAGTATGGTGTACAAATTGTTCGAAAGACTGTTGTATAATAGAATCAGCAAAACCATATTCCAACACTTACCAGTGGAACAGGCAGGATTTCGGCCAAACCGCAGCTGCACAGACCAGGTACTCGCCCTGACCAATTATGTGGAATCAAACTTTCAAAAGCAATCAAAAACAACCGCTGTCTTCATCGATCTATCTGCTGCTTATGACACTGTGTGGCGACAAGGGGCAATATATAAATTAATGCGAATAATCCCATGCAGAAAGACCACTGAGGTTATTAACGCCATGCTATCCAACAGATGCTTTGAAGTTATATTGGGAGACAAGACTAGTACCCAAAGAAAACTGAATAATGGACTTCCACAAGGATCCGTGCTGGCTCCCATGCTTTTCAGCCTCTACATAGCAGACATGCCAGAAACCACATCAAAAAAGTTTGGATACGCAGACGACTGGACGCTTGCCGCAAGTCATAAAGAATTCGAGGTCACTGAACGCATTCTAACAAACGATTTAAATGCCCTAGGGAATTATTTTCGCAAATGAAGATTGCAATAACGCTGCACCAGCTAATTGGAACATGCCATGTATTACAAGCAAACCTGAGGGCTTCAACCAACCGAGACGAATTTGGACCACACTCAATAGAATAAGGACGAACTGTGGCAGATGTTCCGACTCACTTTTTAGATGGGGAAAAATACAATCTCCAAATTGCGACTGCGGCGCCGAAAGGAAAACAGTAAAACACATGGTAGAGGAATGCCCGATTAGATCCTATAACGGCAACCCTTCAGATTTCCTGGCTGCTACAAAAGAGTCAATCGAATATATTTATAATTTAGATGTTTGTTTGTAGAATAATATTTTTGTATTTACTGTTGTTTGTAATTTATATAATTTATATATATATATATATATATATATATATATATATATATATATATATATATATATATATATATATATATATATATGAACCTGTGATGTAGCCATACGCTAAATAAAAATAAAATAAATACAAACCCTAAGGCAGAAATTTTATGCAGATTCCATCAAAACTAACCAAGACGTTAGACTGTGCCATATGTTATCCGTCGCTCCTATTGCTCGTCATAGATCGGCTGACGTTAATATTTTCCCCTTGAAAAATCTTAGTGTCTCGTATTTTATTAAGCGCGGCAACAAAGCAACGCGGGTGTGTCAAAAGTTTTTTCTTGCTGCACTGAGTATCTCCAAAACAAAAAGAGTTAATACCGTTTGGGAAGAAAATAGCGGCAATGATGATAAATGTAAAAAAAGTGAAGATAAAAAGAATGCGTTCGACATTTTCTCAAGAGACTAAAAGCGCGCAAGTCATTATAATAAGAAAAAGTCAAAGAGAATATATTTATCTGCAAGTCTGTCAGTTGCCAAGTTATGGAGAATGTTTAATAAGGAATACCCACAAAATCGGGTGTCATTTTTTATGTTCCGAAAAGTTTTTATACACGATTTTAACATTGGGTTTTAATCGTCCGCTGCCGATGATATATTCATAATATGGTCAAGTAAAACTCTTAGGAAACGACTGGAAACTTTTTAATATAAAGGAACTAGATAAAGTGTACAATAAGGTAAAGGGCATTGCTGAAACAAAAAGAATTTTTATCACAAAAGACATTCAAAACCAAAAAATATTGAAGTAAATACGTACCTATATTATTGGTTTGAATCTGGAAATAAATCGCGTCAGATCATGCTAAAAAAAGGAAAAGACGATGGGGACCTGGTTCTAAACATTATAGAGCCCAGAAACTCTTACAAAGCTTCTGAAAGAGCTGTTTGGTAAAAATTGGATGTTGCGAGCAGATCTAAAATGGTATAAGTATTTACTTGTTTCTGCCAAAGCAGACACGGAATCTACTAACAAAGAAGTAGATGAGAGCGAGGAATCTGACTGTTTGGATGAAGAACCTGCTCTTCACATATAAATATTTTTTGTTTCTCTTGGTTCCTTTTGACTTTTGTGTTCCAATTTTATAATAAAAATGTGTTTTCTGGCGTTTTAATTAGTTCTTTTTGAGAATTTTTAAAATTTTGCAATCAAAACTATCCATATCTAGATTATTAATCATTTTTTTTCATAAAACTTTAAATCAAAAAATACAAATCAAATTGCATCAAACTACTTTCTTAAAACACTACAAATAAACCCTACCTTGTTATCCCCAAGTACTAAGGCCCCACCGATAAGAAGTTTTTTTCGTTTCCTGGACATTTTTTCCAAATGGATATAGTCCCTTTTGAACGCAAGCTCCTCATATAGTCTTAATTAAAAAATAACAAAAACTACCACCGAAAGAAAAAGATATGCGCTGGTGCGGAAGTCATCACTTCATAAGACGCTGTTGCTAAACTAAACTGGAACAAAATTAGCGGCTTGAAAACCCCATCAAAATAAAAAAGAATTAAAAAAACTGTTACGAACTTAAACTTGTTAAAAACAATAGTAGCGAAAACGACGAGCCAGTACACTGCATGATTGATCATGTGATTTGTCATATGATTTGGTCATATACATAGATAAATAATTGGTCATATCGAGTGAAATTTACATGTTTACACTGTGTGATTTGTCATAAGCACTGTCATGCGGCTCGTCATAACTTGTCACAGGAGAATAGGACGGTACCTATTCCGCATGTAAATACCTATTCTGCATATAAAATCATATGGTTTTCGGTAATAATACCGGTAAGACCAACATATTTAAATATCGCGCCTTATTCTTGTCAATTCAGAGACATTTCCTTACCGAGAGACAACATCCTTTATTTATTTACTTTTTTTTGTTTGTTGCATTGATATTGAGCCTATTGTCTAATCTGTGCTATTGTGTCGTATTTTTCTTTTATTATTTATTTAGTTTATTTTATTCTTAGTTTAGTGTTTTATAGTCTTCTTATTCATAATATGAGTTTAGTTTATCTGGTATAATATAAACACTAAATTTGATATGCTTGGCCCACTATTTCTTCGTAAGAGCCACCTGCGAGCCCAAAGACGTCTTATCTTTTTCTCCTTACTATTAGCTATACGCAGTTATATATGCTATAAGCAAATATTTATTTTCCAATTTAATAGTTATCTATCTTCTTCTTCTTAGGGTGCCTGTCCGTTCCGAACGTTGGCGATCATTCTGGCTATGATGCTTTTGTTGGTTGCTATACGAAATAGCTGTGTTAAGGTCTTTCTATACCATGCTCTCAGGTTAACAAGCCAGGATATTCTTCTTCGTCCTGGGGCTCTTTTTCCTTCAATTTTACCCTGCAAAATGCATTGGAATAGCTCGTATCTGCCTTGATTTCTTATTATATGTCCCAAGTACTCCAGCTAATGGCTCTTCACAATGTTGACCAAATCCGCGGTTGTGTTTATCTTCCGCAGTACTTCTTCATTGGTGACTTTGTCCATGGTATCTTCAGGATTCTTCTGTATAACCATAATTCAAAAGCCTGAAGTTTTGATAGAGTTTCCGCCTTCAATGTCCACATTTCTACTCCATACAGAAGCACTGAGTACACCTAACATTTAATGAGCCTTACTTTTGTTTTCAGGGTGAGGTTATGGCTTTTGAACACAGATCTCATAGTCAAAAATGCACTTTTGGCCCTTCCGATGCGACATTTAATCTCTTGGGTATTGTCCCACGACTCATTGATTATAGTTCCCAAGTAATTGTATTGTGAGACACGTTCAATTCTCATTTGGTTCACATACAGATTTGCTCCAGTTATGTTTTGCTTGCTGATGATCATTAGCTTGGTTTTGCTGGTGTTTATATCCACTCCATATGTTCTACTTGTTTCCGTTATTCTGTTCATTAAGTTTTGCAGCCCTTCTATGGTATTGGAAATCACTATTGTATATTCTGCATACCGCAGGTTATTGAGCTTGACTCCAGTTGTTGAGATGCCTTCATCAATATCTTCTAGGGCCTCTTCAAAAATGTGCTCCGAGTACAGATTGAATATCAGTGGTGAAATTATGCACCCCTGTCTCACTTCCCCTAAGATTTTGACCTGATCTGTATATTCTCCATGTATTCGGAGTACCGCTGATTGATTCCAATCCAGATTAGCTATAATTTTTAAGTCTCTTCCATCAATCCCTATCCTCTTCAGCACTTCATCATTTGTTCATGCCTGACTCTATCGAAAGCCTTCTTGTAGTCAATCAGGCCTGCAAAAACATTACAGCTGACATCTCTACATTTCTGAAACAAGATCTGCACGCTAAATAAAGCTTCCCTCGTACAAACGGCGTTCACAAATCCAAACTGATTGGGCGCAATTTGTTCCTCGCATTTACGGTAAATTCTTTTATGAATGACCTTTAAAAACAGCTTCAGCAGATGGCTCATTAGGCTTATTGTTCTATAATCTTCACAAACTTTTGCTCCTGGTTTTTTGGGCAATGGTACGAACTCCGATTTGAGCCACTCCACTGGTATTTTTCTTGCGTTGTATATTTCACTAAATATATCAGTTATTATTTTTATTTGTTCTGTATCTAATAGCTTCAGCAGTTTTGCAGGAATTTCATCAAGTACCGGTGTCATTCCATCCTTCATTTGTCTGATGGCTGCCGTTATTTCTTCTAGTAGGATTTCGGGACCTGAATTTTCTTCAACGGTGGATTCTTGTACTGTTCTAAGATCATGGAAAAGTTTCCCCAAGTATTCTTCCCATACTTTTTTATCTTCTTTAGTTATGGCAAGATTGCCTTCATTATCTGTTATTTTTCCGCTGTTGCGTTTTCGAAACTTTCCAGCTATTTCCTTCACCTTTCGATGAACATTGAAGTTATCATATCGACTCTGATACTCTTCTATTTTTTGACATTGTTCTGTTTTTTGTTTCTCTTTGGCTTCTCTTATTTTTCTTCTGACGATGGTATGTATTCTCTTATATTCTTGGAGATTTTCTTTGTTTTTTTCCTCTGATCCATAAGCTTAAGTATTTCATCGGTCATCCACGATTTGCGTTTCTCTGTATCTTTCTTCAGGTGTTGTTCTTTTATTTCTCTCACTGTTTCTTGTATGATGGTCAGACTTTCCCCTATAGTTTCTGCATTTTTGCATGTTAGCACCCTTGTATTGAGGTTTCCACTCACCTTCAGTCGAACATTGGGATCTTTCAGTTTTCTAAAATCATACTTTTTCATCGACTTACTTGTAACCTTCTTCATTCTGACTTTGAAATTACCTACAACTGGTACATTATCAGAATTTATGTCTGCTCCCGGGTATTATCTATACTGTGTCTTATACCTCTATGACCATAAACGAAATAAAAAATCAATAAAACCTCATTGTCACTCATATCATAAGTCATAACTCAGTGTACACAGGATTTTTTAACCCTGCTGTACCGTTCGAGTAAACTACACAAATGTACTGTTCGGGTCAATATGACCCAACTATGATTTACGCTCCCTAATAGAAATAAAATAAGCTAATGGTGCTAAACAAAACTGTATTAATAAAAAATTATAGTTAATTAAACAATAATTATATTGTTACTGTAAATTAAACGTTATTAACAAAAATAAAAAGCATTTTTTCTTTCCCAGAAAACCCTAAGAACAAATATCTACAAAATTTAATTCAGTTTACAACTGGGACAGTAATAGAAAGAATGGGTTTTACAAATATGTTTATGACATATACAACATAAAATATTAGTCTTGTTATCCCTTTTAGAGCAAAATTTACAGCGTGCTCGTTTAGCAGGCGGAGTTGGATGGTCCATAGACGGTTCACTAGAATTTCCATCTTCTCTACTCGCTTCTGCTCGTGTTCTTTTTACCAGTTCTTGTGAGTCTTTAGTTCTCGGTAAATTTTTCCTGGAAAGGATAAGTGGTTTCACCAGTGTTTTTCCCAACTCCTCAAGAAAAATTCGTCGTTTTGTAAGTTTATTGGTATTCCATTGGGGATTTATCGATGTCCATAAAACGAACGCGTTGTAGGCAGAAATGTCCAGCATATTGTAAAAAACAATCATGGGCCAGCGATTTGTCTTCCTCTTACATGTATATGTACCAACAAGCTGATCTAGAGTATCCACTGCCCCCTTACTGGAATTGTAATCTAAAATAATTTGGGGCTTCTTATCATTTCTGTCACTAATAGCCTTTTCATGATGCAAAGTACTCATAAGAATAACATTTTTATTCTTTTTAGGAATATAGTTAACAACAGTGGTATCTTGTGTGAAGTAAAAAGACGAACTATGAACTTCTTTATTCGCAATTTGTGCTGGAAGCTCTCGTTTATTTTTTCTTATAGTCCCCAGCATTGTATTTTTTCTTTTTAGAAGAAGTTGTCCTAAATTGTACGATGTAAAAAAGTTATCACATGTAATATTGTGGCCTTTCAAATCACTACTCAAGTCGCACACCACACGCATTCCCTGATTTCGTTCTGGCGCGGCACCTGCTTCCTTTCCTGTATAGATCTGCAATTTTAGAGCATAAGAACTTTTACTGTCACATAAGGCCCAAATTTTTATGCCATATTTCGCTGGCTTGCTTGGAATGTACTGTTTGAATGGACAGCGGCCTCTAAAGGCAACGAATTGCTCGTCGACGGTAACATTTTCATCAGGGTTAAAAAATTTTGGTAGATTTTCAACCCATTTTTCCCAAATTTCACGTATTGCAGCCAGTTTATCAGTACGTCTCCTATCCTGTCTAGTAGTCTTGTTATCAAAACGTATTACTTGCGAAATTTTTGTAAATACTTCAAGGGACATTGTTACTCGAAATATACTACGACCCGTTTCTTCATTCCACAAACTTTTAGTTGATTCACCATGGGACTTAAAAACTCCAGCTAACAATAACAGACCAATGTATGCTTGAAAACCAATTTTATCTAAGTCTTTCCAGTTGTTTCCAAAAACACGCTGTCCTTCCATGTTGGTCATATTTATAATTTGGTTTGCAACTATGACAGAAAAGAGTGCGTCAAATGAATTTTTAATATCGAAAATTCGTGCACATGCGTACCTTGTAACTCCTGGAGCATTATTTATAACATTGGCCGTAGAAAAACGACCGCGTTGATAAGGAGGATCGAGCGACCATTGGATAGTATCGTCTTTTGAAGGAACCGTTACAGAAGGTTCTACAGGATGTTGTACGTAGAATGGAACACCAAAGGATTCATCACTACTTTCTTCCTCACTCTCACTACTTGTATTGTTTTCTGTTTCTGATATGCACTCATCACTCGCTGACACGTTCGCGAGCTCGCGAAGCTCATCTTCGGTTAGCGCTCTACGGTGCGACATTATCAACATGCAAACATAGACTGAAATTTGAAATATAAACGAATAAATGAATGCGCTTCGCCTTGGAATATTAGTGTTTTACCACTTGTCTATCACCCCCACTTCCTTTTACGTGACATGCCATTCTACCTGACATCGTCCAGCTACACTACACATATTTTACAAGTTCTAGCTTGTAGAAACTTGTTTTTATTTATAGACGTACCTGACTGACAAACACTATTAGAAAATATAAAATACTACCAACTAAACATACCTATACAGGTAATTTTTACCGGTTTAAATAAGTGGGTCATATTGACCCGAGCGTACCATAGGTAACAATTTAATTTTTATCAAAAAAATGAGCAAGTTGATTTTTTATCTTTTATGCAATTGAAAGACCTCATATTAAGTAATAAAGTCACGAAACACCAAAACGTTACGCCGCGTAATAATTTGTAAAATAAGAAATAATTTTTTTTTGGGTCAAATAGACCCGAACAGGACAGCAGGGTTAAAACATCATAGAAACAAGGAATCATAACATATCTCATATAATATTATGAATTATTATGATATTATGAATTATTACGAATCTCATATGATAAAATCATGTAGTGTAAAGTCGACTTAGGCAGAAAAAGTCGACGAAAAAGCGATCCTTATGTAATGTACCTACCTACTCACATGTAAGATAATTAAAGTATCTATGTATTTCTATATAGTTTTTAGTCACCTGGTATATGTTATTTACAATTATGAAAAGTTCTCATGTATAATCACTAATAATTATTTGCTGTTAGAAATCAGAATCAATACTCTTCATAAATATTTTCCTATTTAGAATAAATAAGTTTCGCTAGTTTATTCGCCTAATACTTCGTATCTATGGAATAATAATAATTTATTTCTCTTATTTCTTTGTTCGATAAGCTATCCGTATTTGCTATTTTAATATTAATATTTGAGTCCAATCTCTTGTACTCAAATCCATCCAGAAACATCGTTAAATAATTGTAGATAACAGAACTTATAAATTCATAGTTTTAAGAAATAACAGGCAGTGTAATTTTCATCCTCTAATATAATAAATTTATACATGTCAATATATTCTGTTTAATTCCAAAACAAAGAGTTAGTCCGGAGAAGAAATAAACGCATAGTATTCCATAACAAAATTTGGTGTCAGAACGTGGGATATTAGTAGCAGAGTTCCTCTGATTGCTGATAGAAGGAGAGCTGAGGAATTTTTGAATTGACTTGTTTCCTTCGAGGAATCATTCAAAAAAACTGTCAGTGTGGAAAAATCGCCACTACAACTAATTACATTGGGGTCCAGTACATCCAGTTCGAAATCCAGTTCCAGTCATAACCCAATTGTAGTTCCATCGGAAGTAGAGGTGAACCCGTGGAATAATAGACTATGCGACCAACAACAATATTCTACTTGTAAGTACATTCTATCTTAAATTCTGTCTCATATTTTAAAAATCTTGTAAACGTATGTCTACTTTATATCCTGATATAAGTAACTTATTTGACGAACAAATACCTTCTCCCGACTCAAATTCTCTTTCAAATTCTTCTACTTCTAATTCAAATAAAATGTCAGTATCAATTGAAATAGCTGAAAAACTTCTCATTAGATTTGATGGTACAAAATCAAAATTATACGAATTCATAGACAATTGTGATAAAGCATACAATTTAGTAAATCCGCAATCCAAACCCATCTTATTAGCCATTATAGAAACTAAATTAACCGATAAAGCTAGGGCCATAACTAGAAACAGAACATTTGACGAATGGAAAGATTTAAAAGACTTCTTATTAGATGCTTATTCTGAACGCCGAACTGAAGGTCAGTGGCAATTGGAATTACATTCCTTACGTCAGATGCCCAGTGAAAATGTAATGTCATTTGCAAATAAAGTTGAAAATTGCTATATAAAATTAATAAATACACTTGATCCAGACTTATCTCCAGATGCAAGAAATGCATGTACTAAACTCTTAAAAACTCAAGCACTAAATGTCTTTATTAGAGGATTAAACAAAGACCTCTCTATTTTAATCAAAGCCCGAAATCCAGATTCCTTAGAAAGAGCTGTTGCTATAGCAATTGCCGAAGAACAAGAACAGTTATCAAGACAAGAAATTTTCAGACCATTCTGTAATATTTGCAAACGAAATAACCATTCCTCAAATAACTGTCGATATAAAAACAATTCAGATAGAAATGTTAGACATCTTCAAAATTCTAGTTTTCAAAACCCAAAATATCCTAATTCAAATCTTCAAAGGTCAAATTCTCAAAATCAAAATTATAAACCTTCAAATTCAAATTCCAATTCTGATTTTCCTCCAAACTTAAGAAAAGAGTATACCAACACTTCCCAACGTTTTTGCAGATACTGCAAAAAACCAGGTCACGTTATAGAAGAATGTAGAAAACGCGAATTTAACAATAAAAACAAAAATCCAACAAATTCTTTAAACTTCCAGAATCCTCGACAACCAACGGTCGATTCTCGAGGAGTTCGTTCAGTTCAGGCCGTATCACAACCATCAACTTCTCAGTCACTTCCTATGTAGATTTACCCTTAGTAAATAATTCTAATCCATCCTCTTGCAAGTTTCTAATCGATACAGGCGCAGATATTTCTTTAATTAAATATTCAAAAATACTAAACATTCCAAAAATTTATTCTAAGTCTATTACTCTACGAGGCATTGATAAAAATGTCTTAAATCCAAATAAAACTATATGTAGTTGTAACGTAAATTTCAAGATAAAAGATTTTGTCCAAACTCATGTTTTCTATGTCGTAGAAGACGATTTTCCTCTTCATTTCGACGGTATATTAGGTAGCGATTTTTTTGAAATAAATAAATGCCAAATTGATTATAAAGAAAATAAATTAAACTTTAAAAATTGTTCTATTCCAATTGAATATATAAAATCTCCATTAAACAATGACAATGACGAATTTCTGAGAGATCAAAATATCGAGACAAGTTCTAATATCGATGAAATATTTCCTTATGATGCTAAATCCATAGAGGATCATTCTTATTTAGAAACCAATGATATCCAAATAACCTTAAGTAGTGAAGAACTACTATCCAATCCAATTCAATCTAAATCTAACTCTAAATCCAAAGAAAATTCAAGTCCAAAATGTGTAAAATCCACTGAGATATGCACAAATAAAACTTGTAACTCTTCACGAAATCATAAATCAAAATCCTGTTCAGAAGAAAAATCCTGTTCAGACGATCTTATACTAAATCAAAACTCTAATTCTAACTCAAGAAGTAATAAAACTATTCTATCCGCAAGAACTGAAACAATTGTTCAAATTAAAGTAATAAATAATGAATTAAGCGAAGGATTATGTCCCGAACGCGAAATCTTTAAAGGTGTATTTTTATGTCCTAGTGTTGTTAAAGTAAAAAATGATTTCTTTTTAACCTCAATCGTAAACACTACTGAAACGGATGTTGAATTAAACGATATTCAAGTAGCAATAGAAAAAATTCCAAATTTACAAAACAATGCAAATATACGAAAAATGTCTTCTTATAAAGATAATACGAATTCTAACAGAATTGCTAAATTAAAAAATGCCTTGAGAACAGATCATTTAAATAGTGAAGAAAAATCATCTTTAATTTCTATTTGCAAGGAGTACAATCATATCTTTTATCTGGAAGGAGATCAACTTACCAGTACAAATGCCATAACTTGCAAAATTCCTTTAAATTCTAATGTACCTATTAGCACTAAATCATACAGGTATCCTGAAGTACACAAACATGAAGTCGAAACTCAAATAAAAGGTATGCTAGATCAAGGTATTATCGAAGAATCAACTTCGCCATGGAATTCGCCCCTTTGGGTTGTGCCAAAAAAGGCCGATGCTTCAGCAAAGAAGAAATGGCGAATTGTTATAGACTATCGACGACTAAATGATATTACTATAGGAGATTCATTTCCACTTCCGAATATAGTCGATATATTAGACCAATTGGGTCATTCAAAATATTTTTCAACAATAGATTTAACATCAGGATTTCACCAGATCAAAATGGATCCTGAGGATTCTCCAAAGACTGCTTTCTCAACTCCGTCTGGACATTATCAATATTCACGAATGCCATTTGGATTAAAAAATGCTCCCAGTATTTTTCAAAGGCTAATGAATACTGTCCTCTCAGGAATACAAAATTACAGATGTTTTGTCTATCTCGACGATATAGTCATTCATGCCGATACATTAGAAAATCATAATAAAAGATTAAAAGAAGTATTCGAAAAATTGTCTACATTCAACTTAAAAATACAACCAGATAAGTGCGAATTTTTTCGTCGCGAAGTAATGTATTTAGGACATTTAATAACTGAATTTGGTGTCAAACCGGACGAAAAAAAGGTATGTGCTGTTACAGATTTTCCTATACCCAGAACACAAAAAGATATTAAGAGCTTTTTGGGTCTCACTGGTTATTATAGACGCTTTATAAAAAATTTCAGTGCTTTAACACAACCTTTAACAAAACTGCTGAGGAAAAATGTTGAATTTAATTGGACAAGCATTCAACAACAGTCATTTGAGAACCTGAAATCAATACTTTGTTCAGAACCAATACTTCAGTATCCAGATTTTACCAAACCCTTTGTCTTAACAACGGATGCTAGTAATTATGCAATAGGGTCCATACTTTCTCAAGGTAAAGTACCAGATGATTTACCTATTGCTTATGCTAGTCGTACCTTGAACAAAGCGGAATCAAACTATAGCACAACAGAAAAAGAATTACTTGCAATTGTATGGAGTGTTAAACACTTTAGACCATATTTGTACGGAAATAAATTTTTCATTTATACGGATCATAAACCACTCACATGGCTATTTAATGTAAAAGATCCCGGATCAAGACTCGTTAGGTGGAGATTAGCATTAGAAGAATATAGCTATGAAATTATTTATAAACCAGGTAAATTAAATCAAAATGCTGATTGTTTAAGTCGTCCTCCTTTAATCATATCTGAAACAAATATTTGCGAAGAAAACAAAAACCCGGCAACAACCACCTTACAAATAAACAAAATGAGTAAAGAAAATAATGACACTTATTCACAGTTCTTATCTAAATCCGAAACTATATTAATAACAAATGATAATATAAAAGAAACAAATGAAAAGATTACATCATTTTCACAAAATTTAGCATTGTTTGTTTCCGTAGATTTAAATTTTAATGAGATCGTTCAGAAACAAATAAATAAACAATTCAGTCATATAGAAAAATTGAAAGCCAAAAATCCAAGACTAAATGACATTATATATATTTCTGATCAAAATAAAAACTTTTATTACATATTTATAAAAAATAATTATTGGGACAATACCTCTTATGAAGATATATTTAATTCCCTAATAAAATTAAGAGACTGGTTATTAAACGATAAAATATTAAAAATTTGCCTACCAGAATAACTTTTAGCTACGATAAATTAAGTTGGGGAAAAATTAGATCTATGATTAGATTTATTTTTAGAAAAACTGATATATCTATTATCATTTATCATGATATACTAACAAATCCTGAACCTGAGGAAATAACTACAATATTACAAGAGAATCACACTAGTCCTACGGCTGGACACTCTGGTTTTCATCGGACATACAATCGTATAAAAAAACATTTCAAATGGAATAATATGAAAAATGATATTAAAAACTTTATAAAAACCTGTGAATCTTGTCAGAAAAATAAACTCGTTAGAAAAAAATTCGTAAAGCCCATGGAGATAACAACAACAAGCTCAAATCCATTAGAAAAAATATTTTTAGATATAGTAGGTCCTTTACCTTTAACCGAGTCAGGTAATAAGTTCATATTAACATTACAAGATGACTTAACAAAATTTTCTCAAGCTTATGCAATTCCGAATCATGAAACCAAGACTATCGCTGAAAATCTGGTTCGTGGATTTATTTGCAAGTTTGGAAAACCCGATATAATAGTTACTGATCAAGGCCGAGATTTTACTTCCAAATTATTTTCTCAAATCGCCAAGCTTTTTAAAATCAGACATATAAATTGTACTGCTTATCATCCAGAATCAAATGCTGCATTAGAAAGGAGTCACGCTACTTTAGCAGACTACCTTAAACATTATATTAAAGCTGATCAATCCGATTGGGACGAATGGCTAGATTTTGCTATGTTTTCATATAATACAACTAATCATACTTCAACCAAATTCACACCATATGAACTAATATTTGGATATACACCTAATCTACCTAGCAGTATAATACGACCAGTAGAACTCAAATATACATATGAAGATTATTTAGATAATTTAACACTTAAACTTAGAAAATCTCATGAGTTAGCAAAAACGAATCTATTAGAATCTAAAGTAGTCAGTAAAAAATATTATGACCAAAAGATTAATGACACCGTTTTCTTAGAAGGACAATTAGTATATCTCCAAAATGAGCAAACAAAGAAGGGTCAAACCAAAAAACTTACACAAAATTATAATGGACCTTATAAAATTCTAGAGATAAATTCTCCTGTCAATTGCACAATTTTAGTAAATAAAAAACCAATAAAAGTTCACATGAATAGATTGAAACATGCTTTTGTTTCAGGTATGCAATAATATGGCTGACAAATAGTGAACAAATTCACAAGAAATATACCAATACTCCTATCAACAAATCACCTGGAATCTATTACGAACACATAAAAAATGTTCAATTTATTGAAACTCATTGGAACATATTAAGTCATATTCCTTTACAACCTTTTACAGACAAATTAAATTTTGTAGATCTCACCTATCAAAAAACATTAAGACTGTGTCAAAACAAACCAGTTCTTATTGAATTACGATTATGTGATACTTCACTAAAACTCTTAGGACAAATCATACCTAGACTCTTTCAAGATGAACAAACTTTAAAAAACATAATTCTGCATGAACATTTTAGACCAAAACGCGCTCTATTTAATGCAATTGGATCTGTTTTCAGGACCTTATTCGGTACCTTAGACAGTGATGATGCTGAAAATTTCAATAATGCTATTAACAAAGCTGAAAGTAACGAAAATCATCTTCTTGATTTACTAAAACAACAAATTCATGTAGTAAAAGCCACGATTACAAATTTTAATAACTCTATTACAAATCTAGACCGAAACAAAGTGATTTTTGATAAAAATTTTGAATCAATTACCAATTACACAGATAAAATGAATAATAAATATTTTAATTTAGATTTAAAACAAAAAATTGAAGAACATTTTACTTTACTAACTTTCTTTATAACAGAATTACAACAAGAATATTCTACTTTAATAAACGTTATTCTATTTGCAAGAAATAATAACCTTCATCCTTCTGTTATAACACCTGAGCAACTAATTCAAGAATTATCTAAAACGGTAACGCATTTACCTAGTACATCGACTTATCCATTTCCATTGACTATCGATTATGCTCATAAATATTTCGATATCATTTTACTTAAATATATATATTTTGATAACAAGATTTTAATTACGGTTAGTATACCTTTGGTTAGTAATACTCCTTATTCTCTTTTTAAACTAATATCTCTTCCTATAATTCATCCAACATTAAAGAGACTTACCTTTATTCTTCCATCTGTCAAATATCTTGTTCTTTCAGAAAATAGAAACATTTATGTTACTATTGATACATTAGAAGACTGTTATTCATTAGATGAAGAAAAACTTATTTGCAAAAATCCTGATACTTTCCGATTTACACACACTAATCCAATTTGTGAAACTGAATTGTTAACTTCAATAACAAACATACCATCTAGTTGCGATACTCGTATAATTCAAACAGAATATGAAATTTGGCATAAATTAAACAAACCAAATTCTTGGATATATGTTTTACCCAAACCAACAGATTTAACTTTAAGCTGTCAGACTAGTACGCCAATATCTATTGTTCTTTCAAACACAGGTATTTTTTCTACTTCGAATAATTGCAAAACTTACACCGGATCAACTATTTTGATATCTGTCTCAAATCCAAAAGAAAGTAATTTTCAGTCTATCATTCCAGATTTATCCCTTCCAGAAGTCTGTTGTGATGATATTAAGATAAATAATGAATCCAAATTACACCTTGTTCCCTTACAATTAAATAATCTCGATCGAGATGCATTAAATTTAGCAAGCCATAAACTAGATAATTTAGAGAAAATGACCTCCGAAACAAATATTAATTTTTCAGACACAATAAAAAATAGTTCTTATTTCACTTATGCAATCTTATTTTTGATAAAATGTATGTTACTTTATATTTTATACAGGATAATTAAATATTTTTACCGACGATTTCGTAGAAATCCGTCACATAGTTGTCAACAAATTACAAATTGTTTAACACTAAATATATGTCAAAGTAAACGAAAACATGTACATGAGACAGATTTAAGTATAGATTGTAAACATAATAAAGACAATAATTATAGTGAATCCAAAAAGTGTGAAGAGACTAGTTTCACAGAGACTACACCGATAAGACGAAGTGAAAGACTATCGAGACTAAAAGAAACTATTTAAATGTGTTAAAATAAAATAATAATGTATACAAATGTTTTATACCATTTAAATGAAAATTCATTTTACAATTATTTTCATTCTTACAAAAGGAGGTGTAATGTACCTACCTACTCACATGTAAGATAATTAAAGTATCTATGTATTTCTATATAGTTTTTAGTCACCTGGTATATGTTATTTACAATTATGAAAAGTTCTCATGTATAATCACTAATAATTATTTGCTGTTAGAAATCAGAATCAATACTCTTCATAAATATTTTCCTATTTAGAATAAATAAGTTTCGCTAGTTTATTCGCCTAATACTTCGTATCTATGGAATAATAATAATTTATTTCTCTTATTTCTTTGTTCGATAAGCTATCCGTATTTGCTATTTTAATATTAATATTTGAGTCCAATCTCTTGTACTCAAATCCATCCAGAAACATCGTTAAATAATTGTAGATAACAGAACTTATAAATTCATAGTTTTAAGAAATAACAGGCAGTGTAATTTTCATCCTCTAATATAATAAATTTATACATGTCAATATATTCTGTTTAATTCCAAAACAAAGAGTTAGTCCGGAGAAGAAATAAACGCATAGTATTCCATAACACTTATTTGAAGAAGACAGTATTGATGGCGACAGTATTGAAGATAAATAAAGCATTTCAAGCAATTCTACCATAAAGTGGAAGAAATAAATGAAGAAATTAAGTTCCTCAACAAATGCAACTAGATTTGACAAAAATAAACGTGGGTGATTGGATCATGGTTAAATTTTATCAGAAGAAAGAGGTTAAAATGTATGTATAATTAAAATGTATGTCAAACAACTGCAATAACAGAATTGAGTTCTCCATTCAACAATACATAGTAGTTTCAACCATGTTCTACCACCCATCAATTAATAGAGTACCGGCATGTAAGTAATATTTATTTTATTTATTTGTTCATTTATTAATTTATTACAATCTAATAGACTATTTTATAACAATTTGTGGGCCTTACCTTGTCTGTTTAAACTTTTATACTTTTTATTCAACTTACTCTTTTAAATAAAACCACAGACATGTAATATTGGCATAATTATTGTAATTTACAACATCTACTTTGTTTATTGTTTTTAGACAACACCCTAATATGGGTTTTTATTATTTCAGCATTTGTTTAACTTTGTATCGAGACCTGAGGATGCTTTGCATATCATAGAAAGCGAAACCGGTCGTCTGATAGTTAAATTAAATTGATTGTGAGTAAGTCTTATTTATTATTTCTTTACCTATTTGTATGTATAATAGGTCAGCTAACAAAAAAGTAACCATGCATAGTGGCAAAATTTTGTCGGCGAATTAGTAAAACATCCACACTTCTTTGGCCTGATGTAGAAGATAAACGCATAATCAATAAAGATGAGATTTTTATGCACTTACCTCTTTTAAAGTAGATAACATGGGAAAGTTTATCTCAGATCAACATTTATAGTTTTGAATAAAAAGGAAAAAAGGCAACAAAAAGATGTTACAGTAGATGATACAGTAGACTAGGGCGAAGATTTATACTACGTTTTCTATATTTTTAAAATTTAAATATTTGTAAAAGTGAACAAAGTAATTTTATTAATTATTTATAATTGAACTAAATTATATTCAAATAATTCAATGCTCATTCGTGCGTGAACAGTTGTCGTGCTTACACGTGTATCTTAGAAGTTTAGTACAATCAATCGTTTTAGAAGACAATATTAATTATTTGAAAATTAGATATAATTGTGGTTATAAGGGTGTTGTGAAAGCTTAGTGCATTCATATGGAAGTGGATGATGGGGGAAACCCCCTCCTCTCCCGGATCCTTCAGAAAACTTAGATCTAGGAAATAATCAGATAATTTGTGGTTCATCAGTGGTTCAAATCATTTAAATTTAATTATAGATTCTTCTGTATTGAATCGGAATACTAAAGATGAAAAAAATAAAAAACAAATTGTATTAAAGGATAAGATAGTTGAGGCTAGTTCTAATCCAGAATCAAGTTTTTCCGTTCACAATAATGATAATGAATCGAATAAAAAAGTAATAACAACATTTCTTTATCAGTCTACTGATATAGGCCCGTTTCAGATTTACATTGAAAATAATATGGATAATTATACAGGCCAATTAAACGCAATAAAAATTGGAGAAATAATTTTAACTTCACATCCGGAATTAGATAAAAAAAACAAATTCAATCGATAGGGAGAAATCAAATTCGGATTTTTGTAAGGATTATTTGAGCGCTAATATATTGTTAAAATCTCACATTTTAGAAAATAAAAACTTGTCTGCATACATTCCCAAATTTTTAATATTTCGATTGGGAATTATTAGATTCATTGATAAAGATTTACCAGTTAAATATTTAAAAATAAAATTAGGGCCTATGATTTTCATTGTAAATTTGAAGTGGAATTTGTTGAAAGAATAAACAGAAAAGTAAAAAACTTGAATAACGCAACAGAATTAATACCTACAAGTACTATTTTGGTTTCCTTTAAAAGTTAAACTTTACCTAAGTATATAGAAATTAACAAAGTTCTTTACGAGGTAGAAGTTTATAAACAAACAGTTGTAATGTGTAACAATTGTTACCGCTATGGACATATTAGTAAACAATGTCGAAGTAAAATAAGATGTCTTAAATGCTCTCAGAGTCATGACACAGTGACTTGCTCATCAGACGAATTTAAAGTAAAGTGTTTTTCTTGTAATGGAAACCCTTTTACTAACGATTTTAATGTATGCCCGGAGTACAACAGACAAGAACAAATTAAACAAATGACGTCACAGACAAATTGTTCCTTCAAGGATGCTAGTAGTAGTATTCCAAAAAAAAGTTATGCAGATATTGTATCTAAGCATTTACCTTCCAAAGCAGTTGATAATAAAAAAGTTAATTCTAATTTCCAACAAAATTCATCATTAGAGTTAGTTAATGTTCATGTAGCTTCAACATCGTCCAAGCCCTTTTCACATATATCACACCAGTCCAATACGCGATCCATTTCTCAAAGATCTAACTCCCATTCATACTATCAAGCCCAATTAAATGACTTAACAAAAAACAGTAAAAGATCTTATGCTTTATCTCCCGATCCTACATTGTCAGAGTATCAATCCATTATTAGTTCAGTTAATCTTCCTTTCAAGAAAGGGGGAATTTTGAGTTCAGAACAATATCAGTCCAATATTCAAAATGAAAATAAATCAGAAAATGTCATAAGAGAAACCAAAAATAATGAAATTGCAAATGTCATTTTTCGGATAGTTTTATCAACCATAAATACAATAAAGAACACTAATAAATTAGACATACAAGAAAACGAAAATACAAATATTATTAAAACTAGTTTAAATAACCTTTTTGAACATGGATCATATAACTATATGTCAATGGAACCTTAAATCGGCAAATTCAAATAAAGAAAATTCATAATATTTGTTAAATGATCATAACATTGATATAGCTTGCTTGTCAGAAACTAGATTTACATCCAATAAATATTTTAATCTTCCAGGTTACAACATTGTGAGGGGTAACCGTTTAGACCGCAGTGGCGGGGGAACGGCCATCCTTATTAAATCGAAATTTTTGTATACAGAATTACATATATCTGTTTTACTACTTAATTGTAATCAATCATCCCGTATTTTAAAATGTAATGATAAAAAAAATATTACCATTGTATCACTTTACGTTCCATCAAAAACTAAAATTTCGTTGCATATTTGGGATCAATTCTTTAGTTCATTTAATCCACCTGTAATTTTTACGGGAGATTTTAATTCACATAATATTGCCTGAGGTGGGCCAAATACAGACCACTATGGCATAACACTTATGAAAGCTCTTGACCGAAATAATCTTGTATATCTCAACGATAGATCACCTATATTCATAGGAAATTATTTGCAATCTCATTCTGCTATCGATCTGACAATTTGTTCTCCTTGTATAAAACATTTACTATATTGGCACACAATAAAAGATCTTTATGAATCTGATCATCTACCATGCATTACACAAATATATATGGCACCCAAAGTTAATAAATTACTATCTTGTAGAAAATGGAATATTAAAAAAGCAAACTGAGATATATATTGTATGGAGTTTCAAGAACAGTTCAATAAAACAGAAGTTGGTGATTACAATTCTTTTATAAGAATAGCTGAAAATGTAGCAAACCTTTCTATACCTAAATTTAAATTAAATCAAAGTTCAAATGAAAATAAACAATGGTGGAATGAAAAATGTCAATTTCTAGTACAGAAACGAAGAAACAGTTTGCATAAATATATGAACAATCCCACACTAAATAATTTGTTAGAATATAAAAGAACTGATGCTACAGCGAAAACAACCTTCAAACAAATAAAAAAAGATAGTTGGTAAAATTATTGTAAATCTCTCAACAGATCAGTACCTCTTAAGAATATATGGAAAAAGGTAAATAATTTTAAAAATCGAAAATATTCAAATCAAAATCAATCAGATCATGATGAATGGTTTGCTGAATTTCACAGCAATTTAACCCCTCCATATGTATCCCCTGACCCAAATTTTCTTGATTGTGTAGATATAGGAGAACTTAGTATTAGTGGACATTATCTCACCAACCAGTTTTCACTTCAAGAATTAGACATGGCACTCAAAAAATCTGCAAATACAGCTCCAGGTTCTGATAATATACATTATCCTATGTTGTTTAATCTTCCTAGATCAGGAAAAATTTTGCTTTTAAATTTACTAAATGATATTTGGTTAAATAAAGTCGACATACCTTCACAATGGAAAAATTACATTTTAGTTCCCATACTTAAGCCAGGAAAACCAAAAAATCAGGCATCGTCATATAGAGCTATATCTTTAGCATCAAGTGTTCTAAAAACATACGAAATAATGATAAAATCAAGACTAGAATTTTTTTTAGAATCTAATAATCTTATTCATAGTTCTCAATTCGGATTTCGAAAAAAAAATCGACATATGAAAACCTGGCCAATATTGTTACAGATATTCAATTATCACTCTCCAATGACCAGTCAACATCAGCTTTATTTTTAGACATAAAAGGGGCATATGACAACGTAAAATTAGACATATTATATAAAAAAAATGTGTCAAATGGGAATTGTCCAAAGTCAATCTAAACACATATAGGTATACTTTATACAGTAATAGAAATTTATTTTTCAGAGAAAACCACTTATTCTCTGAATGCAGACAAACATCTATGGGTTTGCCAGAAGGTGGTATATTAAGTCCTATACTTTATATTATTTACTCAAGTGATCTAGTTGTTGATATCCCACATAATACATCTATTTTGCAATATGCTGATGATACTGTTATTTACACTCGCCACAAATCCATCGAGACAGTCCACAATCAACTCAATTATGCAATAAGAAATTTAGATAATTGGATTTTCAACAACGGCTTATCAATTTCAGAAGAAAAATCAGTATTAGTTACTTTTACAAGAAAAAGATATCGGTGTCCTCAACAAATAAAATTATCAAAATATTTGTTTCCTTACAAATCTTCCACTAAATTTCTAGGAGTAATTTTAGATTGTAAATTAAATTGGAAAGAACATATAAATTATATAATCAAAAGAACAGAAAATAGTGTTAATTTATTAAAAACATTTGGTCATTCCTCCTGGGGAGGGGATCCAAAAATAATGTTACTATTTTATAGAACACTCGTTAGATCTATTTTAGATTACGGATCTATATTTTACCATTCAGCAGCAGAAACAAATCTTATAAAAATAGATAAAATAAAAAACAAATGTCTTCGACTCAGTATTGGATACTTGGAAAGTACGCCTATAAACGTTATGGAGACAGAAACATGCGAACCGCCACTGAATCTTCGGAGAACATTTCTATCTGACAAATTCTTGTTAAAGTTAAGAAGTCAGAAATCCAAGTTATTGGTTAAAATATCTAGTTTAGCTGGTTTGGTTTTAACATCTAAATATTGGGATAAGAAAAAAATACCATTATTAGTTGAAAGTTTCATTACCAATGTTCACAGATATGAAGAACTTTATAAATCCAATGGAATCCCTTTATGGAATTATTATGAAATGTTTCTTTTAACAGTTAAGACCCATATTAAGGCTCGCTATTTGTGTCAAAACAATATTATTATACAAAAAGAATATTATCGAGATTGTATAGTAAAATGGAAAGAGTATGAAAAAGTTTATACTGATGGATCTAAATCGGAACATGGAGTTTACTGTGCAGTTTATTATCCTTCCAAAAATATCAAACTAATGTACAAACTGTCAGATATGATGTCAATTTTCAGTGCTGAGCTTATTGCCATAAAATTAGCAATTAATCTGTGTTTAGAACAAGAAGAGGATAAATTTGTCATATTTACAGACTCTAAAAGTTCGGTAGAAAAACTTAATAATCTGTGTTTGAATCCTAATTTAAATTACATCCTTCTTGATATTTTAGAATTGTATCAAAATGTATCAAGTAGATGAAAACAAATTTATATATCATGGATAAAAGCCCATTCAGGTATAGACGAAAATGAAGAAGTGGACTATTTAGCAAAAGATGGTGCGAAAAATGGAAGACTACTTAGATTAAAAATACGAGTCTGATTTTATTCCAATTTTTCGAAAGAAACTTAAGGAAAAGTGGCAGATAAAATATAAATGTGGAGACAAAGGACAGTTTTTTTAAGAATATACAACCAAAAATAAGGAACAAACCATAGTTTGAGAATACACGTAATGGTTCAATTATTCGGATAATAAGTCAAATGCGCTGCAATCATGCACTATTTCCAGCGTATAAATATAAAATAGGTTTTGTTATATAATAATAAATGTCTATGTGATGAAATTGCCGATTTACAACATATTCTTCTAGAATGTCCTTTAAAAAAATAGAAATTGATAAGTTTTATCAAAATTTAATATCGTACAAAATGAAATTTCCAATAAATGTTTCAAATCTATTGACATTAGAGGATAATAGTATCTACAACATCATATATCAGTATTTAAAATCTACTAATATTACTTTGTAAGCAGTATTGCGACATGTGAATAAATTTGTAAGCCTAAAACAAAAGTCCAAAACAAAAAACAAAACAAAACAAAAAATCCAAAAAGTAACAAAAAAAAATAGGAATATGAAAAAAAAAAACAAAAAAAGAACAAACCAATAAATGAATAATATTAAACAATAAAAAAATAATACTAATAAAAAGAAATTAACAATAAAGTAAGTAACCAAAATATTTAGGCATTTACTAACACACTAAAAATATTGTATCTTAATTTAACATGTATATAATATTAATATGTATATAATGTAAACAATGGAAATGGATGATAAAACTATGAGAAAACATGACTGGCCTTTTGGCTTTGCCAGTGCCATTAACTTGAAAATTCAATGAATGATTTGGAAAAAAAAATAATTCAATGAATTATGTTTGCGCCTAACGCCACCTGTTCACGTATTAATAAAGCATACGTTGTTTACTTCTGACGTTCTGACAGACCTGTCCAATTTATACCAAATATTAAATTATAATAAAATATAAATAAATATCATCACATAAATAAATATCACGTAAATTTAATTATGATATAAACTAAATAATATGTTTAAAAATAATAATTGTATTTCTATGAAATTATTTTTAAACGAGAGGTGTGTTAAAAATTTAAAGAGATGCTTCAATATTGTTATCTATCCAAAGACTTTTGACTTTTAAATTTTGACAATCGTTGCGAATCGAATCTTTTATTAACCAAAATATTCTTTCAATTTTCTTCTCATTTAATGTCTGTATTTAGTTATGTATTTTTCGTGCATTCTTCTCTACCCTGGGCGCGGTGTGCTGCTTCAGACAGAGAGTAACCGGTAGCGCACTTTATTTGGTCTGACCATCGAAGTGGCGATCTTCCTCGAGTTTTTTTTACCATCTACTTTGCCTTCAACTACCAACATCTCCATAAATTCCATTCGTCTGGTAATGTGTCCAAAGTACCTCAATCTATTTTGGTTGATGATTGTGGTAAGCCTAGTATTGATGTCGAGTTCTGTGAATATTGAGACATTTGTACGATGTGCTGTCCAGGGTATGCCCATCATTCTACGATATACCCACATTTCAAAGGCCATTATACGTCGTGAGTCGGACTTTTTAATGGTCCAAGTTTCTGACGCTTAGGTAGCGATAGGAAAGATAAGCGTCCGTACTAGGCGCAGTTTAGTGTTCCTGGTTATGTTCGTATCTTTCCATATTTTAGTAAGTTTGACCGTTGCTGATCTGGCCATTGTAAGGCGCCGACTTATCTGTTCTTCGCATCCACCATTGTTTGTGATAACCGAAATTAAGTAATTGAAACGGCTTATCACTTTAAACCCCGCTACGTTTCGTATTTCCGGCTGGTTATTTCTAATTTGATCGATTATCACTACCTTGGTCTTCTGTACATTAATTTTAAGTCCATATTCACGACTAATAGTATCTAGTCTGTTCATGATGTATTCAAGGTCATTTGTTGATGATGCTTAAGTGTCGTCAGCATAGCGGAGATTGCTGATTTTTCGGCCTCCGACTGATATTCCTCCTTGCCATCCGTAGAATACAATGCGCATGCTGTGTTCGCTATATATATATATATATATATATATATATATATATATATATATATATATATATATATATAGGGTATCTCAGAGTAGATTTTAGTTTTTAAATCAATAAAACTCTGTTTCAGAACCTATTAGAAAAACATTTATTACGAAAATAGACACACAGAACATGCGGATTTTATTTCTTAAATAAGTAACACGTCGGTTAGATGTTGACCATCTCGCTCGTAGCACTCTTGTAATCTGGATCGCAAATTGAGAAAAACGCACTCACACATATTCACTGGAATGTTGTTAATAGCGTTACGAATATTTTGCTTCAGCTCTTCGATTGTGGCTGGTGGATTAGCGTAGACGATTTTCTTTAAATACCCCCACAGAAAAAAATCTTAATGGGTAAGGTCAGGAGACCTTGGAGGACAACGAATATCACCATTTTGTGAAATCAGTGTGCCCGGAAACATTTCTGGAGGTTTTATTGAAGTGCTTGTTGTGTGGCGTAGCACCGTCTTGCTATAACCATGTATTGCCTGGATTAATACTTCTTTAAAATACACTGAATACTAGCACGAGACAAATTTAGCGCTTGTTCATGTTTGCGAAGTGAACGCCCATTTTCAGCACAATATTTACACTTGCAACATTGACAGAAGTTCGAATAGTTTTTGGTTTGCCTGGATGTGTCACATTTATAATAACTTCCTCTTCTCTAAATTTCTTTACTCATGCGTGCACTAATATCGCGGCTGGTGCATCACCCACGCGTCTAATATTGTACCGTACACAAAAACGCCGTCGAGCAACTGTATAGGAATAGTTGGCTTTAAAATACGTCTCAGCCATGTAGGCACGCTGCGTTTTCGTCCACTGTTCCATGGTAACTGAAATCCGCACGTGTTGGCTATACGACTGACATATCGTTTATATGGAATTTCGAACAGGGTCGGCGTAAGGTAAGTTTAAATACTAAAATCTACTCTGAGACACCCTTTATGTATATTGAATAACGTGGGAGAGATAATACATCCTTGACAAACACCGGCTTTTAGTTTAAAATTATTGGAGTATATTTTGCTGACTCTTACGTTTGCTGTGTTGTTGATATAGAGTTATTTCAGAAGGTATATTAGTTGTTCGGGGGTACCCATTTCTCTGAGTATTCCCCACATTTTATGCCACTTTACATTATCGAACGCTTTCGAGTAGTCGACGAAGCACAAATATGTTTATAGATTAAATTCTCTAGATTTTTCTATAATTTATTTATATTATAACAGTTTGGTTTTAGGGAAGCACTATTCGCTATCCATTGTTTCAACGCTGCAGATTTATCAATACAGACATATAATGCATGCTTTAGAGATTGCAAAAAGGAGTTCAACATGAACCAGATCCAGAGCTTCATTATTAGAAATGAGAAGATTAGGAACAGAGAATTATTATAAATCGGTATTGGAATCAGTCAATGAAAATAAATGTAGAATACACTGAGGACATCTTCGCATAGGCGACTGATGAAAGTATTTTCGTAAACGGAGAACGACTAAATAATATTCGTTACGCAGATGATACCATCATACTTGCTGATAGTCTAGAAAGCTTACAACAATAAACCTGAAACAAATATAAACAAAAAAATCATGTACTTATCTGGGGTGTAGAATTGAAAAAGCCAGAAATGCCTTCATAGGGATGTAAACATTATTCAATAGTAGAGACTTATACGGATATTATAACCGAACTTCGTGTCCTAAGTACTTATGCGATGATGTCTGCTCAATACTCCTTCCATCAACAGCAACATTACAATTGAGCACCAGATTAGTCATTATTTGCGTCTTGTTCATTTTAACCTTTAGTCCGACTTCCAAGGAAGCGTGGTTACGATATATCCTTCTTCAGTCCTGACCCCGGAGAGTGTAGTGGTCATCGTGACATCGTGTATTATCTGCCTCTAAAGATCTCTGTCCCTGATCATTTCTTTTAACTCATGCATAGATGTTTTGCATATGCCTTTAATTTGATCCATCCATCTTGTCGAGATCTTCCTAGTAATCTTCGGCGTTCTACCTTTCCTTTGATAATATTGTTATATACTTGGCAACACAGGTAGGCAACACCGCTCACTGACACAAGGGAATGAAGTTAGTTAGTTATTAGGGAATAAAGGTTAATGATGTAAAACCACGTTGTATTATTAATTATTACCTTATTTAAGTAAGAAATACCAAATACACAAGAATTGGCGACGAGGATGGGATACATATGATGGTAATAACAACTACTACAGAGATTATTACGACTACTACCATTGCTACTTCAACTTCAAGTACAGTTATTTACATTATTATTATACTACATCCCCAATTATGTCTACACAAGTATCTACATTTCAATTTTCCGTTGAATCTTTCAACCAGTCTGCCACCAAATGGTCCAGGTGGGTAAAAAGGCTGGAAGGTGCTTACAAGGTATTTAAAATTCCAGACGAAATGAGATTACCTTATCTACTACACTACATGGGTTCTGAGGCCTACGACACCCTATGCGACAAGTTAGCCCCAGAAGTTCCGGAAGACAAGTCATACGACGACATTGTCAATTTAATGGATAATTTTTACAACCCTGTACCCCTGGAAATTGCAGAAATCTTCAGATTCCAATCAAAAAGGCAAGCCGAAGGAGAAACAATACAAGGATACCTTCATTCACTACAAAAGTTGTCAATTAACTGCAATTTCTCTACATATCTTAAAAGTGCTATAAGAAACCAATTTGTTTTTGGCCTACGATCGAAAAGAATACAAGCTAGACTTCTAGAATCAAAAGGACTGGACCTAGATAGAGCCGTTGAGATTGCCACAAGCATGGAGGCATCAGAAAAGGACAGTAACCAATTTTTTCATAATCAAAATTATAATAATTCTAGTGTCAATATATTAAATGCAAAAGCAAGGAGTGCAAATAATAATAGGATGCAATTTCAGAATAACTCTGCTGCAAATTCTTCAAACACAAATAGTAATGTATGTTATAGATGTGGAGATCCTTCACATTTAGCAAATTCTTGTTCAAAAAAACATTTAACTTGTAATTTTTGAAAAAGGTTGGACACATTCAAAAAGTTTGTTTAAAATCAAAAAATGTTAGGTCTAACCAAGTAACTTCAGTTTGCTCCGTTCAAGAAATTTTTAAGATTAGTACTGTAAATTCAAAAGACAAATTTTTTATAAACTTAAGAGTAAACAACAATATTTTAAAATATGAAATTGATTCAGGTGCTGCTGTTACCATTGTAAACAAAAATGTATTTGACACATATTTTTCTACACTACAATTACAGAAATCTGATGTAAAATTAACTACATACTGTAAAAATCATTTAAATGTTTTAGGGTTAACTCCAGTGGAGGTTGAGCACCAAGGAATAAGGCAAATGTTAAAGATGTACGTGGTGGATGGTGAGGGTCAATCACTAGTTGGAAGAGAATGGATACGTGCCCTTGGAATTAAACTACATGAGGTAAATACAATATCACATGAGAACTCTAAAGTCTCAAGTTTATTAGATAAATACAAACATTTGTTTGAAAAGTCAATTGGTGAAATTATAGGTTTAGAAGCTGAAATTCACTTAAAACCTGGTAGTATAGCAAGGTTTCATAAGGCTCGCCCAGTTGCTTTTGCATTACGTTCTAAAGTGGAAGCTGAGTTAGAGTCGTTAGTTGATCAGGGTGTTTTACAAAAAGTAGAGTTTTCAGATTGGGCAACCCCAATTGTCCCAGTTGTCAAACACAATGGGGATATACGCATTTGTGGGGATTTTAAAATTACTTTAAATCCCTGTATTGAAGTGGACGAATATCCTTTACCTACACCTGATGATCTTCTATCTCAGTTAGCAGGGGGCGATAAGTATTCAAAAATAGACATTACAAAAGCTTATTTGCATTTACCTATAAAAAGTGAAATGAAACATTTACTTACACTTAATACTCACAAAGGTCTGTACCGCCCAAACCGTTTAATGTTCGGTATTGCAAGTGCTCCTGCCAAATGGCAACGTTTAATGGAACGAATGTTACAAGGAATCGATGGTATTTCTGTGTTCCTAGATGATATAAGAATTACTGCCCCAAATACTGATATACATTTACAAAGACTTGAACAAGTGTTACAAAAATTATCTGAACATAATTTACATATAAATTTAGACAAAAGTGAATTTTTAAAAGACGAAATTGAATACTGCGGATACAAAATAAATAAATTTGGTATTACTAGTAGCTCAGATAAAGTAGATGCAATTATAAATGCTCCAATACCAGAAAATAAAACTCAAGTCCGAAGTTTTTGTGGGTTAGTTAATTATTACAGACGTTTTTTACAACATACCTCTACAATATTAAAACCTTTAACAAATCTACTTAAAAATCATGTTGACTTTGAATGGTCCCGAGATTGTCAAATGGCATTTGATAAAGCCAAAAGGCTTATTTCTTCTAAAAATGTTTTGTGTCACTACGACCCAAATTTGCCATTAGTCCTTGCAACTGATGCATCCCCTTATGGTGTTGGTGCAGTACTGTCCCATATTTTTCCAGACGGTACAGAAAGACCGATACAATTTGCTTCTCAAATGTTAACCCTTACACAGCAAAAGTACTCTCAAATAGATAAAGAGGCATGCAGCATTATTTTTGGTGTGAAAAAGTTCTTCAATTACCTATATGCTAGAAATTTTATTTTATACACTGATCATAAACCTTTAGTTCAGATTTTTGCACCAGATAAAAGTCTACCAGTTTTAAGTGCTACAAGAATGCAGCATTATGCAAATTTCTTACAAGGTCTAAAGTATGATATTCGATACAAAAATACAGATTCTCATTTTAATGCAGATGCTCTTTCACGTTTACCTATTAAAAATGAACAAAATTATACTCATGATGAACCAGACATATTCGAACTTAATCAGATTGAAAATTTACCTACAGATGTTAACAGTTTATCTTTTCATACCAAAAATGATGCTACTGTACAAAAGTTATTGGGTTTACAAACTGGTGAGGTTGTTGAAAAACAATTCAGATTTAACGTAGATCAATCAGAGTTTTCACTACAGTCTGGAGTCATAATGAGAGGACGAGTTTTAATACCTATGAAATTAAGAAATAAAATTCTGCATGAATTACACACTGCGTATTTTGGTATGGTGAGAATGAAGGCTTTAGCCCGGAGTTACTGCTGGTGGCCTTTCATAGACAAGGATATTGAATCTTTATGTAAAAATTGTTTTCATTGCAACAAGCACAAAAACAATCCTGTTAAGGACAATTCCCACATCTGGGAAACACCTAAATTTTGCTTTGAAAGAGTACATGCTGACTATGCTGGACCTTTTAACGGAGGCTATTACTTCATTTTAGTCGATTCTTTTAGTAAGTGGCCTGAAATACATTTCACGAAAGACACTACTACAAAAACTACAATCGAAATTTGTAGAAAAATCTTCACTACTTTCGGAATACCCACAGTATTTGTTACTGATAATGGTAGACAATTTGATTCTCATGAATTTAGAGAATTTATGAAGAATAATGGTATCACACATAAATTTACTGCACCCTATCACCCAGCCACGAATGGCCAAGGGGAGAGATATGTCCAAACACTAAAAAATTGTCTGCGAGTCATGCACAGTGAAGAGAAAGACAGAGAACTTGAATTGTGCAAGTTACTAATGCAGTATCGTAGAACACCTCACACAGTAACTGGCAAAAGCCCGTCTGAACGTATGCTAGGAAGGCAGATTAAAAATAGATTAGATTTACTTAAACCTTTTACTCATGACAAAAATGCTTACACAGACCAGAGTCTTAGAAATGTTGCTATAGATACCAGAGTCTCAGTGCGAGATTACTTTAATGCCAAATGGCAATTTGGCAAGGTTATACTAAGGTTAGGATTATTACATTATTTAGTTGAGTTAGATGATGGTAGGACGTGGAGACGTCATATTGACCAAATTAGAGTAATTGGGCAGGATACACCTATAGAATATAACCCAACTTGTTTCATTCCTGATAGTTACACATAGTATAGTTCCAAGGGAGGTATCTGTCCCTGAACCCAATTCCGTTTCACCACCTACAAATGTACAAGAACTTCTAAATGATACAATAGAGCCAACAGTACCTGAGGCTCACACTGAAGCTGAACCAGTGTTAAGACGTTCAAGTAGAGTATGTAAACCTGTTCAGAGGATGAATTTGTAAGTACATCTTTATTTCAATCTGTATTTATGAATTTTGGTCAAGAAAGGAGGTGTTATATACTTGGCAACACAGGTAGGCAACACCGCTCACTGACACAAGGGAATGAAGTTAGTTAGTTATTAGGCAATAAAGGTTAATGATGTAAAACCACGTTGTATTATTAATTATTACCTTATTTAAGTAAGAAATACCAAATACACAACAAATATCTTTCCATGTTTTCTATGTTTGCTCTCATAACACATCAAGAGTGTTATAACTGTTGGAGATGGACTGTGCTGGAGAGCCATTTACTGATTTTATCTTATTTAAAATTGAATTGTTTTTCCTGTGGTCGGTTCACGGAATTCGTGACATTCTTTTCGAACAGAACATTTTACACAGTACTATGTCACCGTATGGCACCATAGGCAGAACGAGTAGTAGGAAAATACCAGATGGGTTTCAGAGGTGGTAAATCGACAATTGACCAGATTGCAACCTTGAGACAAATTTTAGAAAAAAGAGTGGAATATGGCATAGATACTTATCACATATTTATAGACTATAAAGCAGCCTACTAATCTGTAAATAGAAGAGAAATCTGCAAAGATATGAAAAAGCTAGGACTACCAAATCAGTTGGTAAATAACAAAACTAACTCTAAAGTTTAATGTAGAGTAAGAATCCAGGAGGAACTGTCTGAACTTTTTAAACAAATAACGGGCTGCGCTAGGGAGACCCTCTCTCCTGTATACTGTTCAATCTGGCTCTGTAAAAAGTAATACTTATGTCACAAATCACAACCACAGGTTCAACATATAATAAATCAGTGCAAATCCTTGCCTATGCTAATACTATCGATATTGATAGGAGAACGGAAAACGCTGTACAAGAGCCGTATGTAGTACTAATAGAATCATTAACACTGAAAATAATACTACCGCAAAGATTTGCACGGCTAGGAAATGCTGTTGGACTTCTCCTTCTTAAATCTTCAATTTTAACGAGATATACTCAAGAAAAGAACTAATACGAACCTACGAAGCGGTGAATGACAATGGAGTGTGGAGAAGGCATAACTTCGAACTTTATAGAATATAACTTCTTCTCATGGCGTCTCCTTTCGAAGGTTGGCGATCCAAATGGCAATTGTAGTTTTGGAAACTGCTGCGCGAAAGATTACTGCGGATGAGCGGTCGAACCATCTCTTCAGGTCTTTCAGTCACGAGTTCTGGCGTCTTCTTGCTGATCCTTTGCCCTGTACTTTTCCTTCCAGTATAACTTGAAGTAATTCATATCTTTCGCCTCTCAAAACATGACTCAAGTATTGCAATTTCCTCTTTTTGATTATTCTTAGTAATTCTTTTTGTGTACACATTCGACAAAGTACCTCAACATTAGTAACTCTTTGTACCCATGGAATTCTCAACATTTGTCTGTATAGGTATATACATCTCAAAGGCATCAACTCTTTTTTCTATTTCAGCGTCCATTGTTCAATTTTCAGTCATACAGTAAGACAGAAAAAACGTAACATCTGATCAATCGGATTCTAAGCTGCAGACTAAGGTCTGATCTTGTAAAAAATGTTTTCCTTGCTTGTTCGATTCTTGATAGGATTCCTTTTTTGGATTAACTGACTATTGATATTTACTCCCAAATATTTTATGGAATTTACCTGTTCTATTATTTGACCCTTGGCATACACATGTACGTTTATTGGTGTCTTTGAAAATACTAAAATTTTAGTTTTGGAAACGTTTAGATGTAAACCGAACATTTCGCTGTGGTGAATTACCGCATTTATTATATTTTGTAGTTCTTGTGCGTTGCTTGCTATTAAGACGGTATCATCAGCATATCTGATGTTGTCTATGCTGATTCCGTTAATCTTAATTCGGCCTTGGACCTCGTGTAATGCTTCTCAGAATATAGACTTCGAAAACAAATTCAAATACAAACAGTAGCGGTGATAAGACGCAACCCTGTATCACTCATCGTCGGATTTGTATATCTTCGGATGTTGTGTGCTCTATTTCAATATTACTATTACCGTTTGGTGCCAGTATAGTTTTGAGATAATTCGCGAGTCTTGTTCGTCAACTCCAGTTGTTCTCAGAATTTCGATTATCTTTTGATTATTAACGCAGTCAAATGCTCTTCGATAGAATATAACACGAACCAGATATCGTGAAACAAATTAACTTCTGAGGTGGATAGGGCATGTAATGCAGATAGAAAAATGAATCAGCTAGAAAAACTCTCCTTGATAGACCCATTGGCCAGAGAAGAAGACGAAGACCCAGAACAAGGTCCCTTGATAACATCGATGAAGACGAGCAATATGGGAATACGTGCTTAGCGGAGGAAGGCGATGGATAGGGACGATTGGAGGGAAATTCTTGAGGAGGCTAGGACCCTAACACGGTTGTAAAGCCAGAATGATGATCTTATGATAGGGAACGTTTTGAGGTGTAGGTCAAAGTTAATAACTAATTAGAAGAGAAAATAATAAATTAATAACAACATATTTCTTAAAAAAATCAAGTTTATTAAAAAAATAATACAACTAGATACACATTTTAATTGCAGCTGTATACATTATTTTACAAATAGTTTGGCCCACAACACTAAAACTGGACTTATTACCGACAAAAACAAGGCTTTCATGGCCCCAAAGTTTGATTCGAAACTGGCATGATTGATTATTTTGCCTTTCAAAAGAAGTATGCACATTCAAGTGAAGCTGTTGATACCTACCTGGAGAAAAATAAAAACTACGTAGAAGCAAGAATTTCATATGAAATAGACTAGCATAGGTGAGACTGTAAATGTGTTTTTAAAGGGAATATCAATATAAAAATATAGTTAATATCTATGTCAAAAGAGAAAGATAGAATTTGTGGTTATTCCATCAATTTTTCTCAAATGTAGTTACAACAAAATACTTTTTTTAGGTTTTTCAAACTCTTACAATTGTAAAAAAAAAAATAAACAAAACACAGGACTACTACAAAAAATATAAAATGGCCAGAAACCAGGCTTGCAAAAAATAAAAAAGGCAAAAAAGTAATCCTGGTAAGATTTTGGCAGATGATTAATGAAAATGATGTAAATAAACAGAAACTGTTATATGGTACATTGAAATAACTAAGACAAAAGAGAGCACCTAGAATAAGAAGTATAAGAGATAAAGAAAAAGATACCTATATTAACCATAAAAAAAAATGAAAAGATGGAAGCAGTACTTTGAAGAGCTAATAGAATGGAAACGGGGTCCAGAAGAAATTAAAGAGAAAGGTGTAATCGAAAATACAAATGTAATTGAACAAATAACAATACACGAAATTACAGAAGCCGCTGATAAATTAAAATTAGGAAAATCTCGTCTGAGGAGAGTTCCGTTAGACGTTGATACAAACGTTAAGTGTAAGACGTCCGTCATATTATTGTATTGCCTTAGCTACTCTTATACTTTTACTTTATTAAAAGTATCCTAAAATTCTTGTCGAGCAAATATTTCATAAAATTCCGGGTTTCAATACAATTGAGGAGCTCGCGTGCAAAACCGGATATATTAACTTTTTACACAAAATCATGTTTTGGTGGTTTTTGGGTCTAAGCCATGATATCTATAGGTCTACATATTGATTTGCAACCAAAACCGTATGAATCCCTCCAAAATCGTTAACTAAAGTTCGACCCCAAAAGCCGATATATCCAAATAAACAAGTCTGTGCGTATTCTGTTGCAATTTTTAGTTCTTACTGACATTGGTTATGATCACACGTGCTTTCAATCGTGCTTAATAAAAGTAGTGTGTTTAAGTTTTACGTTAAAAATTGTATATTATGGAGGAGAATATTAGTGTAAGTGAAGGAAGAGATGGAAGTAGGAAAAGAAAAAGACGCGAGAACAAAAGGGAGCGAGTAAAAAGCAAAAATAAGGTTAGACATTGTTTTAAAATTGCGATTTTACTAATTTTTTTGTAATTTTAGGTATTTAGATCCCGACCCTAGATTAGAAGGTTTTACACGTAAAGAACGCAACCCATGTTGAACCCACGCAACCCATCCCCACGAAGAAGGCTAGGACCCACCCGAAAGTGTAAAGATTTAAAAATAAACAAATCATACAAATTGGAATCTGGAATGTCAACAGTATGTTTGAAGCCGGCAAAATCCACAACACCATCCAAGAAATGAATAGACTTGACATTAGTATCCTTGGCATCAGTGAGATGAGGTGGCCTAATTCAGGAACAATGAAAATTGACAAGACAATATACTACTCAGGTAACAATCAAAGACAGCATTGGAATGGAGTATGTATCATCGTAAGCGAAGGTATAGAACAATGCATTAAAAACGTGGTCTACCACTCGGATCGTATGCTACGTCTACAATTACATGGAAGTCCAATCGATGTCAATATCATACAGGTATATGCTCCAACAACTGATAAACCCGACACTGAAATTGAAGAGTTCTATGGAGACCTACAAGGACTAATGCAGCTTACAAAAAAGCATGAAATATCGGTAATAATGGGAGACCTCAATGCAAAAGTGGGAAAAGGTAGATCTGAGAATATCATTGGAGAACATGGATTAGGTCAGCGAAATGAAAGAGGCAATAGGTTGTTTCAATTTTGCCAAGAACAGAATATTACTATTATGAATACATGGTTCAAACTAGAGATGACTGTCAAAAGGTGCACCTATTCTTTTGAACCGAGTTAGCCGCCGTTATACGGTGGACCTAGTTCGTCTTTTGTCAATAGGCAGGTGCAGGTGCAGAGCAACCAATCCCTTCGAATCAAGTTTTGGAACTCGGACTCGGAATATTTGGATTCGTTCGGCAACGGCCGAGCGGCATAGTCGGAATCGAAACGGAATTTGAAACTCGACTGGGATTAATAACTGAATAGTGAATCGATTATAGCTTGGCCCTGCTGCTGAACTGGTTCGTTGTATGCTCTAATTCGAGATGGTAAAATTCAAAATCAAGGATGTTATTTGAGCAAGTTTGTTTTTTTTTCATGATAATTAATGTGGTGTCAAATTACACTGCAAGGTGTCAAAAAAATAAATAGCTATTAAAAAAAATTCTTTAATAAAAATAGTGTTATTACAATATTAAGTATATAAAAAAACAAATACGCAAAATGATATTTATATGCTAGAATGTCTAAAATTTAAAAAGTCATTTTTAATTTGCAAAAATAATAATTTTTCGACTTTTTGAGCATTTAATCGCGTACGTCTTTCATTCAAAATTTGTCCAGCTGTCGAAAATAGACGTGCGCATGAAACAGATGTGACTAAAGCAAACTTGTTTCTTACAAGCGAATTTAAAGTGGAATAATTATGTCGATTGGTTTTCCACCAAAGAAGGGAATCTTCGTCTTTATTTAAGATATCATCTTCAATATATCGCTGCACTTCAATGATAGCTTTATTGATCCCTGTCCCTACCGGTTTTTTTTAGATATTTTGTTATCTAAAAAAGACCAAAGCGACTATTTGCTTCTCGTTGATTCACTGCTAGTAGTCGATTCTTTTACTATTCTGTCTGCGGTGGAGCCCTAATTTGTGCAACGAGATCTGCTGCCATATTTGTCACTTTTTTCTTTATCTGATCTGCAGCTACAATGCTTTGAAATGGTAGAAGCTTGAAACGTGGATCTAAAAACGTATTGGCAGTCAGCATAACATTTTTTAGTTTTGTTTGGAGTTTTTAGTGTTTGGAGTCCATTTTTTAGTTTACCAATAACTTGGTTTGATAAATCTGATTTCAGTTCGCCAGAAGTAATCACTTCCTCCATTACATTTATTAGACCTACAGTAAATATAATTACTAATGACGCCGATATGTATTTTTCCCCACTAACTGATGAAGTTACAGTTTTAAAAGGGCGTAAAATGTCTTCCAAATTTTTTAGCAAGCCCCATTCTTCTAACGTTATTATAGGTCACTAAATGTTTAAGAGAGCAATTGTCGATCGTATTGCCTCCTCCAATTCCACAAATCGCTGTAACATGGCAAAGGTGGAATTCCACCTTGTAGAAACGTCTTACAAATTTTTTTTGGGCAACTATTATATATACAGGGTGTTTCAAAAAAAGGTAACCCCGTCTTTAGGGTAGGTAAAAAACTGAAAAATAATTGGGGTTGGCTTAGTAAAAAATTTTTGTAACGCCATCCGTTTTCAAGATACAGGGCGTTGAAGAAAAAAAAATTACGCATTTCTTACGATTTTGCCGAAACTACTGGCAACATTGTAATGAAATTTTATACGAATATGTTTTGGAAGCTGATACATCTCATGAATTTGTTTTTATATCTGATTCTCATAGAGGGCGCTAGTTACACGGATCATACTAAGTATTAGTCATTATAACTTTTTTAAGAGTATAATTATTAATCAAAATTTCAAGTAAACTTAAACATCATTCAATTTTACACGAAAAAGGTACTCTTGGTAAAACTCGATACTGTGTACCGTTTTCGGAATATTTTGATTTAAAAATTATGAAGTAATAATTGATGCTGGTAGTAATCATAAAGTTCTAATAGAAATACCTCTATTTTCTCCAAGTGTGCCATAGAAATTTGACATTTATTGATTATTATGACAATAAATCAACAATAATTGGAGTTTTGCAACCTTGTTATTTGTAAAATCAAATCAAAATGTATCCAAATGTTGAATACACTGACATGTTATTAACCTTAGGCGAATGTTCTAGTGCAGTTGTGACACGTTAAGCAGAAAAGTTACCAAGTAAAAAAACATTTAGAGCCGTTGAACGATGTTGTCGAGAAACTGGGAATGTGAGACCAAATAAAATAAATTTTGGTAAACCAAGAACAACAAGAACAATTAATAAAGAAAATAATATTTTAAATTTACTTGACCAAGATCCAACAGTTACCGAAAGGAATATAGCAAGACAAACAAATACTTCTTCTTCAAGTACTTATCGGATACTGAAAGAACAGTAATTACATCCTTATCATTACAGACAAGTCCAAGAGCTCTTGCCAGATGATCTACCGGTTAGAGTGGATTTTTGTGAAACATTGCAACAAAGGACAGTCCACAATCCAAATTTTTTAAAATGCATTCTTTTTACGGACGAGGCCACTTTTACGCGACAAGGTATGTTTAACTCGGACTACGCAGTTTGTTCGTATATTAAGGAAAAAGTCTATGCTACAGAGGTAAATTCACGCCAAGAATTGGAAGAAAGAATTCAACGTCAATTTAATGACATCATAGATGATCCTTTACCGTTTAGAAGGTTAATGGAATCTTTAGAAAAAAGAATAGACTTGTATATTCGCGAAAACGGAGGGGATTTTGAACACTTACTGTAATTGAATTTTATTTTATGTTCTTCTTCATTCATTTAATTTTCTTCTTGTGAATTTTGTTTAATTACTAACTATTTTATACCAGCATCAATTATTACTTCATAATTTTCAAATCAAAATATTTCGAAAACTGTACACAGTATCGAGTTTTACCAAGAGTACCTTTTTCGTGTAAAATTGAATGATGTTTAAGTTTACTTGAAATTTTGATTAATAATTATACTCTTAAAAAAGTTATATTGAATAATACTTAGTACGATCCGTGTAACTAGCGCCCTCTATGAGAATAAGATATAAAAACAAATTCATGGGATGTATCAGCTTCCAAAACATATTCGTATAAAATTTCATTACAATGTTGCCAGTAGTTTCGGCAAAATCGTAAAAAATACGTAAATTTTTTTTACTTTAACGCCCTGTATCTTGAAAACGGATGGCGTTACAAACATTTTTTACTAAGCAAACCCCAATTATTTTTCAGTGTTTTACCTACCCTAGAGACGGGGTTACCTTTTTTTGAAACACCCTGTATACTATATATATATATATATATATATATATATATATATATATATATATATATATATATATATATATATATATATATATATATATATACTAATATATATATACTATATATATATATATATATATATATATATATATATATATATATACTATATTATAGTTCCTAAATTTTTTTGATACTGCAATAATTTATCATTAGCTGCTGAACTTTTTTTAAAGTGGGCCACTATTAATTTTACTTTGGTGACGATGGCGTAACTAGTTTTAAAGCATCTTGCAAATTTAAACTATGTGCAAAACAGCCAAGATGCTTCATTCAAGTCTTCTATTGCTTTTTTAATATTCGCCGCATTGTCGGAAACAATGAGAGATACCTTATTTATTAGTGATCATTCTTCTACAATAGTTTGCAATGCTCTTAATAAATTAATGCTAGTATGTCGTTCATTAAGTTGGTGGCATTTTAGTAACATTTGTCTTGTCGGACGTTAAACAATTTATCTACAAAATGCATTGTGACTGCCAAAAAGCTTTCACCATTTATAGAAGTCCAACAGTCCGTTGTCAAACAAACACTGGATATGTCCTCTTCTTGAACAAATTATTTTAACTATTTCCTGGGAATTACCGGTCGTGCGACAGCCCTCGGCCATCTATTAGTGTACTTAATTATATGGTATTTATTTAATAACTACAACAAGCAATTGTAACATTCCGTAGAGAATAAAAATAGTTTGGGTTCATATTTTTAATATATCATTAACATAAAATTAAAGTAACAATAATGGCTACAAACATGATAGTTTTTGTAAGTCCATATTACAACAGTAAATACTGCAAAGTGTATACGTCTTCTTTGCCTTTCTTCCGTAACTAGTATATATTTAAGAGACCTTCTGTACTTTTCTGTATACTTGAAACCATAGAAAGATATTGCACTTTTCAAAGCGTAAAGCGGAAAAAATTAAGATTGATCTGAGAAAAGTAGAACGTGATTTAGTTACAATTTGTTGTCAAAACCTGTTAAGGTTGCCAGGTGCACCTGCACCTGCAAAAATGAACCGAGTCTGCAGTCGGAATCGGAGTCACTGCACCTGATCCCTTGATGGAACTGACATTGTCATCTCTAGTTCAAACTACCTGCGCGTAGACTATACACATGGAAACCGCCACAAGACAATGATGAAAATTGCGTCAGAAACCAAATAGATTATATCATGATCAACCAGAGATACCGAAATAGCATACAAAGCGCAAAAACTTACCCCGGTGTAGATGTCCCTTCCGACCACACCTTGCTCGTCGCCAAATTCAAAAACACGCTGAAAAGCATAAAAAGAAAGAAGAGAGAACAGAAATCAGACATGAGATTACTCAAGGATATAGAAACGAGACAGAAGATAAGACAGATCACAAGAACTTAACCGCGAATGTCGAGAACTTAAAAACAGACAAAAGGAAAATGATGTACCAGAAGAATGCGCCGACTTAAACCAAATATGAGAAAAACTTAAGACTGTATTTCTAAAAGCTGAAGACCACTTTAAATACACGAATCAATGAGGAAAGAAACCATGGATAACTAATGAAATATTAGAAATGATGAATGTGAGACGACGACACAAGAACAAAGACTGGAATAAATATAAAGAAATACAAAGACTAATAAGAAAAAAAATAGTGAAAGCAAAAACACAGTGGCTTGTAGAAACTTGCGAAGAGATAGAAGAACTACAGAATAAACATGATGATAGACTTCTCCATAAGAAAATTAAAGAAATGTGTAGGATCAGAAACGCTAGACAGTGTGGCACAATCCCAAGCACGGATGATAGAGTCCTGACCACAATAGAAGAAATAAGCGTTGAATGGCGAACATACATACAAAACCTATTCTCAGACGATAGAACAATAACACATTGACAAACAAGCATCGAAAATAACGACTTGCCCATCTTAACATCAGAAATAAAATACGCCTTAATAAATATGAAAACCGGAAAAGCCTCTGGACCTGACTACGTTCGTAGTGAAATTATACAACTTTTGGAAGAAGAGAATTTAGAACTATGATCAAGACTCTTCAACAGTATATACAAGACTGGTACAATTCCACAAAATTGGTTAACGTCTACGTTTGTGCCTATACCTATATCAAACTACGCAAAAAAATGTAACGACTTTCGATTAATAAGTCTCATGCCAGATATTCTGAAGCTATTTCTAAAAATTATCCATAACAGAATTTACAAAAAATGCGAAGAAGATATGGGTCCGAAACAATTTGGCTTCCGAAACGGTATGGGAACTCGAGAAGCTTTGTTCAGTTTCATTGTTCTCATGTAAAAGTGCCGGGATCAACAAAAAGATGTCTACTTATGCTTCCTAGATTATGAAAAGGCTTTTGACAAAGTCGAACACGATCAGCTAATAGAATGCTTGCAAAAAAAAGAACCTGGATTTAAACGACATTAATACAATACGTGAACTCTATTGGAACCAAAACGCCTCTGTCAGAACTGAAATGGGTGATACTGAAACCATAAACATCCAAAGAGAAGTTAGACAAAGTTGTATACTATCACCATTATTATTCAACTTGTACTAAGAGGACATCTTTGCACATGCTCTGAATGAAGCACAAGAAGGAATAAAAGTCAATGGAAAAATCGTGAACAATATCAGGTATGCCGATGATACAGTACTGATTGCTGGCAGCGAAGAAGAACTACAAATTCTGTTAACCAAAGTAGTGCGAGAAGGAGAATTATACGGCTTTAAGGTGAATATAAAAAAACCAAAACAATGGTAATTTAAAAAAACACACACACACCAGTTATAAACATACTAGGCTGTTGGATACATGAAACCTTCGACCAAGAACAAGAGGTTAAATGTAGAATAGAACAGGCAAGAAACACCTTCTTAAAGATGCGACAGTTACTCACTACCCGTAATCTTGATTTGCTCCTACGATACCGCATGATAAAGTATTATGTATAGAGTGTACTATTACACGGCGTGGAAGCTTGGACGTTAACAGTCAGCTCGTTATGACGTTTCTATAGCTTTGAGATGTGGGTATTTCGTCGTATGCTGAAAATTTCATGGACCGACCGCGTTAGAAATGAAGAAGTTTTAAGGCGTATGAATAGAGAACGTGAACTCACAGAAATTGTCAAGAAGCAAAAACGTCTTATCTTGGACACATATTTAGACACGACAGGTATAACTTCCTTCAGCTTATTATAGAAGGGAAAATAGAAGACAGACGCGGCCCGGATAGACGACAAATGACCTGGCTGCGCAACATCAAAGATTGTACAGGATTAGACTTTCAAAGTTTAATAAGGAAAGCCCAAAATAGGGAAGACTTTGCAGAGGTTATCGCCAACCTTCGTTAAGAAGACGGAACCCAAAGAAGAAGATGGCAATAAGAAAAAACGCACTTTTAAGAATACAACTGCAAGTAGATAATGCTCCAATCGATCAAGTGAAAAAATGCCGTACCGAACAAGCAAGACAAGCTTTTATCAAATTTAAACCGCTACTATGTAACCGCAATATTTCCTTCAATCTCCGAAACAGGATGGTTAAATGCTATGTATGGTCCATATTGTTATACGGCATGAAAACATGGACGTTAAGAGTACCTTCCATTAATAAGTTGGAGGCCTTCGAAATGTGGACGTTGCGAAAAATGTTCCGCGTACCATGGACAGATAGAGTGAGAAACAAGGAAGTCTTAAGAAAGGCAAATACTGAGATAGAACTATTCAATTTGATCAAGGTACGAAAAATTGGATACCTCGGCCATATTCTGAGAGGAAAAAAATAGGCAATCCCTCAACTAATCATCCAGGAAAAGATTGAAGACAGAAGAGAGGAGCAGGTCGCAAACAAATGTCGTGGCTACGAAACATAAAGAACTTGACAGGCATAAATAACACTGGCGATGTTTTGCATGACGCAAAAGACAGACGTCTGGCCTTAAGATAATTCTCCAACGTACTATAGGTGCACGTCACTATAAGAAGAAGTTCTCCAGAACTAAAACCGATAGATTATGTGTGGGACACGCTAGACCGAAGACTTATGGCATGAATTCATGACATTCAAAACAGAGCGAAAGTAAAATTGCTTTGATTCAAGAATGGGAGAGACTGCCTCAATAACCGACCGATAGCCTTATCACGAGTATGACAAGATGAATTAGTGCAGTTTCTATTTGTACTTGTTTGCTCTTTAATAGGTTACACATGGTACAACTTTTGTGAAATCCATTCCAATATTTTATAAACTGTGATTCAACAAATTATGTTAAAATATCGAGAATGTGTATTTTTTATCAAAAATAATAATTATATTTTATATTTTTAATTTAAATTTTCCGTTGTGTGTTACTGTGTGAGTGTTACTCAGTTACTCTTCCAATTTACTCTCTGAGATATTAAGAATCATGAATTTGAGAGATGCTCTATTTTTTGTTTTCTTTTGTGAATTTCGAAATGACTTACTAAGCTTTCTTTTGATTTCAATGATTTATTACACATGGCACAGATGTAACGCTGTCCTTCATGGGCATTTTTTACATGACGTTGTAAACTGTTATTGAAAATATATTTTTTGCCACACTTTTTGCATTCAAAAGGACCTCGCTTCGTGAATATATTCTTTCTTGTATAGTCTTTATTGTGACGACGAGTGTGCACGTACAGATTCTCCTTCCGTTGAAAACTCGTTGCACATATGTCACATTTATAATTTTTAAACCCACCTATAAAATGGCCCTCTAAATGACGATTTAAATGCCCCTTATGGTTAAAGACTTTATAACAATGGCAGCATTCAAATAGTTTTATATCTCTACCCGTGTGACTAACCATATGTCGTTTCAAATCTTGTTCATATCTGTACCGTTTGGAACAATGGTTGCAACTGTATTTCCTTTCGCCAGTGTGAGAAACTAAGTGACACCGGAGAGCATGCTTACTAGCAAAAAACTTTGAACAAATATAACAAATTACATACGGTTTTGAAGTTTGATTATCTTTAAAAGTATCTTCTTCATGACTAAGCATATGAAGCTGAAAGGTTCTCTTTACAAGATATTCTTTAGAGCAAATTTCACATTTGTATTTATCATGGTTTTGAAGATGTTTGTCTAATTCTGTTTTATTTGAAAATATTTTGTAGCACCTTCTACAATCAAAGCGTTTTAATTGACGTCCAGAAGAACGTCTGTTTGAAATTTTACTAAAAGGTAGCCCCAACAAATGCATGTTATTAACAGTGTTATTACCTTCAGTTTCTAATTTCACTTCACTTTTAAACACATCATTTTCGTATAAAGTACTATTAGTTTTTTTTCTATTGCATCCAATATGGCGTCGAGTTTTAATATAATACTGTTGACAATGATTTAAAATTTGTTTTTTGTTAAGATGAAACTGCCCACAAAATCCACAAACGAATATTTGTGTTCCAAAAAATCCACTGCTAGAACTGCTTTTTCCATTTTTCGTTTTCACTGGTATATCTGTAAAATAATGAAAATCTTATATAAATTAGAAGCGATTAACATTTGACATCAGTAAATTATATTACGATACTTTATACTTATATAGTATATAAATTTATAAATAAAGCCATCGTAAATGTTTGAGATAAATAGGCCAATCCTAACAAGAGTGCACTTCATGCACAGCACGCGGTAGGCTGCATCCATTTCTATCAATAAATCAAATTTGTCACGAATTTCTCAAAATAAAACTATATATATATATATATATATATATATATATATATATATATATATATATATATATAAGCGAGGTTTCTTTCGAACGCCATCGTTCTCTGTCCATCCATTCCTCTTCCTTGATGGCTCTATCTCTCATTAGGTGTCGTACATTTTCTTCCCAGGCAACTGAAGGTCTTCCCCTTCTTCTTCGCTGTTGTGGTATGTAATTTAAAGCTTTCTTTGGTCATCTATCTTCATTCATTCGCTTCATGTGACCATACCACACTAGTTGTCTCGTTTCAATTCTGTCTACACTGGAATGTACAGTATTTGTCCTCCTTCTAATATCTTCATTCCTGATATGATCTTTTTGGATACACCACACGCTTTCCTTAGAAAATCCATTTCTACTACTGTTATCTCTTCTTTTTCTATCTTTTTTCGTGATCTACCAAACTTCTGCCCCATAAGTCATAATAGGCTCTACCAAGGTTCGATAGATTGTCAATTTTGTTTCTTGTCTAATATCTTTAGACCATAGTAGAGAGTTTAGAATGTTAACCGCTTTTTTCCCTGCTGCGTCCTGTTTTCGATGTCTCTTTTGGTAGTGCCTTCTTTAGATATTATAGATCCGAGATATTTATATTCATTGCATGTTTTTATGTTTCTAATACTTGTTTCCTTCACTGCTCTAGCGATGATTGAATATATATTTTAAATAAGGTCGGAGATAGACAACATCCTTGTTTAAGCCCCTTTGTTATTGGAAATGATTCAGATATAAATTTTCCTTCTTTAACGACACTTCTTGCATTTTTGTATATATTTGCGATAGCATTCACATACTCTCTACTGAGACCTACTTTCGTCAATGTTTGAAACAGTTTTTTCAAAGGTACCGTATCGTATGCCTTCTCTAAATCTACAAACAGTAGGTGGGTAGATAGATTCCTTGCCTTCCGTTTTTCGATTACCTGCTGCAGAACGAATATACCATCAGTGCACGATCTTCCCGCACGAAATCCATTTTGTTCTTCTATGTCTTTGTATTCTGATTCTATTCTTTCTTTTATTATTCTACCGTACAACTTCCCCACTGAGCTGGTAACAGTTATTCCCCTATAATTAGAGCATTTGCGTTTATCCCCTTTCTTGAATATTGAGCTGATATATCCAATATTCCAATCGTCAGGGATATTTTTCCTTTTAAGCATTTGTTAAATAGTTGAACCAACATCTCATGTATTATTTTTGGTCCATACTTTACCAACTCAATTGGAATGTCTCCAGGTCCTGCTGCTTTACCGTTTTTCGATCTTTTGAGGGCATCGTTTAACTCTCCGGTTGTTATCTCAATTATTTGTGTGTATTCGGATATTTATCCATTTCGATCTCTTGGAATTTACATCTATCCTCTGTCAGTAAGACCTCATAATGGTGTTTCCACTGTTCTATCTAAGATCTATTAATTGTAAGTTAGATTTTGCCTTTCCTTCTCTCCGTAAAGACTTTCCAAGCTTGCCCAACTCTTGTTCCACCCATATACCTATCCACCTCTGCACATCTTCGATCCCACATCTCATTTTTACTTTTCACTACTTCTCTTTTTACATCTCGATTTAATTTTTGATGTATCTTGTAATCTTTCTCCTTTCTCGTTGACATCCATTTCTGATAAGCAGTTTTCTTGTTTGCATATTCTCCGACCACCATTCTTGATTTTTTGTTTTATGTTTGTCTTTATAACCCAAAGCTTCACTTGCAGCCTCATGAATGCATTTTTTAAGTTGCTGGTATAATTCTTCCGCTGATACATTTTCTCGATCCACATTTTGTAGTTTTGTGGCCAGTCGTAATGTATAAAGAAATTTCGTTGAATCTTCTTTTAAGCTTTCTAGGTTATAATAGAGAGTTATCAAGTAAAATTTTATCCTTCCGTTATTTTGACACGTAAACGCTATTTTTTACGGTATAAAGTTTAACGGATATGTAATTTTAGAGTTATCAAATAGTCGAATTGGTGCTTCACGTTAATAGTTGGCAGCTGTCAGTCAAATGTCGTATGTGAGAGCAAAATAAATAATTTTTTTGTTTTCTTTCATCCAAGGTATATATTTTGTCTGGTTTTGTACATTTTGGGTTTCAAATATGTTCTACAGAAATATGAAAGACATTTTAGAACAAGCAATACCTATTAGTTGAAGCAAATGACGAAGTTATAGAAGGTTTAATACTAAATCATATTTTAAATGATAACATACAAAATGTACATTCGGTATTCAATTTGGATAGCTTAGATCCTGAGCAAGCCAAATAGTATTTTCGGTTTAAAAAACAGAACATTCCAGAGAGTTGACTCCTTGCACTTCTTTTACTAGTAAAAAGTCATCAGTGCTTGGAGAATGCAGCCTTTTTGTAGTTTTCACTATTTCCGTGGTCATAATTGATAAATATAATGAAATATAATAAAATGTTTTATTTGTCTCGCAGATGCTTAACCAAGAAAACTGTAAACACGTGTTAACCAATGCATACAGATAAAATTACAGAACACGAACTCCAATCTCCGAGTCCCGAGTCTTGACGAATTGGTGCGATTCGCTGCTAACGTTACCGTATATCAAACCCGCTATTCGAAGTACGGTAATGGAGCCCGTAAACGTTAAAATCATTTACGTTATTCACATTTCATGCTGCGCATGCTCCGCTGTCAAAATAACGTAATAAAACACTGAAAACTTTGTTTTCAAACTTACACAAAATTTATTTGAAATCTTATCACTACAGCGGTTTCGGCTGATTGCCTTTCTCAAGTGATCTATTTTTGGCTTGGGTTTGCAAATTTATAGTCTCTAATGAAATAGGTTGAGGAGGGGAGAACTGTTTGTCTCAAGTTGGTCATTCAGAATTATATCTGTGTTTTTTAATTTGTTGATTTCCATAGATTCTAACAAAGATAGCTTAAGGCCTTTATTTTGAATGTGAAGAATTTTAAATTTGTCATTAAAAGAATGATTATGATCTAGAAGGTGAAGTGCGTATGTCGAATCTGTTTTTCTATTCTTGAAAGCCTTTTTATGTTCTGCTATTCGTTTATCAAAGTTTCTACCAGTTTGACCGATGTAAGTTTTTGGGCAGTCGCCACATTGAAGTTTGTACACACCACTATTTAAGTGTTTTTTTATTTTGGCTCTTGTCGTGTATATTAAATGTGTATATTAAAAATAACAAAAATACCTAGTCCCATTTTTCGATAGCATAGTTTAAAAATTAGATGGTAGTGCAAAATGTGTCAGTCCATTTTAGAATAGAAATAGTCCATAGAAATATATAAAACTGCTACGCGAACTGCTTGATGAAAAAATACCAAATCTATATACCATTAAATGTCTTAGGGATAACCAAATTAAACTCCAGATTCACCTGAAAATTATACGAATACTATTAAAAGTTTAACAGCAAAAAAATGCAGATTCATACATATCAGATAAAACAAGACCGTGGATATCCGCAATATTCATCCCTCAACAGAAATTAATGAGATTAAAAGGGCACTCGAAGAACTAGGACATTCAGTCAAAAATATCTCCAACATAAAACGGAAAGAGGATAAAAAGCAACTACCACTTTTCCACATAGAATTGGATGCTAATGCAAACAATAAACACATTTATAAAGTCAATAAACTACTTAACTCAATAGTTGAAGTTAAACCACCACATCCCAAAAGAGAAATTCCGCAATGCCACAGGTGTCAACATTTCTGACACATTCACAAATATTGCAACAGAATGCCTCGATGCGTAAAATGTACAGCCAATCTGAATGTTCAAACCCAACACGAATTAAAGATGTGAAGTGCACAAATTGCCAAGAGAATCATCCTGCCAACTACAGAGTACTAATAGAAAAAACGCATATTTGAACCAAAAGAACAGACTATCTAAGAAAAATAAAAAAAAATACAATAGAGGGTTATCATATTATCCATACTGATGAAATGTATCTCCACAGCTTTCTTCATGTGATGCATTAGATGTTTACATCATCTAAATCAGGGAATGATGATTCAAACAACTGTTTAAAGGTTCCTGTTGCCAAAGGTCAGAGATTAATAAATAAATGAATTTATTTATTTATTTATTAGGTATTTCTCCTTATCACCCTGAAATTAATCCGTAGTAAATATATAGTAGTAACAGTATGTTGCACAGATATATGACATTGTCGAATAACTGAGAGGTATACCTATTTAACACCAGTTTGACTAAATTTAAAAGATATCTTGTTCTTAATTTTGTTATTTCTGTATTATTGTATTTTTACTGTTATTGGAGTTATCCCTATAACAAATAAATAATTACATTATATGATTTTTTCTAATAGGGGTAGTTTTTGACCCTGAAAATAAAAAGCAATCAATGGTACAAGTCCAAAAGGGAAGTGGAGGGTAAGTAGAACCTTAATCCAAATCTTCATGCAGTTTACAGTGACACAGAAAATTACAGGCTATTGCCATATTTCATGTTCATTTACTGGCCTATCATTAGTTTTAAAAATTAAATGTTTATAATATAACTTACCAAAATGTACATGTAGATGATTATTTCTTCTTCTTGCAGAATGGAATCCTAAAATTTACATAATTGTATATGGTATCTTTAATGAGCATATTGAAACAGTTCAATACATCTATGTTCATTTAATTGAGATTTTTAAACAATAGAGACACTTTTGTTTTAAACAACAACACATTTACTTTACTAAAATGTAAAATATTATAGTTAACTTGAGAATTAGAGATATGTAACATAATGTAAAAAGCCATTATATTCCATTGAACATTTATTGATAGCACAGGTTTTATATCACAGCTGATACCTATATAGCTGATACCTAGTGAAAAATTTCTAATTTTTTTAAAATTCATTTGTCTCAAATATTGTATATCTCAAAACAACAATGGAGATCAATGAAACACTAACAGCCTTAAACAACAATCTCTAGAGGCTGTACAAAATTCCACACCTGACAACAATACAGGTAGCAAAGCCCAAAACAACCCAGCTGAAATAAAAAAGTTGGTAGCTCAAAAAGGAAAGCTACCAACTACAATCTCCATTAAACAGGCTAAGCAATCAACTAAAATCCAAACAAAGAGGCACAAAAACTGTACAAACTATGTAACAAATCTTAACCAGCACATCAACTCAATATGGAAACAAATCAAAATCTCCTGTACTTACCTCCAATTAGAAACCAACAGGAACCAAAACTACAGTGGGCCAGAAGTGATGAGGAAAAAACAATGCTATTTGCCAACCACCTAGCTCAAGTATTTCCTCCCAACAACGGAGCTCCAGACATTAAAATTGAAAGAGACATAAATGACATTCCAGAGAATTTATAGTACTTATAAAGTCAATTGAAACATTTCTCTCCGACTCGATTTATAAGGGCAGTTCAATATTACATTTACCGGTAATCAAGTTAAAGTATAAATACCACGCTTCAATGTTTCAAACGTATTTAAACAATCCCCGTACTTTGTAGCAAATAGATGGAAGAAAGAGAGAATGAAAGATACATCCCATCAAATAAATATTGGACATTGATATGTTATTCAAAATCACCAATATTTAACACGCTACTTGGAGGTCTCCTTCTAGCTGGTGGCGAAGGGTACAGATAAGAAACTCTGTCGATGCATGCCAGTGCTGTACAGCTAAAATGTTTATTATTTTACGAAGTATAATTAAATCACTATACTGTCAATATAGCCTATTCGCTCTGCCTATGCGCCCATGTCTGGTAATATGATATTATTCTTTTATTGTTTGTCGGCAAGCAGGTTTTTGGGTGTTTCAACTGACTTTATAAATACTATACCAGTAATTAGACCACTAACCAAAAACAAAGTTAAACAAGAAATTCAATATTTAAACATTAGAAAATCTCCTGGACCAAAGATAATAAAGGAACTACCAGATAAAGAAATCATACTGTTTACTCTCATCTTCAATGCCATTATAAGGTCAAATTACTGGGCAAAGCCCTTTAAAACTATTAAAATAATACTATTTCTAAAATCAGGAAAAAATCCAAATGAGGTTTCATCATATAGACCAATAAGTCAACTACCAATCGCATCAAAAATACTTGAAAGGTTACTATTATAAAAAATTAACTCAGAACCCTATAGACTATAGAGCAAGATGGATACCCAACCAATTTGGCTTTTGAAAAGAACGGTCAACAATAAAGCAAGTTCATAGAGTACACTCCATAAATTCTGCAATGGAAAGCAAACAGTACTGAACAGCTGCCATTCTAGACTCAATACAAGCCTTTGACAACATTGAGCACACAGAACAAAAATCCAACTATAGCATGTAACATTCTAGAGGTACAACTGATTCAAATCAAGACATGGTTAAATAGGTGGAGGATTAAAATTAATGAAACAAAATCAGGCCAAGTGACTTTCACCTTGAAAGGAGACCAGTGTTCCCCAGTTTCACTTAACAATATCCAACTTCCTCAATACTCCAGCACCAAATATCTAGGAATACATCTTGTCTCAAAACTCAATTGGAAAGAAAATCCTTGTCTATAAAGCTATCATAAAACCTATCTGGACATATGAAATCCAACTGTGGGGATGAGCAAGCAAGTCAAATACAATTATAATTCAAAGCAGACAACCGAAAATACTGAGAATGATAACTGATGCACCCTGGTATGTGTCAAACCTAAGGCTCCATAAAGACCTTAGAATCCTGTTCATACAGGATGTGATCACTAAATATAGCATTAAGCACCATGAAGGACTGGAATCACACTGTAACCCCTTACTTCAACCTCTAATAAAACATAATGCCAATAGGAGACTCAAAAAAACAGCCAGCTGACCTGAGAAACGATTAAAGTGGTCTTATCACTGGAGCAGACCTCACCAAGCCAATAGAAACACTTTGCTCTGCAGCCAGTGAATGAGCTTATAGAACATTGTGTTTTGATTGCTAAAGGGAGTAAGTACTAAAAATGGTACAAATATCTAATTTTACTCCTATAAAAATAAAGTGTATTTAACAGTGTACTTGAAGACAGTAGTGATAAATGTACATTACACTTGTGTACATTAACAGACCACTAACGTACATGAAGACACCACTATTACTGTTTAGAATATAGGATCAAAGTGTTCAACCATGACAACAGTTGTAGAAGCACCAATTTATATATTTTGAGAAAACTACACTAAATACCTAAATGAAATATTGTAAAGCAAACATTTTGAAGAGAAGTGGGTTTGTTTTATTTTCACAATGAGGTATCTTCTTTGAATAAACATTTAGAAGACATTCATAGTGACTAATCTGGAATTAGAAGAATTATTAACAGAACAAGAAGGTCAACACCTAAATGAAAACTGGATATATATACTGGATGTACTAGAACTTGACTATATAAACTATTGCTAACTACAAGTAAAATGGTACTATTGGCTTATTTCTATTCACAATGTACCTACTAAGAAAATTAAAAAAATTTTATTTGAAAGTCACTAGCAGAATCACAAAATCAAAGGATATCTTGAAATTCAGTAATGTTTCATTCTTGATGTACATAGTAGACTGTTAAGTGTGCAAAACTGTAATTCTAATGTATTATTGAAACTGTTTAAACTGGAAATAAGATCTTTTATCAATATAAACTACTTATACATATAAATCAAATTTCGTATGATAAATATACCTAATCAAATGTTCAGTTTAAGAAGTTTTGTATTTATTTATTGATCTATTAAAATTAAAAATATATATTTTTTAATAGATCAATATAAATAGACCTACTTAAAAAAATACATGTAATTATTATACTAGGTATGTACTTACTTTTTTGACACATCACACACATATAACTTTTCTTTTTTGGTAATTTTATATTTTTACTATGTAATTGCTTAGTATCTTCAATCTCAATTTTAAGCAGATCAACATCTTCTAACTTGAGTTCAAAGTTATCATTGAGTTCTTCATAGAAGTTTTCTGATTTTATTTGTAACATATTTTTATTAGTGAGAGAAAGATTGGTAAATAATTCAGTATTTTCAGGACTAAATGGTGTTTCTTGTTTTATTGACTGAAATGCTTTTATTTCCTTTGATTTTTCAACTTCTTCATCAAAAATATCATCAATGTCACTCTCTTCCATTTTAATAATTCTTGGCCTAATAATCACAGTATAGTGCTTTAATTCTTTTTAAAGCACTATACCAAAGAATATAGACGCTTAGATTTGCTAATAAGTAATACCCTAATACCTTATTTTTATTTCTCTATGGTAATACCAAAGAATATAGAAGACTCTATATTCTTTAGTAATACTAATTGCAATGCAATGTTTATTTGTTTACTGCTGTTTATGACGTTTATGTTGATGTTGGGCAAAAGGCAAAATTGGGACTTCCAAGAAGAACTTGGTCAGATTTTGACTTGAATAACTTAAATAACTGATAACTGTTTAAAATAACAGTTATCCGAAAATAACTTCCACGGTTATACCGGTTATTTAAAAATAACCTCTAAGCACATCACTAGCAAAAACACAACTTTAATCACAGTATAAATAACAACTTTAATCATGTTGCGACGTTGCCCTTTTTACTTCACGGCTTGTAAACTTTAGTTGGCTGTGGCCAGAGATGTAAGAGTGCAGAGATATGTAAGAGTGTATATTTAGAACGATTTCCGAAGTGGAAATTAAAACGTCAATAAACGTATTTTTATCTTTAATTGTGGCTTATTCCCAGTTAAATAGTAATTAATTTACAATGCCACAAGAAAATTGCTTCAGAACAATATATGTTAATATACACAATAAAAATCCCATTTATTTTTGCTTTTTATTTTATTAGTTTTTTGTAAGTTCCCTTTAGGTCCTGTATACATCCTCATTTAGGTCCTGTATTAGTCCATGTGGACGTACAATGGATGTCCCCAATACATCCTTCTTAGGTCCTATATAAGTCCGTATTAAGTCCTGTATATGTACGTCCAGATGAACATCCCTGGGACGTCCAGGGGACGTACTTTTTGGTAACATTTAGGTCTTATTGGACGTTCCGGGGAACGTCCGGAACGGATGTCCGGACATTTAATGAGGTACATCCTTCGGACGTCCATGGGACGTACTTGTGCTGTCTGGGTTGCCATGGCAACGTGACGTCAGCCTGTCGTTAGTGATAGCTGAGAAAACTGCAGATCAATTGAAAAATAAACTATCCGTCTTCACCTACTAGTTTAATGTGTATGTAGTATTTCTATTTTTCGGAAATTTCTCTCAGCGGCAATATTTTGAAATTCATTCTATTATATAGATATTTTTTATATAGTATAGTTTATGTAGTGTGTTTATTAATTTAGTTTAGTCACAATCTTAAGTTTATTTGTTTAGTGCACTTTATTATAAGCCCATCGACTTAATCTCGTTTTGCAACAGAGCTTTAAGAAAATATCAAAATGTCGATTTTTTTTTGCAACTATTACCTCTCAATCCCATCGTTTTTTCATAGTTCAGCAAAACGATCGTACGCTCTTGCATCTACATGGGCTAGACGTATGCCAACAATTACAGAGACAAGATGGTCGTCTAATTCAAAGTTAGTCAGTGTAATTATTGAAGACTGGGAAAAATTAAAAGAGGTTTTTGATAATATAATGAATTCTGAAGAGTCAGACCGCAAATCAGTTCAGCTGGCTAAAGGGTTTTTAAGAGATTTAAATGATTTTGAGTTCACATTTTTAGCAACAGTTTTTAGCGAAATTTTTCATATAACAGATATTTTATATGATGTTCTTAGCAAGAATGCAATTCCTACTCAATACAGAGCATTATTTTTTGAAAGATATGATCATATTTTAATGGAAATGTAGATACCTTTTCAGGATTGTGATAAATTAAAATTCGTAAGCTTAGCAGATACAACAAAATTTGAGTCATACAGTTTGACCTTCCCTTCCGACGCTTTTCAAAATTTATTTGAGTTTTATGGCACACAAATGACTAAACATCAAAGACTTAAAAGTAAGCTCTGCCTTCTTTATGCCGACGAAAATTACAAAAATGTGAATTTGAAAGAATTTGTTATACAGTTACAACCAATTAAAGACATTGTTGAAGAAGTCTTTAATTTATTTTGTTTAATTCTGACAATTTCATCGACAAGCGTTTCCATAGACAGAAGTGTTTCGTGCTTAAAAAGGTTAAAAACTTTTACAAGAAACATTATTTCACAAGATAGACTATCCAGTTTGACTGTTATAGTTCATAAAAGGAACTGTTGAATGAACTTATGCAGAAGCATCTTTTCTACGAGGATATTATTGATAGAGTTGCCTCCTTAAGAGACTGACTTGATTTATAAAAACTAGAAGTCAGTTCTATTAGTCTATCTAATACTCCTTTTTTTGTTTAAGTATCTCTTCGCCCTCGGTTCTACTATCATCACCATCATCATTCCGCAACCTCTTGCATCCAATTTTGGATATAGGTCTCCTCCAAATTCTTCCATTGTTCTCTATCTTGTGCCATCTGTATCGAATTTCCCACTGTTTTTCTTGAGTCATCCATCCATCTTTTTGGTGGTCTATCTCGCTGTCTTTTATCTTCTCTAGGTCTTCATTCTATGAGTCTTTTGGTCCACCTATTATCATTTAAACGTACTACATGTCCAGCCCATCTCCATTTGGCTTGTGCAATTTTTTTCTATGACATCTGTCACTTTAGTCCTCTCTCTCTCTCTGTCTTCCTCTGTCATCCCGTGAGAGGTTGTTGGACCTCCATCGGGCGCCTCCCCAGGTGGCGAATAGGGGAATGTCTCCTACCATATAAGGGTGGTACCGGGGAAATGAAATACTCGGGGCGGACCAAAACCAATAAACACTCTAGGTGTTGTCGAAGGTTCAGAATTAAAATGCTCTAGGCAAGCAGAACGAATCGTATCTATATATCGTATAAGTGCCTTAAAAACTGTTTTCAAGTTATTAGAGCCCTAAACTCTACATTTTTTTAACGAATTTTTAATGAGATGTGGGCGCGACGTAGGTACCAAAACTCCTTTTGGCTACAGCAAGGTTTCCTCGTCTTCACCACTTTTTTAGGCCACGAGCCGCCACTGAAAAATATACTGTTTTAAAACATATTTGAGGCATGAAACATATACATAATAAGGATATGGCAATAGCGCAAACGCAAATTTGACATTTCATTTGTAGCTAACTTAACCGGAACTTTCTATAATATCGTCGGTTAAGAGTGTAAATAGTTGCCAGATTGGGGCATTTCCCCTCAATTTTGGGGTAATTTCAAAGCGCTGGGGGAATTTTTATAAGCTGAAATGGTTGGGGAATTTTTTGGGGGAAAAATGTGGACGATTTTAGGGGGTCATGGTTATTTAAATTTGCGAATGTACAGTGAACTGGCAGAAAAGGCTATTTCTTACGTAAATAAATAATATACCTATCTGGTTTTTTCAGTAGATACCTTTAAGGCACCCAAAAAATGTACGTATCTAAATATTTTACAAAAATATAGGCCTTTAGTTTTGAAATATAGATCATTTTGTCCTAATAGACCACCGTCGTCGTGTGGTCATGTAAGTTTTGTAGAAATATGTACTTCCATATATCGGCTGTGGATTAAAGTGACGTTGGATCCAGAATATAGCTAAAGCGGAAGGCTAAGAAATTCGGGAATTAATTATAAATTACGAATTATAAATTGTATCAAGTAACATTATTTTAGTATAAATAGTATAAAAAATCTTAGTAGGTACAGTGTGTTTCAGTCTATAGTCTTTTCTAATTTATATATAATTATGCGACAAAATTGTAAGTTTGGTGGATTTGAGCTTAAATCTGGGGGAATTTCAGTTTCCAAGTGGGGGATTTAAAAAATCTCATCTGGCAACTCTCCGCTAAGTCCATTATAACAGATTTTACAGGAGAGCATAAAAACTGTAGCAGCAATGAAAAATCATTGTTCTATTAATTAGCAATATTTATAACATCAAATATAACTCCAAGTAATATATGTATACATCCGGGTGTGCCCAACTTCTAAGTACTTTTGCTCGATAGTAATGTTTTCCTTCACAGCTGTATTCAGTAAGGCGTTTGAAACAGTTACGTTTCTATTTTGGTGGTTACAGCTATCGCTATACAAAATTATTTTTGTGTCTCCGTAATCAGTAATTCGATCAAGTGTAGGCAAAATTTTGTTGGTGATAAAGTTGGAAAAGATGGTGGCAAACTCTTCTGCAGAAACATTACCTTCTCTGCAAACTCTTCTGCAGAAACAAAGATTGTGTACGCACAATTTTGTTTTATAGTAAAGGCTCGAAACTTTTAATTTAGGAGCTATCAGTACAGCTTGTAAGTCAACAGTGAAAACAAGAGTTTCATTGGCTTTATCACGATCCTTTTCTTGATGTGCCTCATTCTTTTTAATATGATATAAATTGTATTCGTCCTCAGATATATGCCCTACTTTGAATGCGGCGCATTTTTCACATTGGTCTTTTTTTGGTCGGAATAAAGAAACCTTTCCGGAATCTAATGCTTCATTAAAAGCTGTAATAGAAAGTGGTTTGATAGATTTTATTTTACACCAGTCATCAACATTAAATTTGTATAATTTTTTTAGACTGCCACTCTGGTAAAAGGTATTGTTTAGTGCTAGTTGATCTACAATAATAATATTCCATTTTAGGAATTTAATCTATAAAACTTTTTAGCGCTGACCGCTCCTTTTCATATGGCTTATTTTTCTTGAATCATTCTGTTTTTCCTCTGTTTTCTTTAGCTCCTTTTGATTTCCTTTTCCATTCTAATATGACCATTCTACCAATTGAGAGAGTGTTAAGGAACATGGTCCTGCATACTGTTAGGTTGTTGTCATCAATTTTTTCTATATCTTGGTCTGTTGATTGGAAAAAGATGACACAACACTATCAATTAGTGTTTTTTTGGCTCCCCATTCCAAACTTCAGAAATGATTAAAAATACATCTTCGAGCTGTTTCTGAAATTAATGTGCACTTCATTTGGTCAGTACTTTTTTTTACAGGAGCACCTCGGTTTCAGATTACGTGGTTCTCTTTTTATATATTACGTCAATTTACCATTTTTAAGACCTCAACCTAGGTATGGAGATCCGTGTTTTCTTTATTTACTTGAAACCTTTTTCTTATCTTTTGGCTTTTTGTTGGATATCCTTCAAACACGCAATCACTATCAGAACTATCTAAATATGGAACCAGTTTTAATGGACTTTCATCTTCACTGTCACTAATATGTAAGTTTTTCTCAATCTCAGTTGTATCCTGATGCGATGAACTCGTATCACTGCCGATAACATTGGAATCAGCTACTAATGTGTTTTCTTCTTATTAAAGTCTCGTCAGAAATCTCTTCGTAATTACTCGATGTTGCAGTTAAAAACTCATTACAAACTTCTTCTATTACATTTTCTACGACAGTAAGAAAATAAAATAATATTCATATTATTTTATTTTATGGAAGAAATACTCACGTTTCAGTATTTTACACCAATGAAAGGTATTTTGAATTAATAAATTTGATAAAATATGGCTATAACCTTACTATTACACTAAATTCTATCTGCACGGCATTGATTTACCGACTAAGTAACAGCGGACTTGTCAGAATTACACTTTACATTTTTAGCGACAATATAGGGGAAATACGCGTATTACCGCCCACTCTATACAATATGTTAAACATACAGAAATAGTAACTTTGACAACGTTGAAGTGACGTCACGATACTACCGAGAGAAGCGAGCAACAAGATCGCCAGCTATAAGCACGTTTAGTTGTTTGACAGAGATAAAAGTGTTTTGTGTGGTGCCGCTATAATATTTACGTGCTCGAAAATAATTTGTAAGTAACTTATTTTTATACTTAATTTATTGATTTTTTTTATTAATTAGTGACCGGTCCTCTTACATATATGGATCGAAACAAATTCTTTCAATATTTTGAGAAATAACGATTAACAATTGTTTTGCTTATAATATGGCGATGGCGGGTAATTTCGCCCAACTTGGGCTGTATTACCCTCCAGTGAGCGGTATTAAACATTAATTTATACATTTTTAATTTAGGATAAAGAATGCCAAAGGCAACGGTGAATTCACGGAAAAAGGCAACTTGGAGTGCAGAACAACTTCAGGAAGCTATAAATGCAGTTAGAAACGGAAAGGGAAAAAGGTAAAGTGCAAGACAGTTTGGTAATTTTTTAATCCATTTTCTAATGTTCTTTTTCAGGTATCCCATATTCTACATTAAAAGATAGACCAAATGCCAACAATGCTTATGCAGCACAACTAGGTCGTAATCCTATATTTTCCAGTGAACAAGAACAGCAACTGGCTGATCGCTGCATCTATCTGGTGAAGATGTTCTATAGTCTAACGGCCACTGATTTACGAAGAATCGTTTACGAATTTGCGGTTAGAAATAATATTAAACACTGCTTCAAAGATGACAAAAAAATGGCCGGTAAAGACTGGCTTCAAGCTTTCTTAAAACGGCATTCAAATCTTAGTTTGAGGAAACCCGAGGCAACCAGTTTAGGGAGAATTTCGGGTTTTAATGCTGAAAGTGTAGGCCTTTTTTTCACAAATTTAAATATAGTCTTAACAAAATATAACTTTCAAGCCTGCCGTATATTTAATGTCGACGAGACAGGTATTACCACGGTGCAGGTGTCATCCAAAATTATAGCCCCAAAAGGTGTCAAATGAAGTTACCGATCATATTTACTATTTTTTAAAATTTTATTAATATCACTTATAATGCTACCTAAAGTTAAAATCAAAGCTTAATATCCATTAAATAGTTGGAAGTTATTTATGATTTTCTTAGTTCTTACTCACTTATTAACATTAAATAACATTGAATTTACTTTAAACCACATGGTCATTTGCTGTGCTAATTTTTTACAAGTTCATATATGTTGTTAGTTGCTTAACTGTTTATACAAGATCAGCGTATTATGTCCATTTACTTAGTTTCATTCACATGTTTGTTAATAACATTGACTGCTACATATCTTTTTAAGGTAACAATTAACATCGTTTCCATGATTGTGTGGTTCTCATATTGTAATAATGTTTTAGATGAACTGATGATGCTTTCAAAACTCGAAAGCGAAACGTCTTCAAAATAGATAAAGTAGCCTATCAACTTTGTCTTTTATTTCTCCACCTAGAGACCGATATAAGAACCCACAACTCGTCTGAGTGATCCTTATATATATATATTGGATTGACGGTCGTACTCCTTTTTCCGATATATATATATATATATATATATATATATATATATATATATATATATATATATATATATTTATTGTGTTTATTGATCCTAGAATCCGAATGTCGGACCAGCTCAAACGCAATGCACCGGTAGCTGCCATATATGAATGCTTGGCCAAAGGCTGGATGAATGAAGATTTATTCTTGATTTGGCTTAAGCATTTTAATAAACACGCATCTACTTGTAAGGATAACCCAGCATTGCTGTTGCCTGATAATCACAGCAGTCATTGTTCTTTATCTGCATATGAATTTTGCCGTGAAAATGGGATCATTATGTTATCGTTTCCGCCCCACACGTCCCATAAGCTACAGCCACTAGACCTGACATTCTTTGTGCCGCTAAAATCTGCCTATTCAAGTGAATGTTTTCTCTATATGAGACGAAATGTTCACTAAAAAATAACACCATTTGATATGTATATCGAAAATTTTCAATCGAGCATTCGTTCATGTAGCCACCATGGAAAAAGCTCAAAAAGGCTTTGAAATAAGTGGTATTGTTTCATATAGACCGAATATTTTCACGGATGAAGATTTTTTGCCTTCCACCCTTTCAAACATTCCCGCTGTAGAACTACAACTTCCTGCAGCTGATATTACTCCCTATACCTTCAAACCAAATCGAGTACCTTCAAAAGATGCAGTCTTGGAAATAAATGAACCTGATGTTATTCCAAGTACATCAAAAGTCATCGAAGCTCAGCCAGATGTCGCTCCTTCATCATCAAAATCAGAGCTTATAAATGAGAGACAAGGAGATATATCTATTGAACAAATGACACCATTGTGCGCAGTGAATGAAAATAAATTAAAAAAGAGGGGTAGAAAATTAGGCATTTCAAAGATTTTGACGGCAACTCCAGAAAAAATAGAACTGGAGCAGAAAGAGAATACAAAATTACAGAAGAAAGGAAAGCAAAAACTTCCTGTCAAAAACGTCAGCAAAAAGGTAAAACGCGAGTTACAGTACAATGACCGCTACCATCCAGTAAATTCTACCACGTGGATTCCACACGGGACTACCGCTCGATCATTCTGGACTGAATTGCGACGTATTGGACTGCAAGATCAGCAATTATAAAATTATAAAAACACCATGTAAAAATCAATATTTTCAGTCTGATTTGTAGTTTAGTTTGATTTATAATTTAGTCTGATTTAATTTATTGTTGTTGCTACTAAAATCTTTGTAAGTCGAAATAAAAGTTTTATTTGTGAAGTTCAGTTTTTAAAAAAGTGTTTTTCCCAAGAACATTCATAATTGGCGCAGAGTCAGTACGGAAGTGGAAGAGTCTTTATAGATCCTCGTCACTTTTAAGTGTTTGTCCACTGTTCCAAGAACCAGCCCCAGGGAAACCGTCTGCAGAGTTCACCCGAGGGAATTAGAAGTTAGAAGCCATCAGGAGGAAAGAAATGCACATCGGCATCGTCTTTATCCTGTAAGCGATTTTTATTACTAATTAGAATTAAGAAGATTAAATTTTGAAAGAATTTTTATAAATCAGACTCCTCTGAGTCCTTAGATTGAATCAGAGCTAGATTAGAAGATAAATTAAACAAAGATTTGAATATATTAACAGAAAGATTAAAATAATTTAAAAATATCTCCTCTAAGTCCTTAGATTGACTTTAGAGCCAGATTCAGAAACTTTAAAATTTAAAGACAAATTTGAATAGCTTAATAAATACTATATTAATAAACATAAGATTATCAGATATAAAATAAGTAGATTAAGATTGATATATTTATATATATTCTCTATTGAAAATTACTATACTGATTTGACTATTGACTATATTATATTGAATATTTTAAAATATGGCAGTTCCACAATTTGATGTTAAAAATTTATGCATTCTTCCAAATTTTGACGGAAATCCAAATGAATTACATGAATTTATCAAAGTTTCTACAATACTTCTCAACCATTATTATGATAGACTTAATGCAGCGAACATCCAAAACAAATTTTTGCTTCATGGTATTATGAGTAAATTAACAGGTAGAGCAAAAGAAGTTATATCTGTATATGGATGTGAAAGTTGGGACGAAATAAAAAACGCATTAATTCAAAATTTTGGAGACCAGAGAGACGAAAATTCGCTTACAAGGGACCTAGTAAATTTAAGACAAGGCTCAACAGAATCTATTTTGCATTTTTTACGAAAAGATCATGGGACTTTTAAGCTGTATTAATAATTACCTAGAATTACATACCATAAACGCCGATATTAAGAGGAGCAAACAAGAATTTTTCCGTCAACAAGCTCTTACAACATTCTTAGCAGGCCTACGAGAACCAATGGGCTCTGTTATCAGAGCAATGAGACCAGGAAGTTTAGCCACGGCAATACAATACGTACAGGAAGAAAATAATGTTCGATACCTTCAAAAAAATGAATTAAGTCAACCTTCAACATCAGGAAGAAGCGAAAATTATCAAGAACGCCGACCTCAGAGACAACAGATGCCTGTACCTATCCAGAAACCATTGTATCAACAGCCAAATTTTGCAGCTCCGCAATGGCAGCAACCAACGAGACAATTCTATCCGCAGAATCAGTTCCAGCAACCACACCGGCAACAAAACTTCAACCAATTTAGACAAAATTCGAACCCTCCAACGTTCAGGACCCAGAACCAGTCAAATGTATGGGCACCTAAAAATGGACAGTCAAAGCAGCCTAGACCAACACCTATGAGTGGAATATCAGAAACCACAACCAGAGGCCGTCAAAATTTCACACCCAATTATCGAGCACAGCCAAAATTCACCGTAGAAGAACTTTTCAATATACAATGCCATGGAGATGAGCAAGAAGATAATTCCAACTACAATGATTACTACGAACCTGAATATGACAATTTCCTACAAGATACATACGAAAACCAACCAACCGAATATGAAAAAAACGTAAATTTTCGAGAGGACCCACCAGAAGCAATCGGAACGTAATTGAACTCCATTCATTTCCCGACAAGAAGGAGCTACCCTACATCGAAATTTCTAAACCTTCCTTACGGCTTTTAATCGATACAGGATCCACAAAGTCATTTCTCAATCCAGAAATAGCTTCTTCATATTTTCCAAGTTACATAAAACATGAACCCTTTGTCGTCACATCAATTTTCCAAAATTATTCCCAAAAATATTGTGCCGAAATTCCTTCATTTTCAGAATTTAATTCTGACAGCAAAATGAAATTTTATCTCTTTAAGTTCCACAAAACTTTCGATGGTCTTATTGGCCTCGACAATCTAAAACTCTTCGAAGCCCAATTAAACTTTCCCAAGTCGCTTCTAGTTACAAAAGATTCTACGATCCCAATTAAATATTACGAAACAAATAAAACACAATTTTATTCCATTCATTTGGAACCAAATTCTATTAGCCAAGTCAAAATTCCTGTCAAAGAAGAACACGGAACCATCATTATTCCAACCCAAAAAGTGCAAGGCGTCGTAGTACGAGAAGCCCTTACTAACGCCGAGAACCACCTCGCCTGGACCGAAATTGCCAACTTCACGTCAGACCCCATTCATCTTTCTCTTATGGAACCACTCGAAAGCAACAAAATAGACATTCAAGATTTCCATATATATTCCATGGAAACAACCTCCGGACCAGACTATAGACAAGATATCGACTACTTAATTAAAACCGAACATCTTAATGAAGAAGAAGAGGAACAAGTTCGTCACCTATGCCGAAAATTCTCCGATATATTTCACCAACCAGACACTCCTCTCAGCTTTACTAACGAAGTTAAACATCACATTAGAACTAAGGATGAAGAGCCTGTATATACGAAATCGTACCGGTATCCGTATGTACACAAAGAAGAAGTAAAGAAACAAATCTCCTCAATGTTAGAGCAAGGGATAATTCGACCAAGTCAATCGCCATGGTCTTCGCCCATTTGGGTCGTGGCAAAGAAACCAGATTCATCCGGTAAAATAAAGTGGAGGATAGTGGTAGATTATAGAAAGGTCAACGAGAAGACAATTGATGACCGATACAGAATTCCTCACATTAGCGATATTTTGGACAAATTGGGAAGATGTCAGTATTTTACGACCCTCGACTTAGCGAGTGGATTTCATCAAATCGAGATGGCTGAAGAAGACATTCCCAAAACAGCATTTAATGTTGAAAATGGACACTACGAATATTTAAGAATGCCATTTGGACTTAAGAACGCTCCGTCCACGTTCCAACGTATGATGGACAACGTATTGAAAGGACTTCAAGGAGAAATATGCCTCGTCTATATGGATGACGTAATAGTTTATTCAACATCACTACAGGAACACATAGTAAATCTCTCAAAAGTATTTCAACGATTAAGAGAAGCCCGACTAAAAATCCAAGTCGACAAATGCGAATTCTTAAAAAAGCAAGTTAATTTTCTGGGACACGTAGTCACACAAGAAGGCATAAAACCGAATCCAGCAAAAATTGAAGCAATAGAAAAATATCCAATACCGAAAACAGCAAAAGAAATAAGAGGATTTCTTGGACTACTAGGATACTACAGAAAGTTTATTCGAGACTTCGCAAAAATCACAAAACCTCTAACAAAATGCTTGAAAAAGGATGCAAAAATCGAACATACACCCGAATTCGTAGAATGCTTTGAAACGTGCAGGAAATTATTAATGAATGAACCGTTATTGCAATATCCAGATTTTTCCAAACCGTTTAACCTCACAACAGATGCCAGCAACTTCGCTATTGGTGCAGTACTTTCCCAAGGACCAGTTGGCAGTGATAAACCAATTGCCTTTGCTTCCAGAACACTAAATGAAACCGAAACCAAATACTCCACAATAGAAAAGGAAATGTTAGCAATGGTGTGGGCAACTAAATATTTCCGACCCTACCTATTTGGAAGAAAATTTAAAATACTCTCAGATCACCGTCCTTTGCAATATCTATTTTCCCTAAAGGAACCCAACTCCAAACTAGTACGTTGGAGATTAAAATTAGAAGAATTTGACTACGAAGTAATTTACAAAAAAGGCAAAGCTAATACAAATGCGGACGCACTGTCTCGAATCGAAATACACACAAAGGAAACTAAGGACATCGATTCACAAATTAAGGAAGTCTTTGATGATTTAGTAGACATGGAAGACGATGGATGGTCAACGACTAATAATCCAGATGCAGATCGAATAATCGACGAGATTGTAGAAGAAAAAGCAACAGAATTAATTCCAGAAAACATCCCAGAAGATACTGTTGAAAACGAAGATCAAAACATCTCAGACCACACTGTTGAAAACGAAAATCAAAACATGGATGAAGACGGAAATGAAACAATACATACAGCAGTAGAAAACCCAATTCTTGGTATACCTATTTCGGAAAAACCACTTAACTTCTATAGTAACCAAATTATAGTCAAAATTGCCAACTACAATCCACGACCTCCAGCAATTATACAAACCTTTCCTAATAAAAGACGTTATCATATCCAGCTATCGAAAGATCAGTTAAAAGCTGACACCATAAAAATTTTTAAGGAACACCTCAACCCGAAAAAGAAATATGCAATTTTATTTGAAACAGAAGAAGAAATTTTTGCAGAGATTTGCGAAATTATTAGGAAAACTTTTAAAAACAACGCATACGACTTAGTAAAATGTAATCTTTTATTGGAAGATGTTAACCTAGAAGAACAGCAAAAAGAAATTATAAAAAACTATCATGAAGGAAAAACGAACCATAGAGGAATAGCTGAAACAGAAAGTCAAATAAGAAAACGATATTACTGGCCTAATATGAAGAAGGACATAGAAGATATCATAAACTTTTGCGATATATGTCAAGAAAATAAATACGACAGACTTCCTCCCAAACCGAAATTTATGGTTACACCAACTCCCACTAAACCACTGGAAATAGTTCACATCGATTTATTCCAGGCTGATGGACAGAAATTTTTAACCATAATAGACGCATTTTCAAAGTATGGACAAGCCTACCCAATAAATGGAGGAAATGCAATCAATGTACTCAACGCCCTATTAATTTTTATAACACATCATGGACTCCCAACAATGATAGTAGCTGATAATGGTACTGAATTTAAAAATGGAGTAATACAAGAATTTGTAGACTCTCACAAAATCTCAATCCACTATACGACACCAGAGAATCCGCAATCAAACGGGATGATTGAGAGATTTCATTCTACATTAATCGAACATCTTCGAATCTTAAGGAACACCAAAGCGAAACTCTCGATAAAAGAACAAATGCTATACGCTATAATTGGGTACAATAATTCCATACATTCAGCAACGAAGTTAAGACCCATTGACATATTAAACGGACATATCGACGCAAAAGATCCCTTTGACATTGACATACAAAAAGTAATACTGAACGATTATATCCAAAATCATAGAGAGATAACAAAGGAATTATACAAGGAAGTAAACCAGCATATACAGGAGAATAAAAATAAAGTCATAGAAAATAGAAACAAATCAAGACAAGACCCTATTACATATAAACCCAGCACAAAAATCTATACACGAAAAACAGTTACCAGAAATAAATTACTTCCGCGATATTCCACAAAACATATAAAAAGGAATAACAAAGTGACTGTAAATACATCAAAAGCTACAGTTCACAAGAAAAACATAAAACACCAACCTAAGTCAAAACTTAATTCTGAACCTTCCCCACAAAATCACCCTGACGATGGGAGAGAAAGTGAAGATCAAGGACCTGAAAGATAACCCAGGAATAATTTCCCTCAACCTAGGACAAACAAAGATTCATACTAGTACACACGATTTTATACACTTTTTCAAACTACTACCAATAAAGGAAGAATTGGAACCCAGTACGACGCAGTGACCACAGCAATTCAAAATGGACTTAGCCATCCTTATTTTAGCAATTTACAAAATTTCGACCAAGCTCTTAGATATCAATGAAAATCAGCTCAAGAAAAAATTCTCAGCGATTTACCCCTATAGCAGAATAAGAAGAGGGCTAATCAATGGACTAGGAAGCAGTATTTATCCTTCATTTTTCTGTCCTACATGACAATTTTTTATTTATTATCATTTGTTTCCTATACCTACGGCAAATTCTACTACAATTATTTCTCCTGAGCTATATCTCATCAATCTTCCGCCCAGATGCGAATTCAAAACCCCAATCCAGAGTCACATAAATTCAAGGACAATTAACCCGAAATTATGGAACCATAGCCATAACCGTTTTTGGATTACTCCTTTATATATCTTTATTACAATAATCTGCCTCTAAATATGTTACAGGTATAAAACAAATAACAAAAACCCAACTCCAGCCACGAAGCTCCAGAAGAGGCCAACCCAACAGTTCTGTTCGTCCCTCACAAAACTTCTTCAGGGGATGGAGTAGTTACAGTACAATGACCGCTACCATCCAGTAAATTCTACCACGTGGATTCCACACGGGACTACCGCTCGATCATTCTGGACTGAATTGCGACGTATTGGACTGCAAGATCAGCAATTATAAAATTATAAAAACACCATGTAAAAATCAATATTTTCAGTCTGATTTGTAGTTTAGTTTGATTTATAATTTAGTCTGATTTAATTTATTGTTGTTGCTACTAAAATCTTTGTAAGTCGAAATAAAAGTTTTATTTGTGAAGTTCAGTTTTTAAAAAAGTGTTTTTCCCAAGAACATTCATAATTCGCGCCACGAGGAAAGTCAAGTTTGACGATAGTTCTTCAAGTGCTTCATCCCACGATGAAATGGAAATTTGCAACGATCATAGTTCCGATGATCCCAACAGCGACATAGAAGAAGAATGCATGTATTGTGGTGAATATGAAAAATTTGAAATGTGGTACAGATGCGGAGTTTGCCATATTTGGGCGCATAAGGAATGCAGTGATTACGATAATCACAAAACTTTTGTATGCGATTATTGCAAATAGAGTGTAGTTTTAAACGTTTTTATATTCGTTTTTTTTAATAAAGTAGTTCTTTGAATATGTTTTTTTACATAATAAATATGTAGATGTTGTTTGTGAGCAAATAATTATTTTGTGTTTGATTTTCATATAATGTAACCCTGGGCGGTATTATACCATCACTGGGCGCAATTACCCGCATGGTCGGATAATTTCGCCCGAGTGTAGGTTTGTGAATATAAATGTAATACTCCGCAAAATAAAATAAATCAACACTTTCAGGCTTAAATAATTAGAACTCAATAACATGACTGTATTTTGACAGTTGAAATTCTGTTTCAAGACCTATAGTTTTTGTTTAATTCAACAAATTGCTTAAGTGGGCGGCAATACCCGCACTTCCCTTAAAGCATAATTTCATGCGACCAAATTATACTAAAATATAAATAAAACGGAGTTATCAGATTTCACTATACAATAATGAGAAATGTTATCTAAATTATGACTAAGCAAAAAATCACAAAAGGTCCAAAAAGTGGACTTGGCGGATTTACACTCTTAACCGACGATATTATACTTTGGCCCTTTGCCGTTTTCCCATAGGATTGTTTAATATACTGGAACTGGAGTTAACATAACCCAAATTAAAAACTCTGGCTTTTTGGTAAAAACATAACTGTTGTATACTGTGCTTGTATTTTGAGCAGAGTTGTAGATGCAGTATGACCATGGTACAATGTGTTCATTGTACATTGTACCATGATGTAGTATGACTGACTATGAATCAACAATGAATTGTGCAATTGTGAGCCTGTAGCACGGTATATTGCTTTATAAAGAATTCTTTAGCAATATATTGTGCCTGTAGCCCGTGAGAGAAAGGTAAATAAACAGACTTCATTCTGGGGCTATAGAGTGTTAACTTTACACCAGAACGTATGTAAAATTGCCTATCATCTGATTCAGGATAATCTTTATTTCTAAATTCGTGTGACCTGACCATGGACTATAAAACGTCCATAACTACTAAAATCCCACATACATACATGAAACAAACATTAACCTAAGGATTCTACATGCAAATGTGCAATCATTACGGAATAAAGTAGACGAACTGGAGGCTTTTATGGCAGATAAGAAAATTGATGTTAGGTAACAAGAAATAAGAATAAGACTTGCTCACGACCAATTTATTCTACCACCAACGACCGGTTTCGCATACTAGAATTTGCTATGCATCTTCAGGTCAATGGTACATGGTAAACTAAATGCTAGAAATATAAAAACACCTATTAGGGTACTGTCTGGTATAGAATATACAGCAATTATTATAATATTATATGTGTGTGATTATTAAATATGACTTTAAAGTTAATTAAATAAACAAAGTAAGACTTAAGTGAAAAAACAATTTAGTAAAATTGAAATTAAATAAATAAATATCTAATAAATATTACTTACGTCCCGATACAAGGATTACTATTTAATGTTTAAGAAAATATAGTTCAAACACTGGTGACGGGTAATCATCGGTTTTATTGCAACTATTTAACAAATAAAGGGAAAGTTCTTGACGGGGAAAAGCTATTAACAAAACTAGGAATGTAGGTATTGTATAAATTGTTTGTTGAAATTAAATGTGATGTGTATTATTTAAAAGTTATTTATATTTATTCAAGAGGTATATTTTGGAAATGTGTATTAATTTATTGAAATTATTTATGTATTTAGAACAAAAAGCGCTATGATAATACATAAAAAGTAGATTTTCTATTTTTGATATAAGGTTTGGTATGCAATAACTCCAACTTGTGGTTATCAAATTATGATGAACCGATTTTGGCCTGTATTTGAGCAGAAATTATTGTGATGTCAAGTAAATTAACATTGAAAACACTTAATGACAAACAGAACATATTCAAACAGACACAACAGACATTTAATTTAAAAGTAGTAGCACTACATCACTTTTAAGGAGAGGAATTGGCAAAAAAAGGATTTTTTGCCAGACTATTAATAAAAGATAAATGGAAGTGAATGAGAGGTTTAACATATTTATGAATACTTATTCTTGAAGAAGATAATTTGGAATCTTTCCCAGAGAAGAGGTATAAGTTAAGAGCCAATCAAAGTAATAAAATTAATCGGTTTCAGAGTCTCACCAGAGCTCAATTCTTTTGATACCGTAGGTATCTGGGATGAGTTAATTTTCCCCTTAGAGTGAGTGTGAGACGTATGGCTAAATCTGTATAATAATTATTATATGTCCACATATAACATATATGGCCATGTTTGATTTGTCTTCTAGAAGAGTCAGATGTAAGCGCACCTTAAGAGCATGTGATACCTTTGGCTCGATATATTAAAGACACTTTTATTCTGATGCAGGGTTAAGTTTAAGAGACTTTTTATTACAAATGGGTATACCAAAAATGAATTGTCCACAGTGTTCCCCAGATATGAACCAGATAGAGCATGTGTGGGATATGTTAGTCAGAAGTCTAGGGCACGAATTCATATTAGTCAGAACAGATCGGAAGTAAAAAATGGCTTTGATTGAAGAATGGGAGAGACTCCTTCAATAACTAATTGATAGCGTTATCATAAGTAAAGCAAAACAAAAATGTACAATAAAGTTATTGTGTTTAAAATCAGTATTTTGTTTTATTATGGTATCTTCGGTTTGTTTTTTATCTTTAACAGGTTACAAATGGTACAACTTTTGTAAAATTCATGCAAACATTTTATAAGTTCCGTTCTAACAGATTACGGGCAAAATATTTACAATGTATATTCTATAGAAGAAAATAATTATATTTTATATTTTTTAGTTTAAATTTGCCGTTTATGTGTAGTTTACTTAGATACTCTTCCAATTTACTTTCGAAGATATTAAGAATCATGAATTTGAGCGATGCTCTAGTTTTTGTTTTCTTTTGTGAAATTCGAAATGAGTTGGTAAACCATCTTTTCGCTTAAATGATTTATTACACAAGGCACATATGTAACGCTGTCCTTCATGAGCATGTATTATATGACGTTGTAAGCTGTTATTAAAACTATATTTTTTGCCACATTCTTTGCATTCAAAAGAATCTACCTTCACTAATCTTTCCTTTCTTACATATTCTTTGTTGTGAATATTAAGGTGAATGTACAGACTCTCCTTGCATTGATAACTCTTTGCACATACGCCACATTTATAATTTTTAGACCCACATGTAAAATGTCTCTCCAAATGACGATCGAGATGCCCCTTTCGTTTAAAAGCTTGATGACAATGGCAACATTCAAATGGTCTTACATCTTTACCCGTGTGACTATTCATATGTCGTTTTAAATCTTGTTCATATTTGTAGCTTTTGGAACAAGACTTGCAATTATATTTCCTTTCGCCAGTGTGAGAAATTAAGTGACTCCTGAGAGCATTCTCATCAGCAAAAAACTTTAAACAAATATTACAAACAACATACGGTATTGAATTTTGATTAACTGTAAAAGTATCTTCTTTATGGTTGAACATATGAACCATAAGGTTTTTCTTTATAAGATATTCTTTAGCACAAATTTCACATTTGTATTTATCATGGTTATGAAGATGTTGGTCTAAATCTGATTTATTTGAAAATTTTTTGTAGCACCTGCTACACGTGAAGCGTCCTAATTGATTTCCAAATGAATTTTTATTTGAAATTTTACTAGAAGATAATCGAGGCCTCAACAAATGCATGTTGTTAACACTGTTATCATCTTCAGCTTCTAATTTCACTACACTTTTAAACACATCAATGTCGTCTAAAGCACTATTAGTATTTTTTCTATTATATCCAATATTTCGTAGAGTTTTAATATAATACCGTTGACAATGATTTAAAATTTCTTTTTTGTTAAGATGAAACTGTCCACAGAAACCACAAACGAATATTTGTGTTCCAAAAACTCCACTGCTAGATCTGCGATTTCCATTTTTATTTTTCACTGGTATATCTGAAAAATAATGTAAAAGTTATATAAATTATAAACAATTAACAGTTGACATCAGTAAATTACATGACTATACTTTATACCTATAGTGCGTAATGTATTATATACAGTGCTAATCAAAAGTCCGTTCCCCCCTTCGTATCTTTTTAACGGTTATTGTTATAATAGTGACATTTGGAGGGAAGTAATAAACAGACGTATGTAGGCTTCTCCTCTAGTCATAACAGGTGACGTAATAGTGACAGATGACGTTACAACGCCACTGTAACAGATAATTTTAAATGGGACTTATGGCAAGTGATACCTCGTTTAAAAGGTATTGAAAATACCAATTCAGTCATAATAATTTTATTTGAGTTTAAGCTCATTTTAATAAATAAATTAAATAAATACTAAAATTGTAGTTTCGCATTTAATTAATAAAAATATTAAAATCTCCGCTTCTGGTTACTTGTCAAAAAGTTGACGTTTTTCAATTCTCGAATTGTTTTTACGTCAACGTCAACTTTTTTGACAATTAACCAGAGGCGAACGTTAGAATATTTATTGATTAAACGCGAAACTACAATTATTTTAATATACCTATTCAATCATACTAATTTTGTTTGGATTTAAGATGCTTTTGACGAATAAATGAAATAAATAGTAAAATTCTAATTCGGCATTTAATTAATAAAAATTCTAACGTCAGCCTTTGTTTATTTGTCAAAAAAAGTTGACGTTTGTCAATTCTCTAGTTGTTTTTAGTTTGCAAAAGCGTTTATAGCCCAAAATTTAATTTCTGTTTCTACTTAGTTTAGTCAGTTCAAGTTTAGTCGAGTTGTTTTTAGTTAGTTGTTCTTAGTTAATATTTAGTTTAGTTAGTTAGTTTAGTTTATTATTCTTTACAAAGGCAGAATGGTACGTACTACGTACTGTATCCGGTAAAGTAGCAGCTGTATTACTAATTGGTGGATGTGGAAATAATTTCCATGCAACGGAACGTCTTTTTAATGGGAGGTACCCCGATCGCCCTATATCGAGATCTTATTTGAGAAAGTTTCTTCGGAAGTTTAAAGAAACAGGTAGTGTTCAAGATGTCAAACGATCTGGTCGACCAACAATTAGTGATGACAAAAAAATTGACATATCAGAAATGGTAGTGAACCCTACTTCTTCTGCAGCCCAAATTGCATCTATCTATGGAATTAGTCAAAAGACAGTACACCGAGTGTTTGCTGAAAACAAATTTCATCCATATAAATTAAAGATTTTGCACAAACTTTCAGATGATGACCCCGACCGAAGACTAGAATTCTGTGAAAATATGTCTAATAAAATTAACCCACCAGCCCAATTACATAAAAACAATTTGTTTTAGTGACGAAAGTACTTTTTATCTCAATGGAAATGTTAACACACACAATGTGAGGTATTGGAGTGACACAAATCCTTACGTCTTTCGTGAAACATAATAATTGACTCAATTTCCAAAAAAAAATAAATGTTTGGGCAGGTATTTTGGGAAACTACATAGTTGGGCCTGTTTTTCTCAATACTAACTTAACCGGTGAAGTGTATCTGGAGATGTTACAAAATGCAATTGAACCATTAATACTTGAAATTCTGGAGGATAATCCAGATGAATTCGGCAACTTGGAAATAACGTTTCAACAAGATGGTGCTCCTGCACACCATTATGGTGCAGTAAGACGTTACCTAGATGAGGAATATCGTGGTAGATGGATTGAACGACGAGGTACAACAAAATGGCCAGCTCGGTCACCGGACCTCACACCATTAAATTTTTTTTCTGTGGGGATACTTGAAATCTAAAGTTTACGCTACAGCAACCGACAATATTGACATTTTGAAACAACGAATTGTTGAAGAATGTAGGGCAATTTCCACCGAAACATTTGAACGAGTACGGCAAGAATTTAGAAATAGGATGCATTACTGTCAGGAAGTAGATGGAGCACATTTTGAACACTTACTATAAGAAGTGGTTGTTAAATATTTATTAATTAAATGAGAAGCTACAATTTTAGTATTTATTGAATTTATTTATCAAAATGAGCTTAAACTCAAACAAAATTATTATGACTTAATAGGTATTTTCAATACCTTTCAAACGAGGTATCACTTGCTATAATGTTCCGTTTAAAATTATCTGTCACAGTGGCGCTGTAACGTCATCTGTCACTATTAGGTCACCTGTTATGACTAGTTAAGAAGCCTACGTCTGTTTATTATCTCCCTCCAAATTTCGCTACTATAACAATAACCGTTCAAAAGATACGAGGGGGGGGAACGGACTTTTGACTAGCACTGTATAGCCCAGTCCGTTTACCAAAAGTCGAACAATTTTTCGCAGATATCTGAAGCTTTTAAGACATATGTGGGGGTTACAAGATGACGAATAGATGAAAAAGTACTCCTATTTTTACCTTGCGGTTTTTTAACAATAATTTATGGTCACACTTTGATTTTTTGTCTATAAGTTTTTTTCCTTATATTTTACATAAACAATATTTATATCATTTTTTATATCAAGAATATCTTTATTTTCCCGTTTTTTAAATTAAAATTGATAAATAATTTACAGAGATATTTGCAAATAAGTAGATATTTGCACTAATTTATAAATTTTATCAATTTTTTTATTAACAAAATAAAATGTTATTAATACATTTGAACATCTACCGTCTTTTAAATTTGTGAGACATTTTCCCCCGATCGGTCAAATAGTTTAAAAGTTATTTAATTTATTTATCTCTGGGGCTAAATATTTAAACTATTGAACTTGCTCTATTAATGATGCTAGACACATTTAGCAGATTTTATACGATTCTTTAAGACTTAAACTATTTCAGAAGTTAAATGCATATTGCGTTTCCATCGAAATTCTTTACAAAATAAACGTTTGAAAAAGGGGTATGTTTTTTACTTATAAACAATTGTAATAACTTCTATATTTTTCAAATTAAAGACTTACATACAACCATCGGATAGCTGGTAAAAAAACTCATATTAAAAAAAAATAAAAAACTTCTATAAGCAATACGTACGAAGTTAGGGACTATTTTGACGATATTTTGGAGCGTGGCAGCTGCTACTCATCCCGCCTTTTTTACGCATACTAAGATACATTACCGGTTTTCTTTTATATAGATGATCTTTCTACTATTGACATGAATACATATAAAATGTAGGGACACGAGGAAAGTATACTCTGTGATCTTTGCAGATATCTAAACATAAATAAATGTGTTTACCGTCCTCGTACTATACATATACCTATAGACTTATATAAACATATAAATCGTCAAAGTAGTAAATAATTATAATTAATATAAGGAATATAATAATATAATGTGTAAAAAATTACCAGAAATTTAATTTATAAAATATATAAGTATTATTACACCATTGATATAAAATGAAAAAACTGCGACGGACTATTCCAGTCAAATTTAAAAAAAAGGAAGTTTTTAAAGTGAATTTCAAATGGATTTCATTTTTCCGAGGTTTCCCATATTTCTCAGCCAGTGAAAATTATGTAGTTATTCATATTTCGACGAGCTGCCCCAGATAAAAAAGAGGCTTCTAGCTGCAATGGAAGCCGAGATATTGTAAATTTTTGCTACGTGTTCCAATTTGAGTTATCCCCTCCATTTTTCTATGTCGATCTTTTGAAAGTACCTTCGTTTCGAAGGGCTGTAAGTTTCCAAAAATTAGATGAATTTTATACCTATAAGTTTCAATATAAAGTTTAGATTTTCATTCAAAATTTGTTCAAATTTTACTTAGTCCCTATCTTCGTTCCTATTGGTCATAGAAATTTTTTGAAGTTATACTTCTATACGCGCGGTCGACGTTCGAAATTTGCACGGGAGTGAATCGGTGAAATCTTACATATGTAAGATATGAGTAAGAGAGAGACAGAAGATATATTTTCTCTCTCTCTTTCTCTATCGAGAATAAAATTGTCCTTTTTTTATATATATTTAATATTATATATTGTTATGTTTCTTCTTTCCCAACCAAAGAAAAATAAATAAAAAGATCCATCGGAATAAAATTTTAAGATATCAGTATGAACAAATTGTATATAGTAATTTAAGATAAGATTTAGTGTAGATAAGAATAGAAATTTGTTTGGCAAACGACCTTTTCCGTTTCCAACAAAATTATCAAAAAACCTTTGTTTAGAATTAGAAGACATTTTACCTGTAAATTAATCTTTTCTTTGTTTGTATAATGAGTATTAAATGACCATATTCTAATCTTTTGAAATATGTATAAATTGTGTATTGACAAAACCAATTTTAAAGTAAGCTATTTAGTTTTTCTCTGAAACAGAAATTAGGCGTTTCCAAAATCATGGTAAACACAATTTGAGCTTTTGATTGGACGGTCGTTTTTTGAATGGGAATTTGTGAGCCGATCAGGAGAACCGGAGAAGTTAGTTATAATTTGGTCATCGAAGGAAACAGTCGTTTGTCTCAAGATAGGGTGTGGTTCGTGAGTTGGATACCGGCAGTGTGAAAAGAATTGAATAGTTTTGCAGAAGGAGATAACAAGTAGATTAAAAGAGGTCCTTGTATCTACCGTGGGCAATTTTGTGAATTATATATGAAAGTAGTTTTACGGCATCAAGTTGACAAAAGGAAGTCCTTGTGTCATTAATAAGTAGCTGAGTTTTTGGAGAAGTGAATCAGGTGTTTTTGGTTAGTGCAGGAGGTTTGTAGAGACGTTGGGAAGGAGCCGGGGTGCCAAAAAGGAGAGATCACATCATTGAGGAGACTGGACTTTTCTGGGTATGTTCCAACATACAATTTAATAAGAAAAAAAGCTGTAAGTGTTTTGTACAATTAAAATTAATATCTGTGAAGGATCTGTGTTGACATCATGGTCATTAGCATTCAAATTTAAGAACTGAGATTTGTTAGACTAATCAAAAGTTTAAAGTTTTGTTGTTTCAAGTAAAGGAAAATTTAAGTAAAATTGGTTTTCACTTAATATAAATGTATGTAGATTTAAAATCTTATTATTATAAAAATTTCATTTATTTTCTTGTATGCTGATTGATAAGATAACGGCAGAATTTGATAATTGTTTTATTCGCTCATATAAAATAAAGAAACGTATTTTTTTTGTAATACAATATTTTCTTTTATTATTATCCTTCTTCTCTATCCCGATAAAGGACAGCTAGAAAATCTTTGAATCCATCGAACACAGGTAATATAAGGAGTTTATTTTACATATGATAACAAATAAGTCATATTTTTGTTATTGGCTCAATAAACTAAGATCAAAGTCAAAATAAACAATCATAAATATATATATATATATATATATATATATATATATATATATATATATATATATATATATATATATATATATAACTAGGCTAACAACACTATATATATATATATATATATATATATATATATATATATATATATATATAGTGTTGTTAGCCTAGTTTAAGATATAGGTGTCGGAGTTAGGCAACACGGATGACGGGGGTTTTAGACATGTCATGTGAAGGTCACAGATCACCTACCTCTTGAAGGTAGCCGAAGCTCGGGCATGGATGTATGTTTTAGGGTTGAGAATAAACTGATGTTTATGTGAAGTAACGATTATTATTTGTAACCCCTCTTCGATAACACGACATGGTGGCAGCTGGTGCTTTGTTTTGTTAACATTAAACAAGTAAAGAGTGATCGAACGTGACAACAGTGCAAATCTTATGCATAACCTATAAATCAGAGGAGACCTAAAATCCTTAAAATGGATGCAACTATCCAAATAAATAAAGAAGTGTTTGCGAACATTTCGGCTCCAAGCGAATTTGATTTTACACAGCCCCAGACATGGCACCAATGGAAGAAAAGAGTAGAGAGATATATGTCTGTAAGTGGATTTGGACAAAAATCTGACAAGGATAAACTAGACCCATTGTTGTATTTAATGGGAAATGAAGCAGATATTTTACTTCAAAATCAACCAGGGGAGAATGCATCCTTTCAAGATGTAATCCAGATTTTCGACAATCATTTTATTCCCCGAAGAAATACAATCTTTGAGAGATTTCAATTTAATTCAAGGGTACAAAGGCCAGGAGAACCTGTGGGAAACTTTATTTCAAGTCTACATACTCTTGCAGAGCACTGTAGCTATGGAGCTCTTAAGGATGAGTTAATTCGTGACAGGATTGTTATCGGAATAGCTGATAAAAAGGTGAGCGAAAGAATGCAACTGCATGATGGTTTGACACTAAAGAAGGCAATACAAATAGTACGCCAAGCTGAACTTCAAGATAGTCAAAATAGAATTATGAGACAGGAGCAGTCAGTTAGTGCAGTTAAACAGGACTACAGGGAGCGTAGTGATAAAAGACATCAAGGTAAGAGTTTTGCTAAACAAGAAACAACTCATGAGAAAGTTAAGGAAGGTTACAGATGTGGATACTGTGGCATACCTACATGTTAAAATAGGGAGAAATGTCCAGCCAAGTTCTCTGAATGCAGATCTTGTTCACGTAGAGGTCATTGGAGTGTGATGTGCAGGAAGAAAGCTGTCAGAGCTGTTAAGTGTTCAAGGTCCACCGGTAGCAGTAGTACAGACGACGAAGAAAGGGGTTCAGTAAATCAAGTGGTACATACAGATTCCTTTATTGGCCAAGTGTACCTATGTAACGATGAGTCCAAGCCATTACCGTTAAACCAGCGTGCGCGCGAACCAACCCATGTAGTAGGAGTGTATCGACAGTAGAAAGGGCAAAATTAATTACCAAGCTCCGCTATATAAACCGCACCATTTCCTCATAGAAGCAGAATCGACAGGTGTTGCCTGACGGTTCTTTTCTTCCCTACCCCGCCTTGTGGACGTGTTGAGTTCACAAGTTGTTCCGTTCCATACCGCCGTTACCCGAAGAGCGTGTTGAGCTCTTCATTACCCGTACTCTGAAGCAGTCGTGTTGAGTTCCTTTCCTTTCTTTGCACCTATCGTCCGCTGTTATTAAATCGATACAACGTTCACGTAAAATTTCAAAAACACACTCGCTTGCCGATAAGACTAATTTCATACGACAAGGTCAAACTTAATTTGAATAAATAGGCCAGGTACTGAGAAGACTAAACCAAATTGTAAATATGTACATAAGATTTTTGTCACTTTAATTTAAGGAAGACAATAAAGTTTTATTTTTATTTTGAACTCTGTCTCTGACTGTCCAAAAGCTACCCGGATAGTGACTCCTACGAGAGGACGTCACACCTAGACAAGAAGGATCGTTGGTATGTAGACATCTTATTGGATGACAAATTTAAGGTACCTTTTTTTGTGGATACAGAAGCAGATGTTAACTGTTTTCCCTATGAAAAATTACCTCCAGAATATATGGGTAAAATTGTGGCATGTGATGCAATTGGTGCAGCGGACGATTATAAATTGGACACAGTGGGTAAGCTACATATAAAATTTACTTATGACGGTTTTACAAATGATGAAACAATATATTGTATTAGAAAGTTGAGACAACCTATATTAAGCAGAGAGTCAATCGTTAGGTTTAATGTTCTAAATTTTTCTAAATGTAAGCTTAAACAGGTAAATCAAGTCAGTTGCAGTGTTGTTCATTGTAATCAATCTAAGAGTACTAATATGTTTTTAAAATTTAATTTAGAGTCTGTTGCTAAAACATTTCCTGGTATTTTTAATAGAAATGTCAATTAGAATTAAGCCAGATGCTAAACCTTATGTACAGAGCGTTCCCAGAACTGTTCCTTTACCTCTGTTACCAAAATTAAAAATTGAAATTGATAGATTGCTAAAATTAGGGATAATTGAACCCATTGAAGATCCTACTTCTTGGGTCAGCCCAATTGTTTGTGTGGACAAGGGAGATTGTGTACGGCTTTGTGGTGACTATACTAAACTTAATGAAAACGTGTTACGGTCACATTTTCCTCTCGGGAAAATATCTCATACACTAGCACAGTTGAAAGGGTCTAAATTCTTCTCAAAATTGGATACCACAAGTGGGTTTTACCAAATAAAATTGAATAAGGAAAGTCAGTTGTTAACAACTTTTATAACACCTTTTGGCACATTTTTCTTTAAAGGCTTCCATTTGGTATATCTTATGCCCCAGAGTATTTTACTATGAGATTTTCAAAAATCTTAACTGGCATTGAAGGCTGTGTTGTCCATATAGATGACATTCTTATTCATGCAAGGACAATAGATGAACATGACAATATTTTGAACACAGTCCTAACAAAACTTCATAAGGAAGGTATTACACTAAATAAAAACAAATGCTCTATAGCAACAAAAACAGCTAAATACTTGGGTCATATGGTCTCTGAGCAAATGATATTAATTGATCCAGATAGGGTTAAAGCTATCCGTGATTTTCCTGAACCAAAAAATAAGACCGAGCTGTCAATATGGCTGGGTTTTTTGTTTGATATATATTTTTTTTATATTTAATTACTAGTGACCTAGGTACTTTTAACCAATATTGTCAGTTTTGAATATATTATGTACATTTTTAAATATTTTTAACTCTAAATCTGTAAGTAAATCATTGTTTATTCTCACCTGATATTTATATAAACTTTAACCATATTTTAGTTGTCTCCTGATGAAGCTGACAAAAAATCAGCGAAATATAGAGTAATAAAAGAAAAAAGAGTTTTTTTTTAATAACAGACCACGCATACCCGATACTCCAATACAATAAATTGTTGTTTACGTTTCGGTCGATAATCCTATCAGTTTTGCTATATATATATATATATATATATATATATATATATATATATATATATATATATATATATATATATAAATTTAGATCAAAATCTTATGATATGGGACGTTTCAGGTATTATTCAAAGTCAAATAAAAAGAGAAAATAATATATTCATAAAGGTTTATTCAAAAAATAAAGTGTCTTAAAAAACTAACATGTTTTAATACATAACATACATTTTAATTAGAGCTAAACAAAAAAAAAAGTATTACAGTAGACTACCGCGAAGCTACGTACTAGGTTTTCTGTATTTTTAAATTCTACATAAAATCGTTGTTAGAGTTAATTTAAATACAATTGAGAAAGTTTACGTGTTGTATAACGGATTCTGCTCTTCGCGTAAATGGACTCTACCAACATTTCGTAGCGTTACTTCCGTAACGCTTGCCTCAGCATTTTACTATAGAGAAAAAGTAGTACAATGGCAGAATAGAAGCTGCCCTTCAAAAACGAGGCTCTCGTGGCCCAAAAGTTTGATTCGATAGTTACATGATTGATTAAATTAATGGTGCCTTGTAAAAGAAGCACATTGAAAAGAAGTTGTTAAAATCTGCCGGTAGAAAAATAAGCACTACGCCCAAGCATGAATTTCATATGAAATAGGCTAGTATATTTGCGTTTTGTTAATGTGTATTTAAGAGTAACGTCAACGCCAAAAGATTGTTAATATAAAATTGCCAGAAATGAAGTTAAATAAGAAGTCAAAGGCAAAAAAGGCTTGTGTTAGAAATTGCTAAAAGAAATATTTACATCAAAAGAAATACGATTGGATTTCGGATGTAACGACTGTACTGGTTTTAATATTTAAGAAAAAAAAATCTTAATCTTTTCATTTTAGAATTCGTTCAAATCTATTATTACGTTCTAATATCAATCTCAATAGAAAAAAATTATTTAAAAATTCTATCTAAAAGGTACAATATCAAAAACCCTATCGGGCTACATCACAGAATGTTTTCGGAATTAATATTCCATCATCAGTGCTATCCTAAAAGTATAACCACTTTATTTAAATCAAACATGAAATTTAAAATTTTGACCAAGGTTATTACAAAAAGTGTGGTTAATACTTACTGAATGAACATTTTTATAGCCACTAAATATATGGGTAAAAACCCTTTAAATTGTAAAAGCCCGCGTTCTCGCGGGCTAAAAGCTAAAAAGGTTCTAAAAAGCTAAAAGTTCTCGGTCAAATAAACCTTTCTGGCGTTCAGACCAATTTTTTTCTCGGTCAGATAGACCGAGACGGCAGCCACCGTATTAAATTAACTTTGAGTTACATTTTTTAACTTTATAAACTATTATTTCCTTCAAGTTACACTGACTGCTTTATTGTTACGTTAAATATGACAACTTTAAACATATTATTTCTAACCTATTCGTCTTTTGTAGAGCATATACCTACCGCCAGAAATTTCTAGTAAGAAGATCCATGGGTCCCCCTCCGATAAAATAAACCTGTTTGCATTCGATGGAATTCCGTTCTATTGGAGAAGGTCATCGATTCTTCTATAACGGTTGTTTAGTATAAATATAAATGAATTTTGTTGGAAACAGTTAGTTCTAGTTTTGAATATCGAGTCCGAAAATATAATTGTAGGCGGAAATAAATATAAATAAATATTGTGAAATAAATTAGTGAATACATATTAATAAAGACTTTAATAAATTTGTAAGTGTTATAAATAGAACTTTTGACAATAAATAAAGACCATACATTAGATTAATAAAAATACTACAATATACATTCAGTAAGTATTAACCACACTTTTTGTCATAACCTTGAAGTAATGGATTTTGACAAAAGCTATGAGTCATGCGGATGCAGTACACAAGTTTACCTGTTATTTACAAGGTCATAGCTCTTGTCAAAATCCATTACCTATAACTGCCAGGTGGAATAGAGAAACCGGCATGAATATTTCCAGAGAATGCTGCCGCAAATATATCCACAAAAGCGGTGTAGGCCAAATAAAAACCATTGTTGGCGAAAACTCAAAAAAAGAATCGTTACATTTGGGCTAAATCAACACTTTTATGAACCCAATATAACTGAAACTAAGTTATCTACAGTGACGAAAGCAAATTTGATGTCTGTGTCGGAGATTATCAAAAACGTGAGATTCGGAAAAAAAGGAAATATTCCATAAGGATTCTCTCAAAAGGACTGTAAAGTTTCCACAGGGCATCATGGTGTGGGGTTGTATGTCGACCAAAGGGTTGGGAACTTTACATTTTATTGAAGGCATAGTAAACGCAGCCAAACATCAAGATATTCTTGAACATTCGTTTCTACCAAGTGCGACAAAGTTATATCCATCCGGCGATTTTACCTTTCAGAAGGATGGAGCCTCATGTCATACGGCTAAGTCTACCAAAAAATGGATGGAAGAACACGACAATAAAGTTTTGTCACATCCTTCTAGCAGCCCGGATCATAATCCAATAAAGAGACTTTGGCACAAAATTAAACAACGCCTAAGAAATAACTCGCAGCGTACTTTGCCACAACTACGTATAGGTAATGGATTGTGACAAGAGCTATGACCTTGTAAATATCAGGTAAACTTGTGTACTGCATCGGCATGACTCATAGTTCTTGTGAAAATCCATTACCTTTACAAAATTGCAAGAAATATGGGATAGTTTCACCCCTGCATTCTGTGAATGCCTAGTTGATACAATGCCTCATAGAGTTCAGGCTGTTATTCAAGCTAAGGGCGCCGTTACGCCTTATTAATTTTTATTTTAATTTGTTAAAAACTCCCTAATATTTAGTTGTCAGCATTTTTTAATTATCAAACAATTAATTAAATAGTAATCAACATAAAATATATAATTAAACTGTAAAAATAATTCCATACATCATAAAAATGTTGTTAATTTCATACTTACTATTAAAAAAATTTAAATAAAAGAATTTTGGTAAGTTGGTACTTTATTAAAATAAAGAAAAACAAACAATTAATTCATGGAGTTGTACAGTAGTATTTCAATACCTGTAGACAGTACATCCTAAAAGAATTAGATTTTGCGTTCTTTAAAAAAATCAAAGCAAACGATAGTAACGAAGATAATATTAAGAACGAGAATTAACGAAGAACCTAAAAGACGATAGCGGAGATAAGTAGAGGGAGATTTAGCAAAATTAATCGATAAAATTATAAAATTTTTATTAACGTCTGAGTTCCTGTGTAATACATCAGCCATATTTTTGTATTGGGTTAATCAGTGATTCTAATTCTTTGACATTATTAAAAGGATCCTAAACTTCTTGTCATTTCAAAAAATTCCGGGTTTCAATAAAATGAGTACACCGGCAAATTTAAATGAATAGGTTAGAAGTGTAATTTATTTCTTTATTACTATTTTGAAGACTATATCTAAATAATTGAATGCTCCATGCCATAAAACTTGTTTAGTCAGTTGGGTTTTTATTGTAACATGGTTAAACGTAGATAGAAGTTGCTCGAATCTTTGGTAAGTTATCATTAACCACCCACCGTAGTGTAAGCATATATGGAGGTATGTAAAAAGATGGTAAGGCAGGAAACTTTTTAACAATGGCTAAACATTACAAAATAAAACTCAGATGGAAGGATGGTGTAGATGAGGATGGTAGAAAAATAGGCGCAGCAAACTGGCAACGGTTGGCAATGGATAGGACTGCGTGGCGTAATAGACTTGGGAAGGTCGACGCTCTTTCATAGGGCTGTAGTACCATTGATGATGATGAAACATTACAAAATATACATCAAAGGACAATTCATACCAAAAAACTACCGCAAGATGTTCGTGGAAGCTCAATAAGTGAGCGTATAGCAAGAAGAAGACTTAGAGAAGCTAGTTTTAAATCATATGTGCCAATAAAAGCTGCTAGACTGAAAGGAGACAATCGTGTATCGCGACAAGAATTTTGTCGAGAACATCAAAATTGGAGTGGGGTCAAATCCTCCTCACGGACGAGAGTCATTCCTGCGAAAATTTCATCGACAGTAATACCATGTAGAGATACCAAAAGAGAGTTTTTGCCCGATATATTGAAGCCAATTTCATTCTAATATAGGACAATGTTTAAGAGATTTTTTATTACATGTGGGTATAACAAAAATAAATGCACCACCATATTCCTCGGACCTGAACCCGATAGAGCGTGTGTTGGACATGCTAGATAAAAAACGATTTGGAGCAGGAATTTATGTTATTCAAAACAAAGAGTATAACCCTAGAGATGACAAAACTGATACAAAAACTAATATTGATGAAGCCAATGTTCAAGAAAGGAGATAAACAAGAGCCCGAATCTACTGAACACCGCACTTAAGCTTACCATAAGAGTTCTAACCAACAAAATCAATAAACTAACAATTTTACCATATGAACAAGAAGAATTCAGATCCGGAAGATCTTGCGTAGACGTCGTATTTGCATCAGAAAAATCACAGAAAAGCCATCGAGTACAATAAATCAGCATATCTATGTTTAATATACCTTACTGTACAGCAAGGATCACGAACAAGGAAGTTCTAGGAAAAATTAAGAAGGAAACAGAGATTGTGTTTACGATCAAACGCATAAAATTGTAATATCTAGGACACGTTATGAGAAATCAGCACCGTTACTCCCTGCTACAATCTATATTGCAAGGTAAAGTCAAAGGTAAGCGAGGACCCGGTAGAAGGAGAATATCATGGCTGCGGAATTTAAGAACATGGTTTAAGAAAACCTCAACGGAGCTGTTTCGAGCCGTAGCAAGCAAGGTTATGATTGCCAATATGATTTCTAACATCCGAAACGGATAGGAACCAGAAGAAGAAGAATAAAAGAAACATACCAATCTACATATAAAACATACTTTCATAATCGAATACAGGCAACGATAAATGGAAAACTAACCCAGTGTATACCAGTACAAAGCGGAGTCAGACAGGGTGACCCGTTAAACCCACTTCTTTTTAATATATTTTAATCCATCCAAATATTATGTTATGCAGACGACGCCGCATTAATCGCCGAGACAGAAGACGAGCTCCAAAGACTAGCACACATCTTTAATACAACAGTCAAGAAATACAATATGTTAATATCAGCAGAAAAAACCAAATGTATGACATCTAAATACAAACTACGATGTAAAATCGAAATTGATGGGAAAATAATAAAACAGGAAGCAAGGTTTAGATATCTGGGAATATATATATATATATATATATATATATATATATATATATATATATATATATATATATATAAACCAAGTTAGAATCTTTGGGTAAAAACAGCTGAAAGGATAGGCTAAGTGTACTCTTTAGTCCTTTATTGATCCAATATTTCGTTGATAGTTATCAACATCATCAGGGATAAGCTACAATTAGTTTACATGAAAATTGACAATCTGTTATAAATACTTTGATCTTACTTACGATTTTGAGAATGGTGCCGTAAAAGCTGGTCAAATTTATAAAATTTTGTGAAAAAAATTGTATAAGTTTTTTTTATCACAAAAGAAAAACAGAAAAAACATGTAATGTTAAAATTCACTAAGACTGGTACAAAGACAATGCACAATTTCAACTAATTGTGTGTAGGACCGAATGTCCTCTCTCGAGAGTTTTACATCTTATAAATTCTTATTTCTTATTAAACTGTACAGAGTGTCAGGTAAAGTGAAACAACGTGGTTGATTGTAGGTTGGAAGACACTAACCTCTAAAATCTTCTTCTCTCTTAGATGGTCAAAGTAGAGGGGAGACTTTAGTGGCCCTTGTCTTATTGGTTGTCTGTACCTGTATTAGAATAGAATCTAAGGCAGGAGATATTTTAAGTAAAATTTTAAATTAATAATTAATAATTTTAAAATAATAATTTCAAAATTGCCAATAAAACGGTATTTTCAATTAAAAACCTTCACACAAAAGTAAAAGACAAAACTCCTAGAGAGCAGATGTCACATGTAGTCTACAGCATTTCATGCAAAAACTGCAATAAAAAATACATAGGCCACACAGAAAGGCATCTAAAAAATCGCATAATTTCACATAAAAGCGACTGCAGACTGCATCATGACCGTTGCCCATTAGCAGTTCATGTAGTAAATGAAGGACATCAGATGGACTTTGAGTCAGTAGAGGTTCTAGAAAGAGAAACCAACTACAAGAAACGTCTTTTCCTAGAAATGGCTTGTATAGCACAAACAGAAAACAACATCAATAAAAAAACAGACATTAACCATCTCAGTGATATTTATTCCTTTCTTCTAACAGTAGACAAACAACATATGAAATTCAACAATTCAATAGTTTCCATTTTAGAATAAATTTAACTCTAGTTTATCACATAGTTTAACAATAGACTCTTAAAGTAAAAAAATCATACAGCACTTTATCAATTTACAATAATTAACATTTCATATCAAAACTTAAATATAACAGTAGTTTATTAATCTTCAACCTTTACAAAATAACTAGGTCTTGGAATCAACCAAAATCTATTTATTACACTCTTGTTACCATGATCTTCAATCATGTTAACAATTTAAAATTTTACTTAAAATATCTCCTACCTTAGATTCTATTCTAATACAGGTACAGACAACCAATAAGACAAGGGCCACTAAAGTCTCCCCTCTACTTTGACCATCTAAGAGAGAAGAAGATTTTAGAGGTTAGTGTCTTCCAACCTACAATCAACCACGTTGTTTCACTTTACATCACACTCTGTACAGTTTAATAAGAAATAAGAATTTATAAGAAGTAAAACTCTCGAGAGAGGACATTCGGTCATACACACAATTAGTTGAAATTGTGCATTGTCAAACAAGAATCTATAAAGCAGTAATTAGATCTATAAAATTCCACTAGGAAACTAAGTTCCTGTAGCTGGCTGTATACCATATATCAAAAAAAAAATTATTTAAAATCCTTTATAAAAGGTATATAATACAATGCTCAAACGGGCTATCACATAGATATTGCAGAACGTTTTCGGATTATTAAATCCATCATCAGTGCAAACGAGGTATACATGCTATGAGCCACCAAAATATATGGGTCAAAACCCTTTAAATGATATAAATTTACATTTGCTTTACATTATATGTGATTACAAATTATGATGTTTAAGTTACCGTTAGAATTGGTAACATGGCGACGTATGACCCTACATAGGTAAAATGGTCCTGAGACGAAGTGTCTTCGAGGACCTGTTGATAACAGGCTGTTGCAGCAAACAGCATAACAGGTTGTTGTCAACAGGTCCTCGAAGACACTTCGTCTCAGGACCATTTTACCTATGTAGGGTCATACGTCGCCATGTTACCAATTCCAACGGTAACTTAAACATCATAATTTGTAACCACATATAATGTAAAGCAAATGTAAATTTATATCATTTAAAGGGTTTGGACCCATATATTTTGGTGGCTCATAGCATGTATACCTCGTTTGCACTGATGATGGATTTAATAATCCGAAAACGTTTTGCAATATCTTTGTGATAGCCCGTTTGGGCATTTTATTATATACCTTTTATAAAGGATTTTAAATAAATTTAATTAGTTCTATATTAGCATACACGGCGAAGACAAGACCTGGCACATCAAAAACGAGACTAGAAACAACAGCGATGGAAATACTTCGACGAATATAAGGGCATTAGACGAAGAAGTGTTGACAGACCAAGATAAAGATTGTGCGATAATTTAAATAATTTAGGAGGCTAATATTGAAGAAGAAACAGGCTTTAAAGCATACATAAAAAAAGGAAGAAGACGACAAAACAAGGAAGTAAAAATTGCTTCTATTGAAGAACGGGAGAGATTGCCTCACCAACTGATCGTTAGCTTTCTCATGATGAGAAGACAAATTATTGCAGTTGTCAAGGCTCGTGGGGAGAAACACGAGCTATTAAAGCAAAAAAATGCAATTTAAGTTTAGAATGTACAATAAAAATATTCTGTTTAAAATCACCATTTTGTTCTTTACCTTTTACTGGTCACACACGGTACAACTTTTGTAAAACCCATTCCAACATTTTATAAACTTCGTGCCAACAGATTGTATTAATGTAAAATATTTACAATGTGTATTTTACAGAACGAAATAATGATATTTTATATCTGTTGGTTTAAATTTGCCATTGTATTTAGTTTATTTAGTTATTTTTCGGTTTACTTTTTGAGATCTTAACAATCATGTATATGAGAGATACTCTAGTTTTTGTTTTCATTTGTGAGCTTTGAAATGAGTTATTAAATCATCTTTTCGGCTATATGATTTATTACACAAAAAACATATATAACGCTGTCGTTCATGAACATGTTTTATATGACGTTGTAAATTATGACGGTGTTGAAATATAGTGCCACATTCTTTGCATTCAGAAGGATGTTGCTTCTTTACTGTTGTCTTTCTTATGCATTTAGCGATATGTTTTTTTAAATTATCTTTTTGTTTATATGATCTACCACACAAGTAACATACATAACCTTGAGATTCATGAACTTTTTTTATATGACGAAGTAAACTGTTTTTTTGCCTATAAGTTTTCATACAATGTTTGCATGTAATGGTATTTCGCTTCATTAATATTTTCTTTCCTAGTTTTTGTGACACATCTTCGTTGTTGTGACGAATACGAAGATGCAGGTGCAGACTCTCCCTCCGTTGATAACTGTTTGGACATTTGTTACATTTATAATTTTTAGACCCTTGCGTAAAATGACCCTCTAAATGACGATTTAAATGCCCCTTTAGTTTAAAGCTCTTTTGACAATGGCAACATTCAAATAGTTTTATATCTCTACCTGTGTGACTATCCATATGTCGTTTCAAATCTTGTTCATATTTGTAACGTTTGGAACAATGCTTGCAATTGTATTTCCTTTCGCCAGTGTGAGAATTTAAGTGATACCGAAGAGCATACTCATTAGCAAAGAACTTTGAACAAATATTACAAATTACATACGGTTTTGAATTTTGATTAATTTCCAAAGTATCTTCTTTATGATTGAACATATGAACTATAAAATTTGTCTTTGTAACATACTCTTTAGCGCAAATTTCACATTTGAATTTATCATGGGTTTGAGCATGTTTGTCTAAATCTGTTTTATTTAAAAATGTTTTGTAGCACCTTCTACACGCGAAGCGTCGTAATTGACTTCGAGATGTATTTTTGTTTGAAATTTTACTAGAACATACTTGACGGCTCAATAAATCTATGTTATTAAATCTGGTATCACCTTCAGTTTCTAATTTCACTTCACTTTTAAACACATCAATTTCATCTAAAGCACTATTAGCTTCTTTTCCATTATACCCAATATATCGTCGGGTTTTAATATAATACTGTTGACAATGATTTAAAATTTGTTTTTTGTTAAGATGAAACTGCCCACAGAATCCACAAACGAATATTTGTGTTCCAAAAAATCCACTGTTAGATCTTCTTTTTCCATTTTTCGCTTTCACTGGTATATCTGTAAAATAATGTAAATCTTATATAAACTATAAGCGATTAACAGTTGACATCAGTAAATAATATAAGAATAGCTAAAAGAAATAATAAATAAGACTTACTCAGAATCCGTTTAATTTAACTATCTAGAAGACCGGTTTTGCTTTCTACGATATGCAAAGCATCTTCAGGTCTCGATACAAAGTTAATTAAATGCTGAAATAATAAAACCCATATTAGGGTGTTGTCTTATAAAGATAAACAAAGATAAATGATATAAATTACAGTAATTATGCCAATATTACATGTCTGTGGTTTTTCAAAATGAATAAACTGTTTAAGCAGACAAGGTAAGACCCACAAATTGGTATAAAAATAATCTATTGAATTGTAATAAATTAGTAAATAAATAAAACATTACTTACATGCCGGTACTCTATTAATTAATGTTTGGAAGAACATGGTTCAAACTATCCTGTATTGCTAAATGGAGAACTTCAGTTTTTACTATTGTAATTGTTTGACAAAAAACAGGGAAGTTCTTGAGGAGATAGATTTTATCCAATGAAGTAGAAATAGGTGTAATGTGATTGTTTGTTAAATGAGAGTGATGTTCTATATTATTTAAAAGTTATTTATGTTTATTCAAGAGATATATTTATGAAATGTGTGCTATTTATTGAGAGTTTATTAAGGTGACAGTTGTATGACAATTAACGGAATTAGATGTACATGCACAATTGTACATCTAATTTCATTCATTGTCATACAACTGTCACCTTCATAAAATCTCAATAAATAACACACATTTCATAAATATACCATTTTTCAAAGTAAAACACTTGCACGTCACGATTTATACAAAGGGACGTCACTTGTATTTAAAATTTCCAGAACATCAACTTATAGTTCAAATTTTCCTAACACAGCTAATAATACAAAACCCATACGGAACTGCTCGATCTTTCATGGGCGTCAACATAGTGTAATAATCAGAAAAATATAATCATCATTATATTGGAAATTTTAAAATTATATTGATTAAATAACCAAATACATTTATTATTATTATTAATATAAATTTTATGAAATAACTCTTGAAGTCTAATATTCCACAAAATAATAATTTTAATGAAATATATTAGACAATTGTACGCAACTGATACGTATATATATCAAATATTATTGACAGTTCAGCGGGTGGCAAAAGTGTATAAAGTGTTGCCGGTTTTTTAGAGTATAAATTTTGTTTGTTTTAATTTCTTACACAATTTGATTATAATATACCTAATATATATTAATAAATTGTATTTATAAATACATTTTAAATTTAAATTAAAAGCTTTAAAAACTAATTATTGTTAGGTATTGTGATTGTGATATGCCAAAACAAATAAAAGTCTGTAGAAAGCTGATAAGCATTAGATTATTTTGAACAAGAAATAATGGCGGGACGTTTTTGTTATTAAAGCCCTAAAAGAGGTAAGTTTAAAATTTAGAATATATAATTTTGTATTAAAATGTTTTCTTATGTATTTTAATGTATTGCAGTAGTCTTAAAACTAAGTGTATTTACTGTTAATATATTACTTTGACAAATAGTTAACATTTTAAAAATTCCTCACTTACTAACTATTATGATGTTTTGGCAACGCTGTGGGGGACGACGTAAATCTTGAATGACGTGCAAGCTTTTTTATATGAAAAATGGTATATATCTCTTGAATAAATATAAATAACATTTAAGTAACTAAATAATATAGAACATCACTCTCATTTTAACAAACAATCACATTACACCTATTTCTACTTCATTGGATAAAATCTATCTCACCAAGAATTTTCCTGTTTATTGTCAAACTGTTTGTTTATCTTTATAAGACAACACCCTAATACAGGTTTTATTATTTCAGCATTTAAGTAACTTTGTATCGAGAGCTGAAGATGCTTTGCATATTGTAGAAAGCGAAACCGGTCGTCTAGATAGTTAAATTAAACTTATTGTGAGTAAGTCTTATTTATTATTTCTTTTACCTATTTGAAATGGACTCACACAAGCAACACATTCATGATTTGATATAAGAATATTTTACACCTAGAGTGCGTAATTATATTGCAATATATGATATTACCATACTTTACACCTATAGTGTGATATATAAAATATATATCCTAAAATATTGAGTTCAATACAACGATTTCAGAATTCTTTAATAAAATAGTTTTACCAAATTTTATTAGGGCAATTAGAAATCTAGAGCACACATTGTAAAACATATGCTTGTCGGTTATAAAAATATCCTCGTTGCAGCAAAGCTGAACTTTGCAAGCTAAGCATAATAATATTAACAATTGCTCCAGCAACGAGGCGATTGGTCACAAATTGGTACACTATAAAAGTAGCTAGCCAAGGTATCGAGGTCAATAATAATAGATTATTAGTAAATCGTTAATTGTAAATATAATAAACAGATGTAATCCTATAGAGCGTTCCACGTTAACAAAATAACATTGCGGAGATAGGGCCATGTATTTCTTATGGACGATAGGAGCGCAGCGATGCTACGACAAACACAAGCACGATTCAGGGTTGTATTATTTGTATTTTTGTATTATGAATTAAAATTAATGTTTTTAACATAATTGACCAAAAATGCCCATTCGACACAAGAGATGAAAAGTAGGGAAAATGATTTTAATTAAATAAATAGTATTTATTTACAAAAGATAATTTTATTTTATATAATTTTAATTATAGTAACGACAGTTTATTTATTTTTCGGTGAGAATACCATATGCCATGAATCATGGAAATCAGTAGAAAATATTTCTTAGCTAAATCATGCATTTTGCCGGCTATTAAAGATAAGCAACCAAACGGACCGCTTTGCATATATGTAATTACTAATTGCAACTTAAAATAATACGGTGTGCATATGTCAGCGATTTTATGTCGTTCTCTGACTACATAATGATAATAAGGCTTTGCGGTTCTTTAGTAGTTATTCTAACTTTACAGTTAAATGTTAATTGAAAATGGAAATTCAAAAATTAAGCCAAGGGAATATCTTGGACATCCGTGCATAATAAATTGTTTTAAATGTATTTAATTATCATCTAAATTTAAGAAGTGGCAATAGCGTTAGAAGTTTAACCGATAAAGTAAGTGCTATGACGGGAGTAATACTCTTTGTTTTTTTTAAACGATGAGTAAAGTCAAGCATGATTGAACGGCCCGGTATTCTAAAATTGAGTCATCAGTATTTGCGTGAGATAAATAAATTTCGTTCTTAAGGATACACCGTCGTTTATTTGGACGAGTGAATGTTGGACAAAGTGTTTCCAAAGAATGGAAGGACCTCTCAGTGACTTGAACCAGAGATGCGTTTGTTAAGGGATTGTCAACAAGCCTAAAACAGCCGACACAACAAGGCCCCCGATTTGTTATAGTGCATGCGAGTAGCGAATTGGGCTTTGTAGAAGGTGCTGCGTTTTGGTTTTTAGCAAAAAAAAACTCAGCGGACTAACATCATAAGATGAATGGTCCTATATTTAAACAATGGTTTAAGGAAAAGCTGCTTCATAATCTTCAAGAGAAAACTGTTGTGGTGATGGACAACGCTTCGTACCATTCGAGGAGAGAAGAAGTGATTCCGACACAAGCCTTCAATAAAGATCAAATTAAGACATGGTTGCTAGAGAAAGATATCTTTTTTGAAGAAGATTATTTAAAACCAGCGCTCATGGAAGTTGTAAACGCATACAAAGAAAAATACATAAAAAGACCTATTGCCTCACACAAGACAGGTCTTAAGACCGCTGCTATGGAACAATTAATAAGAAATGCATTTGGTATAGTAACACTGGAAAACTGGAAAAACTATTGTAAACTTGCTATTAAGGAAGAGTAAAAATTTTTTGTTATTGACGGGTTGATGGACGATATTCATCTTGTGGCAATAAATGTGACGGATGATAGTGACAGTAATGAAAGTAATAGCGATGATAAAGAAGATGAGGATGATGTTAATATCGGCGGACAAAAAGTGTCAAATACGAACTCGAGGAAGACATCAAGGACTTAAAATCGGACATAATTGGTCTAGCAGAGATAAAAAGAAAAGGGAAAGAGTGCATAACACTAGAGTCCGGTAACATCTTATATTACAAAGGGCGAGAAGAACAAAGACTAGATGGCGTAGGATTTCTAATTTCCAAGAAATATGCACATAAAGCATAAATACACAAAGTAGAGCAATTCGTAGGAATTGCTCTACTGAAAATTATTCAAGTATACGCTCCAACCGCAGCACATCCGATGAAGAGATAGACGAATTTTATGAAAAAATTGCAGAAACTAGCACGAATTATCACAGCACGTATACGATGATAATAGGAGACTTCAACACTCAGATCGCACAACGACTTGAAAAAACCGAAAACTATATAGGACAATTCGGCTCTGGAGTTAGAAACGAGAGAGGAGAAACCTTGGTTAACTTCCTACAAGCCCACAAATACTATGCAATGAACACATTCTATAAGAAAAACCCTAAAAGAAAGTGGACGTGCCTATCCCCAGACGGAAAACTCGGAACAAAATAGATTACATACTGTATAACAAAGCGATATCATACATGACGTAACAGTTATAAATACGACGTCAGTAAGTAGCGATCACCGAACGGTTAGAGCCAAATTAGAGATAAAACATAATAAAAATAAAAATAAATTTAGACAAACTTGGAATATAGACACAGATAAACTAAAATCTAATACAGAACAATATAAAAGCAAGTTAAATCTCGCGAAAGTATTAATATAGATAAACTTAGCTTAAATGAAATCAATGAAGTCATAACAAAAGAACTATTAAATGCAAGCTCAGAAGTGGTAACCGCTAACAGAAAACGAAAATCCAAAATAAGTGTAGAATCACAAAACATGCTGAAACAAAGAAAAAATCTTCTGAGACAAAACAAAAGAGACACTGCAGAATTTAAGGAACTTAATGGAGTAATAAGAAAACAGATAAAAGAGGACATTAAAAAACATCAAGAAGCCCGTATAGATAGAACAAATCATAGAGAAAAACCGAAGTCTCAAATGCACCAAACCGAAACTAGGAAAGAAAAACATAATGAATAAAAATGAACAACAACTGATTCTTGTTCTTGGCGGATATCAACCAGTAAAACAAGCCGGATTTAGAAAAGGGTACAGCACCTGTGACCATCTATACACTTTAAAAATCCTAATAGAAAAGACTAACGAATACAATCTCCCATTATGTCTGGCTTTTATAGATTATGAAAAAGCTTTTGATAGCGTAGAACTGAGGGCAATAGAAGAAGCGTTAGTCAACAATCGGATCGACTCCAACTGCAGAATACTAATACATAATATTTACGAACAAGCTGAAATGATAGTGACATTGGGTAATGGAATCGAAACAAGACCAGTAAAAATCAACCGAGGAGTAAGACAAGGAGACACAATATCTCCAAAATTATTTACAGCTGCGCTAGAAGATATCTTTAAGTTAATAGACTGGGAAAATAAGGGAATCCCTATTAACGAAAGATACTTGAACCATCTTAGATACGCAGATGATGTAGTACTAATAGCCGATACGTGGAATGCACTGAATACGGTGATTGAGTAGCTACACACAGAATCCCTAAAAAAGGACTAAAAATGAATTTCAGCAAAACTAAACTAATGTTAAACAAAGATGACAACCCTACGATAAACATCGAAGGGACAGGGATAGAACACGTAGATGAATATACATATCTAGGTCATAATGTCAAGGTAAGCAAAGAAAATCAGACTACCGAAATAAGCAGACGTGTAAAAATGGGATGGGCAGCGTTCGGAAGATTCTCATACGTACTTATGATGGGTATTTCACTCAAAGACCATAAAACCAATGAAGACATTCGTAATAGAACAAAAGTAAAAGATGCTGTCGAACAGGCAGCTAAACTGAAATGGAAATGGGCTGGACATAACGAACGTCTTACGGATGGCCGATGGAATAAAGTAATCGAGAATTGGCGGCCATATGAAGCCAAAAGACCACGAGGATGACCGCACATGCGACGGAGCGACGATATTAAAAGAACTACAGGGCCAATGTGGAAACGTCTTACAAACAACAGGGATGAGTGGCGAGAAGGAGGAGAGGAATATATTCGGCAATCCGAATAGAGAAAAGGGCTTAAAAAAACATTATTAACGTCAAGTTTGGTTATACATACCAAAATTTTTAACGAATATTTTTTGGGTGGACAAATTCGAATGATTCAAGATTTACTTAACTACGTTTACAAATTTTACATTTGTTTGTAGCAAGTCAATTATATGTACAGGTAAAAAAGAAAATATATAACATACACAGAATACAATAGTAGATGAAAACAATACATTAATGCGCCTAACATAAAATAAAACAAAAAATATACAAATAAGACATATACCAACATAGTGAGTACATCCATGTTCATATTACTGCCTTGAAGTGAGCAAAGTATTCACTAACAGAGTAAAAAGCAAATCTCAAAAGGTATCTTTTCAGACTTACTTTAAATTTATTCATCGAAAGTTGTTTTAAATTCTTAAGTAGGACATTGTATATATTATAGTCAATTGAGTTTTTTTGTGATTTACTTAAACGATACTTAACTGTTCTGATGTTATTTGTACCTCTTGTGCTATAGTTATGTAAGTCAGAGTGTTTTTATGTATTTAAATATTGTTTAATTTGTTAATTTTAATTTAAATATTTTTAGGGCATTGCAAGAGTTTCCCCACAGAATAACACCATAGCTTAAAAATGAATGGAAAAGAGAAAAGTACGTTATTTTCAAGGTATCAATACTTGTAACAATTTTTTAATTGTCTGAATAAAAGTAAAGTACTAGAAAGTTAACCTTTGAGAGATGGTCAATATGGTTATTCCAAGTTAATGTGTTGTCAACTGTTATGTCCAACAATTTGACATTATTTTCTTCAACAGACATCGAAGTTAGAAAAACAAACTAAATTTTGAGTTTTGTTATCATTTAGTTTAAGTTTATTTGTTAAGAACCATGATTGAGCATCGGAATTTACATACTCAGACGTGGTTTCTAAAACTGAAAGATTTTTATCAGAAAAAACGAAAGTAGTGTCATCTACTATTTTAAACGGGGCCATAAAATGGGGCAAGTTAACATATATTATAAATAATAGAGGGCCCAGAACTGATCCTTGTGGAACTCTATGCTTTATCTGCTTAAATTCAGAGAGAAAATTTCCGTACTTGACTGCTTGGTACCTATCCTTTAGATAAGATGAAATTAGTTTCAAAGGAGTGCCTCTTATACTGTAAAAATGCTTTTTACAGTATAAGAGGCACTCCTTTGGAACTACAGTATAAGATAAGTATAAATATTTTTTAACAAAATATCATGAGAAACACAACCGAAGGCCTTTGAAAGATCACACAGCGTTATGGCAGAGTGATTATGCTTCTCAAGACCATCAACTATAGCACTCATCACATCTAAAAGTGCATGTGTTGTGGAACGATCCTTTCTAAACCCATATTGTGAACTAGTAAAAAAATTATTTGTTTCGAAGTAGGATATAAGACGCTTCTTCAGAATGTTTTCGATTATTTTACTGAATATCGAAACGATGAAAATTGGTTTATAATTGTCTACAAGGCCACGATCGCCCTTTTTAAAAATAGGAACAATCTTAGAGTATTTAAATGAAGTTGGGAATATCCCGATTGAAAAAACACTATTAATAGGTTATTTCACTAGTGCTTTTGATAAAATATGCGTTTAGCTCCTTTTTATCAAAACAATTTGAATTTTTGAATGTTTTTATAACTGCAGATACTTCTTGTTGATTGGTTGGAGACAGAAAAAATGAATTCGATGGAGCTGGAAATTTTTGATAGTTCAAAATTGTATCGTCTGGTGTATTTGGAAGGGATTTTATAATATTCTCAGCAATTTAAAAAAAAAGTTATTGAAAGAGTCACAAGATATGTTGGTTGTTGAATTATGTAAACTATTTGTTTTATTTCGCTCATAGTTAATTACCTTCCAACACGTCTTGGATCTACTCTTTGAAGTTATTATCAATTGATCATATGCCAGCTTTTTCGTTCTTTTTCAACTCAGCATTGTAATGATTTTTATATCTTTTATATTGGCTGTACTGGGTTTTTAGTAGAATCTGCACGTATTTTATATGTTTGCAAATGATTTTCCATATTTTTTAAGTTGTCATTGAACCAGTTTACCAGACATCTGTCTTTTATAACCAGTTTTTTTAGTCGAAAATATTGCGATACTGCAAGATTATAATTATGTATTAGAAACGTTGCTAGGTAATTTACATCAAGATGATCATTAAAAATTGACGTTAAGCTTATACCACTATATATCAGAGAAACGAGGTTTAAGAACATTTGCCCGAAACTGAATGTAGTTAAAAGGTCGAATTGTTTCTAATTCCCTTTGTCCAATTCTTCTCGATCGACGATGATAAAATAAAATATTGAAGTCATCGAGTAAAAGGTAGTTTTATTGACAGTTACTGAATTATTACACTTTAGTTGTTGCTGAGGTAAAAATTTATAATAGACTACATCCCAAACTAATCCCGAAGCTATATTTATAATCTCACTAAAATGCTACGATTCTTCAAATACGTGTATTGCCCTCTGCATAGAACAAAACCTTTCAACTGTTGAAAGCTGTCAAATATAATTTGAACCGAGAAAATAATTGCAGGCATTTCCTCAATAATATAAGGCAATAAATTGCAGGAAGTTGAACAAACTGTAATTAAGCTACTAATCGATATGTTTCACAATTATACACGGTGAAACTGTACAAATGCGGGAAATTAAGATTAATGTGAGATTACAAATTAATGGACTAATTTGACTAAACATTGGGAAAGTCAAAAGAGACGCAGAACACTGCTACACAGTGTACAGTCAATAATAGACAATATCAGATTAATATTGGAAGATACAATACTTTTGAAGGCACAGTTACTATTATAATATCACAATTTTATTCATAAATTCACTTGACAATGAGAAATTACAAAATAAGTATTATTAATTATGGTTTAACAACACACTATCAGCAAAGCAATTCAATATTTCGTCGTCAACCAAGCAACACCATGTAACTAAATTTTTTGATAAATGGGCTTTTTGTTTCATTTGATGCCAAATCTTACGCGGAATATATAAATAACTTGAGATTTAAAAAAATCTCGCCAGATTTCGATATAATCGCAATAAAGCAATACCAAGTATAACATTTCTAACCACGACACCACGTATCTCCTTTAGTTCTCATACCAAAACCACTGAGGGCTGGTTTGCTGGGTTCGTCGCCAACAAAAGTAAGTTGTTTTGTTATTGCTCTCTTGTAAAGTTGAATAAAATGAGTTAAAGGTGTTGCTTGCTTGACGGCTTTTTGAGTTTTTATGACAGAATATACGTAGGGACACTTAAGCCGAATCGTCAACTAAATATTTAATTAAGATTTAGGCATATATAATGTTTTGTGTCACTTTATCAAAAATTTCATGTATTCATCATTAATTCACAACCTGAAAAAGATCGAAAAACTATAGTAAAAGGTGTTAAAAAGACTAGAATTAAAGACTATTGGACCATTTTATATACATAAATTACGTTATGTTTATATTTATTTTTAATTTGTTATGTGGCAGTAACTAAGCATCCAGGCTTATTACGTGGTCCATTTAAAAAAAAAATTTCCCATGGTTCTTTATATTATGTTTCATCAAAACAATGGTTTTTTTAAAAACCCAGTTATTTAACGCGGAAACCACAGAAATCACGTATAGCTCCCGCGGAAACCTTAAATCCACTTTAATAAACTCCTACCGGGAGAAAATTCTACCAATCTTACAAGATATGAAAAACTATGGTTAAATCGAGGTAAGTTACATATACACAGAGCTTCTAACTATACAGGTCACATATAGTTCCATCGAAAACTTTAACTTCAATATAATTAAACTCTACGGGAAAGCAATTATACTAGTTCTTAGAAGATATGAAAAATGATGGACAAAGTGAAGTACGCTACTTTGTAATCTTACTTATTTGAAACGCTGCAGCGACGAAACTATAATACCCAATTGTATGAAGCTGAGTTTACATAAAACCAAATACACACACAAAGATAACTTAAGGACAGGTCTATCCCTTGTTAAAAAACCACTTATTGATCATCATCATCATCATCATTCAGCCCATACTCGTCCACTGCTGAACATAGGCCTCCCGTAGTTCACCCCACAAATTTCTGTCCTGAGCCGCCTGCATCCAATTTTGATGTGTCCGTTTCAGGTCATCCGTCCATCTTGTTGGTGGTCGTCCTCTATTCCTAAAGGCATCTTGTCTGGGTCTCCACTCAAGAATGCGTTTTGTCCATCTGCCGTCCTTCGTTCTCGCGACGTGCCCTGCCCAGTTCCATTTTAAGGTTGATATTCTTTTGATTGCGTCGGTTACTCCCGATCTACGGCGCAATTCTGTGTTGGGTATTCGGTCTCTCAGGGTTAATCCCAACATGGACCGTTCCATTGCCCTCTGTGTTGTTCGAATTTTGTTTGCGGACGTCTTAGTAAGTGTTAGCGTCTCCGCACCATAGGTTAGAACCGGCAGCACACATTGATCGAAGACTTTTCTCTTCAAGCAGATGGGAAGAGCTGATTGGAAAACATCTCTTAGCTTTCCATAAGCTGCCCATGTCAACCCTATTCTACGTATTAGTTCATTGGTCTGGTTATCTCTACTTAAGCGAATTTCGTGTCCCAGATATTTGTATGCTGATGTTTGTTCTATACTTGTTCCAGCTATGTTGATGTTCTCACTCAGAACAAGGTTTGTCATCACTTGTGTTTTTGAGTTATTGATCTTTAAACCCACTTGTGTAGAGGCATGGTAGAGTCTTTCGCACATTTCGATGGCATGATCTATGCGGTCTGTTATCAGGACTATATCGTCCGCGAACCTGAGGTGACTAAGCTGCTCTCCATTTATGTTTATGCCCTTTTCGTCTAGGTTTGCACGCTTACACATGTATTCCAATAATGTTGTAAACAGTTTTGGTGAAATGGTGTCGCCCTGGCGAACTCCACGATGAATGTTGAACTTGTGTGTATCTTCATGGAGTCTGACGCATGCCGTGGCATTATCATAGATATTTTTGATGACAGTGGTGTAGCGGTGATCTATTCGGCACTCTTTTAAAGCTTCTAGCATTTTCTGGTGGTTTACTGTGTCGAATGCTTTCTCATAATCCACAAATATTAGGACGAGGGGTTTATTGTACTCTATACATTTTTCGATGAGGCTTTTAATAACTTGTAGATGGTCGTTTGTGCCGAAGCCTGACCTGAATCCTGCCTGTTCGCATGATTGGTAAAAGTCCATTTTGTTCGAAAGTCTGTTTGTTATGACTTTTGTAAAAAGCTTGTATATGTGTGAGATGAGGCTGATTGGTCTATAGTTTACGAGATTTGTTAAATCTCCTTTCTTAAACATTAGAACGATCACTGCATTTTGCCATTGTGATGGTGTTGTTCCTCTTTCAAGGCATTCTGTGAAAAGTATGGAAAGCATTTGTATCAGTTTCTCGCCTCCTAATTTTATGGCTTCGGCAACGACCCCGTCGTCGCCAGGTGACTTATTATTTTTCATTTGTAGGAGAGCTTTTTTGATTTCATCAACAGTAACATCTGGTATGTCTTCCGAGCCCTGGTTTAGAACCTTTGGTATGTTGTCAGTTGGAACATTTTCTTCTGTTTTGCTGTAGAGTTCGCTGTAAAATTGTCCGACAGTTTGTAGAATTTCCTGTTTATCTGTTATTATTTCGCCCTTTGTGTTTTTCAGTTTGTAAATATTTTTCTTTCCTATTTGCTGTTTCCTTCTGAAGACTTTTAAACTTTTGTTCTCTTCTATGACTTTTGATATCTCTCTGGTGTTGTAGTCTCTTATATCTTTTCTGATGTTCTTAGTGATTTGTTTGTTTAGTTGTCTCATATTTGTTAGATTGGTTCTGTATTTATCTGTTAGTTGTCTTCTTTCCTCTAATAGAGTTTTCGTGCTTAGACTTAGTTTTTCTTCGTCTTTTTGGTTTTTTGGGCAACATTTTTCTTGTGCTTGTTTCAGAGCTTTGACTATTTTCTGGTTTAGTTGTTCGATGTTTATGTTTTCTGTTTCTTCGTTTTGTAATTTTTCTTCGACCGTACGTTCAAACAGTTTTGCATTTTCAGGTGGTACCCATCTTCTAACATTTGGTTTAGGAACAAGCTAGGAACCCCACTTATTGATATCAGACGATAAAACGACAAAACAAATGCAGATTATTAAAGCTGTACCTGACAGTAAGTAACAAAGTACTCGACTCTGTGAAACAACTTTACAAACGCACAAACTTCCGATCAAGGACTGCTGCTGACCTCACTAAGAAAAAGCAAATAAATAAGTTTGACATATCCACACTACAAAAACGACCAAAAGTAAAGAAACCACTAAAAACAGAAACCAGTAAATTAATTTTCAACTTATCTAACCTTACTTTGGATGAGGCCATAAATAGTGTTATTTCTAAGGGATTTAATTTTGCCATTGCACCGGTACGGATTCCATTACCACTACTATTACTAATCTACCAGTGGAAACAGTCCAGATCATATGTCAAGACGTGTCACAAATATTAAGAATAGTCAAACCATCATAAAGAAATTTAACACACAAAGAAAAGGAACAAAAAACTATTGTACTTCTAGTAACGTTACGGTAAAAATAAATATTGAGGTCTACGACATAAAAATAAAGAATAATAACTCATAGTTAGCTCTAAAAGATCACCGTTACAACCGCAGGCAAAAATTTCTGCCTGCCCAAATATTATAAGAACATAGTATAAGAACACAGAGGAAGTAAGTCATTTTATCGAGCGTATGTCTCCAAACATAATCACAATAAAAAGTAGTTGTACCAGAGTCATTTATCTTATTTTTAAATTAAACTTAAGATACAAACTTAAAATAATACAGGCTTACGCACCAACTACGAGCCACCCGGTTGAGGAAGTTGATCAATTTTATGAAGATATCAGAGCAGCTATACAAACTTCAAAAACACATAACACATTGATAATTGAGATTTTAACGCCAAATTAGGATTCAAACAAGATGATGCAGAATCTGCTATGGGAAACTTTGGATTTGGTGAGAGAAATGAGAGAGGTAACAGGCTTCTTGACTTCTTACATCAGGAAAATCTCTTTATGATGAACTCATTCTTCGGAAAGAAACCCCAACGTAAGTGGACATGGAAGAGTCCGAACCAAAGAACAAAAAATGAGATTGATTTCATAATATCAAATCGGAAAGATATTGTTAAGGGTGTAACAGTATTGAATAAATTTTCAACAGGGAGTGACCATAGACTAATTAGAGCAAAAACCACTTTTAACACTGAAGTTGAAAGAACAAAACTGATCCTCAAAAAGAAAAGTGAAAGGCGGATGTTCCCAGAAGATATAACACTTTACGAAGAAAATATTAAGACTAGTTTGGATACACACGACTTAGAGAATATCAGCATCAATGAAATGAACAATAATATTACTCAAATATTGAAAGAAGCTGAAAAGAAATACTGTCCTGGTCCTGAAAACAATGACAAAAAATTAAGCCACAACACAAAACATCTTCTAGAGGAAAGAAGAAAACTTAGGGAAAATCAGGATCATAACCAAAATGAACTAAGAATTTTGAATAAGAAAATTAAAATGGAAGTTAGAAAAGATCTGAGACGATACAATACGATGGAAATAACTAGAGTAATAGAGGAAAACAAAAGCTTGAAAGTACTCAGACAGAGCATGTCCATTAGAAGAAAAAACGTCCACAAATTAAGAAATGAACAGGGCAAATCATTCAGGATAGAGTTCAAATTATGAACACGATAGAGAGTTTTTATAGACAATTATACAAAGAACAGCAATGTAACAGGAGTGGATCATTACCAAAGATAATCAATCAGGCATCTGAAATTTTACCGGACGTAACACCCAATGAAGTTCGAAGGTCAGTGCAAGAAATGAGAAACAATAAGTCCTCCGGAGGCGATGAAATAGTGGCAAATGCCTTGAAAGTGGCTGGAAAAAGATTATGGCAGGTCCTTGCCAAACTATTCACTAGATGTTTGCAGGAAGCAATAACACCAACTCAGTGGTATAACGCACAAATTATCATACTTCATAAAAAAGGGGATGCTACCGACCTCAGGAATTACAGGCCCATAAGTCTACTTTCACATATTTATAAACTATTTACAAAAATAATTACGAAACGACTAGAAAATAAATTGGAATTTTATCAGCCCATAGAACAGGCGGGTTTTAGAAAAAGCTATGGAACAAACGATCACTTACTGGTAATAAAAAATCTTATAGAACAATGCACTGAATATAATAAACCACTAGCTCTAATATGTGTCGACTATGAAAAGGCATTCGACACGGTAAATCAACAAAAAATGTTGGAAGCCTTGACAGAATGCCGAATTGACTATCGGTATATAAATATAATTAAACACATATACCAAAACGCAACAGCCAGTGTTAGAGTGGATAATCGTCAAACCCAGAAATTCCCGATACAATGTGGAGTACGCTAGGGGGACACCATATCGCCGAAACTGTTCACTACGCTTTTGGACTATATATGTAAAAGGGCAAAACTGACCGACAAGGGCATAAACATAAACGGAGAAAAGATTAGCCACCTAAGGTTTGCAGATGATATTGTACTAATAGCTGATAGTACAGATGAGGCCAAAGAACTTTTAAATCAGCTCTACCTTTCCTCGGTAGAAGGGGAATTGAAAATAAATATATCTAAAACCCAGATGATGACAAATCTTGTAGTCAGCGAAGATATATGCGTAGGAACAATATTCATAGACCAGGCAATGGCCTATAAATACCTAGGTCATGAGATCCGCATAGGACAAGATAACCAAACCGTTGAGCTTCTCCGTCGTATAAGACTGACTTGGGCAGCCTTCGGCAAGCTGAACCATATTTTCAAATCGTCTGATATACCAATATGCCTTAAAAGAAGAACCTTTAATCAGTGTGTTTTGCCAGTGTTGACTTACGGTGCAGAAACGTTGACTATGACAAGGAGAACAGTTCAAAAGATCCGTGTGTGTCAAAGGGCGATGGAGCGTGTTATGTGGGCGTTTCACTACGAGACAAGATCCCAAATCGCCAGCTACCACAAAGAACAGGAGTGGCTGATGCAGTAGAGAGAGTAGCAACACTGAAATGGAACTGGGCAGGTCACGTGGCTCGAGTGACAGATAATAGATAGACAAAGCGGATACTGGAATGGAGACCAAGAGATGATGCCTACCGAAGTAGAGGTCGTCCACCAACACGTTGGACTGACGATCTAAAACGTTGTCATAGGAATTGGATGCAAGAGGCACAATATCGAAATAGATGGGAAATTATGAGGGAGATCTATGTCCAGCAGTGGATAAGCGAAGATTGAATGATGATAAGTCTCCAGCGTGGACACTTGTTCATTAATCAAAAGATTGATATGTTTTTTGTACACACTTATGACAAGTCAAAAGAAAAGGCAAAACAGTATTTTTGAAGTGTGTATATTTTTTAATAATTCTTAGCTGAGCGCTTTCGGCTTTACAAAGCCATCATCGGAGCTATGCTACAATACAATGTTTTTATAAGTAACTAATTGGTGAAGATTTTAATTTTATACTTACGTCAATTTATAAATACCACTACAATGGAGAGATCTCATTTCCTTATTTGTTGAAATTTTGATTTTTTTAATTACTTAGTTGTTAAAAATTCTTAAAAAAACATACAAAAAACCGACACTGGACTTCACAGACACATTAAAAAATTTTTGTCATGGTACGGGTGTAAGAACCCGACCATTGTTTGCTATGAGGAGGTAGACAGAATAGAACTAATGAAATCAAATGTCGGTCCCTTTAAACGATTTTTCAAAAGTGACAGTTGACAAATGTCATGTATAGGAAATAGAGGAAATAAAAAATAATTCTTACAAAATTATTTAATAGTTTGGAATTACTAATAGTCATCAAAGACTTTCTAAAAATTAAGTTTTTAAGCTTTTAAATTAAATCTTATGTGTTCATCACATCATACAGAATGATATTAGTTTGTAAATTGACTCAAGTCATTGATCAAGGTCAATGTATGTTCAATATGACAGTCATCCCTAAGAAACAAGGTTTCAAATCGTTCAATAATAATATAAAGAAGAAACATGGTATTAATGTTACATGATCTGATATTTAAGTGTATTGAGAATTGTATCTCTCGATGGAAATTTGTAAGAAATTTGCATAAAAATTTTTTTAAGGAATATATTTTCATGTTTCAATTATAAACAACTTTACTATAAATTTACAACATTTCGAAATTCATTTGACAAGTTATTCTTAATTGAAACATGAAAATATATTCCTTAAAAAAATTTTTATGCAAATTTCTTACAAATTTCCATCAAGAGATACAATTCTCAATACACTTAAATATCAGATCATGTAACATTAATACCATGTTTGTTCTTTATATTATTATTGAACGATTTGAACCCTTGTTTCTTAGGGATGACTGTCAGATTGAACATACATTGACCTTGATCAATGACTTGAGTCAATTTACAAACTAATATCATTCTGTATGATGTGATGAACACATAAGATTTAATTTAAAAGCTTAAAAACTTAATTTTTAGAAAGTCTTTGATGACTATTAGTAATTCCAAAATATTACATAATTTTGTAAGAATTTAAAACAATCTCTATTTCCTATACATGACATTTGTCAACTGTCACTTTTGAAAAATCGTTTAAAGGGACCGACATTTGATTTCATTAGTTCTATTCTGTCTACCTCCTCATAGCAAACAACAGTCGGGTTCTTACACCCGTACCATGACAAAAATTTTTTAATGTGTCTGTAAAGTCCAGTGTCGGTTTTCTGTATATTTTTTAAGAATTTTTAACAACTAAGTAATTAAAAAAATCAAAATTTCAACAAATAAGGAAATGAGATCTCTCCATTGTAGTGGTATTTATAAATTGACGTAAGTATAAAATTAAAATCTTCACCAATTAGTAACTTATAAAAACATTTTATTGTAGCATAGCTCCGATGATGGCTTTGCAAAGCCGAAAGCGCTCAGCTAGGAATTAATAAAAAATATACACACTTCAAAAATACTTTTTTGCCTTTTCTTTTAACTTGTTCATTAGCTTCGATGTAGTATCACTATTTACCGATATTTCAGCAGAATAACCATTAGAAATTATACCTTAACAGTATCCAATAGCACATACACTAAATCTAACGAGACACTGCTTGAATAACACCTTATTTCATCTACAAGGAACAAAAATTCAAACGGAGCACTGATGGGTTCAACTCTGTCCCCAGTAATCGCAAACTTTCTATGCAGGAACTGGAAATAGGAGTAATAACCAAACCCAAACTATGGCTTAGGCACGTTGGGCCACATGGATAAGAAAAACAGAACACATTTCTGTAATACATCAGTATCCATTCCAAAATACATGAAACAGAGGTAGAACCAACACCTTCCATTTTTAGACGTGTTAGTGTTAAAGAGGGAAAACGGAACCAACTCATATTGACAGATATTTATAGTGATTCACACCAGCATACTGCACAATTATGTGTTCGGTTATCAAAACCCCAATCATAAGATCTAAAAAATTGACAGAAGAAAGACTGTTCGAAAGTTAAAACAGCTTTAAGAAAAACTTGCTTCTCCATGTCTACAATTAAAAAAGCACAGAAATGCTGAAACAAAACCAGAAACCCAGTAGAAGAAAAACCAATTCAGAGTCGCCGGAAAAAACGATGAAACCTCATTTTTGGACGAAAATGAGTTCAGCAACAGAAATATAGGTTTTGGTGAGTCGGACTCATTGGTAAACTTTGAAGTGTAGTCCACTCGTCAGAGATTTGACCACTAAAAATCATAAGAAGAAGCTGAATTTCGACGATAATATCAATTTTGGGACCCCAAAAAAGATGCAAAAAAGTTTACCACTTTAACCCCCCGGGCTTAAGAATCTGTACGAAGCAGAAAAAAATATTTCAAATAGAAAATGTAGCTGAGATAATTTTGAACAAAAATGTTTATAAGCACTTTTTCTGTAGAACGAACCGTTCTCTTAGAAACAAGGATTGAAGCGATTGGAGATTTTGAATGTCAGTCACGCGTGTGATCCATGCTCAATAAAATTTGTATCAGCTCGACGGTAAAAATTCAATGTCCTCACCGTTATTTCCCCACAGAGGGTCGACGCGAAGAATGATGAAGTTCCAATAATCTCGGTAATTGCCGGCAGTATATTGGTCAACACGTCAGTGAACTTTTGATGTTTATTACTGTGGTTTATTATATTAGATTCACATTAATACTTATCTGAATGGTACATGCGATTGTGAAAAAAACATTTAGACTAGAACATTAAGGTTTTTTGTGTCCAAATTAAAGTGAGTAATTATTGAGTTTCTTTAATAGGGTGAAATGGAAGAGAAAACTAAAACAGACAATTGTAAGGAAGAATGACTGGTGTTGCTAAAATAATGAGGTCATGTAGCCATTAACTGGACCCTGACTGAAAATGAGGTGCAAATATTAAGAAATTTTAACAATTATTCTACATGTGACAAACAAAACACGTACCTTGCTGGCTTGATCACTGTTATCCGTTAAGAGACGCCGAGCAAAAAAAAATCAATGACGCCTCACATAGATCTAAGGTGTACTGATGCAAGTGACGACCAAAGACTGTTAGAGATCCAGGTCTGCTACAAAGCGTTTCTCGCATTGCATACAGTTTTTGATCGGTGGGTACAATCTATTCAAATGTCACTTATGCGTTCTGGTAGCTCAGCAAAATATAAAAGAGTTTACATAAAAATAGGCCACACCACATTCCAAACTCTGTAATTGACGAAGTGTGTAAACACATATCCTCTTTTAAACGCAGATCAAGCCAGTAGAGTAATTCAAAATCGGCTAAAACATATATACCTGAAGAACACCAAAATGTACTCTATGTTTAAGGAAAAGTTTACACATACAAATATATCCTACGATTCGTACAAAAAAGTAATTAATAAAAACTACACGGTTTCGGATATCCACGCTCCCATACTTGTTCGTAATGTGACGGAATTAATAGTCAGTTAAAGACGCTACAGTCCAAACTAAGAATATGCACAGCAGAAAACGAACTAAATAATTTAAATGCACAATAGCGGAGGCTTGAATTTGACCGAAAACTTCATTTAACTAAAGCTGATACATTTTACCAGAGAAAAAGATGGGCAAAGTTATCCACAAGAGCAGATGTTGCAGTGGAAGCTATCTGTATGGACTTTGCCAATCCCTAATAATATATCATCAAACGACGTCTATTATAGCAGACAACTCTCATTATACATATTTAACGTACACGTATTATTATCAAAACAGTGTGTGTTTTAGGGCTATTCAGAAACCGTGGCTCAAAAATCTATCTAATATCTATTTACCCGCCAATGTGATAAGTTTAAACATATTTGAAGATTCATATGGATGGCAAAATAAAAATTATACTATATCCCACCTTCTACAGCATGTGATTCATTATGAAAAGAGACTTGAGTGCGAAGATTGTGGTATTATTAACAAAAAAACAACAAGATTGAAAAACAAGAACAGAACAACCAAGTGATTGGTTCGAGGCTATAAGAGCATTCCATGTAAAACATCAACCGTTTGACGTTGAAGAATATCTCAGAAATATTTTCGATCTCGGACAAATATTTAAATCAGCTGTATAAACAAAAGTGTCCGTTTCCATCTAGAGCAATAAGAGAACTGAAAATAGCAGTTCAGCACTCAAGGCTGGTATATTATAGGGTTACTTACAATGGTGCATGAGAGTCCGTCGACCAACAGTACCATGGAGTTTCGTCTCCCAGATTATTTGTATACAGGTACTAGTTTATCATTTAATTAAATAAGCATTCTATTATCTAGTTTGTTTTGTTTTTAGTTTTAATACTGCTATCCATGGAGAAATATCGGGATTTGATAAAGGAATGTTTTGTGAGGAAAGTGGTTAAGATTTTTTGTTAAATTTCATCATCATCTTTGGCTCGACAATCCTCTGTGGATCTTGGCCCGCTCTAAGATTCGTCGCCATTCTGTTCGGTTTCTGGCAACATGTTGCCATCTTCTGATTTTTAATATTCGTAAGTCGGTTTCAACTCCATCTAACCACCTAATTCGCGGTCAGCCTTTGCTTCTCCTTCCTACAGGTGTTGCTGTGGTTAGCCTTTTAGCAATCGTATTTTCTGGCATTCGTATTATGTGTCCAGCTCATCTAAGTCGCTGTGTTTTAATGAACGTTATGACATCTGGCTCATCAAAGAGCTGATACAATTCAAAATTATATCTTCTGCGCCACTGCCCTTGGTCTTTTATAGCTCCAAATATTTTGCGGAGTATTTTACGCTCAAATATTCCCAAAAGTCTTTCATCTTTCTGCGTTAGAGTCCATGTTTCTGCTCCATATGTGAGGACCGGCCTCAGCAATGTTTTGTATATAATAATTTTAGTTCTTCTTTGAATGTTTCTTGAGTGGAAATGCTTTTGGAGTTCATAGTATGCCCTATTTGTAAGATTTATTCGTCTTTTGATTTCTTCGCTTGTTTTATTGGTAGCAGTCAATAGCGACCCAAGGTATGTGAAGTTGTCAACACGTCCAAAGGTATGACTTCCAAAGACTGTTTCTCGTTCCTCATTTGCTATCGGATCCTTTGTAACATGTACTTGGTTTTGTCTTCGTTGATGACTACACCGACCTGTTTCACCGTTGTTTCCAATTCTAGGAGATATTGCTCAACATCTCGCTTGCTACGCCCTATTATGTCAATGTCATTAGCATATGCTAAGACTTGTATCGATCTATTGTAAATAGTACCGCCATCCCTAATTCGTGTATCTCGGACTGCCTTTTCTAAGAAAATATTAAATAGGAGACAAGCTCAGAGCCAGACAAGCCATTGTCTGAGTCCATCCTTTATCTCAAAGGATCTAGAATTCTCTCCCTGTGTTCTAACAGTGGCTTCTAAGTTGGACATTGCCATTCTTGTTAATCGGATAAGTTTCTCTGGTATACCAAACTCATGCATTGATTGGCATAGCACTGTTCTCTTGACATTGTCGTATGCGGCCTTGAAGTCGACGAATAGGTGATGGATTTCAATATTGAATTCTAATGTTTTCTCGAGTGAATCCAGCTTGATATTTACCAACTATGCCCATTGTGTAAACTTGTAGCCTTTCGTAGAGAATATTTGCTAGTATTTTGTAAGCAGTTGTTAACAGGGTTATACTTCTATAGTTGTCACACTGGAGCTGGTTACTTTTTTTTATGTAACGGGCGTATCACGCCTTGAGACCATTCACGAGGCATGGTCTCATTATGCCAAACAAGAAGTAAAAGCTTATGCAGTGTCTGTAGTAGCGCATCGCCACCATTCTTGTAGAGCTCACTGCAAATTTGATCAATTCCTGGTGATTTATTATTTTTAAGCTTTTTAGTGGCTTGGGCAACATTTTCGATGGTAGGTGGTCTTTCGTTTGGGTTGAAAGGATTCCAATCATTTCGATTTGCTAGGGTATTATCTGCTTCTTCGATATGATGGTCATTAAATTTTGCATCGAAAAATTAAACCCATCTGTTTAGGATTGAGGCCGTATCATTTAGGATGTTTCCTTCTGTTAAATTTACTATAAAAAATACAGGAGACCAAGGTATCAAAAAAATACAAAACAAAAAATCAGTTAAAAGACTTTAAAATAAAATAAAAGTAGCCAAACGGAGCAAAAGGCAACCCAAGAAAATAAGAAGCAGACAGAGAAGAAAACAAACAATCTACGCATTTTTAATGTTATTAAAAGGAATAATACAACTGTAATAATAGGTTTGTTCCAACCATGAATCACAGACAAGTTTCTGACAGTTTGTGGATTGTTCCCACTGCGCATGTCATCAAATATCTGACTTCCTGATTGATTAGTGATAGGTAGTTGGAACAACCGACAATTTGTCAATTGTCTGTTATTTGTTGTCATATCCATCCTCTCATTTCTGCTTTTATTTTGTGATTGAGCGACTGACTGTTTACATACATTTTACCAAACGACTCAGTGTCAGTAATTTTTACAGATTTTAAATAAATACCCAATATATACCCAAATGATATAATCACGTTATCACTTTAAGTAAAACTCAAATAAAATATTTATATTGGTAAACAAACTTTAACCTAAGCGTTCGGCGTTCCCGACTAGGGTTGGGTTCATAGAACAATTTGTAAACAGTAAACAGAACCGTTCCGTTGACAATTGACAAACCAATCGACTATTAAACGGTACTACGCATGCCCCAAATTTCTTGTCCAAAGAAAATCCGCAAACTGTTTTGACTGTCAGCAAACAAGTTGTTGGTGTGGTTGGAACAGAAAACTATTTGCTTGCTGACTGTTTGTAATTTCGGTTGGAACGCTTTTATGTTATTGCGCAGAATCCTGACGTCTGCAACTTGTTTCTGACTCTGGTTGGAACAAACCTAATATAAAAGCCTTTAATTTTATAAAAAGAGAAAAAATAACCATCGTTTTCCACCATAAAAACTGTTTCATTTATTTTTTTCAATAAAAAACTTTTTAAGCTTTTAATATAAGAATTAATAGATGTATTCATTTTGTATACGGCTTGACCCTATTTTTATACTTTTTGAAAATTTTCTAACCAGTTCTAAGTTTAAAGTATAAAAAACGCTCTCTAGCAAATTATGAAATTTGCGACATTCATCGTTTTTCCTACCGACTCTTTAATTGGTAAAACTATCCTGCTCTATACAAAGAGCACGACGGATAAAATCAGCAGAGGAAAAACAAAACAGAGAGTATATATTTATTTAACACTCACAAAAAAATATCAACCAAATTATGATTCCCAAAAACAAAGATTGCATTGGAAAATCAAGCAATATACAAGATCCCTTGTGAGGACTGCGACAAATCGTACAATAGACAGACCAATCCAATAATATCGATAAGACTAGAAGAACATCGAAATTCCATAGAAAAAGACAAAATACGTCATCTCTAGCGTACAAACATGTTGTAGGCACAGGACATAAAATAAACTTGAATCAAACAACAATGATTATAGAACAAAAAGTATAATCAGGAAAGCAGTAGAAATTGAGAAAAATTCAAAAAAATTAAAAACAAGGTGATGTTCACAGACTTAAAAGAACATTTCAACGATTTTTTGTACACGGATGATGATAGCGATGATCAAGATGTGCAATTAAATATTGACCTAATGAGAATGAAGTCGATCTATAGATCTTACAGGAAAGTAATAAGTCATCATCATGTAGCGCTACAATCCTGGGTGGGTCTTGGCTGACTGTACAACTTTATTCCAATTTGGTCGGTCTTCCATCAACCTAGAGATTTGCTTGGATGTTATCTCTCCTGGGAATCTCCTCCCATACCAGTTTGGCAAGTCTCTCGTTATGCAGTCTGTGCACGTGGCCCGCCCATCTTAGTCGCTGTGATTTAATTTCTTGGACAATATCGGCGTCATTGTAGAGTGCTTTTAATTCGATATTGGTTCTGATCTTATACTGGTTTGTGGTGATGCACAGCCACCTTTACTTCCAAGCCATGAAGTAGAAATTTGGCAACAACGCGTGGTAGCGAAATTTGGAAGCGCGCGCTGACCAGTCAATTCTTGACGTTCGCGCCACGAAGTGTGCCGATACGTCCCGACACGACAGGCACCGCGACTATAAATAGAGCGGTAGCGGAGTAATCGTCGGATTCACTCCCCGCCTCTCGACGCGTTAGTGTTCTGAGCTGTTGGACGTGAATCCCTGTCCTGGCATTTGGTTTTCACCTCTGGCTGCGTTGAGTAGTTGAGTTACTGTGACCAAATGCCCATCTTGGTAGTTAGTATTCGCCTCTGGTTGCGTTGAGTAACTGAGTTACCGTTGCTAACTACCCATCTTCCTGTTCTTTTGTTTTCTTTTTCCTTTTCTTTGTTCTCCTGAAGAAGCTACATACAATTGTAGCGAAACGTCGAGATGAACCCACTTTTGGGTCACTCACAAATGACACGGTCCAAACCCGGAAGACGAATAAACTATAATTCTGACTCTGGCCGTGGAAGCCTACGATTTCAATTATGCCAGTACTTTAAAAACGAAACAGGCAGAAAGTACGTTTTTGTTTCCCAAAGATCCCCAAAGAAGGTATATTGGGTTATGCTCTATTCATAGAGAAGGCTGTACAATTACCAAATCTTCCGTAGTATGTGCCAAACATTTTCATGAAGATGATATTCAGCGGACTGAACAATGAGAAGATAAAGATGGAAATGTACACATTGAAAAGTTAATATTTCCCAAATTAAAAGGCAATGCAGTTCCTAATATATTTCCTGAAGTACCATCATGTATAACTGTTCATCGTACTAAAGAAAGAAGGAATCCCTAAGACAGAAGAAACTTTTTGCATAAGAAGAGGGAACAAGAGATAACATAATTATGACAATTAGACTTAGACAATAATATCCCATTGAAAAACTGGACAAGTAAAATTACAAGTGACTGTGTATATTTCTATGTATTAAACATTAATCAGTTGGGACACAAGTGTGATAATATTTGTGTAATGTGTAGTGTAATAGTTAGCAGTAATTTTAGTGTAATCGTCAATGTAGGTAAGAATAGATTAAGTGGTAATGATTTGAAATGGATTTTACAATATAGTAAATTAACAAGATGGTCACAATTAGAGAACTTACTTTCTCATTTAGATCTACTTTTTAGATAAGTGATAACAAATTTGAGTATTACATTCAAAAATCTTTTGAGAATATAGGCTATTTTAAATCGATATACAAGTTATAAATGGTATGTTACATTCAACACATTTTTCATGTATACCTCTTTTAACTTGGTCTATATGACAACAAACCTATTCATATTTAAAATTGCTACTTTCGTATACCTAAGTATGAAAATTCAACAAAAGTTATAAGTAAATAGTAAAATATTTAATTTTCAATTAGATTAATTTAGAACCATATTTATATTGTGTCTGATTTCTTAGGATGAATTTTTTAATCATAATAGTTAAAATCATAAATTTTATATCTTTTGTATTTTTAATAATCTTTTTAAATGTCGTTTAATGCATTGTGTTATTTATATGCTTAAGTACTTAATATTTAAAATTTCTAGAGATTCTTGACTGCATTTGATTGTAAGAATAACTGTTTGACACTGTATTTTAAGTGCAATAAATTTTACTCTTAATATAGCCTAAATAATAATAAAACTTTATATATTTTTACTAGGTATATATAAGGTTTTATTAATTTAATTTCCCTAAAAATATTTCTGTAATGAATTGAAGTTTTCAAAATATCAGTTTCCTAAAATTCAAATTAGTTTAATATTCTGGTAGACCTTACAGCTGATTATCGGACTACCGACGTCATAGAATGCGGTGTTGCCTTTTTTACTTCATGGCTTGGAAGTAAAGGTGGCTGAGGGTGATGTCATGATGAGGTCCGAAAATAGAAACTAATAAGGCAATCCAGAAAATAAAGAATAATAAATCGTCAGGAAATCTCTGTAGAACTCTACAATTTGATATACAAATAAAATCCAAAAAAAATATAGCAACAGTATGGGAAGAAAAGCAAATGCCCGAAGAGAATATCGATTCGTCGTGCCTACAAAAAAGGAGATCGGTTTGAATGTGACAATTACAGAGAGGTCTTGAATACAATATATAACATACTCTCTAACATAATTTACATACGTCTGATCACATACTCTAAAGAATATACTTCTGGGTAAATATCAAAGTAGATTTAGAGCTGGCTGGTCAATAATAGATAATAAGGCACTCTATTGGCACAAATCGGGGGAACTAGACGACGAGGTAGACAAAGGTTAGTCGGATGGGAAATCGAGGGTTAATCCTAGCTAGGAAAAAGCATAAAAGATTTCAAACATGATTTGATGAAACCTATATAATTGTCTCCCAATTTATAGGAAATTAAACTAAACATATTTTAATATATAGTTATTCTTCAGTTTACTTTTTGAGATCTTAAGAATCATGGATATAAGAGATGCTCTAGTTTTTGTTTTCATTTGTGAACTTTGAAATGAGTTATTAAATCATATTTTCGGCCATATGATTTATTACACAAAAAACATATATAACGCTGTCGTTCATGAACATGTTTTATATGACGACGTAAACTGGATTTTTGCATATTTTTACCGCAATATTCGCATTTAACATTTTGTGTCTTTAATATTTTATTTCTTAGTGTGAGTTTTTGTGACAAATTGTCCTTATTGTGACAAATACGAAGGTGCACGTATAGACTCTCCCTCCCCTGATAACTGTTTGGACATTTGTCACATTTATAATTTTTAAACCCGTGTGTGAAATGACTCTCTATATGACGATTTAAATGTCCCTTATGTTTAAAGACTTTATCACAATGGCAGCATTCAAATAGTTTTATATCTCTACCTGTGTGACTGACCATATGTCGTTTCAAATCTTGTTCATATCTGTACCGTTTGGAACAATGGTTGCAACTGTATTTCCTTTCGCCAGTGTGAGAAACTAAGTGATACCGGAGAGCTTGCTTAGTAGCAAAAAACTTTGAACAAATATAACAAATTACATACGGTTTTGAAGTTTGATTATCTTTAAAAGTATCTTCTTCATGATTGAGCATATGAAGTTGAAAGTTTCTCTTTACAAGATATTCTTTAGCGCAAATTTCACATTTGTATTTATCATGATTTTGAAGATGTTGGGCTAAATCTGATTTATTTGAAAAAATTTTGTAATTGCACCTTCGACACCGGAAAATTTTATTAAATTTCTTTTTAAGTTTGTTTGAAAATTTACTAGAATATAATCGAGACCCCACCAAATGCATGTTATTAACACTGTTATCTCCTTCAGTTCCTAATTTAACTTCATTTTTAAACATAATGTAGTCCAAAGTACTATTAGTAAATTTTCCATTATACCCAATATGTCGTCGGGTTTTAATATAATACTGTTGGCAGTGATTTAAAATTTGTTTTTTGTTCAGATGGAACTCCCCACAGAAACTACAAACGAATATTTGTGTTCCAAAAAATCCACTGCTAGAACTGCTTTTTCCATTTTTCGTTTTCACTGGTACATCTGTAAAACAACGTAAATCTTATATAAACTATAAGCGATTAACAGTTGACATCAGTAAATGATATTACAATACTTTATACCTATAGTGTGATATATAAAATATATATCCTATACTACGTTCCACGTTTAGAAAATAACATTGCGGAGATAGGGCCATGTATTTCTTATGGACGATAGCAACGCGGCGTTGCCACGACACACACAAGCACAATTTAGGGTTGTATAATTTGTATTTTTGTTTCCACAAACATGAATTAAATTAATGTTTTTTAACGTAATTGACCAAAAGTGCCCATTCGAAACAAGAGATGAAAAGTAGGGAAAATGATTTTAATTAGATAAATAGTATTTACAAAAGATAATTTTATTTTATCTTATTTTAATTATAGTAACGACAGTTTATTTGTTTTTCGGTGAGAATACGATATGCCATGAATCATAGAAATCAGTAGAAAATATTGAACGCTTGGAATGCGTATATCTAATTACTAATTGCAACTTAAAATAATACGATGTGCGTATGTCTGCTATTCTATGTCGCTCTTTGACTACATAATGATAATAAGGCTTTTATTTAGTAGTTATTCTGACGTGACAGTTAAATGTTAATTGAATATGAAAATTCAAAAATTAAGCAAAGGGAATATCTTGGACATCCGTGCAAAAGAGAGTGTCTGAGAGTTTTGGCAACACTGATCGCCATAAGCGTAATGTTATTTTCTTAACTTGAAACAAAGAATAGGAATATTGAGATCAATACAACGATCTAAGAACAAGGACCAAGATTAAGGATTGACGTTGATCTCACTGAAGGAACCAGTAAAACGTTTTTTGGGCATCTATTTTTAGGCATTATCGGCAGGTGTCCATAGCAGCTTAGTTTTTTGGCTTCCACGTATCTATTATGTCTTAAGTAAATTCTCACCCCATCAAGTCTACTGTGTCGGCAGTTCATTCTTCTATCTTTTTCGGACATCTATTTTCAGACATTCTCTGCAGATGTACATACCAGTTTAGTCCTTTGGCTTCCTTAGTATCTACTATGTCTAGGTCAATTTCCATGGCTAACGAATAATGAATAAAACCTATTTTATCTACAAAGTCGAAAGATTCAAACACGTTGACGGAGTACTGATAAGCTCACATCTGTCCCCGGCAATAGCAAACTTTCTATGCAGGAAATAGAAATACAAAGAATACGCAAACCCAAACTATTGCTTGGGCACGTTGGGTGTAATATTTTTCCCAAGATATTAGAATTCATAAATAATCCTGAAGTAATATTTTACATACATATTTCTTAAATTGTGTTAATGTTTTAATTAAAATTGTTTTTTATCAGAATCTGGGACACACTTAGTAATCGCAGAGCGTGTCAAGTTTAAAAATACTTGATTTGTAAACTTGGAAATAATCCAAGCGTGGCCTTATTTACAATGCACTATTTCCAAAAACAAGCTGACCTAACGATCAACTGATATTGTTATAGGCAAGGACGATTAAAAAAGAGTAAACAATGAAATTAAAGAGGAGTTGATAACTTAAAGTTAAAATAGTAAATATGAAATCTTAGCAGCGCAGTCGTAGCCACCATTACAATATGCTAATTACAGTAAACCTCGGTACAACCTCAACTTTGTACTATTTAAATTATAAATGATTAATAAAATAAGTGTTAACACTATTTGCTTATTTGTTTTGGTATTAAACAATTGGAAGGGTATATAACCCTTCTCGAATTTTATATTTCAAATTTGTCGTTCCAGTGACTACCAACTGTCCGCCATGGAACAGTAATTTTTAGAGGAACAATTTTTGGCGCAATTTTTAAAATACAGAGATAATTAAAGAAGGGGAAAACACATTTTTTGTAATCTTCAAAAGTTGTATTGTAATATAAAAAAAAGTTTGATTGCCATATATAATAGACAAGATACAAAAAAATTCTTGAAACGTGTAATTTTTTAGCACTCTGGATGGTAATAGTCCCTCAACTAACTTAAGGCTGTTTTAGCAGTTAAAGCACACTGCGATTTGAAATTGTTGTATCTCTTACTTTTCTAGACTGCTTACGTCAGGCCATCTTTACTCAGTGGCGCCGGCCGACGGGTAGTTTAATGACAACAAATGCATTATTCTCCATTAAAATTAGTTTTATCGGGAATATCTTTTTAGATTGATTATCGTAGATAATGCTTTAAAAAGAATTATCACATTTTTAATTTATATGTCTTAGCTAAATGTAGTATTGAATAAAAATTTGTGAAACGTGACTGCAAAAAACATCATGGCGTTTATTTATAATAAATTTAAAATAACATAAAAATATTATCAAAAAAATTACAATTTGTTATCACAAACAAATAAACAATTTCGCAGTTATAGCTTTAAAATGATCTCAAGAAGTTATTTATTTGTTAGAGAAAACTGAGATTATTCTAGTAAAAATTAAGCAAAAAATATTTTTATTTATCTATAAAAAATTGGTCCTTTACTGGGACTCATTTCTTATCTTGTCACTCATAACTTATAACACCAAACTAATATAATACTTAAAAATATGCGTAAACTAAAGAACTTGTAACTTATACCACTAAACTAATGATATATGACTTAAGGCTGTTTTATCGGTGCAGCAAAACCTAGAGACAGTGTTTTTTCTGTTATTTACCGACAAAATATCTCAAAATTTGGACACGTTATTCGAAATTATATTGCCATTAAAATGATGGTTTTACTTTTTTTATTTTTTTAAAACTTTTGTTTTAATTTTGTTAAATTTTGTTAAAATTTAATTATACTGTTTAACGTTCTATTATAACCAAACTTTTTACGCCCATCACTTGTGAAAGAGTTTTTTGTTTTCTATAATCTTTGATTTTTTTTCACCTTTCTGTGTCCAGTAATAATCGAGAAAAGCGTGTTCCAACTTTGAAGAAAATTATTAAAAAATACAGAAATCTAATAGTGAAACGTGTTACTCATCATTGGCGCTTAGTTTCATCGTTATCGCATTCGTGACGTTAAATCTCATGAACGTACAGTCAGTTAGTTAGCTTGAATCAGAATCCATTTTCAGTTTATTATTCTTGTATTTTCTTCATTAACTTGTTTAGTGTTTACAGTTTATAGTATTCTTAGTTTTTTTTGAAAGCATTGAAATTCTTTAGTTCACGGGTATGTTTAAGGCGGTTTTATCGGTACACCAAAACCTAGAGACAGTGTTTTCTCTGTTATTTCTTTTCAAATATCGGATTATGGAGTTTAACGTTCTATTATAACCAAACTTTTTACGCCCATCACTTGAAAGAGTTTTTTTTTTCTGTAATCGTTGATTTTTTTCACCTTTCTGTGTCCAGTAATAATCGAGAAAAGCGTGTTCAAACTTTGAAGAAAATTGCTAAAAAATACTGAAATCTAATAGTGAAACGTGTTACTCATCATTAGCACTTAGTTTCACCGTTATCGGCTTCGTGACGTCAAATCTCATGAACGTACGGTCAGTTAGTTCGATTTGAAATCATTTTCAAGCTATAACTGCGAAATTGTTTATTTGTTTGTGACAACAAATTGTATTTTTTTTGATAATAATATTTTTGTTATTTTAAATTTATTATAAATAAAGACCATGATGTTTTTTGCAGTCACGTTTTACAAATTTTTATTCAATACTATATTTAGCTAAGACATATAAATTAAAAATGTAATAATTCTTTTTAAAACATCTACGATAATCAATCAAAAAAGACAAAACTAATTTGAATGGAGAATAATGCATTTATTGTCATTAAACTGCCCGTCGGCCGGCGCCACTGAGTAAACAGCTGTACCCGTCGTCGGCTGGAGTAAGCAGTATAGAAAAGTAAGTGATACGCCCATTTCAAATCGCAGTGTGCTTTGACTGTTAAAACAGCCTTAATTAAGCACACTTCAATTGTGTCTCAAAGTATCTTATATATAAACTATTTTTTGAGTTTTGAACGTAGAATTTTTCTTCAAAAATATCAGGTTTTAGTAAAATGTCACATTTTTATCGTAAAAAATATCGTATTAATTTATGACGAAAAAGTCAGTGTCAAAACCATCTTTACAATTTTGCTAAAAGTAATTGTAAAATCAGTGCATTAAAATAAATAAGTTTTTCATAATGAATGACACTCCTATTCTAAAGTAATTCTTAACGTAAAAGTATAATTTAGCTTATGTTTTTATAAATATATTTAAAAATTAAAACAATAATAAAATGTGACCTGGCAACCTTTTTGGTGCCGGTTTGGCTTCAGTCAATTTCATACGATTACGCGTCCCCTTTCTTTCCTTGTCTAAGAATAGAAGAACGAAGAAGATTTTACAGGTATGCAAATTAATCGTTTTTGATGAACGTACATTAGCTCACAAGAGGTCATTACAGGGAGTGGACAGATATTTGTGACAATCAAAAACATTTTTGGTAGAGACATGATTCTATTTTCAGACTGTTCCTTATTTAATAATTATTCCCCAATTAACTGCCGTGGACGAACTAAATGCATGCTTAACATCATCCAATTTGTAGCAGCATGTAAACACGCTCCAATTGACAACACATGCACTGTTTTGGTAACCAGATCAAAGTGTAATTGTGTTTTTAAAGCAACTGTTAGATATTGGAAATGGTAAAGTTGCCATTTTATTGACACATCGACCAGATTCATTTTATTATTCACAGATTTCTGTTACTTATCTAATAGACTCTAAAGAGAAGCTTATTGAACATTGATACATAATTTAATTTTAAGGAGATACAAAGTTCAGCAGGTAAGCTAGTTTTTTATATATTTAGTTTTTGCTCGGTTTATTTTAAATCTTTTTCTATTTCTTTTGATTTTTTTTTTATTTGGCTCAAATAGCACTTCCTGCAATTCTTCTCTGTATTTTTCTATTAAATCAGGTGGTTCAGTTTGTTGTGTATCGGCACTCCTTTATTTTCCCATTCTAAAGTGCGAAACATATCTTCAAATGCTGAAGTAAACAGCTGGGTGATATAGAATCTTCTCTAACCTCTGTTTGTAGTTGTATGTTTTATTTTTTCTTCTGTTTTTACTTGTGATGTTGCATTGTCATATATATACTTTATGATTTTTGTACATCAGTCATCAAACAATAACGGAAAATTTAAACAAGATAGTTAGGAGTTTATAAAATAACTTACCGAAATGTATGCTTAGATGATTATTTCTTCTATTTGCAGATGGAAATCCTAAAATTTACAAAATTGTATAAGAGTAGGTATATCATAGAATTGGTTTTAAAATGTATAAATGACCTTTAGTGACAATTTTAATATCAATCTTAAAACAGTTAAATATATTTACACACAACCAAACTTATATGGAATCACCATGTACTTCAAACCAATATTTATTTTGTGAAAAGACAGCAAATATTTTATTTCACGCAAAAAGTGCCTTTGTATCTGTTGATATGTATTTCGACCTAATAGGTCTCATCAGAACAGTTATTCAACGTGAATAACTGTTCTGATATCAACATGTTCTCAACGTGAAAAATCAATATTTTCTGTCTTTTAAGAAGCAACACTAAAATGGCTTCAATAGGGACGCAATAGCGACATCTGACAATAAAACCGTAAAATAGTTTCGAAACACAATTTAGATTTCCGCTTTAATATGTGCTTTCTAAAAATTGCAAAGCAAAACAGACGTTGACAAAGGTGTTAAAATAGACGTGAGGAATCTAAAAATTTGCATTCCACGACACATCTTTTCAACTAAGCAGAAATCCTTAGCGAATTGGTTTCTAGTACTCGTACAGAGTAGAACACCTTTGAATAACTGTTCTAATGAGACCTATTAGGTCGAAATACGTATCAACAGATACAAAGGAGCTTTTTGCGTGAAATCAAATATTTGCTGTCTTTTCACTTTATTCGGATATACTCTGTACGAGTACTAGAAACAAATTCGCTAAGGATTTCTGCTTAGTTGAAAAGATGTGTCGTGGAATGCAAATTTTAGATTCCCCACGTCTATTTAAACACCTTTATCAACGTCTGTTTTGCTTTGCAATTTTTAGAAAGCACAGATTAAAGCGGAAACCTGAATTGTGTTTCGAAACTATTTTACGGTACAGTATTTATTTCTTTTGAAAAAACTTGTTATTGTTGAGAAGAATAAAGGTTTGTATTGAAAAAGTATGAAAAAGACAAAGATACAGGAACGCAATTTTATATCCGCAAAAACCTATCCAAGTGCCGACATAGGATCAGATCACAACCCAGTAGTGACCAAAATTAGGCTCAAAATGAAAATAATAAAACGAAGAACAAATGCAAAAATCGATACAAGTAAATTAAGGAACCCACTCATAAGGCAACGCCTGGCAGATGAAATCAACAACGGATTATTGAATGTTAAAGAACAAATTCTGCAAAATACTGAGACCGAAAAAAATGGTTATTAATAAATACAGAAATAGATAAAAGTCAAAAAGAAATTCTAATACCAACCAGATATAAAAAGAAGCAATGGATGACGGAAGAAATTTTAGATTTAAAGGAAGAAAGAAGTCAATATAAGAACAAAGATAATCAGATGTACAAAAAAGTGGATAAACAAATAAAATACAGAATTAAGAAAGCGAAAGAACAATGATTAAGAGAACAAAGCGCAGAAATAGAAGAATACCAGAAAAGACATGATAGTTTTAACACTCAAAAAAATTAAAGAATTAACTCACAACAATAGAACAAGGAAATCGGGAATACTGAAAGATGCAAATGGGAAACTTGTGTTGAATACTAACGACAAATTAAAGAGATGGACAGAATACAGATGGACAGAACAGCTGAAGATAGAAGTAGAAGAGGATATGCTTTTAGAGATATTAAAAGAGGAAATTAAAATGGCATTTAAAAAACAGCAAAAATGGTAAAGCATTAGGTCCAGACCAAATCCCTATAGAAATCTTAAAATGCATGAATGATGAAACCTTAGACATTATAGTAGACTTATTTAACTCAGTATACAAAACAGGACACATACCGAAACAAGGGTTACTCTCCACCTTTTGTGCTATCCCTAAAAATACAAACGCTAAATATTGCAGTGAATACAGAACAATATCACTAATAAGTCTCATTCTGCAATTATTTCTGAAAATAATACATGGTCGTATAAATAAAAAACTGGAAGAAGGAATAGATGATAGTCAGTTTGGGTTCAGAAACGGACTAGGAACCAGAGAAGAGTTATTTGCTTTTGATGTGTTAGCTCCAAGATGCATGGGTATGAATGTTGATATGCATGTTTGTTACGTTGATTTTAAAAAGCATTTGACAAAGTAAGATATGAAAAATTAGTCCAAATTCTAAAGACAAAAAACATAGACCATAGGAACTTACGAATAATAACAAACCTCTACTGGAATAAAATAACACAAACCGTAATAGATAACGAATCCAGTTCAGAAATTGAAATCAGGAGAGGAGTTAGACAGGGATGTATAATATCCCCATTACTATTTAATGTATATACTGAAGCCATTTTTGAAGAAGCATTACTATCTCAAAGTGAAGGAATAATAATTAACGGAAGATCTATTAACAACATAAGAAATGCAGATGACACCATGATAATGGCAAGCTCTGCTGGACAACTCCAATTACTGCTAAACAAAATAATCAGTTTCGGTGAAAAATATGGACTAAAAATGAATATAAAAAAGACCACATACGTGACAATAAAGAAAACAAATATACCAACAAACATACATTGGGGAAATGTACCGATAGAAAGGGTTGATAAATACAAATACTTAGGAACCTGGATTTCAGACAATAATGATCAAACAACCGAAATAAGAGCTAGGATATAAATAGCAAGAAATGCGTTTGTAAAAATGAAAACCATTCTCTGCAACAAAGATCTTAGATTAGAACTGAGAGTAAGAGCACTGAGATGCTACGTGTTCTCGATACTGCAATATGGACTTGAAACCTGGACATTGAAGCAAGAACACATAAATAAGTTAGTCCTTTGAAATGTGGTGTTACAGAAGGTTGCTTAGAATAGCATGGACACAGAATAAAACTAACACAGAAGTATTGCGAGAAATGGGCAAAGAATGCAAAATAATAAACACAATAAAAATAAGAAAGTTACAATATTTGGGACACGTAATGAAGGGACAGCGATATGAACTGCTAAAGCTGATAATACAGGGAAAGATAAGAGGAGGAAGGAGTATAGGAAGGAGAGTGTCATGGTTGAAGAATTCAAGGGACTGGTTTAAATGCAATTCTATAGAACTCTTCAGAGCAGCAGTAGATAAAGTAAAGATAGTGATGATGATATCCAACCTCCGATTATGAGATGGCACTTAAAGAAGATTAAAAATTAACAAACCGATAAAACAATCAGATAACACAGCTCGGTACGTTATAGATTATTTGCTTTAGTTGTACATTAAATGAAAATAAATTAATTTACTTTTGCGTTCAAAAACGAAAATATGCCTTATGTGAGGTTAATGCAGGCGCAAAGGGGAAATATTATTGGTCTTGTGGAATAAGGAATATCTCAGAGGGATATAGCGTCAGTGGTAGACATAACACAAGGCATTGTGTCAAAAGATTATGCTAGGTATCAGGAATTAGTAATGCTTAATTATTAGTAATAATTAATAATAATTAAGACAAAGTTGTTTCATTTGTCACAGCTCCAAAGGCAACTTTTGGAAGCTACAGATGTAAGTGTTTCAGTTAAAATAATAAGACAAAGACTTCATACCCAAGGACTATACAGCAGCAGACAGGTTGCTGAGTTATCCAGACGGCTCAATATTGCTCACTTAAATTGGTGTCTTTAACACCAAAACTGGAACATTAGAAATGGACAAAATGTGCTATTTTCAGTCGAAACTTAGAGAGTGAAGAAGACAAGCAAAAACGGAAATTACCAGATCTGTTCACAGATATAAAGAAGAAAGTGTCATGTTCGGAGGAGGCATTATGATCAGTAAAAAACTTCTTTAATTTTCATCCACCAACTTTGACAGCTCGTAGGTATCTTGATTTGGTTCTAGAAACTGTAGTTAGGCTCTAGAGAGGTACAATGGGAGCAAATTTAATTTTCATGCATGATAATGCGCCTGCACATATCAGCAGAGTGATTATAGACTTCCTTGAAGCAGAACATATCACTGTTCTGGAGTGACCTGCTTCCTCAACCGACCTTAACCCTATAGAGCAATTGTGGGATGTGCTTAAAAGAAGAATTGAAGTTCACTTGGAGAATACACCAAATATTGCACGGCTAATACAAGCTGCTTTTGAAGAATGGAACAACCTGCAACATAACAAAATATTGATAATTTTTTTAGGAACATGCCCACACAAATTGAAGCTCGCATAAGGGTTATGAGTGGTTACACTTACTACTAAAAAAAAACAAACAAATAAATAAAAACAATTTAAAAACATTGTAAATTATTTCAGTTAAGATTTACTGTTGTGCACATTAAACCTTTAAACGAAAAGTGCAGATAGTAACAACAAAAAGCTATATTACATGAACTGGTGGAATAAAATTGGCACAAATGTGTAATTATACTCCTATGAAATTAAAGTGACATTTAACAGTGCATTTGCAGACTAGTATTAAGTAAATGTACATAATGAATGACCCACTAGTACTGTTAATAAAATAGTTTTTAAGTGTTCAACCATAACTAGAGTTGCAGAAGCTACTATTTATAAACTTTTGAAATGACGAAAGCAAGGAACCCTTATAGAAGCACTAAAAAAGTCAACAGGAAGATAACCACATTAAATAGATGATACCGTAAAACAAACAAGTTTTCAAAATAAACTACATATTTTAGAGAAACTTTTAGAAGACATTAATAGTAAGTTTAGTAACTTTGTAAAACATATTCTAGGAAATTTTGCACCAATCTGGGACTCATACTTCATTTGGGAAAAGAATAATAGAAAATCTGTGCTTGTATAAAAAGAAGAAATAAGAGATTGTTGGAAGAGGCGGAAGAGATTTAAGAGAAATTCAAAAACTGAAAAGAGAAGCTGCTAATATTTTTTATAAAAATGAGATAAACAATTTACAAAAGCTTGTCGGGCAATCATTCAAGGTTTACCTACTGGATTAAAATACTTTAAGAAGTTTTATGGGGACTTCCTTTTACAGATAAAATCTTTTATCAATATGAAGTTATGTCTAAATTATGTATGATATAATTAACACCTTCAGCATTACGCTGGTTTTTTATGTTATTTTAGGGTGATTGAAGCAATTTTTTTTATTTATTTATAGTTTATTTTTGTATTTATCAAGTGTGTATCATTTTTGATACACTGGCCTAGCATAAAGTTTTTCAAAGACTTTTGCGCAAAGGCTATGTGTACAAAAAAGATACACACTTGTTTAAATATATTTTTATTTCTTTTCATATTTTGACTGACCAACTTCTTTGCTTAGAACATTAACCATTCTACAAACACCAGTGTTTGCCTGTAAAGATAAACAATTTGATAAAAACAATAGTGTTGGAAAGTAAAAAACAATTCTATGAACAAAATAGTGTTATTGTGTAAAGTACTTTAGTTGTACTTTGACTGATTTAGTAGACTTTGATTAAGATATATGTATTTTTCAAGTGACGACTTTGACAATGATCCAGACTTTGAACTGGGTTTAGATTCAAGCAATGATAGCCACACTGATGGAATCAGCAGTGAACTTCCAGAAAGCGACACCATTCTTCTCCAGAACCTAATTGAAATGGCCAAAATTCTCAACAGCAGGATGAAGATAATCATATATATTCAGAAACTGAATGGGCAATACAAAAGATACAAAATATGTCTTGGCACATGCCCTCACAATGAATCTCCAGCTATTGAAGTTATAGTACTGTGGTGCTGTATGAAATAAATTTATGCAGGAATTCTAACAGATACTTACCAACTGCATACATTACTTTGAATTATTTGTGACTCCTGACATTATAACGAAGATACTGGAACATACTAATATGTATGCAATGCAATATCTTTTGATATAAGGTTGAATGCTTGAATAAATGAACTTTGATCAAATAAAAGGCAGATAAAAGGCAAGTACTTTCGCTTTCTAGAGCACCTTCAAGAGCATTTTGTCAATTGTGGTCTATCCAACAATTATAAAATGTCAGAAAAATGTGAGACAGAAACTGTCACCGGTTTACAAACATAATGTAGCTTCGCCTATTTTAAAATTTTAAAGTGTTTGTCCTTGTGTAGTGTAGTATGATGTACAATTTTATGTTTACATTTTATTCTTGTTGGATAGGCCACAGTTGACTAAATGCCCCTGAATATGCTCTAGGAAGCGAAAGTACTTGGGCAAGATTTAATTAATAAAACTGTGCTTGATATATGTCGTTTATTATTGATCAACGCAATATCTTTCGACCACAGATATTTTTGACCAATCACAACTATATGGGTGGCAAGCAGTAACAAGGTAATAGCCCTTACTTCTTAGCACTTATTGGTTGGATGGGTTTGGTGAAGCTGCCTTCTATATGAGATTATTGGAAAAGTCATATATTATACAATATACTTTTATCATGTACAGTGATGGCCAGAAATCACTTTGAAATTATTCTCAAACTTCTACACTTTGCTGATAATGAAACTTCAAACAAAGAAGATAGATTGTATAAAGTTTGTGAACTTATCGAAATATTTAAAGTTTGTACTGAAAAGGCTTATACATGGAACCTTATGGTTTATTGTGGCAAATCGAAAAATATTGAATCCGAAGTGTCAGAAACTACAGTTATGGTTTTAGCCAAAGATCACTTGAGCAATGATAGAACATTATATACTGACAGTTACTGTACCAGTATACCTCTAGCTTATCGATTGAGGAAGAACAACACCCATTGGGTGAGGACGATTAGAGCAAATGGGAAATACATGCCACAAGATGTGATGTGTGCTAAACTAAGACAAGGAGATTTCTCAGCCAAACAAACAGATAACTGGATTGTTGTTTTGAAATGGCGTGATAAGAGGGACGTTCGAATGTTGTCAACAAAGTGTTTGGCATTTAAACCGCTCCCTAATGAAAGTTGAACAGGACGAACTATTCAGAAACCACTATGTATTTTTGACTATAACATTAGTAAGTCGTCCATTGATGTTAGTGATCAAATGGCTACATATTCTTCTGTATTACAGCAGTGCATAAAATGGTACAGAAAACTTATGTTCGAAATTACTTGGGGGACGAGTTTGGTCAATGCTCATTTCCTGTATAACAAGAAAACTATCAGTAAGAAGCTCACTATAACGGAATTTCGTGAACAGGTTATAACTTCAATGCTTGTAAAATGTTCTATACTAAATGTCACTATTGCTGGCCCATCTTTAACCATAAAAAAGAAGTGCATCTCTAGTAAGAAATGTCCAAGATGATAAGAAAATCAGAGGGAGTTGTTGAGAGTGTTATAAGAAATATGGAAGGAAAGGAGTAACAAATGTTGTAAGAAAAAATGTGAGAGCATCTCAAGTAAACGCCAAATGTTCTGTGTGTGACATTATTATTTGTAAAAATTGTTATAATGGAACACAGTAAAAATCAAATCAATTTTTCCTAGTTTAATATACTTTATTTTTATTTTAAGAATTAATATATTTTTGTTCTTTCTTTCAGAATAAATATAATTTTTATAACACATTCGAGTATATAAATAAAAGCAATATTAATATCTAAATATTAATTGATTATTGCAAAAATAGGTTCAAATAGTTATGTACTACAATAACATTTTTCAGATGAATTTCTAGTTACATACAATCTATCTTTTCATGTCTAAGACCATTCTCTACATATAAAAACATAAGAAAGTGTGTCCGTTTAAGAGACACAACAGATTGAAGAAGACAAGAGCTATTAGTATCTTTTTCAGTACACCAGATAGAGGACAGTGTGTATCTAAAAGGATACACTGGCGCTGAGGTTGTTAAAGACTATTTGTATGAATTTATTCTGAATAATTATTTACCTATTTTAACCTTACTTTAAATAAAATACCTGTAATTATACTTACTTTTTTGGCACATCACACAAATATATATTTTCTTTTTTGGTGATTTTATACTTTTATTACATAATTGCTTAATATCTTCAGTCTCAATTTTGAGCACATCAAGTTCTTCCAATTTGAGTTCAAAGTTATCATTGAATTCTTCACAGAAATTTTCTGATTTTATATCTATGTTTTCATTAGTGTGAGAAATATTAGTAAATAATCCAGTATCTTCAGGATAAAATGGTGTTTCTTGTTTTATTGGCAGGACTGCTTTTAACTCCTTTGATTTTTCAACTTCCTCATCAAAAATATCATCCATATCTTCATCTTCCATTGTAATGTATTGGCGTTATTACACTATCTTGATGAAAATATAACAATTTTGGCTTACTATGCAGGCCTGTGATGAACTGGGGTTAAAATAATCGTAATCGCAAATCCTTTTGATAAAATAAAACAATATACCTGTTGCTTTTAACACTTCATTTGCATTACACTTATAGCATTATAACAAGCCTTCTGCAATGACAACCATAACATCCATAACAAACAAGAAGCACGTGGCACAGTTTTCAGTAACGGTCAGCAACAACAAAAAAACTAAAATTTTTGAAACAACAGTTTACCGAAAGTGAAGTTGATATTAGACGAGAGGCTAATTACCACCTTGGATTCCATCTTCTGATTGGACGACTGGATGACATTTTTGACACCAGTTATTGAGGTTAGGAATTCAGTATTTTTGCGTGTTTTGTTTATTGTTGTTGTTGTGAATGTGAACCTCCTGTTAAAAATATTTACTCAATACTTCATTTTGGTTTATTTTGTGTTTTTTTAAATTATATTAAAAATGTCTAATGTGTTTCATTTGTAAGAAACCTTATTCAACAATATGTGAGATAAACAATTTCCATATTTTACATACTGACACCTACCAGACACATAACTACTTTTATCCACTCATTTTTTTACCTTCATATCCATATCCTTGTAATTTAGCAATAAGCAGATCATGGTTAACTCTGTGGAAGACTTTAGAGAGGTCTGTGTCGATAGCATCAACTGGAGACCCTTATGTTCGATTGAATTAGCAATAAAATTAGTATACAGTATTAAGTTTGTGCATGTAGACTTTCCTTCGGCAAAGCCATGTTGTTAACCTGAATTTTATAATACCTATATAGTGATATATAGATTTTTAATATAATGTAATTTAGTGATATAATTTTACAATCAATATATTCCTATAATGATAACATGTAATAAATAAAAATATATATAATATAAACATAATTTATTTATTTCATCATTTTTTAATATATAAGGTTTAACCTAAAACACTTAAATAAAATATTCTACATTACTGAGATAGAGTGTTACACATATACACAAATACATAATCTTATTGTTTGGCTCATTTCACATGAATGTCTTTAATCCCCTAGATTTTTATTTTTGGGGACATATGAAGACCCTATCAACCAAACATATTTCTGAAGGTTAGGAGAAAATTTTTCTGATATAATTCAAAAATGTTTTGAAATGAAAGGAGGCGACTTTGACAATGTATTAAATTGATTTATTGTTACAGTAGTCTAAATAAATATTTTTTTCAATGGTATTGTCTTTTGTATCCAATCATTTTATTAACAAGCTAGAGATCTGAAAATTTACCAAGGAAAATTGTTTTAGTATAATAAAAATTATAATTATGATTTTTTATGAACTCAAACATCAAAAATCATTTGAAATGGAATTTACTAAATGTATAACTTTATTAGTGACTAGTTATGACTAGTGGAAAATGGAATATAGCAATAAAATAAGATTATGTATTTTAAACATATCCTCTAACACAAATACATAACTTGAAAACTACTTACTCTTTTAAACATAAATAATCAAAAAACATGATGTAATGATTATTACAACAGCAGCATAGATTATGGGGGGAAAAAAGGAAGTATTTAAAATCCATATAGAGAATATGAAGATATCATATTGTTGCGAACTGTGTTTTTTATTTTAAACATAACATTTTAAAATAAAAATGTTTATATATTGTTAAATACAAACACATCATGTATGTTACAATTAACTACAAATATGACACAATAAAATAAAAATATATTATAACCTGGCCTAAAAGTTTTGAAACCCCTTAGAGAGTATGAAGAAATGTTATTACTGCAAATTTTGTATTATAAAATTTTTAAATAAAAATGTTTTTGATCAGCTTGATCATTAGAGAATTTGATTGATATTTTGCAATTAAGGTATCATTTTATATATTGTTAAACAAAAAAAAAACATAAAACCTGTATGTTACAATTAATTGCAAAAAGGTCAAAAGAAACAAATTTAAAATATATTACAAAGTGGTTCAAAACCCTTAGAAAATACTAAGAAATATTGCCATAAACTTTGTGTTATAAAATTGTTATATAAAAATGTTTATAATTTAATAAGCATTATACCATATATATTATATACCTTACAATCAATTAAAAATTCAAAAATTAAATCAAACCTAAAACATACTACAATACAAATACACCTAAAAGATACTACTACAAAGAACAATGTTTATAACACAGACATTACAAGTTTTATAGAAGCTTTGGGGAACCTGACATAAAATTCATTAATAAAGCAAGGCTTACATGGATAGAGCATTTAATTAGGCAAAAGGTAGGTGCAACAGTTAAAAAGGTTTTTGACAAAACAGGGCTGATATGACAATGAGCCAGAGGAAGACCAAGATTTAGGTATCGAGACAACCTAGAGGATAATTTAAAATCTATTGGAATTAGAAAATGGAGAAGAGTTGTCAGATACAGGGGTAAATGGAGGATTGTTCTGAAGAAAGATGTGATGCCACTGATGATGATAATGATACATTGTCACAAACTATCTACAAATTGTTCTAAAGTCCTCAAATCTGTCAGATTATAATATTTTAAAATATTCCCATTTTACTGTGCCCTTATTGATTGCCCTTTACAGCTTCTTGTCTTTTTTTTCTTCTATGATTGTAAATTTGCACCTGTCCCAAACTTCTCATGCCTCGTTTACATTTGAGAAAACAAACCTTTTTAGTTTTAGCTAGAGTTTGTAACTTGTTCCTGTAAGATAAGAATTTTTTGTTAACATTATCAAATGTCTTTAGACAAAGTCAAAGAAATTTTAAAATAGTGCATTAAAATAAAATATTTGTACCTGTTTCTGCAATTTTCTCTACTTCAATATTAAGCGGCTGGTACAGTTCAACTGGATCAAAACTGTAATCAAAATAAACAGTTTGTCTTTATCCTTCTACAAATAATTTTTGGTTGGTACTCTCCAATAAAACTTGTCCTCTACTTTGAAGATTCATTATAGATTGTAGTGGAAAACAGCATGTAAAACACATAAAGTAACAGCTTTCTAATAAAACAATCTCTTACCAATTGAGGTAGTTGTTGATGTAGATGGCCCTTGTATTGGGCAATCAAATGCATTAAAAAAAAATAAGTAACACAGCTTCTCTCTATAATCTTTAAGTATAATATTTATTCAACACTTTGCTGCAGCCCGATTGATGTAATCTAACCGGCGACCTGCTATTTCTATAACTCAAGGAAATATCATTTTTCATTGTCATATTTTCATATATTTTTTTCCTAAACAATTTAAACATAACTTCAATAGGTCACGTGACAAAATCGTCGAATAAAAAGATAGAACATACTGATTACCTAACCTCACTAACTGATGTCAAAAATGTCATTCAGTCGTCCAATGAGAAGATGGAATTCAAGGTGGTAATTAGCCTCTCGTGATATTAGCCGCAAATGTCAAAGTCAAACATGGAACAAAAAATTTCGGTTTAGCAGTGTTGCATGATACTAAGATAAACAGAATACATATACCCGGTTCGCTATTCCCAGTCCGAACTGTCTAGTGATTTTAGTAATTATTTTTTTGCGAAGTTAGTTACTTTTTGACAGACTCGAAGTGGCTGGAAATTACTATACAACCAAGCATACGTGCTCTTAGTCAATATTAATGTAAACAAAAGTAAATAAAATAGAACTTTGCCGACAATCAATATTTATTTATTTACACCGTATAATGTATTGATAGCAAATAATAAAATTATTTATTGTACAAAATAAAAAAAGTGGGAATAAATTCTACAAAATTAAAAAGTCAAAGTGAGGTTAAATAAGACATAGCAAGTTCCTTATGTTGTGACTAGGATGGAATCAATGATTAAAGATTAACAGTTCATTGGATAACATTAACATAAACTGTTGTTTTATTATCTTACAAAATAAGTGTACTTCCATATGCTAAAAGCAAATATTAGTAATTTGACTAGGCAAATTCGTGGTTCAATAGTAATTTTTGCTCATTAGCATTTGAGGATGTTAAAATCTTCCACATATGGTGAATGAATTCAGTGTCCTGTACAGACCACTCCAGGTGATCTGTGGTGTCCTGGCCGCAGTCTGCATTCATATAAACCCAAACAAACAACAAAAACCTCCATGTAAGTATAAACAAGTTTATATTAAATTAGAAACAACTAATCTAAAAATATTAACTTTTAAAAAACATTTTATCATATTTATTAAGAAAAACTTACCAACGCATTAGCTGATGGAACAAATGGAAAACTTTGACTATCCATAATAATAAAATTTAAAATATAACTAACTAATTACCTGAATAGAACTAACAAAAGAATTAAACAAAGATAATAAAACAATAAAACTATATTAAATTAAATAAACAACGCGAATAATACAAATATTTACTACAATATTTTAAATTCAAATATTATATTTATACAGGGAAAATTTGATGGGTTTAGTATTGTCTATTCGCTTAGCTAGGGCATATTTTGACAGACTCATTGTCGGAAACCTACAACACAACAATTCCTACTTCTCAGTATTAATAGCTCAAGTATACTACTATTGCAGACTTCTTTCTTTGAAAAAAAGAAGAATTATTCTAAATAGTGGAAGTGTATACTAAACCCATCAAATTTTCCCTGTATAAATATAATATTTGAATTGTTACAATTTAAAATATTGTAGTAAATATTTGTATTATTCGCGTTGTTTATTTAATTTAATATAGTTTTATTGTTTTATTATCTTTGTTTAATTCTTTTGTTAGTTCTATTCAGTTAATTAGTTATATTTTAAATTTTATTATTATGGATAGTCAAAGTTTTCCATTTGTTCCATCAGCTAATGCGTTGGTAAGTTTTTCTTAATAAATATGATAAAATGTTTTTTAAAAGTTAATATTTTTAGATTAGTTGTTTCTAATTTAATATAAACTTGTTTATACTTACATGGAGGTTTTTGTTGTTTGTTTGGGTTTATATGACTGCAGACTGCGGCCAGGACACTGAATTCATTCACCATATGTGGAAGATTTTAACATCCTCAAATGCTAATGAGCAAAAATTACTATTGAACCACGAATTTGCCTAGTCAAATTACTAATATTTGCTTTTAGCATATGGAAGTACACTTATTTTGTAAGATAATAAAACAACAGTTTATGTTAATGCTATCCAATGAACTGTTAATCTTTAATCATTGATTCCATCCTAGTCACAACATAAGGAACTTGCTGTGTCTTATTTAACCTCACTTTGACTTTTTAATTTTGTAGAATTTATTCCCACTTTTTTTATTTTGTACAATAAATAATTTTATTATTTGTTATCAATACATTATACGGTGTAAATAAATAAATATTGATTGTCGGCAAAGTTCTATTTTATTTACTTTTGTTTACATTAATATTGACTAAGAGCACGTATGCTTGGTTGTATAGTAATTTCCAGCCACTTCGAGTCTGTCAAAAAGTAACTAACTTCGCAAAAAAATAATTACTAAAATCACTATAGTTGGGCCGCCGAACAGATAGAATCCAAATACTGCGTGATCGTAGCGTGATCACTGAGTGTCGGAGAGTTGCATAGTTGTGATTCGCTGTCCGCAGACGTACATGCGTTTGGGACCGAACGGGAGAAGCCGTGTACACAACGCACCATATTAAATAAAATCAGTTTGTGTTAGATAATTATCGCTTGTTTTAAATATGGATGGAAATACTCTTTCGCCTCCAAGAAAAAGGTCAAAAAAAAACAAAATTTAGTGTTGAAGAAAAATGTGTAATTTTAAATACATATAAAAAAGCATCTGAGGAGTTAAAAGCAGAGAAGGGCTGCGAAGGTGTTATTAAATTCACTGCTGAAGCTACAGGTAAATTGTTAATATTGTTATGTTATTAATAATAATAATACTAATTTTAGGTATAAACAAATCATCTGTTTATAATATTTTAAAAGAACATCGCCAAAATAATGGTGAATTCAAACCTCCAAAACCTTACCAAAGGTCTAAAAAAGTGCTTGATGAAATTACCAATGAACATAAGAGCATGATTCGACGAATTGTTCACAATTTCTTTTTACAAAATGAACTTCCCACGGTTCAGAAAATTATGCAAAAAATTTCAGAAAACCCGAACATTCCAAATTTAAAGAAAACTACTTTGAAAAAAGTTTTGAAATTAATTAATTTTCGGTGAGTACAATTTTAATACCAACTAACTAATCTTCTCTAAACTGGCTGAAAAACTTCGGTCGATGGCCTTTTGGTACATAGTATCAATAAAGTATAATTCTCTCTCTAATAATAAACCTTTTATCTGGACTGATTCATTCTTGTTTTAGGTTTAAAAAAAGATGTAGAAATAGTGTGTTAAAAGAAAAAAATGAAATTATATCGTGGAGGCGACGATACTTACGATCCATAAGACAATATATGCAGGAAGACCGAGCTATTTATTATTTGGATGAAACTTGGGTGAACGCTGGTCATACTGTTGACAAAGTCTGGACTGACATGTCAATCACCAGTGCTCGACAAGCATATGTTGAAGGCCTTTCTACAGGATTGAAACATCCTTCTGGGAAAGGCAAACGACTTATTGTTTTACATATTGGATCTAAAAATGGATTTGTGGAAAACGGACTGCTTTTATTTGAATCCAAAAAAAATGGTGACTACCATGAAGACATGAATTCCAACCTTTTTGAAGAATGGCTGCAAAGGGTTTTGCCAACTTTAGCTAAAACGGCAGTTATTGTCCTAGATAATGCGTCCTACCATAGCAGAAAATTTGAAAAGATACCAACTAGTGCTATGCGAAAAGCTAATATCCAAGAATGGTTGCGACAAAAAAATATTATATTTACTGATGACATGGTCAAAGCGGAGTTACTAACGCTAGTAAAAAGTCATCCGATAGAACAAAAGTATGTGGTCGATGAGATGATTAAGTCATCAGGTAGATGTGTGCTTAGATTGCCCCCTTATCACTGTGAACTAAACCCCATTGAGCTAATATGGGCACAAATAAAGGGTGAAGTTGCAAGAAAAAATACCACATATAAATTAAATGACGTCAAAGTACTTTTCAGCGAAGCACTGAATAATGTTACATCGGATTCCTGGAAAAATGCTATCAACCATGTAGATGGCATCATGTCCAAGATGTGGGAACTAGATTTTGTTGTAGAACAGCAGTTAGAATCATTGGTTATTAATTTAGGTGACGACGAATCTTCATCCGAGGACACCGATAGTAATTAATTTATTAATTAAGAATAAAGGTAACGTCTTTTTGTCATGTTTTATCTATTTTTTTTTTATTTAAAACGCCCAACTTAAAAAAACTTCAATTTAGTCGAATTCGGGTTAAGGCTGAAAAACAATACTTGAAATCCGGGACTTTTCAATGAAAATCGGGCCATTTTTTTTAAATATAGAACTTTAATATCATCATTTTATTGATTATTTAACTTGCATTATTTGCGGCTTCAAACTGATTACTCACATAAAATAAATTTTTACATAATCATATTGCAACGCAGCAGATTTGATTTTAGTTCAAAGCACGTAATGGTTTGGAAATGAATCATTCGATGAGATTGATTTTAAATAGCGCGAACTTAATTAAGATGTTTGTTTACTTAAAATGGTTGACAAAATCAAAAAAAAAAAACATTTATCAGCAATAATCACTACATCGTTATATGCAGAATTCTCCGTATAAACGAATTGTTTTTGAATTTTTTCAGAAGACGATAATTAAAATACAGATATTTAAATTTGATGATTTTTCGGACTAGTTGGACACTATTCATACTACATAATCAATAATAAATTGTTAATATCATAACTCCATTATTACAGTGACAAATAGAGAAATAGAATTATATGCGTTTTACCGCATTCACTGCGATAATTGTATCTATCTTCTTGACCTAGTGTAAATCGAACTTGTGACGTAGGGAACTGCAACTCATAACCAACGCATGGCGTTCACGTGATAATTCTATCTGTTCGGCGGCCCAACTATAGACAGTTCGGACTGGGAATAGCGAACCGGGTATATACACCTCCACTATTTAGAATAATTCTTCTTTTTTTTAAAGAAAGAAGTCTGCAATAGTAGTATACTTGTGCTATTAATACTGAGAAGTAGGAATTGTTGTGTTGTAGGTTTCCGACAATGAGTCTGTCAAAATATGCCCTAGCTAAGCGAATAGACAATAAGAAATGTATTCTTATAGATAAAGTCACGTTCAGATGGCAGTGTACGGATATAGGATAACAGCGTTGCCAATTCTACTGCCATTGTAAGTTTTGCTACTTTTGTAAAATAAGCAGGGCCACAGCCACCTTTACTTCCAAGCCATGAAGTAGAAATTTGGCAACAACGCGTGGTAGTCCGACTTTGGTTTGTTTTGGTTTAACATTTCATATAAGAAGGCTTGTAAAGTTTGTTGAATTTATTGTTTTTTAACTTTATTCGAATGTTTTATTTGTAAATTGTGTTTAAATCAATTAGAAAATATTAATATAAGTGAAATTTCATTAAATTTAGAACTTCTAGAAGATTCTTAACGACAGGCAAGTATAAATATAACCTACAAAACAAACTGAAAATAATAATACTTTTGCTTCTTGTTACAAAATATGTAAACTAAAAACAACAATAATAATACTTTTGTTTTTTGTTACAGATGCTCTGGCATTGTTGTGTACCTGGTTGCAAAACCAATCTCTATTCATAGAGAAGGCTGTACAATTACCAAATCTTCCATAGTATGTGCCAAACTTTTTCATGAAGATTGTATTCAGCGGACTGAACAATGAGAAGATAAAGATGGAAATGTACACATTGAAAAGTTAATATTTCCCAAATTAAAAGGCAATGCAGTTCCTAATATATTTCCTGAAGTACCATCAATCATCATATGTAACTGTTCATCGTACTAAAGAAAGAAGGAATCCCGAAGACAGAAGAAACTTTGTGCATAAGAAGAGGGAACAAGAGATAACATAATTATGTCAATTAGACTTAGACAATAATATCCCATTGAAAAACTGGACAAGTAAAATTACAAGTGATTGTGTATATTTCTATGTATTAAACATTAATCAGTTGGGACACAAGTGTGATAATATTTGTGTAATAGTTAGCAGTAATTTTAGTGTAATCCTGTAATCATCAATGTAGGTAAGAATAGATTAAGTGGTAATGATTTGAAATGGATTTTACAATATAGTAAATTAACAAGATGGTCACAATTAGAGAACTTACTTACTCAATTAGATTTGCTTTTTAGATAAGTGATAACAAATTTGAGTATTACATTCAAAAATCTTTTGAGAATATAGGCTATTTTAAATCGATATACAAGTTATAAATGGTATGTTACATTCAACACATTTTTCATGTATACCTCTTTTAACTTGGTCTATATGACAACAAACCTATTAATATTTAAAATTGCTACTTTTGTATATCTAAGTATGAAAATTCAACAAAAGTTATAAGTAAATAGTAAAATATTTAATTTTCAATTAGATTAATTTAGAACCATATTTATATTGTGTCTGATTTCTTAGGATGAATTTTTTAATCATAATAGTTACACTAAGTTTTTACTTATCGCAAATTTTATATCTTTTGTATTTTTAATAATCTTTTTAAATGTCCTGTTAATGTTTTGTGTTATTTATATGCTTAAGTACTTAAAATATTTAAAATTTCTAGTGATTCTTGACTGCATTTGATTGTAAGATTAACTGTTTGACACTGTATTTTAAGTGCAATAAATTTTACTCTAGTGATTATTTTATTGATAATATAACCTAAATAATAATAAAACTTTATATATATTTACTAGATATATAAGGTTTTATTAATTTAATTTCCCTAAAAATATTTCTGTAATTATCAGTTTCCTAAAATTCAAATTAGTTTAATATTCTGGTAGACCTTACAGCTGATTATCGGACTACCGACGTCATAGAATGCGGTGTTGCCTTTTTTACTTCATGGCTTGGAAGTAAAGGTGGCTGTGGCAGGGCCAAACTCACGGTAAACTAAGATATGTTTAGGTAAGCTAAAGTTGTTAATGGAAAATTCGTGAATGAAATAAATGGTAATAATTCCTAAAATGCTTTTATACATAATACCGCAGTTAATAGGGAAAAAAATATGAAAAATATTCTACAGGTTTTTTAATGTTCTAAACGGTAGATAAGGGATAACTGATGATAATTCCTTGAAGAATTACAGCCAATTTTGCTTTGTTTATTTTTTAAAGAAAGATGAAGTTTGGAAAAAATAATTTTTTTGCCTATTTTGTTCCTAGTGCATTTTAGGGAAAAATGTTTCAAATAAATGTTGCAGATCTTAAAAAGTTTTTTAATTTTTTAGTTTGTAAATTAAAATACATAAACAAATGACTGAGATAATTGCAAAAAACCCCTAATTGAGGCCCCTAGAACACAAGGGTGTCAGTTGCTTATAGCAACTGATATCTAACAACAGGCACGTACTTTTGGCTTAACCCCCTCTGTGGCTCAGTGGTAAGAGCGCCTGCCTTTAAATCTAAAGGTCGTGAGTTCGAATCCCACCTGGGTGGAAATTTTCGTTTATTAAAAAAATTAATAAATGAAAATAATTTCTATCCTTGTGTGATCGGTACACACCGGAGGGACCGCAGACGTTCGGATACAATTAGCGTCTCTTAGCAAAGACAATGACGTCGACTTTGCTAAGTATCAAGACAATTACTCTACACACACACACACACACACACACTACACCTCAAATTGTAAGATTGGCGAATGGATTTAGTGTCCGCAGTCATTTAAACACAAACAAACAACAACAATACTTTTGGCTTCAAACTTTCTACATTAACAACAATAACACCATCAAAAATTACATGTCATTGAAAACATGCTAAAAACTGAAAAAGTGCTACCTAGGTTTTTAAATTTATCGAACTTTGAACAAAGATTTTTCAAAACTTTGTTTTTGGCACTTACACCCCTTGTGTTCTAGGGGCCTCAATTGTGCACTAATTTATTAAATGTTCATAACTTTATTTTTTGCATAATGACGTCTAATATAACTACTTGAAATTATGTCGATTAATGAGTTATTTAAGTGCGCTACATTTCAACCAGATCAACTAAATATTTTATTACCTTTACTAAGAAAAAACAATTTTCAATCATCTTCATTTTCATAATCTAGTTCATCTTCAGAGTCATCGTTTAATGAAATTCTAATAGGTTCAATGTCATCTTGAATGTTGTCTACTGTCCAAAAATTATTCTCCAATTTTATAACATGGTTGACGTAATTTTTCCAATGTCCATTGTTCTGTACTTTATCATAACCTTCATAAATCAATGTTTTAACGTCGTTTTGTTTGAAACTTGAATTCTTAGAGGACACGTACCGTTTCACTTCACTCCACACCATTTCTATTGGGTTCAGTTCACAGTGATAAGGCGGAAGTCTTAAGATATGTACATCTACGCGGCATTGTTCGTCACTGTGATTCCTGTATTTTTCACCAATACAATCAATTTTGTATTTGTCATAAATATTTTTAAATACATTAGCAGTTTCCAGAAGTTCATTTTTTAAGTAATCTTCTTCAAAATAAATGTCCTTTTCATAGAGCCACTCCTTAATTTGACTTTCACCCAATTGTTTGGGAAATTAATTTCCTAGAGTGATAAGATGCATTGTCCAAGATAATGACATTCTTTTTATTTTTTGGGAGATTCGGTATTAACATCTCTTCAAACCATTTTTCAAATAGATCTCCGTCCATCTCTTCATGGTAATCTTCAGCACCTTTTTTGGCAAGAAAAGTGATCAGCACCTTCAACAAATCTTGGTCCTTTTCCGGTCAGAGTTTTTAAACCTGTGGTAAGTCCATTTACGAAAGCCTGTCGGCTATTTTTTATTGTTGCATCTTGCCATACTTGCCCATTGGTCATTCTAGTATTAACCCATGATTCGTCCATATAAATGATATTGGCTCCTTCGTTCCTCAGTTTCTTTATTTCCCGGAGATAGTGACGCCTCCAAGCGACTATTTCTTGTTTTTCTATTAATATTGAATTTCTACCTTGTTTGCCATATATAAAACCCATGTCGTGCAATAGTCTTCTGAACGTACTCTTGGAAAAATTCGGAAGATGCTCCATTTGCTTAATTTTTTCTAGTACTACGTCAAGGGTTGGAGGAATATTGTCCATAAAAAAACCGTGCACTACTTGTCTTATTCTAGACCGAGTTGCTTCATCATATCTATTCTCACGACTATTCAAATAACCGGTTCTTTTTTTTCTTATAGGAGTTACGAGTGGACCATTTTTACTTTCACTTCTATATCGGAATATCGTTCGCTCAGAGACTCCAGTCATAGCAGAAACTTATCGCACTATTGTTGATACACTTTTATCATTATTATTCTTCTTCTTCTTCCAATGGCGCTATAGCCCAAATTGAGCCTTGGCCTCCTGTAACTTCTGCCTCCAACAAAGGCGATCCCGCGCCACTCGTCTCCAAGCCCTGACGTTCAATAAGTTGTGCGCATCTGCTGTGACTTCGTTCTCCCATCTATTACGTGGTCTTCCCTTTGGTCTTCTGCCCTGCATTTTACCATCCAAGGCCTTTCTCGGCAATCTGTCGGCATCCATCCGTACCACATGACCAGCCCATCGAAGCCTTTGTACTCTAGCGAACTCTGCAATAGGTGCTTCTTTGAACAGTTGGTAGAGTTCATGGTTATATCTAGATCTCCACATCCCATTTTGAGTGATGGGTCCAAAGATCTTCCTTAGGATTTTTCTCTCGAAAACCTCTAATCTTCGTTTAGTGCTTTCTGTCAAAACCCATGTCTCGCATCCATAGCATACTATCGGTCTGATGATAGTTTTATAGACCTTAAGTTTCGATTTTCGATGTACCGTCTTGGAGCGGAATGTTAATCAGGGAAAAATAGGCTTTATTTCCCTTCATTATTCTCTTCTGAATTTCGGCCTCTTCTGTTCCCTCCGTATTCATTTCGACTCCCAGATAAGTAAAACTCTTCACTGTTTCAATGTCATCCTCTACTTTGATTTGATTTCTTGTTCGCTTTGTCCGCGTCTGTGTTAGTCATTATTACTGTTTGATAAATAGTTAAAAACATTTAACACTATTTTTTTGCATTCACTATTTAACAAATTACCGTTTTTGAATTTTATTACACTCGCGGCCATTTTGACACTGACACGACACAAACGTCTGATATCAACTGAAAATTCTTTTAATGACTCTCAAGTATTTATCTGAATTTATAATTGCTGGCATTAGACAATAATTTTGAATTTATAAATAGGTATATTTTTTTAATTCTAAATTATTTTTTAATGTCTGTAACTGTAAATGCAGGTAGAGAAAGTGTGTCATTAAAAGGACATTAAGATCAAAAACGGATTATACAAATAATTATTTCATTTCCACGAATTGTAAACAATTTTGAACAAAAGATATAATTCCGAAAAGACCAGATTTCCGAAATATAACTTTCTATTTTTAAAATACCAACAGAAAAATTATATAATTAAAAAAATGTAGTATTTTTCCGTTTCACATTCATAAATATTTCCGAAATTATAATTCTTTTATAGGAGCCGGCCCATAACGTACGATTGTAGGTACGATTAAAAACTGACAACAATGTAGTTATTTCTGGCATATAGAAAGTACAGGCCTATCTCTGTAACGCTGCCATCTGAATGTGAATTTATATATAGTATTATAGACTATAAAAGATTAAGGCTTTAAAAAAGTACATTTTGTTTATATTGTGTTATCAATTTTACAATTTTTGATTTATATAAAAATGGAATGAGTAAATATTTGTTTCTTTGGAGATTAATTGCAGTTAATTATTAGACATTTTTTTACAATTGCCCTTTGACAGGTTAGGGATAGATTTGGCAATCGTCAAATCAGCAGTTGCCACTGTTGCCAGATTGCAAAAGATGTTTACAATTAATCTCGAAAGAGACAAATATTTACTCGTTATTGTTTTATATAAATTAAAAATTGCAGAATTCATAAAATAGTATAATCAAAATGTACTTTTTAAAAGCTTTCTCTCTTTATATTTGAAGCATACAACATATTATATACATTATGAAAACATCCCACTTAAGGCGGCTGAACAATTGCCCGAGAACGGGAACGAGAACGGAAACGGGAACGGGAAAAAAGTTAACCTCTACGTAAATCAATGTTTAGATGCATAATAACCGAGAACGAGAAGCCGCCCGATAACGAGAACGGGAAAGTTGCCCATGTTTTAAAGGCGGCTGCACAATTGCCCGGGAACGGGAACGAGAACAGAAACGGGAACGAGAACGGAAACTGAAAGCATCAGCAGATTCACAATTAAGGGTAAACAAGGTGTTTTGTGCTACGAATATTTAAATGTTTTGTCACTGTCACATGTGCTGTTAATTATTTTTTTTTCTCAAAATAAATTTTGTGGAACAATCTTTTTCTAATTTTATTAAAAGAGAATAATACAAAAACTGATACAAATTTAACCCCTGCTGTTCGATTGGGTTCGAACATGACTGCAAATGCTGTAACAAGATTAAGGGATAGATTAGCCAACTATTTAATATCTGATGTAGGTTCAGTACCTTGGCAGCAAAAATATATTAATAGGGGCCGAATTTAATTTTTTTTATTGTAACCAATGTGTATAATGTATTATTCTTGAAAAATGAATTTTACTCAACTCGAATGAAAATAAATAGTTCTTTTGCATAGAAAATTGCAATAAAAGATCTAGTACATCTTTTTTAAATTATAATTTGTTTTTTGGTGTTAATGACTTCATATCTTCTACTACTGACTTCATAAAATTTAAGTCACTACTATTGTGAGTCTTTTAATTTTGACTCACAAAATTTACTAAAATTAGCTGCTACAACAGTCATCATGTCCATTGCTTACCATATTCTGCAATAGAACAACAACTTTTGTTTTGCAATGTCTCATCTTTATACCCCTTACTGCATCGATCATACATTTTTCCACTAAAGAAATCAATAGTTCGTCATAGTCATTCATTTTAATGTAAAATACATAAAATGCTTAGACAAGAGGGTTAGATTATAAAAAGTCACTCAAAATGTAAACAAATTTTTATTTTGCATTTGACAGTATTTTAAATACTGCTTTCTGATTGGTTCCGGAAATACAACGGGAACGAGAAAGTTAAGGCGGCTGCACAATTGCCCGAGAACGGGAACGAGAATGGAAACGGGAACGGGAAAAAAGTTAACCTCTACGTAAATCAATGTTTAGATGCACAATAACCGAGAACGAGACGCCGCCCGGTAACGAGAACGGGAGAGTTGCCCATGTTTTAACTTTCTCCTTCCCGTTGTATTCCCGGAACCAATCAGTAGTATTTTTCAGCGGAAGCGAACGAGAACATCAATTCGGAACTGGTTTTATAGTCAGGGAAAGTCTTGTAGGGTCAGTTTTAACTTTCAAACCCGTTAATGAAAGACTCTGTTATATCAGAATCAAAGGACAACTACATAACTATTCCCTAGTTGCTGCCCATGCACCGACAGAGGAAAAGGAAGAGCATATAAAAGATAACTTCTACGAGAAACTAGAGGAACTGATAAATAATTTACCTAAACAGGACATGCATATTATCTTAGGAGATTTCAATGCAAAGATTGGGAAGGAAGCAGCGTACAAACCAACAATAGGTAACCATAGTCTTCACGATGTTAGCAACGATAATGGAACAAGACTAATAGACTTTGCAGCATCCCACAATCTACTAATAAAATCGACAATGTTTGAACACAAGAATATACACAAACAAACATGGGTCTCCAACGACGGCGTCACAAGAAATCAGATTGATCATGTTCTAGTAGATGCCAGGAGGGGTAGTAACTGTATAGACGTAAGAAGCCTAAGAGGAGCTGATGGAGACACGGATCATTTTCTTGTAAAAGCGAAGATAAGGACAAGAATAGCGTCCAAAAAAACACACAAGAATACACCAACACAATTATGGAATACCGAAGTTCTACGTAATAAGGAGACAGAACAGAAATTTCAAAAGGCTATAAAAATCGCTCTAGCACAGACAGAAGACTATAACAACATAGACTCAGCTTGGAAAAATATCAAAGTAGCTCTGACAAGCGTATCAGATGAAATACTAGGACACAAAAAGAAAACAACAAAAAAATGGTTCGATGATGATTGCCTGAACTCCATATTAGCAAGAAATATGGCTAGAAGGAACATGCTACAAAACCCCTCGCACAACAATAATGAAATGTATAGACAAAGAAGAACGGAGACAAGAAAACTAATGAAAAGGAAGAAGAGAGAGTATCAGGAACAAATAATCAGAGATATAGAAGAAAAAAGAAAGAACAAACAAGCGAGGCAGTTCTTTAAAGGAGTTTCAGATATCAAGACCGGGTACCAAGCAAGAACAGGAAACTTTCTTCAAAACGACAGTGGACAGCTTATCACTGATGACAAGGAAATCTTAAAAACCTGGAAGGAATACTTCTATCAGCTATTGAATGACCAATCTAGCAGAAGTACATCAAACATAGAGGTACATACAGCTGAAATAGAAGACCAATACCCGACATACGAAGAAGTAATACAGGCAATTAAAAAACTCAAAAATAATAAGACACCAGGTAGCGATGGTATACCCGCAGAGTGCTTAAAACATGGAGGAGAAGCGTTGTACAGTTCGATATACAAGCTAATTCAAGACATTTGGCAAGAAGAAACAATGCCAGATGAATGGAAAGAAGGGGTTATTGTACCAATACACAAAAAAGGAAACAAAAAGCAATGTATTAACTACAGGGGAATAACACTCCTAAACACCACCTACAAAATCCTTGCAAACATCCTGCTAGAAAGAACCAAAACATACACAGAAGAAATCGTTGGAGATTATCAATGCGGATTTAGACCGGGCCGCTCTACAATTGACCAGATATTTACAATAAAACAGATAATGGAAAAATGCTGGGAGTTTGATCGTGAGCTTCATCAGATGTTCATAGATTTTAAACAAGCATTTGATAGAGTATGTAGGGACAGACTGTGGACAGCGATGCAGGAACTTGGCTTTCCAAAAAAACTAGTCCGGTTGATACGAATGTGTATGGAACGGTTACGATGTAAGGTGAGAGTTGGACAACAATACTCGGAGACATTTGAAATAAACAATGGACTAAAACAGGGAGATGCACTTTCACCACAACTCTTCAACTTAGCTCTGGAGCACATAATCAGAAGTGCAAGAATCGAAAAACCGAATACAGTATTTCATCGAGAAGGACCAAACTTACTACTGGCATTTGCAGACGATATAGATCTAATAGGAAACACGCGATTAAAGATGAAGGAGACTTTCGTAAGGTTTGAGAAGGAAGCAGGGAAGATGGGGCTCCAAATCAACGAAAATAAGACGAAATATATGTATATGAGCCGCAATAACCAAAGCAGAGACAGAATCGGTCAGAACATTACCATCGATGACTTTAACTTTGAGCGCGTTAGAGAATTCAAGTATCTTGGAACAACAATAACTGAAGACAATAACGGATCACAAGAAATAAACAACAGGATTCAGGCCGGCAACAGATGTATTTTTGCCCTCCAAAACCTTATAAAATCAAAACAACTAACACGAGGTACGAAGATACAGGTCTATAAAACAATCATACGACCCGTTGTGATGTATGGAAGCGAAACGTGGACGATGACAAAGGCAAATGAAGAGAGACTACGTGTTTGGGAAAGAAAAATCCTAAGGAAGATCTTTGGTCCGGTGCTTGATGAAGCATCAGGACAATATAGGATAAGAACTAATAAAGAGCTTGAAGAACTTTACCCAGACACCAACATCATAAAAGAAATAAAGTCCAGAAGACTCCAATGGGCAGGACACCTCAGAAGACATTCTGATGAACGAACAGTAAGACTGGTGTGGGAGGAAGTCCCAACTGGAAGGAGACCACGCGGACGCCCTCGTCTTCGGTGGCGAGATAATATAGCAGGAGACCTAAGCACTATGGGCGTGGAGAATTGGATGGAGGTTGCTCAAGATAGAAAACAGTGGAGGCATGTTGTCGAGTCGGCTAAAACCCACGAAGGGTTGTAACGCCACGGAGTAAGTAAGTAAGTAAGTATTTGCGGCTATATTCAGCTTGTACTTTCGGTAAACATATCTCTGACACAGAATAATAAACAATCAGAATGCCCACTCTCAGATGCCGCCTTTGAAGTTTTTCAGTACGCGCACCGAACAACCGAAGTTGTTCGGTGGTACGGGCGCCATGTTTTAAAAGGAAATACATAACACAGACATACGATTTGTGAGGTTATGTAATTGTTTATATTTATGTTTAATTATATTATATTTATGTTATTATATTTAACAATGTTAATATAATTGTATAGTATGTATATGATTGCCGTAAGTCAATTAAACCGGTTTAATTTTTCTATGCACACCACATAAACAACACTGGTTCCCTCTAAAACATGGCGGAACGTCTGCGCGAAGGAGATGCGCGTACTTAATTTTCCATGGAGAGTGGACATTCTGATTGTTTATTATTCTGTGTCTCTGGGTCATGGCACAATGAATACATGTATTAATTGTACCATGCTACCATGTCTCTGGGTAAACTCAACCCAACTCAACCGAAAAAACTTATGGGGTGTTAATTTTACCTATCTACGGATTAAGGACGATATTAATTTTTAAATTTTATTCACAGTATATCGCGTAGTGTAGGTACCATCAAATGAGCCATAGAAAGCTCAATGTGACATTCTATTATAAACCAATAATTCAATAGAAGTAATTAAATAGATGTAGAACTGGAAGACAATAAGCGAAACGAATTTTTTAAAGTTTAGTGCGCGTATTTTCCGCTAGATAGACACAAATAACTGAACCTCTAAAGATAATATGAACAAAATGAATTTTGCCGAGAATGTAAATTTTAAGACCTCAAAAAGATGCAAAAACCCTTTACATGATAGCACTCTGCGTATTTTTTTCACATTTAGGTGTCCATTGTCCATATGATATAATAAAACCCCTTTAACGTGATTTCCTATATTTCCTGAATAGCCTATGAGTGGTTTTAAGTAAAATCATTTTCGATTAGTATGCCGTACATTTGATTGTATCACAAGATTCCAAGACAAAACATGTTTTTCGATGAGTGTCAAAACCTATCAATTTAAACCTTAGACAAGGAAAGAGAGAGGACATTTTTCTGCATTTAGAGCATAAAAAGACAACATTTATATTATTCAGAACCCAATAAAAAGAAATATAAACATGGGGAGAAAACTAGTATCCTTCGGGCAATCCGAATTATGCCATATTTATGTAGTGACTGCTTGCCAGTCGGAATCAAAAAAGCAGTTACACTAAACAACCGTGTAAAAGCATTAGAAGATACACTAAGTGAAATCAAAATTGCAAACTGTCAAAAAATGGAGGAGTTTGAAAAACAGATTCGGAAGGTAACCGATGAAGTCAAGAGTTTGAAAACCAGTTTTACTACCTCATTTGAAGACATTAAGAAGGATCTTACCTTCATAAAAAAATACCACCTCTACATCAAATACAAAAAACGACAATAATTACAGTTCCACATTGGTGCACAGCAGTGTTTTGTATAAAGTGTCTGAGAAGCAAAAAAGATCTTGCGATCCTATGATCTTTAATATGCCAAGATGTGGGAAGATGACTTCTGATAGCTATAAAAAATAGTCAGTTCTACTAGAATTGATAAACGAAATAATGGGTATCAATCACTGCGAGTAACTCTAGAGTCACCTGAAATGGTTCGGTTGATATTGAGAAACAAGAGGGAGTTGGATAGCGGTTTAAAAGTACTCCTGGAAGCTGATTTAACTACTAAACAACGAGCTGAGGTCAATGCACTAAAAAATGAGTTAAAAGAAAGACAGCGTAAGGGTGAATCAGATCTCATTTTGAAATATGTTAATGGTGTGCCAAAGTTAATACGAAAAATCTAAACATATCTACCAGGTTCAAAGCCCCCTCAGTCGAGACTTAAAAGCGCTTGTGTATTTTCAGAAAGCGCCGAACTGCAAATGTTTCAGTACAACATATATAGAAGAAACAGATCCTCAGAAAGAAGTACATTCAAAAGAGGTGAAGGAGTGCTTATAGTTGTTCGGAAAACCATAACAAGTGTTCGTTTGTCAGCAACTCAAAATATTGAATATCTGTTTGTCAAGATTGAGATTGGCCACATCGATAAGTTTATTTTTGCAACTGCCTACTTTCCACCATGTAGTATCATTGAGAAGTATGTCGAATTTGCAGCAAATGTCAATAATCTAGCTGAAAAGTATCCAGAATATAAGTTCTGTATCCTGGGAGATTTTAATCTTTCCAATTGTCAGTGGTTCATTGATGGATTGCCTTCTGTGGCTACTCCATTACCAGGAACTTCACCAAATGAAGTCGATTCCATTCAATTCCTCTCATTTTTATGTTCCTTTCATAATCTGTATCAAGTAAACACTATTAGAAATAAAAACAACTCCTTATTAGATCTAGTCATGGTCCAAGTTGGAGAGGTTAAGATATCTAGAGGTGAGAGTGCTCTACTACCAGATGATATGTACATCATCCTCCACTCTCATTTGGGTTTAAATGTGAATCTTAATATTTTAATGAGCCATGATTGAGTGGTGATGGCTTTTATAGAGACTTGCGCTCAATGAGTGTACGGGACGTAACAAACTTTTTTCACAATTTAACTGGGATGATTTGTTTAAAGATAAATGTCTTGATGATATGATCAACATATTTTATGATGTTATTTACATTGCAGTTGATATTTTTGTTCCCCTGAAATAGTATTGAGCAAAAAGTTTCCTGTCTGGTTTTCTCCAGAGCTTAAAAAACAATATTCAACAAAAATCAATAAAAAAATGCGTACAAAATATCTAAAATCTCAATTAGTTGCTGACTATAATGAGTTTTCTTTATTACGAGCTAACTATTGTTACGATAAATTCTGACCCAAAATCGTAAATATATTTTACTAATATGTTTTTATTCATTCATGAATGTTCTAGGTATACCTACCTGACGAAAATCAGCCGAGCCGCTATAAAAAAAACCCGTTCCAGTTCATTCGAGACAATGCAGGTCAACATCCATGGGGTCTCCCCTCGGCTATAATACCAGTATGACGTCACATTCCAGTATTTTCGCCAAGGGTCAGGTCAGGTCTAGGCGGTCTTACGGTCCTTTATATAAGGACGAAATTTTATTGAAGGAGTCAGTCATAAGAAGCTCGGGAAACGCGATATTTAAATGTAACGAAACATAAATAAATTATTTGTAATATAAATTAGGATTAATAAAGACTGTAATAAATTCGTAATTAGTTATCGTGAGTTTTAATAAATTAGAATATAGACAATAAATTAGAATAAAGACAAATAAATTAGTACTTTATAAATATAACAGTGGTGTTTAGGAGTGGGATATTTAAATAAACAAGCGGGACTTTAAATAAAAAGAAGTGAAATATGACGACGATTTACGAGCTCACAGTTACGAATTTACGAAGGCATCTCGAGGACAGAGAATTAGCTTCTACCGGAAAAAAGGCTGAGTTAGTCCAACGACTAAAGAATGCTTTGGAGGAAGAGGGTTTATCGGGATTTTCGGGATCCGGAAACTTATATATTTGAAGATGCTGTCATCGCGTCAATTTCAAAATTAGAGAATAAAGTTTCTTCCGATGTAGCCAGAGTCTCTGAAGATGTAGCCAAAGTCTGTGGTGATGTAGCCAAGGTTTCCTGTGATATCGCTTCTTTAGAAAGCAAAGTTTCTAACGAGATTTCTTCCCTAGAAAGCAAAGTTTCTGCTAGCATCTCCTTGGAAATCTCTAAAGTTACTTCTGAGATGTCTGCCCTCGACGATAGAGTATCGTCGTTAAAGAACCAAGTTGCTGCCGATATGTTGGCCTTCGAAGAGAAGATAAAAGAGATGGAAAGGAAGATGGAGGAAACAACGACCGCCGAGAGAGAAAACAATCCAATTATAGCAGAGACAAAAGAAGATAAGACGAAATGTAAGTTGGAAACACGGCCGAAATTTGAAGGAAGTGGAAGTTCTGTTCATGTCAAAGTCCCAACTTTCGACGGAAAATCATCATGGAACAACTACATGAAACAGTTCGAATCAGCTGCATGAGCGAACGGATGGTCTGAAAAAGAAAAGGCTGTAAACCTGACTATCGCTCTTCGAGGAGATGCCTTAGATGTGCTCCAGACCATAGCCGTAGAGGAGACGGATGATTTCGAACAACTGAAAAAGAGGTTAAATATGCGATATGGCCACGAACACTTGGAGCATGTATATCAGTCGCAGCTCAAAAATCGACGACAAAAGAAAGATGAGGCTCTTCAAGAATATGAAGTAGATATCGCCAGATTAGTGCGATATGCTTATCCAACAGCTCCCGAAGACATGATGGAAAAGTTGGCCGTTCAAACGTTTATTGATGGTCTTCGTGATCATGAGATGCAAAGAACACTACGATTAGCTCGTCACAAGACGCTGATGGATGTCTTATCTGCCGCCCTCGAATACGAGTCAGCTACGCAGGCCTCTGGCGGGTATAGCAAAGTTAGGACTGTAAAAGAGGAAGGAGATGAAGATAAACTTGACCAGCTCTTTAATATGATAAAAAGCATGACACATAAGAAAACGAAGACCATAAGACCAAAGACAAAACCAGAACGCGTCGGCCTTAGGGGAGCAGCTTCGACCCAGAACTTTACCAAAGACCCTCTGATACTAATAGCTTCTTTGAAATGTCGTGAAGATAGTGTATATGTAGATGGAGAAATAAATGGTAAAAAGCATACGTTGTTGATGGATACTGGAGCGACCAGAACCATTATACGCCCGACAGTTATAAACAGCCGAAAGAAACTGTTACCAACGAGGTTGCGACTTTGGACCGCCACAGGTGAAAATGCCAACATTCATGGAGAAATCCAGGTACAATTAGGAATTGGAGCAGAAAAGTTCGTCCATACTGTTATAGTTGCTGACATCGAAGAGGATGTTATATTAGGAATGGACGTAATGAATACGCATGGATTCAAATTGGATTTTAAGAATAAGGTAATCAAAGTTGGTAACGAGGAGGTATTTCTCCATCCACATGATGACAACACTATGCAAGCAGCCGTTAAAGAAGATACAGTCGTGCCTGCGAGAAGTGAAACGATAATAGTAGCACGGCTACAGGGAATTGTGGACGAACGAACACCTGTTATGATGGAGCCTTGGAATCATGACGACGAAGTTGGCCGTGGAATCATAATTGGAAAAGAATTAGTGACTTTGGCTAAAGAAATTCCTGTGAGACTTATTAATGTCAATGACTACCCAGTGACCATCAAGAAAGAGACAAAAGTAGGAACTTGTGTACCTGTCACATCCATAATCCGTCAGACGACAACGTCTGATAATTCCAACGATAAATTTGATCAAATGGTTGCGGTTGCTGGACAGTCTCTGAATCAGATTGAGAAAAGGAAATTAAGGGAATTTCTTCGGCAGTATCGTGATATTTTCGTACCGAAAGGAGGAAAGACGGGAAGAACTACCGTTGTTAAGCATAAAATTGATACTAATAATGCTAAGCCAATTCGTCAAACAGCTCGACGATTACCACAGGCGAAAAGAGAGGAAGCTGAAACGATTGTTCAGGAAATGAAGAAAGACGGGGTGATAGAACCTTCTACGAGCCCATGGGTCTCTCCGGTGGTCCTGGTTAAGAAGAAAGACGGAACAACGAGGTTCTGTGTGGATTACCGTTTGCTGAACAACGTTACCAAGAAAGATAGTTATCCTCTGCCTCGGATCGATGACACATTAGACACATTGGCTGGAAGTAAATTATTTTCTACTTTGGACTTGAAGTCTGGATACTGGCAGGTAGAAATGGACCCGGTAGATAAAGAAAAGACAGCCTTCACCACAGGATCTGGATTATGGCAATTCAACGTTATGCCATTTGGACTATGTAACGCTCCTGCGACATTTGAGAGGCTTATGGAAAATGTGTTGAGAGGGTTATCTTGGAAAACATGCCTAGTTTATCTAGACGACATAATTGTCTTGGGGGAGACATTTGCAGACCATCTGAAGAATTTAGAAAACGTTTTTAATCGACTTAAAGCTGCCCAATTGATGTTAAACCCCAAGAAGTGCCAGCTATTTCAAGGTAAAGTCAATTATCTGGGTCATATAGTCAGTAAAGAAGAAGTGGCCGTGGATAAGGGAAAAATCGATTCTATTAAGGAATGGCCAAAACCAACTGACAAACACCAAGTGAGAAGTTTTCTGGGACTGTGTACTTACTACCGGAGGTTTATTAAGAAGTTTGCAGATATCGCTAAACCATTAACGCGACTTACAGATGAAGCAAGAGAATACCGCTGGGATGTAGACTGCCAGAATGCCTTTGAAACCTTAAAAAAGCATTTAATCACAGCACCAATTTTAGGGTATCCACTGCCAGAAGGAGAGTTCATCTTAGATACAGATGCAAGTAATGTGGGAATTGGAGGAGTGCTGTCTCAGATTCAAGGAGGACAGGAAAGAGTCCTTGGATATTTTAGTAAAGTTCTCTCAAAACCTGAGCGAAATTATTGCGTCACGAGAAGAGAACTTCTGGCAGTAGTGAAATCAGTAGAGCACTTCTATCAATACCTCTATGGAAGAAAGTTTTTAATCCGAACCGACCATGCCGCCCTTAAGTGGTTGATGCAGTTTAAGAATCCAGAGGGTCAGATAGCCAGGTGGATCGAACGACTCCAAGAATATGATTTTAAGATTGAGCACCGGGCCGGAGTTAGCCACCGAAACGCTGATTCTCTTTCCAGAAGGCCATGCCCAGCAGAGTGTTCTCACTGCAACAAAACGGAATCCAAGGAAGCAGCAGTGCTAAGAACGACGGTGGTCCACGACGACTGGACGCCTACCAAGATCAGGGAAGAACAAGAAAGAGATCCAGTTATACAGAAAATCCGAAAATGGAAAGAGGAAAACCGTCGACCACCTTGGCAAGAAATATCGAACCTAGGCTCAGTAGTTAAGACGTATTGGGCCCAGTGGGACTCATTTATCATGGAAGATGGCTTGCTCAAACGAGTCCTGGAAAATGATGACGGTTCAGAGAAGAGAAGACAGTTGGTGATTCCAAAGAGCAGAATAGCCGAAGTACTTCGTCAGTTACACGACAGTCCATCAGGAGGGCATTTTGATGTGAAGAAGACCCTTCAGCGAATTCGGGAACGGTTTTATTGGATGAACAGTTCCGACGATGTAAAAGACTGGTGTAAGAAATGTACTATTTGTGCTACGAGTAACGGGCCTTATCGAAAAAGGAGAGCTCCTATGAGACAATATAATGTTGGAAGCCCGTTTGAAAGAATAGCTTTGGACATTGCTGGGCCGTTTCCAGAAAGTGATAATGGAGGCAAGTACATGTTGGTAGTAATGGATTACTTCACTAAGTGGGTCGAGATTTACGCACTTCCAGACCAGAAGGCGGCCACCGTTGCAGATAAGTTGATCCAAGAATATATCAGCCGATTTGGAGTGCCTTTGGAGATCCATAGTGACCAAGGCAGGAACTTCGAAAGCGATTTATTCCAAGGAATATGTGATAGACTAGGTATGAAGAAAACAAGAACTACGGCTTATCATCCGCAATCGGATGGTATGGTAGAACGAATGAATAGAACAGTTGGCAAGTATTTGACAAAGATGGTGTCCGATCATCAGCGAGACTGGGACCAATATCTCCCGTTCTTCACAATGGCCTACAGATCTGCTGTTAATGAATCAACAGGCCAGACACCAGCCAGAGTCCTATTCGGACGCGAGATGCGACTACCTTGTGATCTAGAGTTTGGGTGTCGACCTGGAGAAGATGTAGCAGGTGAAGATTATGTGATCGAATTGCGAAGAAGAATGGACGATGTACACGAGTTGGTCCGTTCCCATCTCCAGATCGCTAGTGACCGAATGAAGAAACGGTACGATACGCAAGCCGAAAAGGGGTGTTTTAAGAAGAACGACAAAGTCTGGCTTTATAATCCCAAAAAGCGAAAAGGTTGTTCCCCAAGTTGCAGCAGTTTTGGGAAGGTCCATACCTCATTATGGAAAAGATCAATGATGTCATTTATCGAATAAGCAAGATTCCGAGGGGAAAGCCGATGATAGTACACCATAACCGGCTGGCGTCTTTCGAAGGCGACCACGACGTATATGAAGAAGTGGAAATAAACCAAGTCCAAGATGTGTCTGACCTCACGTTTGAGGAATTCATGGGTGCCTATAGAGGTACCGGTAAAGCAAGACATGGTGTTACCACTGAAGAAAGGCAAGATCTACTCGCGCTTCCCGATGACTACTCACTGGCCCTTACCATCCCGGCCAGTATCAAAGATGCACCAGGGTTGGCATCCGTCTTTCGAAGGAAGTTTGGTCGAGTTGCAGAACTTCAATGCCAAGTGCCAGCTCCTGGTAAAACCTTGAAACTTCAAGATGCATCACGTTACCTTTTCTACCTGGTAACAAAAGACACTGCCCGTGACCAACCTACCTACCGAGATGTATGGGAAGCCTTACTTCATTTGAGAGAGCACGTACTAGAGTCCGACGTGCAAAAGTTAGCCATGCCAAAGTTGGAGTGCCGCCAATTAGATTGGAGGGTTATACGAAACATGGTGGAGGAAATCTTTAAAGACACCGAAGTCCAGGTGTTAGTCTGTTGCAATCCGCATAGTTACTGGTGCGGAGAGAAAACCGTCCCTTGTCATTTCTATAAAACTGGAAGTTGTAAAAGAGGGTCCAGTTGCCGATATCAGCATGCCGCTCCAGTTCCAGTCCCGACAAGGTTCCAGGAGGAACCATCTTTTAAGAGGGGGGCAATGTTACGATAAATTCTGACCCAAAATCGTAAATATATTTTACTAATATGTTTTTATTCATTCATGAATGTTCTAGGTATACCTACCTGACGAAAATCAGCCGAGCCGCTATAAAAAAAACCCGTTCCAGTTCATTCGAGACAATGCAGGTCAACATCCATGGGGTCTCCCCTCGGCTATAATACCAGTATGACGTCACATTCCAGTATTTTCGCCAAGGGTCAGGTCAGGTCTAGGCGGGTTTACGGTTCTTTATATAAGGACGAAATTTTATTGAAGGAGTCAGTCATAAGAAGCTCGGGAACCGCGATATTTAAATGTAACGAAACATAAATAATTTATTTGTAATATAAATTAGGATTAATAAAGACTGTAATAAATTTGTAATTAGTTATCGTGAGTTTTAATAAATTAGAATATAGACAATAAATTAGAATAAAGACAAATAAATTAGAACTATATAAATATAACACTATAAACAACCGAAAGAACAATGCTATCTTGATTATGTTGCTATAACAGTCCTCTCTGAAAGATAATGTTAACTATTTCTGGAAGTTTGTTAACGGTAAAAAAACAGGCATAATATTTCTTGTGTTCAACCTATCACAATTTAGCATTTCTATTTCATCTATATATGAAAAACTTTCCGTTTTGTATAGCAACAAGGGGCCAGGTCCTGATTGTCTTCCACCTTCTTTTCTTAAACACTTTAGCTTTTTACTTTATAGACCTCTTTTTCACATTTTTAACCTGTCATTAAAGACAGTGATGTTCCTGGTCTGCTGGAAAACTAGCTTTATTACTCCAATACTAAAATCTGCGGCCGATTAGCATTCTAAGTTGTATTCCCAAGGTTTTTGAGAGCCTTGTCTGTAACTATTTGTCAGCAACTTTAAAAGGGTTTTACGACCAGCAATTTGGATTTCTCTCTAATCGCTTCATTCAACTTAATTTATTGACATTTACTGATTTCCTTATAGAATTTCTTAAAGATGGCTTCCAAGTTCATGCTGTATACACAAATTTTACAAAGGAATTTGACCAAGTAAATCACAAGATTTTAATCAATAAGTTGAGGAGTCTGGGTATTCAGGTTGAGCTTTTTAAAAAATAGTTGCTATCCTACCTGACTGAAAGAATACAAATAGTACGTGTTCAGAGTTTTCAATCGTTTGAGATTAAGGTACTTTCAGGAGTACCATAAGGATCACACCTAGGACCTCTTATATTCAATAACTGTGTTAATGACATTGCCTCCTGTTTCCTCTATACTTCTTTCCTAATGTTTGCTGACGATTTAAAATTATATTTGAAAATTGAGAATGATGGTGATTATCAAAAACTACAGTCTGATTTGGATCGGTTGAGCTATTGGTGTGACAGCAACGGAATGGAACTTACTATTAAAAAGTGTCATTTAATGGTTTTTGGTCGGAATAAAACTCCCACAAATCATATCTATACTATTAATGGTTGCCCTTTAGATTCTGAATCTCAGATAAAAGACCTAGCTGTTGTGCTCGATTCCAGCTCAATTCCACATCCCCCATATCTCATCTGTTGGCTTAAAATCATTTTTTTAACTTTTAGGGTTTACCAAACGTTGTGCTTAAGACTTTCTAAATATCCCATCAATAAAAATGTATTGTTCACTTGTGAGACCTTACCTAGATTACTGCTCATGTGTTTGGTCTCCTCACTATAGCACCCATGTTCAAGCTATTGAAAGAGTTCAACACAGATTCTTAAGATTTCTTGCATTTAAACAAAACCAGAAGATTGAAGAAATTAACTATTCAAATAGGGAAAGGTCCCTCAACATAACTTCTCTCCAAATCTGACGCATGCACAGAGATCTACTATGTTTGATAGCATACTACACTCTATTATTTTTGGCCTCAACTATTGGAAAAAATTAAATCTCCATATTACCAGTAGACAAACAAGGCTAAATCAACCCTTTTATGTTAGACTCCATCGCACAAACTACCTACGAACACAATTCCTTCACGTCTAGAACACCAAGCTTTGCAAATCAATATTCCCAAAGGTTGGATTGTTATAGTATTCCAAAAGAATTAAAAGCTCAGCTTAAGAAGTATGTGTGATAGCTAGATGCCCTTGTGTTTTATATATTCTTTGTTAATGTTTGTTATTTACTGTTCCTACTTTTATTTTTTGCATGATTAAAATTTTTAAATTTAATTTAAGTAAGTAGGTTACTTTAAAAATCTGTAATTTATCAATGATGTCTACATTGTATTTTAATTGGGCGATTGCCCGCTGATAAACAAATAAATAAATAAATAAATAAATAAATTAGCATTTGCAGACCTGAGAGCAGCATTTGAGACGATAGAATATATAAAGAAATGCATGAGGAAAATAAATGTACCAAATCATACATTCATAAAAATTATAGAAAGTAGGGGAGCTTCTTTTAGCCTATGAAGTCCGATAAGTAATTAAGATATGATCAGTGGGCCTCAAACAGTGGGGTGTTACTTAATATTTAATTTCGATCGATTGAAAAGAAAAAATATTTAATTTCCTGTATTTTATGTTCAGTAATAATATTGGATTTTACTGTATCAAAGGCAAATAAAATAAATATAATATGTATATACAGGTCGCTTAAAAGAAGTGAGACGGATTATTTCGAATAATTGAAATTATTTGTCGACATTAAATGTCCATCAAGGTCTCTATAAGTCTCTATTTGGCGTAGAGTAAAAATTATATGAATGGTTTTGCATGCAGTTAAATTGGAAAATACTTGCCAAGTTGCTGGTATATCCAAATTTGAATAAAATACATCCAAGACTTTACTTTCCGCAAACACTGTATTAAATATAACCTTGAAACAAATTGGCACTAAATCACTTTCGAGTTTTCAGCAAAACAAAATGTTAAAACACGTGTAGTCCAGTAATTAATACCAAAGCTATTGAGAGTATGCAGTCCAGTAATTAGACCAAAGGTACTTTATCATTTAACTATAACACCCCACAAAGTTTGAATTGAATTCCCGAAACACTTTTTTGTTTCTCCTTTTTACAAAAGATTTGTCCTAATCACTGTCTGATATTTCACTAGCAGAGTTGTCACTATCTGAATTGTCTATCCGAATAATTAGAAGCAGAACCTCATCTATAACTCGCTCGGTTTGAAAAGACTGAACGATTATGTTTTCCGTATGTCTAATACAATTTTGCCATTATTCTGCCTTTATTTGTTCTAGCGATTCTTTCCATAAACCAAAAACGCTAGCGTCATCTTTTGTTTTGGATGCATGTTTATCATACAAATTTTTGGCTATACCCCAAACTAACTCAATTGCATTTAGTTTTTATGGCCAAAATTTCATGGCCATATTTAAGAGCCATTTGGTCAGTAACAAAGTTCTTTTGAATTTTGTGCTCTCCACACCTTTCAAGTAAATCGACTTTTAAAAATATGTCACTGTGATAAATTTTCTTTTCTGGCAACCACAACTTTATTTTTTCTTTTGTCCAGCTATTTGAAGGAAATCTCTCTTCTACTCTTGAGTGGTAGGATGCATTATCTAAGACTATTATGGATGGTCGCTCCAATTTTTTTAACAAATTTTCTTCCAACCATTCTTCAAAAATATTTGCATCTATATTTCCATGGTAATCATCTGTATTCTTTGTGGACGAAAAAATTAAACTATCGTCAGGAATAAAACCCTCATCGTTTCCATCATGAAGTATAATGTAGCGTTTACCATTACCGGATCGACTAGAAGAATAGCATTTCGTGGTGCCATCTTGCCAGGATGATTTTGATATATTTCCTTTAGCGAAAATGCAAGTTTTGTCTAAAAATACAACTTGCCTCGGACTATCAGACATTTTATTGTTTATGTATTTTCTTAAAAAATGCCACTGTTTGAAACAACATTAGGGAGTTCACACAATACCTATCTATTATTTGTCTTTTTATATCGAAAACCTAAATGTTTCAACACTCTCCACAAACTTTTTAAACTAATATCACACAGTTCCTTGTCTTTTATTTTTTTGCAACACAGCACTAACTGTTACATGTTCTTTTTCTTTATACATATTATATATAATATTTTTAATTGCAAGTTTAATTGACTGGTGCAAATCTAAATTTTTTGGATATCGACGTTTTCTCTTGCTTACTTTATTTATTTCATCCTCACTCATGTTATTAATTCTTCGGAATGTTCTATCTGAGATATCGCAAGCATCGCATGTGCGTTTCTGAACTGCCATAACAGATGTCATTGCACCCATATTATTTTTTTTAAATTGAAATAACTTTCGATTTTTAGAACTAAACTCCGTTCTTCTGGAGATAACACTCTACGTTTCTCTACTTATATACAACTACTACACCCTAAAAAGGACGGGGGTTTAAGGACTAAAAACAATCGAACACAAGTTATTTACCAGCCAATGCTAAACCAACATAAACGCTGTATTGATTGTGATTGCAAAAACCGTTCACATGTGTTAAATAAGGTTTTTGCTGATTATGTATTATGTTAAATTATTAAAACACGAAAATACAACCCATTACCATCAATTAATTTTTAACAATAAACAAAAGAGAAATATTATGACGTTTGAATTTGATCTACTTTGTCGTTAACAGAAAGATATTTCAAACAGCATAAATCATTTTTCAATGATTATGTGGATTTAAGAAATACATTTGTAAACAAATTTTTAAGTGTGTATAAAATCTTAACTGTCTTTTTTCCTGAGCTTACAATTATTATGACACATGGTATTTACTATTTATTTTTTAAATAATATGTTTTTGTAAATGCATAACTTTGATTATTTGGTAAACCTACATTATACGATACGTCAGAAGAAATTAAAAAAAATTAACATTGCAATAAAATTATAAACCAAGAAACGATAACTTGTTGAGCAGTGCTGATCGAAACAACAGAGCAGTAAAATGTTATTCATAAAGGTAGTGTAAAATATATCGCCGCTTATCTGGTCCGCTAGTAATAAAGTTACCATCATTTAATTGTAAAGCGGCCTTTTTAGGTAAAAAATCCAGTGTGATTTTTGCTCTCGAAAATAATAATATTGTTCCTCACATCGACTGATATTATTCGGTTGTGAATTGAGTTAGTACTTTGATATTGGTGGTAAGTAAAGCTTAGGTATTTTTGCATGTAATTACGTAGCAATATTGCTTTTATTTTATCCAATTTAGAAACAATATCACACTTTGGAGAAATTGTACCTGTGGGGTACAGTGAGACAATCCTTAATGGGGCAGACTGAGACGCGTCTCACTATTTGTTTCTTTTTTTTGTAGATCATGGCAAGGAATAGAAAAAGAAACACTAACATTGCTTCTTTTTCTGACAGTCAAATGAGAAAAGCCGTGAAATTAGTTACAAAAGAAGGGTTTTCATTGCGAAAAGCAGCAGAACTACAGGGGGTGTCATTTCAGACTTTAGCAAGGTAAATTGTAAAGGAAATGATGATGGTAGATTGGGTTTCGCGTAAAAGATTTTATTTTTTCAATAAACAATCATCTTTCTATTTGAGATACGAGAAAAAACAAAGGAATAACCATGATACCAAAGTGAAAATGAGACAACCAGAAGGATGTAATATCTCGCGTGCTACATCTTTCAATAAACATAATGTGTCAATTTTCTTTGATAAATTGCACAATGTCTTGAGCAGGCATTAAAGCTTTGCTGATGGCTCTAGAATGAATGTGGAATCTGGATGAAACTGGGACGACAACTGTGCAGAAACCAAAAATGAAAAGTGATCGCTTGCAAAGGAGTTAAACAAGTGAGTCAAATAACTAGTGCCGAAAGAGGGTCCTTAGTAAAACGACTTGCTGCTTCATAAGTGCTTCAGGAAACACGATTCCGCCAGCTATTATATTTCCTAGGGCTCATTTTATACCGCATATGCTTCGTAATGCGCCAACTGGTAGTTTGGGACTTACAACACCTTCGGGGTGGATGAACAGCGAGTTGTTTGTAGAAGTTATGCATCATTTCATAAATCATACAAATTCCTCAATCGAAAATCCAACATTCCTGTTGTTCGATAACCACGAAAGTCATCTTTCAATTGAATGTGTGAATTTGGCCAAATCCAATGGAGTGACTATTTTAACCTTTCCTCCCCATTGCAGTAATAAACTACAACCATTAGATGTTGGTGTTTATTTTTCATTTAAGGCACACTATAACAGAGCTATCGACTCTTGGCTCATGCATCACCCCGGAGTTCCAATGACCATATACGATATACCAGAATGTATTACGAGTGCATTTCAGCATTCAATGACTCCGATTAATATAACATCAGGATTCCGTAAATCGGGTATTTTTCCTTATGATCGGGATGTTTTTGCAGAAGAAGATTTTCTTTCTAGTTCCGTCACAGACCGGCCTGAACAGTCAACATCTTCAAATGGTACTGTCTAATCTCTAGTTTCAGATTCCTGCACAAATGACAAACATGGGGATTCTAATTCGAATCTTGATACTGTGATAACAACATTTACTATTGACCATGATTCTAAAGCAACCGTCTTGACAACAAAATCGTTTTCAAGTCCTCAAGAGTTTCGAGGCTACCCCAAAGCTGGTCCAAGAAAACGAGTGCAGAACAGAAAACGCGGAAGAAGTTTCATTCCAACAGATACTCCAGAAAAAATTGAACTTCAAACAAAGAACGCCGAAAAACGCAAAGCTAGAGCTAAGACAGTAAAAAAAAAACGATTTATCGAATACGAAAATAGTTCTTCATGTGACTAAGCAGAATCCCTGAACAGCTCATCTGAATATGATGTCGACCTTGATGCTCCAATAACAGGATTCGAAGAACTGGTTAGATATGCAGTCATTGATGACTATGTTCTTATAAAGTTCGCAAGCAAAAAGTCAGTAAAATATTTTGTTGGCAAAATTTTGACTAACCTTTCCGATGATTTCGAATATGAGATCAATTATCTGAGAAGAAAAAATAAATCGAACAAGTTCTTTTATCCAAATGTTCCTGAAGTTGCTAGTGTTTTATCGCCAGACAGTGATGATTTTACCTGTACCAGTGTTCTATGGAAAAACAAAGAGGAAAAATAATTGTGTTCAGTTCGAAGTGAATTTTGGCGCACTACATGTTCAATGAACGATGTCTCGTCGTGGACCACTGTGTGTATCAGTGTGGACCACCGTGGGACACAGTAAGACACTTTGCAACGCCAAAAAGATTTTTTTTGCGACTTATGTTTTCAAGTTCAAATATATTTCTGTTGTGTATTTTTGTAAAATAAAGACCAATTTACAGGATTATTTGTTTGTTTTCAATATAAATACAATAAGTTGTGAAAAAATCTCCAATGACTAAAAACCGTCTTACTGTGGACCACTCTCCCCTACTTACAAATACGTAAGAGGAAGAGTAAAAATACCAGGGGAAAGATCGAAATAATTTAATTGGAAAAGAGGTATTAAACAAGGAGATACTCTTAGCCCTTTGCTATTCATATTCGTAATGAACGAGTTGATAAGAAATACTTGAGTAAGAACCAATCAACTACAGACAATAATAGGATACCACAAATTACAACAGCTAACAATAGAATCCGTAATGTATATGGGCAACATAGTACTAATAGCAGATTCCGCGAATAAAATGCAGAAACTAATGGATACATGAGTAGAACAAATAGAAGAGCTAAAAAGGAAATGAACGAGGAAAAAGCAAATGTAACAATTTAGAATTGGAAATAGTTACGAATACCTGATAAGTATAATTACTAACGACGAAAAGATAGACTGGGAAATAACAAATAGAGAAAAAAAATCAAACAAGTTATAATATGCGTTAGCTCTATTACCGAGAGAAAGAGAAATTGCATGAAATACAAATATATAAACATATAACACAATAGTGATACTGACTGTGCTCTATGCAAATGAAAACTGGACAATTTTGGAAAAACATAAGAGCAGGAAAAATGCAATGAAGATGTGCCATCTAAGCAGGATAGTTGGAAATACGAAAACGGATGAATTAAGCAACGAGCCTATCAAGAGAATGACCAACCAAGAACCAATAATGAATGAAACACCAAAGGGACAGATAAACTGTTATGGGCATTTGATGAGATTACAAATTAACATAATTACAAGAAAAGTCCATGAAACAAAGCAGATAGTAAAAAGAAAAAGAGGCAGACTAAGAAAAAAATGAATGAAGCAAGTTGTAGAGGCGAAAAAAGTTACAACAAAAATCACTCGAGAAATGGAAGAGATAGGTGAATATAAATAAAAATAGCTATCCCAAATCCGACACCATAAGGATAAAAGAAAGGGGAGAAAGAAAGACTTTTAACACCTAATATATCAAAAACTACTAACTTTAGAAAAATAACGATCCATATTAACGTTTGTAGAATTGCATTGTCTATTTAATTTCGACAGAACAAATATAGATTTCTATTAAAAAACTATCGAATGACGTCATTACGACGTGATGGTGACGTCATCACAGTTACTATTATCCAAAATAAAAGCAAAACTAAATTTCAAAATCGACCTGTCTAGGTATTTGTTTTTAATATATCGCACTAATAATCCAATGATGTCGCAACTCAAAATGTATCGAAATTGACATAACACTATATTCACACGTAAAATTCAATTCCCTACAAGTCAATAAAACTGTCGTTTTAATAGTGCAATAAATAAATAAGATATGGCGCCATAAGACGGTATTCATGACTGACCAACTGTCGTCACCCCCCTCACAACATGGCATCATCTTTATTGCGACCAACAGTGATCGGGAACGCATGTTTTGCGTTGCTCATCATTTAGAGTTTTCACGTTATTGCTGAATCAGGTATGGAATTTTCATAGATATATTTCGAGTTATTACATTCTTGTTGATTTGAACTTAACCATAACATTGTTGTTTTTCTAGTTACTACACTATTACTGATTTACACCAGCACCTTTTAAATTTTACTAACGACACTATTATTGGTTCAGTTCATTATTTTTGACATGCTACATTATTGTTCAATCATCATTTTAAATCATTTTTGTTATTGTTTGTAAAACATTTCTTAATCATTATCTATTTGTCGATAACCGGATAGTAATAACTTATCTAAAATATGTAGAAGTGTCATTAAGAAATCTTACCAACTATTTTATTTTATAAATTTAGAGTTAATACACTCTTTGTGATAGTCTTGCATCAATAACCTCTATATTTAATCTAATAATATTGTTGACATTCCTCAGTATTGTTGCTAGGGCAACAAATACTGAGGATTGCCAGATGGAAATCTCTTTACCGTCATTATTATCACTGGAGAATACAAATAATGAACCTGGTGCCCAAATAGAAAACAGTGACTTTGCGAAAGTACAACCACCACGAACAAATTGACGTAAACAGTGAAAAAGAGAATGAGATTGGGAGTTATACTCTGTAATATATAGAAAAAATTATACAGGCTAATCCTGGTAGAGAACTGGACTTTATTTTTCGTAAAATCTGGTCCAGTGTATGTCCCACTATATTCAGACGGCCAAAAAGACAGCAAACTGTATAACGTGACTGAAATGACTAATGAAAATTTTTACAATCTGAAAATACTTCAAGAATAGTGAGGTAACAATTTTAATGATAATGAGGAGACAGACAAAATAAGATGGCATGAGATTAAGGTGTTTGGTGTTGAAAACGGACCTCAATTTACTTTCTTTTATAAGAACTCTCACGAAGAAGAATATTACCAAAAACATTTTCGCACGTAGTTTACGACGAACTGAAAACCAGACTTCGTTACTTGCTAATGGTTTGACACAAGAGTACACAAGCAAGATACCTTTAACTCAAAATAAGAAAAGGGACTTAAAGTAATTACTTGACAAAAATGTAACAAGTCGAAAGAAAATGTAAAAAAGTATTTTTGAAGTGTGTATATTTTGTGTGTGGATAAAAATATACACACTTCAAAAATACTTTTTTACATTTTCTTTCGACTTGTCATAAGTGTGTACAAAAAAAATATCAGTCTTTTGAAAAATGTAACACCCAGGAGTTACTACAAGGCTTTGACCGATTAAACATTAAGATTGTATTTTATTGTAATCAGTAATGATCTATTTTTAGACTGATTCAAACTAAGTTTAAATAATTTGTATTTTTTAGATATACCTTAAATATGATTATATTTTATGTTTTTGTTTTGGAACGTTTATTATGTTAAATATAGAGATTAAGTACAAAATGTTCAAGAACACTGTATTTAGTTATCTTTAACTGATTTTGTATGATTATAATATAAACGTAATTAAAAACAGTCTTGATCTATTTATTAATATCAAAAACAACAGTTCTCGGAAATTGTTAACGTGTAATGCAATCTCTTTAGCTCCAATGTTAACAAATACCAAGAATCAGTTACCAAAATTGTTGTTAAGTCCAAAAAATAACGTAAACCGCAGAACAAATAATAGTCAATTAGATTGTAGTAACACAAAATATTTCATAAATAGTGTCATAACTAAAAATAATATTTCATTTCGAACATTTTGCAATACAGTGTTAACTCAAAATTTTTAAATAACTTCACTGTCAGTATTATTATTTAACTAAAAGTACAATGAAACTTCCTTGAATATTAATTAGAAACATACTTGCTTAGCTATTTTTTACCTGCAATAGGAAATAAAAAATTGGTTTTTCGTTTTTTGACTTACGACATTATTGTATTATTAGTGCAATATGTTACTATATATTAAGTTAGCTAATATATGCTACATTTCTGAAATATTGGGAGTGGTTCGTTTTCAAACGAACGGAGTGTATACGCTACGTTTTAAGGAAAAAAAAAACGAACAACATGTAAACATTTATTTTACATTTATTTTTACATAACCATGTATTAAAAAAAACTACAAAATAAAACCTAGCTATGCTTATATCTTTACATCTAATGAAATGTCTAATACCCTGCAAATGATATTGTCAGTCATATTCAAGTTAGGGCTCGGTTTTTGAAAATGACTGACAATTAATTGTAACGCATGCGATAGTGCCTATAAATAAACAACAATATAGAGTTTAAATAAGTTAACAGCTGGTAATATACATGATAAACTACGTAATAGACAAGTGGATATGGTTGCAATCGTTCAGGTTTTTTATATAAAAATACTAGGTGATTATTAAAATTACAAAAAAAAATGTATATAGTGTTGTTGATCTTCATTATAAAACGTGAAGGCTTCTCTTAAAGTGTAACTGTTTTCACTTAAAAATTATTTTAATGTGAATTTTGAATCTACTTTACAATTAAGTGTATATACTCTCTATCCTCTTTATTCTTTTCTATCTTTCAGTTTCATATTTGCCTACAGTAAGTCAGTAACATATCAAGAATACATCATTTATATTTTTTAAATAATATACATATAAAATCAGAATTTGGTGTTTATTAAGAGTAAACTAAATGTAAGACCAAATATTTACCATGTCGGGATAGTATTATGAGGTTTTGTTTCTGGTTTTCCCTTAGGATTTACTATGGAATCACTAACAGGAGAATTTTACTGTCATCATGGCATGTGGTAGTATTTTAACGACGAATCACATGTTATGATTTTTTCTGAGGAATATTCTCAACTTAAAGTTGATTTTATATAATCCAATGAATTATCTTACAATAAAGTCGTCCCAGAATCGTAAGTCAGCAATATTGGCGATATCATTTAAAAGTCATCTACTTTAAAATGTATAATATATATGTCTGAATTGTCAATATAAATGAGTCTATATTTATATATTACCAAATTATTAATTTTTGTTTAATTTTCGATTTGAATACGTTGACTTAATGTTTTTTACGTGTAGCATTTAAATTAGTGTGTTTTACTTGTATAATTTTGCTATGAAAGTATGACTTACGTGTATTTTTTTTATTTACTTACTCTCATACGATTATTGCAGGCTTCGTTTACATTGTAAATAATACAATAACTTTTGCTTATATAAGTTTTTACTTTTTTCATGTATATTTTCACATAACAAAAACATTATTAAAAAAAAACAGGTATAACAAAACAAAACGTGTATAACAAAAAAAAAATATGCTTCTAATTTTCAGTCTTCTTCGTCAGAGTCCTTTTCAGCTGACTCCGCTGTTTGGTCTCGAACAGAAGAAGAACTTGGTAGATTTTTGAACCAGGTATGGAGCGCTTGCGGAACTTTATTTTTTTCACAGAGATTTATCAAATATTTTTTCTTTGCATCCGAAATTGGAAGCTGTTTAGAATATAATTGAGAAATAACCAAATTTTCATTATTATTATCCTCTGTGACTGTTCTGTTAGAAACACGACGTACAAAACTAACGTTAATATTTTCATATTTATCGTGAAAATTATACTTGTACTGTAGAATGTTAGGAAACTGTTTCTCATACTTAAAATACTTTACCTTTAACCAGTTGACCGTTTGCCCTTTTTGATCCTCTTTCTTATTAACAATAGTATATTGTGCAAGTTTTTTCAAATCTAAGAATTCGTTATAATTAACTTCACGAGTATCATAGGAAGATTTTTTATTCCCATTGTTGCCCATTCTGGCCATTTTAAAGACATTTTCATATTCGTGAACACTAAAAATCTCCACATTTTTTTTGGCACTTTCAATAGCGCTATGCATGGAATCTACTTCCATATAGGAGTGTCCACTTTCCATGAACTTTTGCTCAATTATCCGAAGACTCGGATGGTTTTTAACAATATGTAAAAGCAGAGCAGATACTTAAATATTTCTGTTCTGTCCTCCACACGTATCTGAAAAAATCGTTAGATGTTCTATATCAGATAATGAATTAATGTACATTCCTAGGCAAGTACCAATTTCACAGCTTCCACTCTTACCATTGACTTCGGTCCAAAAATAACAGAATGCCTCATTTGTTGGAGCAGATTCCTAAATTGTAAAATTATAGAGGTTCAGCTTTCTAAGATAATACAAGAGACTTACTTGCGATGATGAAATTTGTAAAACGCTTTGCATATCACATGTAATTGATTTAAATTTTTTATTCTTTTTCGATACTTTTTGTCTGAATTTTTTTCTTTCATTGCAGCCTCTTTTCTGTCTAAACGACTCCTAAAATTAAGCTCCATCGCTTCTTTTTCTTGTTGCGATGCTTTTGTGTATTCCTTACAGGTCAAACATTGGTCTTTCTTAGGTTTGAAAAATGATATATTAAATTCCTTGCAAAAGATTCGACGCAGAAAAACTGCACAGATGTTGTATTGAACCCAGATTTACAGATGTAAAGGAGAGCATATCTGGATTCATTTCTCATAATATGTCCGAAGAATTGTAACTTTCGAGATTTGATGGTGGTCAGTACTTCTCGTACTTCTTCTCGTACTTCTCGGTGGTCAGTACTTAGACAGGATGAACCAACAAAAGGAGGTCGTATTGAGTGTTAAAATGAGGAAACTACATAACCTGGGACATATTACACGTGGGAATAAATATCAACTGTTACCACTAATTATGCAAGGAAAGATTGAAGGTAGGCGCAGCATAGGTAGGAGAAGAATGTCATGGTTGAGAAACCTCAGGGAGTGGTTTGCTTGCACTTCCATACAATTGTTCCGAGCGGCAGCCTCCAGGGTCAAAATTGCCATGATGATAGCCAACCTTCGTAGCGGAGATGGCACGTGAAGAAGAATAAGTACTTCTCGGTTCTTATTCATTCCTTATTTGTGACTTGATCAGTACACGGGATCTTAAGTATTCTCCGATATAGCCACATCTCAAATGCTTCCAGTTTTCTGCACATATCTTCGTTCAAGATCCACGATTCAACACCATAAAAAAGGACAGAGAAGACGTAGCATCGCAGCATTCTTAATTTTGTATCAAGAGAGAGGTTGTGACTTTTGACGAAGGCCCCATCCAATTGAAGATGGATCTAGTTTTTCCGATGCGTGCTCTAATCTCATGGTTGTTAGCCCATTCTTCATTTATTATGGTGCCGAGGTAGTTGTAGTGCGTCACTCTTTCTACAGGAGATTGGTTGACGTAGAGTTGACCTTCTGTTATCCTTTTCTTGCTAATTATCATAAGATTTCTCTTCTTAACGTTTATATTGAGTCCATATTGTTGACTATAATACGTGATTTTGTTCATAAGAACTTGTAGGTCTTCTAAGTTGTCCGCAAATACCATGGTGTTATCTGCATATCTGATGTTGTTTAGCCGGTAACCATTTAGTAGAATACATTTTTCAGTTTCGTGCAAAGCTTGGACAAATATTCTTTCAGAATACAGATTGAAGATTAATGGAGACCAAATACAGCCTTGCCTCACTCCACGCATAATTTTAACATAGTCAGTGTGTTCACCTTCAACTCTCACAACAGTGTGAGATTTTCTGTCTGATTCCAGTAAAGGTTTCCAATTATTTTCAGATCTTGGTTGTTACTTCCTGCTTCTTTTATGTGTCCATGTGTTTATGGTCAACAAATCCAGATACAACAACTAGTTTACACTACGCCAGCTAATATTGGCCGACTATATTGATTTTTATCTTCGCTTGACCAAGAAATAAATATTTGATCCTTATTTTCTCTCTTCGTGAAGTTCGCAAGAAGGGTTGTATCTTTTGCAAATCTCTGATTAATTTTTGGGTCATTTATTTTTCAAGCGCCCTCCTCATAATATGTTCTTTGAATATTTTAAAAAGTTTTGGAGACAATATACATCCTTACCTGATATATTACTTTAAGAAGAATTCATTTGAAAGTGTGTCAAGCACTTTTACTGACACAATCATGTGTTTGTATAGCTAATTTACAAGGAAAATCAGGTGTCGAGTTGTATCCCCTTCTCCTAGTACCCGTCATAAATAATGATACTATTTAACTTTGTCGAACGCTTTGCGATAAACTATAAAGTATATATATATATATATATATATATATATATATATATATATATATATATATATATATATATAATGGAATATTGAATTCCTTTGACATTTTAATCATTTATCTTTTGAAAATTTAAAGGCAAAAATTATCGCATCTATGAAAGCTATCTTTTTGTGTATTGTCGTGATTTCATATTGTGTCCACTCAGTGGTCATTGCCTAGAAATTTGATTGTGATGACATGAAGTAATTTTATGCTGGTTTTTTCTGTGGCTTTGAAAATGTCTGCTGTTATCATATCTGGACCTAATATCCCGTTTTCTATGAGTTTATTGAACGCCCATATTACTATGCCTTTAAGTATATAAGGTTCTTCTTCTATTTCATCATAGTTTTGGTGGATTAGTTCCTGGTGTTATGTATCGTTTTATAGATCCTGTCACTACGATCTCCACGTCTTTACTACATCTTGAGTTTTTCGACGGAGCAAGTTTTGGTGATCATGACTCTCATTTGTTTTTCATATATTGTGGTAATATCGTTGTTTGTCAGCCTTGAATCTTTGATTTTTTTTTTCTGTTTTGAAGTTTTTCAGATTAGTTTTTTCGTTTTCTAAGTGTTCACTACTTTGACAAAAATTTCTTTCATTCTCAATTAATAGAAAACTACTAAGTATATATTTAATACTTCGAAATTTGGTGCACATTGCAATAATAGACAGTCAGATTTCCGACGAAGTTCAACCACGATTTTATCCCTTATTCCTTCGAGAATACTGAAAAATGAAATCAAGGAGAGTAAAATATGTGAAAATTGCGTTTTCTGAGAAAATTTGCCTAAAAATTAAATTTTATTTTATGAAGAAAATCTGCTTTTGATGATGATGATGACAGTGTATTTGGCATAAAAACTAGTCCATTTGTCACAGATTTTTGAATTATGTTATACCTATTTATGAATTGAAACTTAATAAGTGATTACATACGAGTTCGTATATTGATTTCTGATTCAGTGACAGTAGTAAACCAGGCAGGTTTATGTTTACTGGAAGTTGCACATTATTTCAACCCGTTTTTCATAAATTGTAGCGTAGATGGCTATATTTTTAATACATCCAAACAGGATATGATTAATATCACGCTGAAAAATATTATTGATTTAGGGGTTTCCTGATTTTATAATGTTTAATCTCGCCTGGTGAGCAAGAACAACACCGTGACCAGTTTTTAATCTTGTGATAATTGCTGCTGATCGTTTGGATATATTATAATAGAATATGTGTAGTAATTCTGTTAGGGATGGTAATGTAGGATGAATCTTGAAATAATGATTATTTGATGTATTCGCCAATATTCTCCATCTGTATTTCCGGTTAAAATTCAATTTTTGATTATAAAATTTGATTACATCTGCTACAGTGTAAATATATTCTTGTATACCTGAATGAGTAGAATTTTCATCAAGCTCGTCTACAGTTATATTACTTTTTATCCCGGTATGACTTTTTACACAAATAAATGTTACATCTGTGTTGTGCACTTTTTGTTTAATGTCACATATTAACTGACATGTCTTTTCGTCACATGTTTCATCACAAGTCTAACTTGTTAAGAACAGGCTTAGAGTCTGAGTTACTGCTTCACCAGTGTAAATAGAGCAATACGAAGGACCTAAGTTTTATTTTAAATGATTTGTTATTGGAAGGAATGTACACTACAAACCCTTGTGTTAATTAGTTTTCACTTAGTATATTCACTTAATATAGAGTTCAACAACCTGTTATTTCTACAAGGAAACTAAATTCCTGTAGTTGGTTATATTCCATGTATAACAAAAAAAAATATTTAAAAATTCCTTTATAAAAGGTATAATAATAAAAACTCTATCGGGCTACATCAGAGAACGTTTTCGGAATAACTATTCCATCATCAGTGCTATCTGGATGTACAGTTGCGGTCACGGAATAGTTTACACCTTACTTTTTATATTGTAATACTGTAAAATTGCAGTGTCGTACGGATTTGATAAATGTCAAAGTCAAAAAATTTCAAAACGTCAATGCTTTCGCGAGTGTTCAACAATAAAATAAAAGTATATTAAACTCTTCCAAAATGGTTAGAATACATTTGAATTATGCGCAAAAAGCAAGAGCAATTGCCAAACTCGAAGAAGGTTGGTCACTAAGGCAAGTTGCTGCTGATTTGAACGTGAGTCATATGTGCATATGGAAGATTAAACAAAGATGGGATAATTTTCACTCTATAGCACGGTTGGGCGGTTCAGGAGGGCAGAAGATTTCCACAGATCAACAGGATGAGATGTTAGTAGATTATTTGAGAGAATCTCCTTTTGCCACAGCTCAAAAGGCAAGAGAAGAGGCAGCGTTTCCAGGCAGTATTCGCACTGCACGTCGAAGAATTAAAGCAAGTGGACTGCTAAATTGTGTAGCTGCACGGAAACCTTTTTTGACTGAGGATCACAAGAGGAGACGAGTTGAATTTTGTAATGAATTTATAAACCGCGATGAGAATTTTTGGTCTAGGGTTGTATTTTCCGATGAAAAAGTATTTCAGTCGTATAATAATGGTCGAATAAGAGTTTATAGGCCGAGAAATCATAGGTATGATGAACAGTATACGCATCATTTAAGAAATAGTGGAGGATTCTCTGTCAACGTATGGGGATGGATAAGTGCCGAAGGCCCGGGCGTTTGTTATCATGTAGAGGAGAAGTTAACAGGATTATATTACAAACATATTATTGAGCACACAATGTTGCCATCGGTGATCCAGAGATTCCCCAACAACGACTTTATCTTCCAACATGACAATTGCCCGGTGCATACGAGTAGAATTGTTCGAGAATGGCTAGAAGAAACTGATGTTAATGTTCTTCCGTGGCCTTCCCGTAGTGCAGACTTTAACCCCGTCGAAAATGTGTGGGCAGAGTTAACAAAGAAACTAAATGAAAGAAACCTTAGACCACGGAATAGAATTGAATTATGGGAAGCAATTGAGCAGGCATGGGAAGAGCTTGTTAACTATAACATGAGGGGATTGGTGCTATCTATGAACAGAAGACTGCAAAATTGTATTGACAAGAATGGGGCTTCCACCAAATATTAATTATTATTTATCATTGTTTATCGTTATTTAATATAAAATAGATTTAAAATAAAATGCATATTAAAAAAAAAGACTTCTTTATTTTCGTTATTAAGATCATAATCCATTTTATTCAAAAAACTGTTTTCTATATTTTTCATTTTGTAAAATATTTTGATATTTTAATTTTAATCTACCTATTCTAGCTAGTACACCACTGGCAACGTCACTTTGACGTAAAAGGTGCGTTTAAACGAAGTAAAAATTTAAAAAATGGGCTCCTAGATACGTGAACCTGTAAACTATTCCGTGACCGCAACTGTACATGTTTAGAGCCACTAAATACATGGGTAAAAACCATTTAAATGTTATATGATTAACTTTGAAATACATTTTTGATAATTAAAAATTGCGATGTTTAAGTTACAATCGGAATTAATTACATTAATTAACATAACGTAAGACTCCACTGAGGTTGCTTGTCATAAGACGAAGTGTCTGTGAGGACTTGTTGATAGCAACTTGTCAAGTTCTTTTTATTGTACCAAGGTTGGTCTTACAAATTCCTCATTTCGGTACTTCAGTTCTATGTTGTTACTAGTTTCCTCTTTCAGCAATTTTTGAAAGTGTCTTACCCATCGCATCAGGATATCCTATTTGTTGGTTAGTAAACTGCTATCCTTATTATTATAGAGGTTAATTCTCGGCTTGAATCCTTTTATAATAAGGTTTATTTGGTAATAGAACTTTCTTGTTTCTCCTTTAGTCTAGTGGCTTTCGCGTCGTGCTAATATATCGGTTTCTGATTCTCGTTTTTTTGTGTATGCCTTTCTTCTCTATCCTTAAGTTTTTGTACTTATATATTTTTGTCCTAGTTTTTTGTTGTTATACTCCATTCCACGAATATACGACTGTTTTAAATTCGAACTCCACGAGGAAACTAAGTTCCTGTAGCTGGCTGTATACCATATATCACAAAAAATTTGTTTAAAATCCTTTATAAAAGATATATAAAAATGCCCCAAACGGGCTATCACAAACACATTGCAAAACGTTTTCGGATTAATCAATCCATCATCACTGCAAACGGTTGTACATGCTAGTAGCCACCAAAATATGTAGGTCAAAACCCTTTAAATGTTTGAAATTTGTAGTTGTTTTACATTATTAGTAGTTATAATTTGTGATGTTTAAGTTACCGTTGGATAGGTAACATGGCGGCGTATGACTCTGAGAGATTCTGAGAGTCATACGCCGCCATGTTACCTATCCAACGGTAACTTAAACATCACAAATTATAACTACTAATTATGTAAAACAACTACAAATTTAAAACATTTAAAGGGTTTTGACCCACATATTTTGGTGGCTACTAGCATGTACAACCGTTTCCACTGATGATGGATTGATTAATCCGAAAACGTTTTGCAATGTGTTTGTGATAGCCCATCACAGGATTTTAAACCATTTTTTGTTTTAAATTTGGTTTAAGGTCTCTATTTGAATGGTCCAATGTGCTGAATTGTACAATATATGCATAGATATAAATTCTCCCTATTTTTAAAATACTGTTATGACTTAAAATTTAAATATGAAGTCATGATATAAATATAGAGTTGATAGTTTATAGAATAGTTGTAATTCAGATTTTGAAGTATAATTACTATCATTGATTTTAGTATTGTAAACAAGTTGGTTTTTGAATTAAGTGATTTAAACGAAGTGTAACAATACTTAGGTGGTTAAATAGTGTAATTTATTTAGTCGAATATTCAATTAGTGTTAAGAAAACAAAAAAAAACTTACTTATTCTCTTATTCTCCTAATCTCCTAAAACTATGATCAACCATCAGATTCACAGAACTTCACCATAGGAAAGTACCTACATTAAATACAAAGTTGTCTACATCTAAAACACGTCTCGGCGTTTTTGGCTTCAATAAACAAATACACTACACTAAACTCTCTCTTAACGGCACCTTTCTTCATCGGACACCTCTATACGGACAGTTTTTAAAACTAAAATCAGTCGGCGATATATGAAACTGTATATAAATGTTCGTTACTTTTTAATATCTGTAACGACTCGGTACTTCAACTATCAATAGCCGGTATGTTATACCCGTTACTTTCGGAACTTTTAAGAGTACCTACATCCACTCAAATCAAACAAATATTTAAAACTAACAAAGTGAAATTATAGATCCTTTTTCTGGTTTCCAAACCATCGTTCTGCCAATTTCTTTTCATTTATATTAAAAGTATATTTCTTTTTATTACAGTTGTAGTACCTAATATAGTAATAAAAAGTGTGATATCAAAGGAACCCGGCACGCCTCTTTGGTGTTTACATTTCACGGAAACCCAACCCAAATGTCTTATGAACACATTTTGGCTTCATAGAACTCATTGTATTTATTTGTAGGACCGTTTGCGTAAAAATTTTTGATATTTTCGGATTAAATTTCACAATAAATTTTGCGTCTATCTAAACATATATTAACTGAAATAATTTTAGTGTGTCAAACTAACAGTAAATCCATTTTATTGGAATACTGTTTAGACCAATTTACTTTCATACTTCTACTTGCACAGTAAAATATTCGTTGTCGTAATAATTCAAAACAGTCTATATTCGTGGAATAACCTATACATGATTCAAAATGCCTATTTCTATCTATTATTTTTTTGCCATCTTGGTCGAACCGATCAATTTTCTCTTTCGGCTGCTACTTTCAACGCATCCTTGCAGTTTTCTACATTTTCCACATTCTTATAGAGGTTAATTCTCGGCTTGAATCCTTTTATAATAAGTTTATTTGGTAATTGAATTTTCTTGTTTCTCCTTTAGTTTAGTGGCTTTCGCGTCGTGCTAATATATCAGTTTCTGATTTTCGTTTTTTTTGTGTATGCGTTTCTTCTCTCTCCTTAAGTTTTTGGACCTATATACTTTTATCCTAGTTCTTCGATGTTACATGGTCCAAAATGTCTTATTCTATCTATTATTTTTTTGCCGTCTTGGTTGAAACAGTCGTTTTTCTCTTTCGGCTTCTACTTTCAACGCCTCCTTACAGTTTTCCACATTTCCTTGCTTGACTGGTCTACTGTCCGGGTTTGTTCTAGAATATATTTAAAACTATTTCTCTATGTTTTCATTATTGAGCATATGTAAATTGTATTTTATTTGTCTAGTGTTTCTTTCTTTTTTGGCGTTGGAAATTCTTTGTCGAACTTGGCTCCTACCATAAAGTGATCTGAGTTAATATTTGCACCTCTGTAACTTAAGACGTCCAAAGCTTTCCTACAGTCCAGTCCAGTTCGAATAATCGTTATTCTTTTAAGGAACTCTACATTTGTGACTCGGTCAGTCCATGGGATCTTAAGTATTCTCCGATATAGATACATCACAAATGATTACAATATTCTGCATATATCTCCGTTTAAAGTTCACGATTCAATACACCATAAAAAATAGAGAAGACGTAGCATCGCAGCGTCCTTACTTTTATACTAAAGCCTCCATCCAGTTGAAGGTAGATCTAGCTTTCCCAATGCGGGCTCTTATCTTCTGATTGTTGATCCATTCTTCATTTATTATGGTACTAAGGTAGTTCTAATGTTTATGTTATCTTTTCTTGCTAATTAGCATGAGATTTGTCTTCTTTACGTTTATGTTAAACCTATATTGTTTATTGCAATAGGTAATTTTGTGAAGAAATATGGAACAAAGTAAAGCATTGCTTCATGCGATAGCATTTGTTTGTAGGATTGCTTTTAAACCCAATTTTATATTGGTTTTCGGTAACGCCATTTTTATGTATTTAGTTAGCTTCCCGAATATATCAGTATGCGTTCGCTACAGATTATTTTCGTATAAATAAATTATCAGTTTGCTTCAAATTAACAAAGGGTAGTTACAAATTTGACTATTGTTCGTATTCAAATTTTCATAATATATTTTTCATAGTAATGGTGAGACAACTTATCCTTGTCTTATCCTTTATTTTATACCAAGATATTTAGGTATTCCGTGGTTTATTATTTTACGTAAAAATGTTCGAGACAGTTACTTAAATTTTCGGATAAAACCAACTAATTAGAATGTGTTATTGAAAATATAATGTAAAATTAAATATAAAATTAATATTGATGTTGTGAAATACATTTTATTAAAACGAATTATTCTATAAAGAATATAAATACCTGAACTATTGCAGCCATTTTCATATATCCTACCATTCAAATATATTACCTATTTATATACAGAGTCAATAAGAACATACAAATATACATTTTGTACAAAATATTATTAAAGTCCATTTTCTAAGCGTCATCTTTTACAATTGAGTGTGCTGTATTATCTTACAGGACAGTTTCGTTAGTGCATGTCCTGGGTCCGTTGACTATGGAATACTTTGAAGAACCGTTACGAGCATTAGCTGCGTCTTTGATGAACAGTTCTTTGAAAGTTTCCCTGAACTGCCTAGACATGCCGCAATAAATAGCGAAATTAATGGGGTAACTCAGGATTATAAAGAAGTTTGTGAACAATATCAAGGTATTTGCCACTTCATAGTCAAGAAACTCGCAAAGAGTACTTGAAATAATATGCAGGATGGTAACCACCACCAGAGGTATCTCTACTACCAGAAAAACAGTTACTACTACTATTAGCATTAGAGTTGTACAATTAGAATCTCTTAGTTTTTTGCATTCATTTTTCTGACCCTTTTTCGATGACAACAAGATATCTCTACGTTTTTGGGCTTCTCTTAAAGCTCTAAATAGCAGCAGATTGAGAATGACAAGGGAAATACATGGAAGGAGATGAACAAATAGTATTCGAAACATAAAATATGTAACGAAATAAGCGTCTTCATTAAGATATTCGATGACCCATTCGGCACGTCTTCTTATGCAGATTGGAGTTGTCGTGTTTTCCCATGGGATATCAATCTACAAGAAAAAAATATATTACCTATAAAATAAGTGCATTTTTAAAGTACAGAACTATATAAAATATAAAGTATAGAAAATGTAACGAGATTATTCAATGGCGTAACAAAATTTTCCTACGATGGCAGCAAGTACTAAGACGTGTACCGGGTGGTCGAATAAGCCGATCTCTCGGCTTATTGGACCACCCGGTAAATGATTTTAGATGTCCCCAAAAATAAAAGTTCCCTAAAATTGCATTCTGACGTTCTGGGTAGTCACAGAACGTGTCCATTTCTACCGATCCAACGACAAGGATAAGTGATGTCGAGGAAATTTTTAGTATGTCTCGTAAAATGTGCTGGAGCCGCGTCATGAAGAAACCACATTTCAGAGCGTATTTGTAATGGAACGTATTCAAGAAGTATCGATAGAACATGCTCCAAAAATTTAAATAGGTTTTTCATTAAATCTTCCAGGAAGTTCATACGGTCTGATCAGATGATTGCCAATAATCTCAGCCCATAAATTTATACTAAATTGTTTTTGAAAATTTGTCCTATGCATAGCATACGATTCCACACGTGACAATTGTAAAAATTAAACATAGCATTTCTCGTAAAACAAGCTTTATCTGCACACAACACTTTTCTTGGAAATTCGGGTTCTCTGGCGATTTTGTTTTGAAATCATCTACAAAATCCTAATTTTCGAGGTAAATCGCCTTGGTGTAAATTTTGCACTCGTTGTCCAAAATCACATCTTCTGCATTTAGTCTACGATTACTTCGTGTTCTACCGCTAGTTTTTTTAGATGCCAAACAACCCTTATCAAATAACTTTTGGGAGACGTTCACAAAACTTTGGGCATTAGGATTGTCGTCATTCGGGATAACGTTCAACATAAATTTTAACAGCCCTATTACTGTCACAGTGAGCTTCACCATACGTAATTAACATTATGATTAAATTGTGATTAAATTTTTATTAAAATGTGATTAAATTTAATACATTTTTTTTTTGAAAACGGTTTATTTTATAAAAAAATGTTTTAAGAGTTTTAGTTTTAAATGCTACTCGCACTATTTTCCGGGACACTCTGTATATATTAAAAAAATAGATATTAAGATAAAGAAAATTAAAGTAATTTATTTAACGAAAAGAAGTACAAAACTAAGAAGTAATATATATTATTGATGTTATTCACAAAAATTATGAGGTTTTTATTTAAAACTTAATCTAAATCGCTAATTTAGTCAGTACAATGAATAAAAGTGTACATTTTACTGTTTTCCCCACATTTAATGTGAGCCTTTTTTTATATGTCATACACTGTATCCAGTCTTGAACTAGATTTCGAGTAAGGCTCCAAACACGTGAGACACAATGTATCATCCTCTTCTTTAGACTCAGATTCAACCTTGATCATTTCCTTTAAAATTAATTTTTGTTTCATCTTCTTCTCCTTTGCACCAGTCTTGGATCATTTTATTTAACCTTTTTTTTTACTTTTTTTTATTGCAGCATTTTTTTGGTTTCTTTTTCATCAGCTTCTTTCCCTAATTTAGTACTTGTAAGAACCTTATATTTCAAGGTTTCTTTCCCTTTTTTATTATTTTTCGTCTCCAGCTATTAAATATGGACGAATTTGTTGAGGACTCACCGTGAACAGGAGTGAAGAAACAGTCTTACTCGTAGAAGACGTAGAATGGTGCTCATGTAACTGTATATTATCAATGGTGCTAGTCCCAGCCTGGTAGTTTTGACAGCGCGTTTTAAAAAGTCATGTAACTCTGTAACTAACTAGCAACAATGATAATATAGATTACAGGAACTTGACAAGAAGTCAGCATCAGTAAACACATCTTTGTTGTAGGGCGCGATTTCTGTGACTTGAAATTCAGAAATAATATTCGTAGGATTTATTGCTTTGGACAGTGCCGATTTCACGCCAGGAATATCCAGAAATTCAGTTCCCGCAAATGCAATAAATTTAGGATCATTAGCTTAATGAGTCATTTACTAAAAATATTCTTAAAAGATCATACAAAATCGAATTTATAAAAAATGTGAAATAGATATAAGTAACTTTTAGTTCAGATTTAGAAAGAGTGGCATTGGGAACAGAAAAGGCACTCTTTGCGACTCAAACACTCATCCTAAAATACCTCACCTACCAGAAAAAAGTATATATCTGTTTTATTGACTAACAGAAGGCTTTTGATAGGGTACAGCATGGAAAATTGTTGTATGAACTACAGAAAAATAAGCTTAGATGAAAAAGATCTTCGCATAATTCAAAACCTTTATTGAAAACAAGAAGCAACTTTACTATATTATTCCAACTATACCACTAAAAGCGTCCGTATACAAAGAGGTGTCCGACAAGGCTGTGTCCTGTCTCAATTGCTCTTTAACTTGTGCTCTGAATGCATATTCAAACAAGAACTTGACGGCGTCTAAATTGGTATAAAAACGATAAATATAATATTAATATCAAGTATACATACGACACTGTTCTAATAGCAAAAAAAATAGAAGACTTACAAAATATACTAGAACGAGTTAATAATGCAAGTGAAGTAATGGGACTGACAATAAATCTTCAACAAACTAAAACTAAAGTAATGGTTAAGTTGAAATGTAGCTTTATCACGGAATACTCAGAATATCAGGGACAAAACACATTACAAATCGAACAGTAATAAATACCATAAATAGAGAGTTAGAACTTATAACATTGACTAAGAAAAGAAAGACCTCGTACCTATTCAACATAATAAGAAATAACAAATATAACGTGCTACAATTAATAGCAGTAGGCAGAAGAGCTATGTCATGGTTTCGTAATATAAGAACTTGGCCAGGCATGAACGTTCAAGAATTATTAAGAGTGGTGCAGAATATAGAAAATTTTGATATAGTGATTGCAAACCTCCAGTAATGGAGTACACCAGAAGAATAAGGAATATCGTAAATTGTCATTGTTTTACCTGGATTGATCGTCATCCAAGCAACAACAGAAGCAAAATAATATTTTTTTTTGTTTTTAAAAGGTCCGTAGGTTAATTTGTTAAGGATGGTCTTTAGTAAATCTCAAATGGTCTTAAAAATGTTTAATGATAATGCAGCTTGATGGTCCGTTGTTGATAAGATGGTCTTCATACTCGTGTAAAAAAGAATATCATAGAAACCAAATTTCCTATGGCGCTGACAGCCAAGATCACAGTTATCGTTTGTGCCTTCTTCGTTGACATATCGTACCATACTTGGCGTACCCCTATTTCTGCTACAATTTTATATGGCCTCTCTACTGTTTTCTTCGACATTCGATAATATATCCTTGTTTTGGTTTTCCATATCTTCATATTGGTTTTATTAAAGTTGGTTGCACGACTAAGGCCCGTAGCTTCAGGCTCCCTGACTGAAAGTCGATCGTGTCTTTTCATAAATAATGTGAACCAGTCCTTTGTAGCCATTTTGTGGTTATCCATGTATCAGGTACAGCAATGACATTCTTATTAGAAATATCAAGTTCATAAGCTAATATTTTAATGTTTTCTGGAGTGAGTCCATAATAAATTTTCAATGAATGTATTATGTAAGCTTCAAGTTCAGATTGTAGTTGATATTAGAAAATTTGTCTTAGTTTAGCATATCCCATTGTAATCTTCTGACTGTCGAAGCCCGTTGACAGGGGAAGCAGAAAAAGCTAGATGCTAAGAGCATTTCAGAGAGCTGCTTAATTACGAACCGGATGGAAAATGATGAGAAGCAAGTGGAAATGGTAGGGGAAGTCAACGACACGGCGAAAACAATAGAGACTTACACTGTGGAAGAAATAAAAGAAATCATATATATCATGAAAAAGAATAAAAGTGCAGGCAACAATGTTATTCCTGCAGAACTAACCAAGCATGGAGGTAATCACTTATAACGCAGATAACTAGCCTGCTGACAAAAATCTAGGAGCGAGAGGAAATGCCGCAAATACGGAGAGAGGCAATAGTGTGTCCCATTCATAAAAACAGAGATGTAGGGAGAATGTAACATGTAAGGTCATAAGAAGTAGACTGGAAAGGCACTTAAACGAGCAGGTTGGTAAATACCAGGGAGGATTCAAAAAGGGTAGATTCACCTTAGATCAAATATTCGTGTCAAAAATTATTCAGAGTAGTATGTACGAGTAGCAATTAAAGGTAAAGCTCCTCTTTATAGATTTGAAACAAGCTTACGATTACCGACAATAGAATAAACTACTTAATAAAGTACTCTAAATAGAATAACTACTAAGCGCAAAAAACATCTCTAGAGAGAAAACATTGAGAATATACCGAACAGTGATCAAACTTAAGGTCATATACGGAAGCAAAACATGGGTTATAAATAAAAATCAAGACAATAGGTTGAACATCTGGAAATGGAGATGTTTGGAGGAAACAACCAAATGCAGAAATCGAGAAGCTGGACGGAAAACCAGAAATTAGCCAGACCGTCTGGACAAAGAGACTTAGACGGTTAGGCCATCTTGCGAGAATGGCGTCTTGCTGCTGAGAGGGACAGAGAAGAAGAGAAGAGGACGACGATAAAAGTGACAAGAAGCGAGTAAGGACAACCTACAAACAATCTGGGTAACAAATTAGAGAACTGTGGTCATGAATAGAAGAAAATGCAAGCAAACAGTAAATTTCAAGCCATGAACCTCAAGGGCCTCTTGAGCTATATATAATATAGTATATAGTGTATATATATATATATATATATATATATATATATATATATATATATAACACTGTTTTTGATGGGTTGGAGTCAATAAAAGGGGCTATTTGTTGACTATTTTTTACTCGAGCTTTCAATTGTGATTACAATTTTTATCAAGAGCTTCTAAAAAATACAAAATGTCTTACAAAGTTGAACTAGAAATAAAAAATTTTTTGTTAACTCACCAAATAAAATTAGTTTTTTATATAAAACTACTGCTTACATAATAAATACAAAAAATATTAATAAAAAAATGTCTTATTCTAATAAATGTTTCTCTGAAAAATTTAGATGAAGTTTCTTAAGAAAAAAATTGAAATTATAAACAAAAATAGAATAGCTACAACCAGCCTAAAATGTCATAAATACTAACTTAAAAATTTTTATTTTTGACATATTGTCAAAAATAAAATTTTGTTTAAAAAATTCTTCTTTGTTTAGTAACAAAAAAGAAGAAGATTTATTCACCATTGATAGATGCCCGAAAAAATGTAACAAATACATGGAAAATTCAAAATGTGATATTTTACTGACTGCATAAATTAAATAGAAATTATATAATTATAAATTTTGCTTAAATTTTGAATTTCTGACCTTTTGTTTAAATTATTATCACTTTTGCTAATACAAACCATTTCCAAAAAAGTTCTTTTAAATTTATTACTTTCATTACATAAAATTTTAATATTATCAAAATCCATAATATGGTCTTTGTCTATTACATGCTCTGCCAAAGCACAAGATGGTTTCTTAATCCTACAATCACTCTTGTGAGAAATAATGCGATTAGAGAGATTTCTTCCAGTCTCACCAATATACTCAGCTTCACACTGAGTACAAACAATGCTGTATACTACATTTGTTTGATCTAATTTGTCTATAGGATATTTAGTTTTGGAATATAAAGATGAAATAGTTTTGATGTTCTTTGTTGCTATTTTTATATTGTCAATAACCTTTAATGTTTGTATTAATTTAGGAGTTAATGATGGTATAAAAGGTAGTGAATGATAATATATGTTTTGATTGTTGGATACAGTGTTTTGAGATTTAGCAAAAAATGGTGTTAAGTTATTTATATTTAATAAATTAGAAAAAAGCATCCTATGTAGCATATCAGGAGGATAAGAGTTTTCAATTAAAATATTTTTTAACAAATGAAGATCTTCTTGTAGGTAGTCTGGATGAGAAAATTTTAAAACACGTTCCTTTAATCCTGTTATAAGGTTCATTTTCATTTTATTTGGATGATTAGAGTAATAGCTTATAAATCTATTACTACATATGGGTTTTCTGAACCATCTAGTTTTCAACATATTGTCTGTATTTCTTACAATTCTCATGTCAAGGAATGGTAGAGAATTATCTACCTCTTCCTCAACTGTAAATTGTATATGTTGATTATGATTGTTGAAAATGTTGACTGTTTCAAGAATTTTGTGTTTAGGAAGTGCCAAAACTAGATCATCTACATATCTTTTGATAAATGGAATGAAAAAAGTGCAATTATTGATACAATCACTAATAACATCATCCATGACATAGCTACTTAGAATGGGTGAAAGACTAGATCCCATAGGGCTACCAAAAATTTGTTTATAAAAAACACCATTAAATATAAAAATATTAGAATCAAAAACAAAGTTGATGAGTGTTTTAAAATGTAATAAGTCAATATTAGTATGTTGCGAAATCTCATTCCAATGTTTTTCAACACTACTTATGATTAAATTTAAAGGTAAATTAGTAAAAAGAGATGTTACATCAAAACTAACTAAAACATAATTTTGTGGTAATTGGAAATTATTAATGAAAGAACTAAAATCAAATGAATCTTTTATGTAAAAATTGTTGTTTAAATTATAAGCATTGGTTAAGATGTCAGTGAGGAGCTGTGCTATTGGTCCATTTGGAGGGCATAGAGATGAAACAATTGGTCTCATAGATAAAGTTGGTTTATGTATTTTAGGTAGAGCATAAAACCGTGGTGCAATAGAATTATAAATTTTGAGTTCTTTTGCTTTTTTATTATCAATAAATTTCTTACTGTTTAATTTTGATACCAGACAATTTGCTTTTTGTTGTAAAGTACAAACAGGACTCCTTCTAAGTGTAGTGTAATACTTAGTATCATTTAAGAGTTCTCCAGTTTTTTGTAGGTAATCCTCTTTATACATTACAACAGTTACGTTACCTTTATCGCTTTTGACAATATAAATTTCAGGATGGTTTTTAAGAAAAAGTTTAGTTTGTAAATAGTATTTATTTAAAAAATGATCTTTGACTTCTTTATGTAAAAAGTTTGTAATGACGTTTGTACATTTAGATCTAACAACATCCTTTTGATTATCATTAAGTGGTCTGATTATTGATTCAATATCAGAAAGTAAATTAGGAACTCTAATATCAGATTTGGAAGGACATAAAGAAAATTTAGGTCCTAATGCTAAAAATTTTTTAATTTCAAAAGGAAACTGAATAGATGTTAGATTCTTAAACCATTTTTCTTGAAATTTTATCTTATCGAAAGCTTCTATTTTTAATTTATTGAACTTTGTCTACGATGAAATTCATTAAATGTGTGGAAATTTAAAGTATTATAAGCCTTGGTACGTAATTCATGTAATTTTCTTTCTTTTGGTGAGACTGGAAGAAATCTCTCTAATCGCATTATTTCTCACAAGAGTGATTGTAGAATTAAGAAACCATCTTGTGCTTTGGCAGAGCATGTAATAGACAAAGACCATATTATGGATTTTGATAATATTAAAATTTTATGTAATGAAAGTAATAAATTTAAAAGAACTTTTTTGGAAATGGTTTGTATTAGCAAAAGTGATAATAATTTAAACAAAAGGTCAGAAATTCAAAATTTAAGCAAAATTTATAATTATATAATTTCTATTTAATTTATGCAGTCAGTAAAATATCACATTTTGAATTTTCCATGTATTTGTTACATTTTTCCGGGCATCTATCAATGGTGAATAAATCTTCTTCTTTTTTATTACTAAACAAAGAAGAATTTTTTAAACAAAATTTTATTTTTGACAATATGTCAAAAATAAAAATTTTTAATTTAGGCTGGTTGTAGCTATTCTATTTTTGTTTATAATTTCAATTTTTTTCTTAAGAAACTTCTTCTAAATTTTTCAGAGAAACATTTATTAGAATAAGACATTTTTTTATTAATATTTTTTGTATTTATTATGTAAGCAGTAGTTTTATATGAAAAACTAATTTTATTTGGTGAGTTAACAAAAAAATTTTTTATTTCTAGTTCAACTTTTTAAGACATTGTGTATTTTTTAGAAGCTCTTGATAAAAATTGTAATCACAATTGAAAGCTCGAGTAAAAAATAGTCAACAAATAGCCCCTTTTATTGACTCCAACCCATCAAAAACAGTGTTATATTTTTTCCAAACGAGTCACAAGTACTTCTTTTTTCTTATATATATATATATATATATATATATATATATATATATATATATATATATATATATATATAGTTAGGTATATGTGATTCCGGTAACAATTATCTGTGTTAAACTAAAATTATACAGTCAAATATTATATACGGTATATAAACAAACAAATGCAATTTTTTGCTTCTATAAAGTATCTTTCAATATTATTTTTTGCCTTTAAAATCTCTAACCTATAATTTTCTTTTAATGTTTAAGTTTCTTACTACTTATGTTTGTGAGCTCCTCTTTTAATTTTATTACTGTCAGGGAATTTTCTAATTAGAATTCAGCCTTTTTATAACCTTACATCTGTAAAATATTTCTTAAATTTTCCTTTAACGAACGAGTGTAATATTTTAAATTGATATGATCGGCTTGTTTTTGATATTCAACATAAAAATATATTCTAAAATACAACTGATCGTATTAACATATTGAGCTTCTTCTTGAGTTAAATTATATTTCGTTTTTAATGGCAGTTAGAAAGTTAATTATCCCTTGTTTGAGAAAATTCTCAAAAGTTACGTAGGGTTGAAATTGCCTTTGTATTAGGACTTTCCCAAGCAAAATAACAAAGTGATTCGCCGAGAGCAAGGAAAAAATGTCTTTGGAAATTCCAGTAAAAAAATAATTTTTCGTGTAAAAAGTAAACAAGTATATTTTTTGTATGTATAAAATATGTATTTAGTACTGATTTAAGTAAGGTAAATTCTCAAACCTTTGTATATTTTTGTTTTCATTACATTAATGTTACATTATGTATACCAAGCTTTGTATTGCGGAGCAGTTAACAAAATAAAATACACATATTTGTCAATAATTGTAAAAATGGTTAATAATTAGTCACAAATAGCTCCGGGAAAAGTTTTTTTTTCGTGACACTCGTCTGGCCAGGCAAACGACAGTTATTTTGGCTAGTACTGACGTCTCTACTAAGAAACTGTATGTCTCCTGCACTAGATTCTTAATTATTTATTAACACATTTGAAAACGGTAAATTTTCGAAAGTTGCAAAATAAGTAAAAAATTTGGGTTTTTTATAAATACTAATATATTTTTTTAATAAAGATATTACCTTTATATTACATATAATATTGGGTCTTATGGTGCTTAAAATATGACAAACATTTCAAATCGATAGGTCAAATAGTTTAAAGGTTATTTAATTTTTTTTATCCCAAATTAAATTTTTTTGCAACAATGTAAGTAAAAAAATTATGTAGTTATAGTAATTATAATGGTAGCTTCTGGAATCAGAAGATGTATTTTGTTAATAGTATCTACATAAATAAAATAAAGAAAAATAATTATAAATATTGCAAAATAATTTTTGCCTACAAGAAAACGATTTTTCTATGTTTACAAAGTCTGCATTTTTTACGGATTTTCAAGAAAAAAAATTGAACTAGGACAATTTGGGATGAAGTGATTCCTTTTTTTTTAATTGATAGCAGCTTGGTTTATTCATCTAAGAGGTCATCAGATCAGATTATTAGGGTCATCTGAAAGAACATGCTTTACATTTTTAAGGTGCAAAATGCAAAAAAAGATTGCATTTTAATCAAATCGTCTACAAAGCTTTAAAAATAGTGTTTCTCAAAATGGACTGGCTTTAAAACTCGCGGGAGCAGTGGAGGTGGAAAGAACTGTTAGCTGGTAAAATTTCGACATTTCTTTTTTTTATAATTTGTTTGTACTTTTTGAGAACATTACAAATATGTATTATATAAATAATTAAATTGTTAAATAAACGGTCTAATTCTTTTAAACAATTTTTTTTAGTAAAATTTGAGGTAATTATTGTAAAACATAAGTATTTATGATTAATATATACTGTTTCAATAAACTTCATAAATAATTTATTTATAATAGACTTTATAACAGAAACAAATCATTCTATTCAATTATTTCTACATATTATTATTAAAATAGGTAAAGAAATAATAAATAAGACTTACTCACAATCAATTTAATTTAACTATCAGACGACCGGTTTCGCTTTCTACAATATGCAAAGCATCTTCAGGTCTCGATACAAAGTTAAATAAATGCTGAAATGATAAAAACCCATATTAGGGTGTTGTCTAATAAACATAAACAAATTAGATGTTATAAATTACAATAATTATGCCAATATTACATGTCTGTGGTTTATTTCAAAATGAGTAATTGAATAAAAAGGTATAAAAAGTTTTAAAAGTTTAGACAGACAAGGTAAGACCCACAAATTGTTATAAAATAGTCTATTAGATTGTAATAAATTAATAAATGAGCAAACAAATAAACATTACTTACATGCCGGTACCCTATTAATTGATGGATGGTAGAACATGGTTGAAACTACTATGTATTGTTGAATGGAGAACTTAATTCTGCTATTGTAGTTGTTTGACAGTAAACGGGAAGTTATTGAGGAGATAAGGAGATAAGGAGATAAGATTCTTGAGGACTTTATCCCACAGAACACGTCATCTGTATCATTCCGTTGTAAACTTCATTTTGTACTTTCTACTAGTCTGCACGTGGTGGCATAGATACACAGTTGCCCCGTATTTGTGGAATTTTTTACAGCGATTTATTTGTTTTTGGTGCTTGCACTACAATTTTAGCAATTCAGAAAATAAGGTATGTACCTAAACACTTGATGGTTTCATTTAAATTGTTAGAGTTAGTTAACTTACTATTATTTAACCTATAAAACTGTCCTATTACGGAGAAGTTAAATGCATTTATATTATGATTGTTTCGTTTCTTCATATTCATTTCCAAATCGGGTAATCACGAACAGATGTTCGCGATTACCCGCCAAGTGTTCGCGTTTACTCTTTTAATAATTTGGCTTAGATTCTTTACATTTTTGCTTTTCTTTTGCTTATTTAACAATTTGTATCTTTTTCAGATGCCTTTTAAACGGAAACGAAGTACCAACAAATTTTCATGGACTGATGATCAAATGAAAGCTGCTCTAAAGGCAATTGAAGAAAGACGTTATGGCCTAAGGGAAGCTGCACGCCAATTTAATATAAATGTTACAACATTACAAAACAGAGTCTCTAGAGGCTTTTACAAAGGCAGGCTGGGTGCAAACACTCTCTTTTCAAATGAACAGGAAGAAGAAATGAGTCGTCATTTACTAACGTTATCTAAAATATTTTATGGATTAACCCCAATTCAGTTGCGAAAAGAGGCCTTCGCCTATGCAGAGAAATTAAACTTAAAACATCGTTTCAACAGAGAAAAACAAGAAGCAGGTAAAGACTGGTTATATGGATTCATGTCAAGGTATCCTGAGTTAAGTTTCCGTAAACCTGAAGCAACAAGTCTTAATCGCATTCAAGGTTTCAATAAGGATCAAGTCTCAAGGTTTTATGACAATTTGGGTAAGCTGTACGATGAATACAAGTTTCCACCTACTCGAATATTTAATGTCGATGAGACTGGCATTACAAACGTAAATAGGCCTAATCGGATCATTGGACCTAGAGGCCAAAAACAAGTTGGAGCCGTTACAAGTGGAGAAAGAGGCAAGAACGTGACGGTATGCTGTTGTATGAGTGCCAGCGGATCTTTTACACCTCCACTATTCATTTATCCAAGACTGAGAAGAAATCCTGCTTTAGAAAAGGATGGGCCTCCAGGTTCTTTGTACTCCTGTTCAAAAAGCGGTTGGATGAACGAAGAAGTGTTCCTGTTTTGGATTCAACATTTTGCGAAAACCAATAAACCTACAAGAGATGATCCCATTTTACTGGTGCTGGACAATCACTCCAGTCATTGCTCTATTGCAATTTATAATTTTTGCAAAGAAAATGGTATCATTATGCTGTCAATACCTCCACATACCTCGCATCGTCTGCAACCACTAGACGTTAGCTTTTTCTCATCATTGAAGCGAGCATATGACGTTGAATGTGATTCGTTTTTAAAATCTCAACCCTATGAGAAAATTAAAATGTGCCATATAAGCACTTTATTCTCAAAGGCGTATACTAGAGTTGCAAGCATAGACAAAGCTGCAAACGGTTTTGAGAAGACCGGAATTTTTCCATTCAACCGAAATACATTTAATGAAGAAGACTTTTACAGTTCAAACGATAATCAAACTCAACAAAATAATAGCCAAGAAGGTCTTTCACAAACTATTCAAGAAGATTTACTGGAACCCCAACCAGGCCCTTCCAAAGAAAACCAGATATGTGAAAATACCGAAAATGTTTCATTCAGCGATATCTTGCCTTTACCGAAAGAAAAACAAAAGATATCTGTTCCGAAGAAGGGTGGAAGAGAAAAAACAAAGATCCGAAATATTAACCTCAACGCCTTTGAAATTAGAACTCGAACAAAAGGAGCTTAGAAGGAAACAAAAAATGGAAAAAGAAATTGAAAAACAAAAATTTTTAAAAAAGAAAAATAAAACTGCAAAGAGAAAAGTACTACAATCTTCAAGCGAAGAGGAAGATTCGACATCATATAAAGATGATGAATCTGATGACAATGACGATATTAATACCGACGATTGTAATGAAGGAGAATCTTGTTTAATTTGTGGTGAGTTCGGGAAAAGCGAACTTTGGTTCCGTTGCATTATATGTGGTGGATGGGTGCATAAATTATGCAGCGGCTCGGACACACCGGACAACTATAAATGTGATTTTTGTTAATAGGTAATACTGTTCGCCATTACCCTTCTCATGTTTATTATTACCCGACATTTCGGGTAACAGCGAACATTTCGTGAAAATTTTTAATTGAGTTTTTTTATTATTAAAATTTTTATTTTTGATTATCCAATAACAAAAATTAATAGCTGTATTACTGTTAGCCACTCTGTAGTGGTTTCCGAGTTTTCAACATTTTTATATTTCAAATAAACAATTATTTTCCTTAAGTGTTCGTAATTACCCGTCGTTTCCCTATGAGTTATTCTAAGACAAAAGTTATTCTTGTATTTTTTCGTAAAATATTTATTTTAAACGTAAAATGCAAATAAACAATTCAAAATGCGGAAAGAAGCCGATTTAGTGACTTTGAGCTCCATCAAATATTAGTAGGTAGGGCCAGGGTTTCTGAATGAAAAGAAATGGTCAAGCCACAAAACAAATACTTCGCATGTCGTACTATCTTTATTTGTGACATTAGCTTTCGAGTCAGGGGGCAAGTGATCAGACCATTTAGGTTTAAACCTTTTTCCTTTAAATAGCACAAAAGACGGTACAAGTTGACCAAGCGCGTTTCCACATACTACAATTGACATCTTTTCTCCGTGCTTAGGTGCAGTTAGATGTACCTGTTTTGCTACCTTTTTAACAAAAACAATTTATTGCTTATAAATTGTCAATTTACATCCTTTTTTTAAGTAATATATATATACTACCAGGTTTATCAAATAGGTTTAGTTTGTTTCTATGTTATCTCTCAATTTATGCCAAAAAAGTCATCAACGAATATTATATTCATTTTTTGTGCTCGAGCCGTATTCTCTAGTTGAGCTTTTCGCCTAGGTACGTCTGGATGGCTGCACAAGAATTACTTAACACATTGCCTGCCACACGCCTTTCTCAAAAAGTTTCATGGGGCGCCACACCAAAAAAATTGTTCAATTCCTGGAGGCCATGTCAGACAGATATGACCGACGGAAATTTTTACGGTGAGGCCATGTCGGTCATATATGACTGACAGGATAGTTTTCGAATGCCCTTCTATAACTCAAAATTACGTGAGGGTATATGGATTTTTATATACAATTTTGTTGTTGTGGCGTCCAGTAATACTTCATTAAAACATTGGTGGCGCACCAAGAAAAAATAATGAAAAATTAAAAGAAAAAAATAGTTTTTATTTTTGCCATACAAAAGTGAAACAAAAACAGGAAAATATAAATTTATTATGTATGAATATTTTTAAAGCAGTCTATGCACATATAAGGTTGATCAGGACAACCACAGCAATAAGTCATTACTTTTTTCACTTCCTTTCTGGCTTCCGATCTTCCTAGAGAACCAATCAAATGTCTGTAACAAGGCTTGCAAATACGACGAATTTTTTTGTCTTTGGTCAATGCATGTCCTGTTTTTTTTATAGGTTCTTCTCTTGGTTCTATGTCTAACATTTGCTGAATCAGTTGTTCTCTAAACTTTCGTATTTGCATCTTCTTTTTCTTTGAAACCATTTTCATTACCAGGTAAGCATTGACAACACTAATGCCGAGAAGATATTCCATGGCCAGCTTCCTGAACCACTTTACCCCTTTTCTTAAAGTTGTCGCGTAAGAAGACATTTGGTCAGATATGTCTATGACATATTACCTCGAAAAGAAAAAGTTTTATGACATCCTGTATATTCTGGCCACTGGGGATTATAACTGTGAGGATCGTTTTTATTTTCTGGTTCTATAACATTTATTTCTGAAGCCTCTTTATCTTCATTTTCTGCCTCTTCTCTTTCTTCCTCCTCTTGCATATAATGTAGTAATGCCTCAATACTATCATTGTCGGGTTCTTCTTCAGAGGGAAGCTAATCATGGCCTCTACCAAAATAAGTTTCCGGGCAGGCCACGTCAGTCACAATTGGGTGACGATTTTAAATAAACAAAACTAATGTTTTTTACCATGCAATAATTTTTTGCTGAAAACATGATAATCAAGACATAAAAACCTTTCCCTATATCTTCTTTTTTTGCTGTGGCCTCCCACGAACTTTATTAGAAAATGCCTGTGGCCCCCAGTGAAACAACGCTGTCACTCATATATGACCGACATGGCCTACAGCAAAAAATTTCTGTCAGTCAAATTTGGGTGACGTGGCAGGCAATGTGTTAGCTATATTCTACCAGCTTTTACTTTACCACTTACTTTGCTAAAAACAAATAGCGAGCTGTCTTATCTGATGGATACCATAGGCTAAAACCGCCAAATAGAAAACACGTTGCTGATAGACAAAGTCACTTGCCAACTTAGTTGCAGCGTCGATACTATCTATAATACGGGGATGGTACTATTAAGAACAGTGGCAATATTTAGTGCACCTACCTTATTTTGAGAACGAACTCAGAAGTGAAGATTAAAACGTCCATAAACTTATTTTAACCATTAATTGTGGCTTATTCCCATTAAAATAATAAGTAGATTATAATTTTTATTTATTATTAATTTAAACCGAAACACCGGTTGGTGTTTCTCTCCTTTTCCTTTTTTTAATGGCTGCTCGAATGTAATTGTGAACACTATTTTATCCCTCCGTACTTCCCGTCATCTTTACGATCATCTCTCTTAGGCTACCCGCACACTAGCAACTTTTTAATCTCCGTGATTAAAAAGTTGCTTCGCTTTAGTTGCTTCAACCAAAAATCACCGCACACTAAGCAACTAAATATTTGCTCACTTTAGATTTTTTAAATGTTTTTGGAGTTAAAATATGGATTTTGCAGAGACTGCATGTATTACAGCTTTGGCTTTGAAATTGAAAAATAATAAAAAGAGGCGACGAAAAATGTGGGTACATCCTCTAATAAGCAATCGACTGTTTGATGGGCAATTTTATAAGTTGTTTTGATAATTTAAGAAAATATGAAAGCAAGTTTTTTAATTACTTTCGTATGAGCAAGGATAGTTTTGATAGGCTTTTGGCGATGGTTGGACCTAGTATAACTTATCAAGACACCGTATTATGAAATGCCGTTACCCCAGAAGAAAGATTGGCTGTAACTCTGAGGTAAGAAAACAGATTTTTTTTAGTCATTATATACTTAAAATAGTTTAATATCAGAACTGTATATAAAAAATTAAACGAAAAAATAAATAATATGAATATTATTTTTTTACATGGATTAAGATTTTTAAGATTTTTTTTATGATTTTTTTTACATTTTTTTTAATTTAACAAAAAAATATTTTTAAATTAAAGTGTAAACAGACGAAACTTCCGATTCGTTATCCATTTGAAATTGAGCACTTTCGGCAAAATTTGAGTAATAAGACCCAGTAGGCGATTGATGTTGTAAGTGCAATGCTTTATTAGTAGAAGGTATTTGTCCAAATGTTGGTGATTGCAGGTGGGTATTAATTCTACTCAGTTGGGCCATTTGATTCTGAGAAATCTGACTACTAGAAAGTCGAACATTTTTTATTACAGTCATTATCTGTGTTTTTGCAATGAACTTTTGATCCTCGTTAAATTTTTTGAAAGAAGGTAGTAATGATAACAAGAACTACTTATCTTCATCAATTTGTTGATCATCATCTTTTTTTCCCTTAAAATCTGTAGCAAGGATTCTTCGTATGTACTGCTGCTTTTTTTACATTTTGAGGCATTCTTCCGGATATTATCTCTTTTATTATTGCTGATGCCATCACTTTCATCCAATTCACTTTCAATAGTTTCAGTACTGTTTTCGTTGTCAAATTGGTCAAGGCTGTTTGAAGTTTTTCGACTTTCGACCACGTCATGTAAAAATAGCAAGTTACTAAAATATACATACTTGTGCCTTTTTGAAGCTGCAGAACCAGTAGGGGTTTTTTTTGGATATCATATTCTCGTTTGAAACAAGTCCTTAGATTTTTCCATTTGCTTTGTAATTCCTTACCTGCAAAAAAATATTAGGGCCACATAAATTACTCATAATCAAGCATGTAGCCAACCAACCCCCAACGAAAAATAATCTAGCTACGCGCCTGCATATAATAAAACTTTTGTTTTGTTTTAGGTATTTGGCAACGGGAAACAGCTTTGCATCACTGCATTATGAATTTTTACTTCAATAAATCAATCAATATTCTTTATTTCATCTGACTTTTACAAGTATTGAAATGCGTCAAAGTACAATCTAAAAAACTATAGTTACATAGGTAGTAAAAAAAGTAAAAACTATAAGCACAATCATAAAACATAAAATATACACAAAAACATACAAATTGTTAAAAAGATGCCTGCAAGTATTCCTCTAACGAATAGAAAGTGTTTGCCAGAAGTAATTTCTTAACTGTTCTCTTAAATACATAAATATTTAACTCTTTAACATAATTAGGTAATTTATTATACAAACTAACGCATGTTGGGTAAGGACCCTTGCCCACAACAGTCAAGTGACGAGCAGGGGTCACCAAATCATTTCTGTAACGAAAATTGTAGCCACTCATTAAGGAAACATTATTTCTGCAAATAAAATTACATCTATGTGACTTTACATATACAACACAACTGAAAATATACAGCGAAGTTACAGTTAAAATATTTAATTGTTTAAAAATTGGTCTACAGGAATCCAAGCGCCTTCTAAACGTCATGGTAGGAATAATTTTCTTTTGAAGAACAAGCACCTCATTAATGCGCGAGCAATTTCCCCAACAAACTAAGCAATATTGCAAAATTGACTGTACATGAGCAAAATAGTAAAGTTTCAAGATTTCTAGGGAGACAAAATTCCTAAGTTGCCATAGAACATAACAGTGTACAGACAATCTTCCCACTACATAATCAACGTGAGAACTCCAAGACAAATTAGAATCCAGATAAACACCTAACAACTTGGTGGAGTGGCTATTTACCACAGACCCATTGTCAAGCCTTACTAATGAACTCATCTTCATAGTAGAAGGTGAAAAGGTTACCATATTGGTCTTTGATCCATTTAAGATTAGGGCATTATTTAAACAGTAAAGACTCATACTTTTTACAAGACAGTTTGCTTTTTGAACTACATGAGAAAAATTATTGGAATTTAGTGCAACTGTGATATCGTCAGCAAATTGAGTGACGTAACAGCCTGATTGCTGTTCCAAGTTTTCATCTCGAACGCTTATTGCATCAGAAAAATTATCTAATGGATTCCGAACCAAACATGTTGAGCTTTCGTTTATCAGTTGATTTAAATCGTTGACGAAAATCAAAAATAAAAGAGGGCCAATGATACTTCCCTGTGGAACTCCGGAGAGGACACTTTCTTCTGAAGAAAATATTATATTTCCATTCACATTTACCTTAATTTTTTGAAACCTTTTCGATAAAAAGGTTTAGATCCACTTCAACGCAGTTCCTCTAACACCACTATGATAAAGTTTTTCCAGCAGTATTGGATGATTTACAGTTTCAAAAGCTCGTGCTAAGTCAAAAAATAAACAGATAACTTTATTACCCTTATCAAAGTTCGATAAAATATGATTGCACAGCGCTAGTAGTGCATCTTGCACACTTATACCTTCACGGAAACCAAATTGAGACTTTTCTATAATGTTGTGCCTTTTAATATATGAGAGGAGACGTGTATGAAATGCCTTCTCATATATTTTTGAAAACACAGATAAAAGTGATAGGCCTCGATAGTTATCAAATTTTGATTTGTCACCTTTTTTATGTATAGGCACAACTAGAGCAGTATTTAGAATTTGAGGAAAAATCCCTTCCTGAAATGAAAGGTTTACTAGAAATGTTAATTGTTTATATATGTTATGAGATACATGTAACAACATAGAATACGGGATCTCATCCAGTCCAGCAGAGGATTTTTTTGAGATATCTTTAATTATACTCTTTATTTCTTCATCACTAACAGGATAAAGGAAAAGGGAGTGTATAGGCGAAGAAAGATTCTTAGGATTATAGTCAGGTGAAGTTTGACTAATTAAATTTTTTACGGAATTCGAAAAATGTTGACTAAAAGATTCAGCTATGTCATGAGGGTCATCCACAGAAATTCTCAAATTATTTTTAAAATTACTTGGGTATTTTGAAGAGTTTCGATTTTTACCTCCGACAGTGTTTCGATTTATAATGCGCCAAGCCTCAGCCGTACTATTCTGTGCATTTATCATTTTATTATTAAATTAAGTTTGCTTGGCTAACTTAACTTTGTATTCATGATTTTTTTTAGAATGTTATACCGTATTCTGAGCTCATGACTTTCTGAATGTTTTATAGATCTGAAAATGTCTCTAATAAAATCTCCCTCATCTATTAAATTAGAAGTCAACCATCCCTTGTTTTTAGACTGTTTAGAAAATCGTCTAGTATTCACCGTTTGCAAAGGAAATGCTTTATCGAATAGTTCCAAAATTTTTTCATAAAATATGCAAAACTTGTTATACGAAGATAGATCTGAGTTTAGAAAGCACCAAGAGTCCCTAGAGAGCAATTGATTAAAATAATTAATATTAAGAGTGTTATTAAAATCACGTTTATAAACAATATTATCCACCAAAAAAGAAGCATTCAAGTTGTATTCAACTTTCTGTAAAAAGTGATCACTCACATCGGTATAAACAACAGAACAAGATAAAAACTTAATATTTACATTGCAGAAAATATTATCAATCACAGTTTTAGAGTCGTTATGTATTCTAGTATATTCAAAAATACATTGATTTAAACCATAAGAGGTAAAAATATTTTTTAATCTTAATGCATCTATATTGTGTACCTTTGGATCAAAATTTATATTGAAGTCACCACAGATGAAAATAATATTATTTTTGTTTAATATTTCTGATAACATTTCGTACATTTTATTTATGAACCTTTGTGTATCCTTTGATGATCTGTAAAAACAGCCAACAGTTATAATGTTATTTTGATATACCAAATCAATCAAAGCATACTCAAATATTTTATCAATCTTAGCAAGCGAACAGTTTTTAATAGTAAAAGAACAACTTACATTTACAAATATTGCAACCCCTCCCCCACCTGAGTCTGGATGGAACGATGGAAGAAATCGCTTAATACATAAGAGTCCAAGAACAAATTTAAAATTTCATGTTTATCACACCACACTTCACTAACACAAAATACTTCTGGGTAATTTAGAGACACCGTCAATTCCTCCAAGTATTGAATTTTGTACCTCAAACTTCTAAAATTTAAGTGACAAACTGTCAACTTTTGAGATTGATTTATACTATTTGAAGTAAAGGCATCTTCTTCACTAAAAAACGCCGCACATATGCACCTTGGGGCCATATGCTGGGATCCATAGCTTTCTCAAAATGTTGGTTATAAATACTCACTTTAAAGGATGCATACTGGTCTGGAAACTTTGACTTCAGAGGGCTACTCATAGCCTCGGGAAAATGGTTCTGTATTAGTTTCAATAAATTTTCATTAGACATTGATGGGTCTAGCCTATAAATATGCAAGTCCGTATATTTAGGAACACCTTTAAATTGTACACCATTTATTTTTATATCTTCATTATTTCCAATCGTGACTTTTCTTCTGGACTTATTCCGAGAAACAGTTTGCCAACGACTTTCTTCCGACTTAGGTATTATATCTTGGTTTAAACTAATATACTTGTTACATTTTGCAGCAGTTTCAGCTTCTAAAATAGCACTGGAAGTTTGTTTTATAGTAATTTGAGATTTTTGAGAACCTTTGGCAACGCTGTTATGGTTTTCTGTATGAATATTTTGTAATTTGTTGCTTTGGGCAAATACTTGTTTATCCTCAGGTTTTTTATCTTCATTGATAAACATGGGATTTCCGTTTTTATTGGGATATAAAAAGTTGATTTGGTCTGTTAATATCTTTATTTATTTTACTTGGAGAGTCGACAATAAGAAAAATTGTTAGAAATACCTGTGATGTACTTTGGAAATGTTTATTACTACATTATATGCCAGTAATGGATTCAAATTCTTGGCTAAACGTTTCACAAACTTTTTATGAGAAAACTCAGTTTCCCAACTGTTTAGGGGCGGTCGATGGGAAACATATTAGAATGAAAAAACATGATCAAACTGGATCCAAACTTTTTAACTACAAAACCTTTTTCTCCACCGTTCTGTTAGCCATAGCAGATGCTGATTATAATTTTATTTATTTTGAAGTGGGAGCTTATGGTGCTTCAAGCGATTCTAACCTTTTTAAGAAGTCATTATTTTCACGTAAACTTGGGAATTATGATTTAAATATTCCCGAAGATCAATGTCTTCCAAATGACATGAATGGTGAGGCAATGCCATTCGTAATTATAGGAGATGAGGCATTTGCTGCATCAAATTTTGTTTTGCGACCATATTCCAGCAGAAAATTGTCAGTAAAACAACGTATTTTCAATTATAGGCTATCAAGAGCCCGTAGAATGGTCGAATGCACATTTGGAATTTTAGCCAACAAATGGCGGATCCTTCACAGAGCAATTGATACCTCATTGGATTTTCGTGATTCTATTATAAAAGCTTGCTGCATTTTGCATAACTTTGTGAGAAAACATGACGGGATACGTTTTGAAGATACCTTTTATGAATATCCATTGGAAGGTGTTGATTCTGTTGGGGTAAGAAGTAACACTACAGGGATTTCGATTAGAAATTATTTTACAGATTATTTCGTTTCACCTTCAGGATCTGTTCCTTGGCAGTACAATAAAATTTAATTATGATTATTGAAATTTATACTACCTTAAATTTTACATACTTCCTATTTATCTTAAAAATGTTTCATTTAAAAATATTGTAATTTATTTCTTTTTAAAATTAAAAATATAAAAACCTATTTACAACTTAACTTTTTCAGATTTATCTTTATCCGAAAATTGGCTCCAGTTTTCAATAAGTAGTTGGCATATTTCCGTCTACTTTTCCTTTTTAAATATTTTATTTGAGTATTCCTTTAGTTTTATATTATACAAAGCAGGGCGCTTTTCAACCTCTTGAATAAATAATTCTGTGTCGAATGACTCCATTGATATATTTGAAAAATTATAATTTTTTAAAAAATATTAACAAAAAAAATTCACTAGCATCAGCACAACAGACTGGACTGAACAGAGGTTTGGGTGCTATGAGCAACTATTTGATCGCCAGTGTGCGGTGACACGTTTGAACCTGTATGATTCATTCCTACCGGCAACTGGCAGCAACTATTCAATCACCCAAAAAATAGAACATGTTTTATATTTTTAGTTGCCTCAACTTTTTAGTTGCTGGTGTGCGGTCTGCCATATGAAGTAATGTGTTGTATTTTGGTGACTAAATAGTTGCCTCAGCTCGGTGACTGAAAAGTTGCTAGTGTGCGGGGGTACTTACAGTCACAGGGTTCATACCTATTTCTTTATACATTCTGTTTCTCTCTACTGTACATCTATTACACTCAAGCATTCTGTGAGTAACAGTCGGAATATTCGCAGTATAGGCATTTATCTGTATCTGTCTTTCTGAACCTATGAAGATACGCCCTAAAACAGACAATATACCCAGTCCCTTATTCTTGGGATCAGCATCTTGGTCCACTGGGCAACATCTTCCTTGTTATTCCACTTTTCTCGCCATCTTTCCATTGATCTCTTTTTCTTCTTTTTATTTATAGCTGTTGTCAAATGCTCTCTTCTCACATAGACCTGTCTTTTTTCTACTGCAGAGAAACACAACCTGTTATAGCTCTCAAGGCCACCGCAGATACAGTCCTCTATTTATAGGCGCATACTACTCGCAATAGGCTCGTTTTGTGTACTTTTGCCATGAGCCTAATATTAGGTATTTATATCTAAATATAATGAAAAATATTATTAATTATTGTGTATTAATATAATGATTATTGTATTCTACATATTTAAAGTGGTAATTTAATGATTAATTTAGCGTTTTGGATTTTTTGTATTGTGTGTGAAAGACACGTTACATTTTTCTACTATTCTTTATATATATTTTATTTTATATGCCCTGAGGGGGGGGGGTTAATCCCCAAAACCTCCCCTGAAATATTAAATTTAAACATTTGATTTAAAGTTGCCGTCCGTAATTAAGATAATTGACACACAATTTCAATGTGTCAAGTCTAGTTTGTGATTTAGAATTTGATATCATCCCGAGGGTTAAAACAACACACTCAGAATTTTCAACTAACTGGCTTTTTGTCCGCAAGATCGAGACCAAGTAAGTTACTTAATAATTTGGAAGAAACAAAAAATCGTCAATTTACGTGCAACTATAGCCGTTGCCATTTTAATGTTCTTATTTTGTTACCATATAGATTTTAAATAAACACATCTCAAATATCTTTGATCGGATTTGTAAATACGCTGTACAGTAAATGAATGACTAAATATACAAAAATCAATTCCTAGATACATACTTTATATTTTAATAAACTTTGTTGGACGATTTACGAACCAGAGCAGCAGATGATGTAAACAATCTCTGAGTTCAATACAAATTCCTACGCTCGCTGTAGCCTTTACCGGCATGTCAACTTTTATAAACACTTTCCTGTTGGGTGTGTCTAACGAGGTGCCATTAGAAGTCTTTTAAAGGCTTTCGAAGTGAGCTTAATCTTTTGGGTCGTAATAAAAATTGTTTTGCATTTTTTGTAGCGCGTTATACATAAACCAGTATAAGGAATATTTTATACGGATTGATGTACTATTTAGAGAAATTTCAGTTGACGGTTTATAAGTAACATGTATTAATAATATTTAATTATCAATTATTTAAAAATTTCGAATGAATAAATTAATAAAAATTAGTTTCGCTGATCGCATTATAAAGGATAAAAAACATCTTAAAAAACACAGTTATTATGGTTGAAACTTCAAGAAAATAATATTACAATATATTATATATATCGACGGTTTCACGACAAAAAGGCATAAGCGCCAAAGACAGTTTTTTTCAGGATCCACAAAAAACGTTTAATGTCGCTTAATATTTCTTTTTTTTTACATGTTTTTGGCATTTTATTATTATCGAACATTTTGACTTACCATATGTTAGTTATAAAACAATCGAAGACCTTATTGCAACGTAATGGTAAGCCACAATTTTACAGAATTCTATTTTATTGCATTTTTTAAGCCACACCAAAAATATTTGGCAATTATTGCAATAGATGGCAGAGTTATTGACGAATCGTGTTTATGCAATCGTCCGTTTTTGTTCACTTTTTCGCGTAAACCGTGGTAAGCCACATCAAAATGGCGTCGACATCAGGTGCACGTGCTGAAGTAAGAGCGGTTTTAAGCGAAAATAGCACTTTAAATGTAAATTTTATTGATGATAGTGATGTTAGTGTAGCAGATAAAGACTTTAGGCCTAGTAGCGATGATTTTTGGTCTCAATCTAGCGAGGTAAGCTTTTTTTTCTGATTTTTTGGCTTACCATATTTTTTAGTACAAAAATATTTCGTGTATATTACATTGAAAAATATGGTATGCCATATCGAGTTGTTGATATAAAAATTCTGAAATTATCTCAAATTCTAAAGTCTAATGCAGTCATTTTTTGTGGTACTTTAGGATGAATTGCAGGAACCAATACCAAGGCTTCTTGAAGATAAGGAGGTAAATCCAAAGAAGAGAAAACCAACAAGATAGAGACAAAGAAATAAGGAACACTATGATCGAAATGACAGAAAGAGAAGCCGTAATTCCGGACAGCAGTATACTTTGAAGAAAACCAAGACGATTTTTAGTTCACGTAAAATTGGCTAACCGTGTGAATATAAAAATAAATGTAGGGAGAAACATGAACATTTATTTAAGAAATTGTGGGAGTTGGGCTCATTCGACGTTCAAAATAGGTATCTATTTCGGTGTATCAGAGTAAAAAATAAGAATAGATCGTATAAGAAAAAACAAAAACGCAACATTTCTAGAAGAAAATTTACCGCTGAATATTTGGTTAATGTAGGGGAGATAGAAATTAAAGTATGCAAGACTGAATTCCTAAGTATTCATGGTCTTCAAAAATCTCGTGGAAGAATTGAAAATATTTTTAAAATGAAGTCACTCGGTGCTATGGTTCCTATTCCTGAGAAGAGAGGTAAGCACACAAACAGACCTAATAAACATTCAGAAGAACAGATTCAATCAGTCAAAACTCATATTGAATCCATTCCCAAATACCAAAGTCACTATAGCAGAGCCAAAAATATAAAAAAAGAATATCTGAACTGTGATATGACAATTACAGGACTATATATACAGATTTTTATGTGCCATGGTATAGAGAAATGAATATTACGCAAGTTAAATAAAGTGCATACAGAAAAATATTTTGTACTCATTAAAACATAGGGTTTAAATTACCTCGTTCTGATACGTGTAAGGCTTGTGATGAGACGACATTAAAATTCAGGTATCAAAAGACGTTAATAACGAAGAACAAGAAAAAGAGCTAACTACTTTCTTAAACGTACATATTGCTCAAGCTGACGCAATGCAAACTTTGCTAAAAACTGAAAAAAATGAATGTGTTACAAACAAATCAAAATTGGTAATCTCGTTTGACTTACAGCAAAGTATGCCGCTGCCAAAATTAACCACTGGTCCTGCATTTTACTGCAGAAAACTGTGGCTTTATAACTTGGGGATTCGACTGTACATGTAAAGACACTGACTAGGACCGAAGATCAAGCTAAGCGCGGAGCAGATGAGGTTATTTCTGTTGTGATGAAATTTTTGAAGAACAAGTCAGATTATGATGAACTCGTTGTTTTTAACGATAACTGTCCTGGTCAGAACAAGAATTGGCAGTTAATAGCTTTTTGGTTGCAGTAAGTCAGGGAAAAGAAATTTAAACAAATAACGCATCACTTTATGTTTAGTGGTCATTCTGTTATGCCATCAGACCGAGATTTTGCTCAAATTGAGAAGCGTCAGAGAAACCGTGCACCCATTATTTATTCGCCAGAAGGTTGGGTAGATATTATTACGAAAGCAAATAAAAAGAATCTTTTTGTTGTTACCCAGATGACCCAAAATGATTTTTACAGTTTTGAACCTCTTCTCAATAATATTAATAAAAATGCACGTTTTCCGGACAAGCAGAGCTTAAATTTTGCAAAAATATACAGCTTTCAATTTAAATCAGAAAAAGTGGGGTCAATTTTTGTCAAACATACTGTCAATGGAGACTATCAAGAAGTTAATATCTTAAGGAAAGGCAGACCTGTAACAATAGAGTTGTCAAACATTCTCAAGAAATATAACGAGCCTCTGAAAATTGCGAAAAATAAACTGGAAAATATAAAAAGCTTGTTACCTTATATTCCGCCAGTCTACCATACTTTTTATAATCAGTTAAACGAAGCTTCTGACTATGTGAATGAAGAAGTGGAAATTGTAGAAACATAACTTAGTTTATTTTTTTGTGTTACGATTTTTTTAATTAAAGAACATGTTTAAGCCACATTTTTTTCGAATAAACATTTTTTTTATGTAAATATGTGTTTTTTTATGTGAAATAATAAATGCACATAGAATTTAATAAATAACATAATTAAATAACAAGCGTTAAGGTTTTTACATTTAAAGCAATATTTTCTAGATTTTTTAAAAACTTTAAACATCAATATCTCGGTTTTATTATTTTGTGACTTACCAGTATTTTGCAAAAAGCTCTTCAATTATTATAAACATGAGATATTTAACATTTTGGTGTTTACGTCTTTAATGTTAGGTTCTGTCGTGTTTAAGCCTCTTTGAAAGGCGGTTGCCATATTTGGAAAACAATATTTTGATCAAAAAATGTCACTTAGGAACTTGTACGCCTTTTAATTTTACGGATTTATAACAAAAATGGAGAATAAATCTTTTTATTTTAGCATAACAATTAAGTAAAAATAATACAAAATAAGCAATACACAATATATTTATGAGTTTTTTTAGAGTTATATTGGTGTAAAAAAATCATACAAAAATAAAGTTAATATAATTATCACATTATATTAAGTATGACAAGAAAATAAACTAAAAGATTATTCAAAAAACAACAAAAACTATTAAAACGTACCATTTTTTCTACATTGATAACTAAGTAAGTTGTATTATAAAAATAATAGAAATAAAATACAAATCAAAATTTTATAACAGAAAATTCATCCAACATTCATCAATAACAAAACAAACTAATAGAAACGAAGGACCGATATAACAGGTAATTTTTTAAAACTAAAATACCTAATTGTTTTTACAAAGAAATAAAATAATACTCTCTTCTAAACAAAATTTTACAATCTAATTTTATTTGAAACTTAACGATTAGCAACAACATAGTACAACTACTATAAGTTAGATAATATGTATATATTATATTATAATATTATCTTCTATATCACTTTCAGGCAAAACATCAGGTACATTAATATGTATTTGCTTTAAGTGCCATATACTCTGCATGATATTGTTTTTTAATTTTTAGGTTTTGACAAAGATCTAAAAGATCTTTCAACTTTTTTTGATTAATGGCTAATTAATGGCTATTAATTATGGCTAGGAGGAATAACTATTTCATTACGTTTCTCAATCCACTGGATTTCATGTAGAACCATATCATAACTTGTAAAGACAAAAAAAGTATTTTTATTGTTATTACTTAAAAACTTACTACGCGTAATATCAGATACCTTAATTTCTTGTCCATTGGTTGTCTTTAGTTTTTTAGGAATTGTAACAGATTTCCAATCCAAAAAGTTGCTGTAATGCATTGGAACGATATCGTAGGGTTTTGGATGGCGCCTTACATTTCGAATAACAGTTGCCCATTCAGATGGTGCCTCGATATTCATTTTTGATGCATAATTTTCAATGACCCCATGTATACTATCAACAGGCATATAAGTATGGCCAGCGACCAAATAATTTATTGTAATTTCTTTTATCGACTTAAGCATTTGGCATAAAATAATGTAACATTGACAATACAAACTTATTTTTGTTTTGCCCTGGACAATTATCACAGAAAAGTGATAATTGTCAATAATGTCCATCGTTATCTAATTTTGAAAGATATGAATATAAATTACTGCATATTTCTTTAACACCTAGGTCCATGTGGTATTGCCAATACTTTTTGTAGATCAAAAGAAATTATAACAAACTCATCTTTATCAAATTTACTGTGTTCCTTCAAAAATAATTGTTTGACTGTATCTTTATTTTTTTGATGCTCGAGGTATCTGTTTTTATCAAGTTCTGTTCTTTCGTATTCTGGAATGATTTCAAACTTTACACATGTGGAACATTTATTATTTCTAGGTACATTAATACCAATGTTTTATCCAATAATACCAATAATCTTTTCTGAAGCACTTTTTAAAAGTATATATTTTAAAGGGGATGCCATTATTTTCATTTATTTTTATGGTGTATATTTTATAAAGATTTGAAATGCTTTTAGTATCTGCCGGTAGATACAATTTTTGTATCAAAAATTTGTTTTGGAGTAATTTTATGTTTAGGTTTATGTTTCCCCCTATTCTCACGGTTAACTTCAATTTTTCCTTTAATAGCTACCGTACCAATTTCTTACTAATATTTAGAGTATTTTTAAAGAATTGTAAGCAAACCCGTTTTTGTACATCATTCTTCAAAAGAAAGTATTAATAAGTTAGATTACGACGTGAATCACAAACTGCTCTTATTCTCTTTACAGGTATGACATTAACTCAACCATTAACGAAATTTTTCTAATTTAAATTATTATCTAGGTTTCAAAATTTAAAAAAATCTCAGTGCTAAAGCTATTACATTGATTGACACATTTTTTGCCTAAACATGGATTAGGAAGCAAAACTTTTTCAGCAACGCATTCGTTTTTATAATTACAGTAACTTTTCCCCAAATTACGCAACTTTCGTTGACGTAATAAATTACTTGCCTTTTTTTTCTCTTTTGTCCTTTACCTTCAGCTTGAGTGCTTTGAGATGAACTACCTGATGTTTTACTAGAAATTGAACCGTTGATGAGCTAGAACTAATGCTGTCAATTTCAGTCTCATTTTTAAGAAATACTGTTAAGGATGATGAATCTGATTCGGAGTTTAAAGAATCATTATGTTGTATAAAATTATTACAACCTAGCTTATTATCAACTAATGAACTCAGTACTATTGCGGCATTATTACTACTATCATCAGTATCATCTTTATCTGAGTAAGGTACAAGCTTTTTATCACAGGTTAATAAATCAGTCTCTTCTTCGACAGTCTCATCAATATTCGAAAATAAACGGCTGTTAATATTCATATTTGGATTTAAAGGAAAACTGAAATCCACAATGGCATCATCATCTAGAACAGAACTAGGCATTTGGAGTTCTTGTTCATGGTCTTTTAGTATAGGATCTGTTTGGGAAAGTATATGCGAATTCATTTCATAATTTTACAGTTAATATTTTTTCTGTTACGGTACTGTAATGTGATCTAATTTGGTGCTGTATTTTAAAAGACCTTTTTGAAATATATTGTTTCCTGTTGTCTCAAAAAACTTAAACTGGATATCTTATTTATGATGTAAATACGGAGAATTTGGCTTCTCTTTTGTATGGTTCAAAAATATACACACAAGTGTAAAGTGCCGTGTTACCGTCACAATTAGCTAAAATTATTGGAAAGGTCGCAATACAATGGAATGATTTATTGTTACACCCTCTCGGACCTCCACTCAGAGGGTTACTTAGCTTTGACCATCTCAACGCATTTTTACTTCTTCGTAACACAGTGAACGAAACGCACCACACTTGACCGGTCTCATGTTAGCCTCGGCGTCCCAGGTCGCGGCGTCGTGATGCCCAGCGACCAAATCTTCAGCCTGTTACGAATTCATCAATAGAACCAAAGGGTAAGTCTGTTCTTTGTACAAAACAACAATAATGAGTAAACCAGTTGATGTCATAACTTATTCACAATTTATAGTTGCTATTTTCGCTAATTTTATGTACAAACAAATATTGCATTTTTCGTTATAATTATTTATCTGATATAATTTAACCAGCGACCTCTCAAGTTTAATTTTAAACAGGCTCTAAAATAACATCATGCTTTAGCGCTTCATTGAGGACCTCATTTTAAGTGGAAAATGAACCATGATTTTTATTATTTCCGCTGGATTCCTGTAAATTGCTTTTCTGATCTTCTAAAAAGGATTCTAATGCAAGATTTATTATTTTTTGCCCCTGAGGAACCATTCTAAAAACCATTAAAAAAAAGAAGTAATCGCCATTCATATAATATTACTACCAAAATATAACTTTAAAATTAAAAAAAAACAAGACAATACAACAGAGTAAATATATATTTTATTAAGGTTCAAACCTTATTCAAGTCGGTTAAGTAGTAACTTTTCTATGGCAAATTTAAGTCATGGTGTATTTTAAATGGCCAAATGGCGGTTAGAAAAACGAAAATCTTTTTTCTGAAAAGGCGTAACCGACAGTAACCCAAATATGTTTACGCGCTCCCAAGAAGAGATAAAGACTAGTTAAGGCCCTGGATGTATCAAGCTTTTTAACATATTCTGTACAAGAATTACTCTAATTGCTTCTTAATTACCAAATAACTTAGAAGAAAGTATTTGAAAAACTTTGAAACAAATGTTTATTTAATGCACATTTTATTATACTACTGCTACTAATAAAAGATAAAAAATGATAAGTTACTAACAGAAACAAATAATGTATAGTATTATGTAAAATTATTAGCAAACGATATTTGTAAATTATAATACATAAAATTGTACGTGAGGACTTGTTGAGAACTCCTGATAGACAATAGAGAACGCCATCGCTCACTGCATAAAACTGGCAACGTCTTGGCGAAATTTTCATAAGGTTAGCATTGCATATCTTACCCTGTACAGACTAGTCACTTTAGGACAAAGTATAGGTAACTTTCTCCTAGCAAATTTAAAAAAAATCGCCAGTATAAAGCATTCAAAAGCCGTTTTTAACCATTGAAAAGTGGTACCTTGGAAATCCCCGTTAGCAATCATTCAAAAGGGGGTTTTAACTACCTAACAGAAATTCCGAAGAGACCCCTGATAGGTGAGGCAATGATAATTTGAAAGTAGTCACGTGGTCAGTACCAAATGGTATCCCAGCTTAGCTGATGCTTCTTGGTTAGAGATTTCTGTTAGAGATAGTCAGACTAGTGGTACAACTTCCGTAGTTAGATCTGAAATAGGACCATGAGTGGGCTGGTTGGATTAGTTTGACAACTAGTGGTACGAGTCGGAACATCTAGAGGGACGACTTGAACGTCCGACTTTCGACTGGCGATGAAGTGGGAGCGTGAATGGTGAAGTGGAAGTCGGATCACAGGTCGATCAAAAATTTCCTTAGTCAGTTGACCTTCTGCACCTGTTACGTATGAGATTTCTATGAATTACTTTACGCAAAGATCTCAAGTTCGCAAATATTTAATACAAAATAAACTTTCAATTGCACGAAAATTACCCCAATTAAAATACACGATTCTTTATCATCATCTACTTTATGTTAGGGCAAATAATTTTCCTTTCTGTAGATCTATTTCGGACACTCCCACGCAGGTACAATTTTCAACACTCGGGATTGGTTACAGAAGAATTATGACAAACAACGAAAATGAAATCATAGTTGTACTAAAATTAGAAGTAAGTGTTTCTTTATATTGTTCTGAAGTTATTATCTTGTGGCTTCTTATGCAAATTTACTATTTTAATTGGAAATGAGGCTAAATATTAGTTAGAAATTAAATTTATTTGACATTTCGACTTCAACTTCGGAACATTTTGATAACGATTTCCGAAGTGGAAATCCTAACGTTAAATTCATTTAATTTCTAACTCATATTGTGGCTTATTTCTAATTAAAATAGTAAATTTACTACAATCACTTTATTACTGATATTTCCTCCCTGTATATAATTTGCTTACAATATCACTTCCAAACAAAATCTCAATTGGTGCTGTCTGTCCGACATCGCTAAGCAAAGATCCCTAGTTCGCAAATAAATAATAGAAAATAACTTTCAATTGCACGAAAAATTATAACAGCTCTACAAGATTTTGGCATCACCTTTCTCAATAGTTGTGGAGATATTTTACAGCTGAACTTCAGATCTCCAAATGACCTTCCAGTTGCCAGAAAGAGTAAAGTTGCTACAAGGCTTTGTTCAGTACTGATACATTCAAGCATGACGGTATCTTTTTTGGAAATTAATAGACCAACTTAACAGCGAAAAAGTGAAGTTCTCCATTTGAGGTAGTTTTTGTAATCATCCTTATCAATGACATTGAGAAATTTCGTGTCACAATAGTTCACACGATCAACAAATAATTTCTTTATTCAACATTTTTTCTTCTTTCGTTTCAAATGATAAGGATAACAAGCACAATGCTGCCAGTTTCTTCCTCCTAATTATATTTTGCGTAGTGTTTACTCGTAATGATACGTTTTTTGGTTAAGCGATGTACACGGTCGTGAAAACAAATTATAACTGAAGTTGCACCGCTAGTTGGATAATGGATAGCAAGTCGGGGCATGAGTGGAGACGATTATCCAACTAGTAGTCCTAAAATAAGTGGGATCGCAAGTCGAAACGTTAATGCTCAGCTTTAGTTTAGTATTCGATCAAATTCGACATTTCTGATTTAACATTTTAACACACTCATGTATTGAGTATATCTAGTTATTGTTATACCTATAGCTTTTAGTTTAAGGGCTCTATGTATTACGTATTGTTTACTGCTTGTGTTCTTATTTTCCACTATAGTGGGTGGTCCTTCGACTTGGAATTAATTACCTTACTTAGTACGCTCTAAATGGTAGTAAGAATGCCATTCTAGTTTGTTCAACAAATCTTCCGTTTATTTTTACCAATATATTTTATGGACAATTACGTTAAAGACTGGGCATTGTCGTGAATGTCCATTTTACCTGGTTATTAACGACAATGCAAACTCTTTAACGACAATGATATTAGCTATGGGCAAATGTTGTAAAGAAATTATTATAAAAATACAGTTTTCATAAATAACTGATCAATAACGACAGTGGCCAAAAGCAAGCGGTCAATGTTGATAAATAAATAAAACTATCCATGATGTATTATAACTTTTAATGACTAATCATTTTTATTTTAACACGATAGTTAACCATGGCATTTTAAATTACAAATTTTATTGTTTGCATGACATGCACACTTAAAATCTAAAAGATATAAAAAAAATCTTATAGAGACTATATTCTACATTGCTAACCACAGCTAAAATATTACGAGTAGTCCATATCTGGAATTGGTAGCCGGACTGTTGTGCTCTCTTCTACATACATATTTATCACTGGAAGACATAATAATTTTTGCAGCTTGTTTCTCCAACGATTTTCTACATCGCTTACTCCGTCATAAATGAATATTTTTAAAATATAGCACTTTATTCAAAGAAGGACAAATATCAAAGTCATACTGATGAATATTAATTATCTTGAATTTAAAACTGAACTATATTTCAGCATTTAATTTACCTTTATTATTACATTATAATCTTTAATAATTTATTCATCAAGGTTTTAATAACTTTGCCAAATTTGCCAAATAAAAAATTGCCAATTTCATTACCAGAAAGACCAACAAAAGCTACATACAAATATCGCTTCATAGGGTGATCCACCTATTAATTCGTATTAAGTACAATAATTAAACTTAATTAACTTTGATTTTTGCAACAATTTTAAAAATTATAATTTTTTTGCTAACCTGAATGAAGTATGAAGTGCTCGATTTTTTTAAACTGAATAAATTTTATTCCTGGAAGCCAATCTGTAGTTTGATTTTCGTTCATCTATGCCCCTAACATTCCTTTTATATCCCTGTTAGCTTTCTCAACTGTCCCTGACTTTTGCTGTGTCTGGGTTTTCCGTGAACAATATTTACTTCCGGCTACTTAGTGTAATTTAGTTAAAACTGAGTTACCGAATTCTGGTCCATTATCGGAATGTAAAATAAGAGGTGCACCAAACTTTATGTAAATTCCCAACAAGTTAGTGCAATTTCTTTAACCTTTTTCGGTTTTAAAGGTTTTAAGATTACAAATCTCGTAAGATGGTCTTAGTTCTTCTTAGGGTGCCGGTCCGTTCCGAACGTTGGAGATCATTCTGGATATGATGATTTTGTTAGTTGCTATACGGAATAGCTGTGTTGAGGTCTTTCTATACCATGCTATTGGTATGCCATTATAAATCTAAAATCATAATTTTGTGACTGTATGTCAACCAAATCGATTGAAGCTCGTGAATTAAATTTTGAATGCAAAATTAGCTTCGAAACAAACCCTTTTCTTGGGTTATTACTCGTTTTCTGACACTGCACACAAAATCGTAGGTAAACCATTAGTGTTTCCTTATGTACATTATAATAAAGTTTATTTATTTCGGAAACCATAAGATTGTGGCCGACATGCCGAATTGGTAAATGCGCGTTATGAATTTTATCAAATAATTTATCAGTTGTAGCACAATATAATTCTTTAGACTGAGCGTTTTCGTCAACTGGCATAATCAGTCGCCTTTTTAGGCTTCGTATACAAACTTTTTTAAATTCTTCCTGTTTATTGCCATGTTCTTCGCTTGCTCTATAGTGAATCCTCTTTGTGTCTAAGATAGCGGCAATTTCATCGTTCCAGGACTTCATGAGTCTGCCCCTTGGTCTTATTTAGCTTCCCATACTTGTTTCACTCTGTTTTATCAAATGCTTTTTCGAGGTCTATAAAAGTTTGGCATAGTTCCATAATTGCATTTCATGCATTTTGTATTAACTAATTGAGCGTGCACATAGGGTCATTGATGCTTCTTCTTATTATAAATTCGCTTTGAAACTGCTCCAGTTTATGGTCCACTTCTTGTAGTAGTTTTTCTCCAGTACTTATTCGTATACTTTTAAAGGGATACTTAGGAGGGTCATACCTCTATAGTTGCTTCAGTCCTTTTTAATATGGGTAAAATAACCCCCACTTCCCCAGCGTTTTGGGATCTTGCCCTTATTCCATGCTTTTTTGCAAATTTTTTGAGCAGTTAATTTCCATTTTCTCCCATTATTATAGCATTTTCGCGCTTATCTTATCGTAACCAGTTGCCTTCCTCGTTTAAGCTATTATTTCCCTTCTTTCATCTGTTGTTATTTCATTTTGTTTATCATCAGCATTTTCTTCAGTGTTGTCTAATTCATTATTAAAGTCTTCTTAGGTCAAGAGGTATTCGAAATATTCTCTCCATTTGTTCATAATACTACATCCCTATTTTTAATTTGTTTTGGCGTTTGTTGTTTCTTTTCCGTTCTTAAACTTCTCTAGGTTTTGTAAAATAGTTTTTGGTTGGTGTAGTAATCTTTCTCCTTGTTATTGCCAAAATCCTTCAGTTCTTCTTTTTTGCTTCCATCGTTATGTCTTTTCTTTTGCCCTCTGTTGCTCATATTTTTGATAGCTTTCTGCACTTGGTTCCCTAGTTATTTTTGCAGGCTAACTTTTTTGATTTAACATCTTTTATTTCGTTACTCCAATAATTTAGTCAAGCATTGATATTCTTACTCCCATCTAGCAGTATATCTTTAAGTTTGTGCCAAGCTTCATCTACGTCGTAGTTCTGACTAGAAAATTGTTTACATAGTTTTTGTATTTCTGGGATAATTTCTCATCTGATAGGTTTATGTCTTGTATAAGTGAGTTCTACTTGTGTCAGTGAGGTTTCTTAGGGTTTTGTCTCTTGTCGTCGGCTTCCTTTGTGTTAGTTTTTATTTCGCTCCGAAACTATAATACGTTCTGCATTATTGTTTCTAATTAGTTCTTCAAGTTGTCCTTGTACATCCGAAAAATCTTTTTGTCTTTTACGTCTACTATACCATTAAGATCTCCAATCATTATTATGTTACCTTCTGTGCTATCTATAATCTCTATCTCTTTTTCCCAAAAAATGTCCTTTCTTTTGACTCTTTCCGTATTATTTGGTCCATAAATAACAAAGATGTTGGTTAGTTTCTTCTCATTGATTATCTAATAGAAACATTCTTTGATTTAATTTAAGCATTTGATAGAACTTTCTTCTTCTTCAAGTGCCGTCTTCGTTCCGAAGTTTGGCTATCATCAAAGCTATGCGTATTTTTGATGCTGCAGATCTAAACAGTTGGTAATTGGTGCAATTGTACCATTCTCTCAAGTTTTTCAACCATGAATGCCTTCTTCTTCCTATAGATCTCTTTCCCACTATCTTCCCCTGTATAATCAATTGCAGCAACTGGTATTTATCTCCCCTCATAACATGTCCCAAATATTGTAGTTTGCGCTTTTTAACAGTAAGTATCAGCTCTTTCTCTTTCCTCACTCTCCGCAAAACCTCCACATTTGTTACTTTCTCTGTCCAGGGTATTTTTAATATTCTACGATACATCCACAACTCAAATGCTTCTATCTTTTTGGTATCGATCTTTTTCAATGTCCATGTTTCCATCCCGTAGAGGAGAACTGACATAACGTAACATCTCAAAAGGCGAATTTTAAGTTTTAGACTTAGATCTCTTCCGCAGAACACCTTTTTCAATTTAGTAAATGTGGCTCTAGCTTTCTCTATTCTGGTTCTGATTTCTTCAGAGCAGTCATTATTTTCGTTGATAACAGTTCCCAGGTAATTATATCTTCTTACACGTTCGATTCTTTGATCATGCACGGTTATATCAGGGAAGTTTTGTGGTGATTTAGATATTAGCATTATTTTTGTTTTGTTTATGTTAAGTGATAATCCGTGTTCTTCACTGCATTCTACTATTTTGTTAATTAGTATTTGAAGATCTTCCCAAGTTTCTGCGATTAGTACCGTGTCATCGGCATATCTCAAGTTGTTTATTCGGATGCCATTTATCTTAATACCTATATTTTGATCCGAAAGTGCTGTGTTTATAATGTCTTCGGAGTATAGATTGAATAAGGTCGGTGAGAGTATACAACCCTGTCTTACGCCTTTCTTGATCTCGATTTCCTCCGTTGTCTCTTGCTCTATTCGGATATTTGCTTTCTGGTTATAGTAAATCTTAGAGATAATTCTAATGTCCCTTTTATCCAAGTTTTTTTCTACTAGCAGTTTCATTAAGTGGTCGTGACGAACTTTATCAAACGCTTTGTTGTAATCAATAAAGCACATATATTTATCTTGGTTTATATCTAGACATCTTTGGCATATGACGTTAAGTGCAAATAGTGCTTCTCTTGTTCCAAGCCCGTTCCGAAATCCGAATTGAGTATTACTAATATAACTTTATATATATATATATATATATATATATATATATATATATATATATATATATATATATATATATATATATATAACTTTAAAACATTGCATTTTACAAACTTTAAGATAATGAAATTCAAGGTAATATACTTACATTTGTGAAGAATTCTAGAGGCACAATTAAAATTGCTCAATTAAAATTAGAACAAATGGCGTTATAACCTTAACAAGAACATTATAAAATGGAATCCCTCAAGATTCTATAATAAGTCCGATATTATTCCTAATTTCCCTCAATAGTAATATAAATGAAATTAGAGCACCTATTAAAGCTAGTAGTATGCAGATGGTTTCATTGTTTATATTGATTCAACGAATACAGAGTCAGCAATTCAAATTTTACAGTCACTTAACTCGACTCGAAAATTGGACGTTGAAAACTAAATTTAATTTTTCCACAAGAAAAGACACAATATGTTATTTTCCATAACAACGGTTAACAACTAACTTAACATCAAATAACTTTAAAACAATAAAACACTTTCTGGGTTTATCTTTCACTAGCAAATTAAATTGGAATTTGTATATTATTAAACTACTACATTCTTGCCAATTAAGAATAGACGCATTAATTCAAAAATGTATCTAACAAACTTTGGGATATATTTGGGAGTATGACTGAACCTACATAAGTCACAATTTACAAGCAAATTATCTTATGATTGCATATTTTATGCAAAACAACATGATTGAAGCGAAGCTTCTATAATGGCGTTGTATTACTTTTTTCTCTGTGGTAAAATGCTACGGCGAGCGTTACTGAACTAGCACCACAAGATGACGTCGTCACGGGTAGCGTCACAAAATAGTGGTTCTTCACATCGATTCACTACTATCCATCAATTCGTTGAAGTCATTTTATATTATTTATTCTAAGCAGGTTTAAATTAAATACCATTATTATTTTTAAACATCTTGTTTAGTTTATAGGTACAATAATTAAATTTACTATCAGATGAGACCTAATTCTATTTTATTATTAATTTAATATTTCGTCTGATTTTTACGGGTTTGTCAGAAATAAATAAAGTATACTTGATTAACACGTTACCAGGTGGCGTTCGGAGCAAACAAAATAATTTGACTCGCAAAAATTTGACAAAATTGACGATTTGACTGCGCAATTGTAAATTGCTCAAAATAAGATTGGGTGATAACGAAAAAAGAAGGCATCTTAAATGCTAAAAGTAATTGTTCAGTTATATATATATATATATATATATATATTATATATATATATATATATATATATATATATATATATATCCGGTTTTTTAGGCGTTACGCCCGTCCGGTAGGGATCTATGGAGGAGTATCACCGAGCCGCAAGCCCTTATCTCTTGCCGTACTGCTCCACCATAGGCCGATCAGATCCCAGCATATTCTAGTCTAAGCCGCAGATTCATCTAGAATTTGAAACTGCTGCGTTAGACTTTTTGTTTTCTGTACACCGAGCTGGGGCTCGATTCCATATCCACTGAACCATTCGACAGTGAAGCGAATGAGAGGCAGCCTGAGCAGAGAGCAATATACATACGTGATATTATTTATAGGTGTCTCAAAACCAGTTATTTACAGTTAATAGAAAAAACTATTCACCTTCAAAAAGTTTTCCAAATTGTTAGATATTGCATTTGTTACTTCTGCTATAAGAAGGGATATGAAGCACGAGAAATCCGTTAAAAGGCTTGTAGATAATGATAGCTAAGTCCAGTTGCCAAATAGGTTAATAATACTTGTAGTTTAATTCTTGCCAGTACGACTTCCCTCATTACAGTATCTTGCCTTAGTATCATTGTAGCTATACCTTTCAACAACATATTGAAATATTCTACATCCACCCTAAGAAGTGCTTTAAACTCATGGGGATCTTCGAACTGCAGTTCATTGAAGAGGGTATTTGCAGCACCGACATTTGGTCTTCTTAAAATTCATTCTCTAGTGTAAAGAAGCTTATCTCTTTCTCGTAATATATCAGTCAATTCTTTTATAAGAAGTGGTATAAGCCGCTTGATATATTTTTTAATGTTAGATAATCCATAATAAGTACACTACTTTCTGATTCAATAGGCAAACTGATTCGCCTCCGAATTTAAAGTGCCAAATACGTAAAAACCATCTCTCGCCCTCATCACTGTCTCGGCCTAGTAACAGTTTACTGTCTTTCTACTGTACTCGTTACGTGTAATCGAGCCATTATACTTTATTTTCCAATAATTGACCCTGCTTGCAAAGCAATAAATAAATCTTAACTATTTAGCGTGTTGTGTTACAATATTTGCTCTTCAGTTTAGCATACATAACCAAAATGAATAAAATAAATTTATTAGACTTCCTTATTTTCGCAGAAATTACGAAAAAAATAATTGACCTCATAATATTTTATGACCTGCTCCCACATGAGCTGAATGAATGGTGTCAAATAATTCGTCGGTTGTACAGAAATACCGCAGCTCAGCAGTTTCGTCCACCGTCCTATCTATGGGCTTCGCGGTTTCACCAATTTTTAAAATATCATTCCGTTTCAATCTCCGCCTTTTTTTCGAAAAAATTGTATCTCCGTTACTTTTGTAAGCTTTTGTTTCCTTTACTTTTGTAAGTATTTGATCGTATTTTTCTCTTGTAAAAATATTACTAGGACGTCGCTATCACATTAACCGGTAAAAATCAGAGTGGTGTAAGTCAAACAAGTAAAAAATCAGCAAACAAATCATCAAAAAGCAGCACATCATTGTCATTCTACAATAAACTGCCAATATGTTTAGAATGAGAGTGGTGTCAGTCAGATGATGAATTTGTTTACATGCAAGGTTATATTGTTAAGCAATCAGTAAGTCTTATTTTGTGTTATATGTATTATTACATATTATTGGTGGTATATAAACAAACATGTATTTGATGTTTGATATTCTGTCACAGTAATTTGTTTTTAAATTGAAGAAAATCTTGTTTTTTCACAATCACAAAATCACATTTTGTGGTTAGTCCTGTGTTTAGAACTAACTTTTACAACAATACCGCTATTTCAAGTGAAAATGCATTTTTATAAAACAAAAGAAATCTAAATATCCTAAAACATGAGTAGGCCTATACTGAAAACCTATAACAGGATTATTTCGGTAGCAGTGAAAGGTGACGGACGTGAAAAGTGAGTGGAATCATATAACAGGAGGCAAATTTGAAACCTGTGGTGAGAGCTTACTAACGTTTTCCTCTGTTTATAAACCTTAACCTTTGATTATATTTTTTTATATACTTATATATTATTTGAAAATTTTGCTTGTACATTTAATAGTCGATAGATAAGGGTAACAAATACATATTTAAGGTACATAAAAATGACTGACGACTCAGGAGGCCCAGTTCCTCCTGACCTTGAAAGTTTTAATATTGATGTTGATATGAGTGTAACTGATAAGAAAGAAAAAACGGAACAAAAAGTTCCGAATAATAACAAAACTGATACTTTTTTAAATAATTTAAATTATAGCAATGCAGCAATAGGTCCATTTATTGTAATTATCGAGGGTATTGAAAAAGGTCACAATATAGGTCGGTATAATCATTTGAAAATTGCCAAAGATATTTTTCAATTAAATCTCAAAGATGTATTAGAGGTCAAAGAAAAAGGGAAAAATAAATTGGGTGTGATTTTTCAATCCGCATCAGCGGCAAATAATTTTACCAAAAATAATAACCTGAATGACAAGTATAAAATATATATACCAAGAAACTGTGTCTCGTGCAAAGCAATAGCAAGGGATATAAATCCCGTGTTTACGGAAGAAAATATCAAAAATATGGGCGAAAGCCCATTTAAAATATTAGAAGTTAAAAGATTTACTAGGAAAAAAGTCAACGAAGATGGAACATTTGAATATGTTCCAACGGGAACCGTCTTAATAACTTTTGAAGGGACAATAATCCCTAGAAATATAAAATTATGCTACTTATCTATTCCTCTAATTCCTTACATACCACGAGTTACACAATGCTTTAACTGTTTAGCCTATGGGCACACAAAAACACAGTGCAAGAGTAATAAAAAATGCCAGAACTGTGGCAATCCACATGATCCAGAAGAAAACTCAATACAGACTTGTGATGCATCTTGCTTCTTCTGTAAATCAACGAATCATCAGGCCACAAGCAAAACCTGTCCCGAATATGAAAGACAATGCAATATCAAAAAGACCATGGTATACCAGAATACAACATACTATGAGGCCAGTCTTTTGCACCCCAAATCTTACTTACCAACTACACCCAATACGGCACAAACATATAGATTCCTACAAACTGAATTCCTCAGTCTACAAAATAAAGGAAAGCAATCAGACAATCACATACAAATTAATCAAAGAAGATCTTTTATCAACAGCAGTAACATTGTCAAATCGAAAAGAACATACTCAAATGTATCAACGACAAATGCATCTCCTCCAATAAAGAAAGGCAGTTACGACAAAGAAGCACATAACCAGCTACTATCACACCCCAATGGGAGACAGGAATGGTCAGAACACAGGCCACAAACTCTAAACTTTCAAGCTAGTCCATATAGAAACTTAGACAAAGAAGACCCAGCTGGGTCAGATACACAGTCAATAGAATAAAAAATTCAGAACAAAGTTGAAGAATATTATAGGAAATTTTTAAATACACCAATAGAACATAAATGCCAAATTAGAGACCTAATTAATACATATTTTGAGCTGTCCAAATCATCAGAAGATTTGGATAGGCCAGATATGTAATAAAAAAGAACAAAATAAAAATTTAATAGTTGCATAATTAAATCAAATTAAAATTTAGATCTCATCCAAAAATTTTTAACATATTCAAAATGGCTAATACAAACCTTAAAATTATACAATGGAATATACGTAGTGTAAATTCTAATTTCAGTAATCTAATATCACTAATCAGGGATGAGGAACCAGATGTGGTTCTACTCAATGAAACCTTCTTAAAACCAATACATAAATTTAATATTAAAACATATAATATAGTCAGAAACGATATGAGTGAAGGTACTAGTATAGCTACACTAATTAAAAAAAACCTAAAGTATGATATTTTAAAATGTAGAAATAACATAGAAACCAGCAAATTCAGAACGATAATAATTAAAATTCAAAAATATAATATAGTAAATATATATTCTGACCCCACCAATAATATTACCAAAAACAAACTATCTACCCTAATTAACCACCTACAAGGTCCGGTTATTATCATGGGAGACTTCAACGCACATCATGCAGCATGGGGATGTGAAATATGTGACAGAAGTGGCAACAATATTCAGGAATTTGATGATGAAAACAATTTGTTTATACATAACGATGGTACTCCAACAAGACTCACCAGACCAGGACAAAGGAGAAGTGCAGTAGACCTGACTATTACCTCCAGCAGTGAAGCCCACAAATGCGAGTGGACAGTGATAAATGACCTGGGCTTCAGTGATCACTATCCCATAAAGATAAATATTCAAAACTCGTTAACCAATCATAGGGAAAAGATTATCAAAGGAGGGAGAAACTACAAAGGAGCTAACTGGGATGAATATCATGATATATTAAATAAAACACCACATTTAGAACAACTGGAATATAATGAGCTAGTTCAAACAATGGAGAAGGCAGCCAATGTGACCATACCAAATAAAAACCAGACAAAGAGAAAAATAGGATGCATCTGGTGGGATCAGGAATGCTCTCAAAAAATAAAAGACAGAAAAGAAGCCATTTTGAAACTGAAAACACAATTTACAATGGAAAACTATATTCATGCCAAAAAAACAATTGCAGCAACAAAAAAGATACTACAGCAGAAGAAAAGAGACAATTTTAGAAAGTTTTGCGGAACGCTGAACAGAAACTCTGATATGAGTTATGTATGGTGTACTGTTAAAAAATTTTGCAACTCACAACAGGGATATAAAAAAAAACTACCCAACACACAAATTAGTGAAACCATCTTAACAAATCTATCAGTATGCAACATAGATCCTGAATTCATTCTAGTAGCAAACAAAGGTATGCAAAAGCCTTTTTCCATGTATGAACTTAAACAAGGTATAAACAACAAAAAGGACACAGCACCGGGCATGGATAATATCACAGATTCAATGATTAAATTTTTACCAGAGGCAGCATTAAAAAACTTACTTAAGATATACAATAAAGCACTGGAGGGAAAAGAGATACCAGAGAGCTGGAGAACACAAGTATTACTCCCGTTTCTCAAACCTACCAGAAATCCACAACTTTTAGATAGCTGTAGAGCCATAGCCCTCACATCATGTGTGGGCAAAATAATGGAACAATTCATTAAAAACAGATTAGAATGGATATTGGAAAATAACCTTACATTCAACAGCCTCCAATCAGGGTTCAGAAAAGGTATGGGAATACAGACTAATATTGCCTTTCTTACATCATATATCCAGGCAGCTATCTCAAAAAACAAATGGGTGCTAGGAACTTTTTTAGATATAAAGGCTGCATATGACCATGTAAACATATATGTACTTTATAAAAAAATGTTAGATTTAAATCTCCCAATAGACCTGGTTAACCTCACATTCAAGCTTCTTTATAACAGGAAAATATAATATATTAAAGATGAGGAAGAAAATCTCATAGGCCCAGCCTTCACAACACAAGGTTTAGCTCAAGGATCACCACTCAGTCCTCTTCTGTTCAACATCTACATACACTCAATCTATGAAATAATACCAGAGGAATGCATTTTATTATCATATGCAGATGATCTAGTCCTATTAAACAAACACCACAACCCAATCCAAGTAGCAACAGGATCAAATCTAATTCTTGCAGACATAAATGAATGGCTAGGGAACCATAACTTCTCTATATCAGTAAACAAGAGCAATGTAGTGTGGTTTACAAAGACAAGTAATACCTACACATACCCAGATATCATCATGGACCAGGGGATCATCCCTCGTAAAACAGAAATAAAATATTTAGGAGTAACTCTCACAGAAAACCTTAACTGGAACCCTCACATCGAAAACATAAGAAGCAAGGCTATTAAAGGTATCAATGTATTGAGGGCAATATGCAAAACCTGGTGGGGTGGGGACCCTGCTACTCTATTAATTTTATATTACGGTCTGGTAAGATCTCATCTTGACTTTGGCAGCATATTCTTAAAGCCATCAAACAAAAACACCTTGCGTAAACTTGATACTGTACAATACCAAGCTCTAAGGGTTATTCTCGGGTGCATGAAGTCAACCCCTACAACAGCACTGCTGGCAGAAACTGCAGAGATGACACTTGAATTTAGAAGAAAATGGTTGGCAACAAAATTCATGACAAAAATGTTCAGCATTCAAAACAATCCAATTTTAATGGTAATCAAAGAAATAAAACAGGCATGTCAATATAATATAGGATACTGGAAACAAAAAGAGAGACCTTACCTAGTGGAGGCACTTGACCATCTAGAACCATACAAAAATATAATTTACACAGCAAATGTAATACCATGCTTCTCTTTCAACATGGACATACAATACACACAAATCCCCACAGTGAAACTAAAAATCAGCAAGTCAGATCTTCATCTAAATATGATATTCAAAGCAGCAACAGAACAATTAATAGAAAAATACTTATTCATCTATACTGATGCATCAAAAAGTGGAAATGCTAACGAAACAGAGACTGGATATGGTGTATACATTCCCAATATCAACTATTCATATTCATCTAGGCTACCTTCAGCAATGAACATATGTACAGCAGAGATAGTGGCAATTGGCAAGGGGGTAAAAGAGTGTCTGAACAGAGGTATAACTGACTGTATATTCTTTAGCGACTCTAGAAGTGCTATACAGAAACTAACAGAAGTTGGCATAAACGCAAATAATGATTATACCATATTAGAAACGAGACAACTTCTACTAGAGGCTAACTCAGGGAACAACAAATATAAGTTATGTTGGATCCCCGGACATTCAGGAATAGAGAGAAATGAATATGCAGATAAGTTGGCAAATATTGGGAGATCACTCAACATACCTGAAAGTATAAAAATAAACTATTCAGATATCTGGCCAATATTGAAAAGCAAAATAAGAAAGGAACATGATATATGCTGGAAAGCTCAAACACAAATTAAAGGGAAATGGTATTCTGAAATTCAGCCATCATTTCCAAACAAACCTTGGTTTAAAAAATTCCCATATATAGACCGAAGACATCTGACCAATATAATAAGGATGAAGACAGGACACTGTGTTACAGGTTCTCATCTATACCGACTAAAAATAATAGAGCATCCATATTGTGAATGTGGTACAGAGGAGGACATTGACCATATTCTTTTACATTGCCCCATAAGAAAAGGCGCACAATTTGACCTAAAGAAAGAACTAAAAAAATTAGGAGTACCCGATAGTTTCAATATACAAGAAATCCTTATCAACATAACTTTTGATCAATTAAAACTAATTATTACTCATTTAAATATTAACAAGTTAAATTTATGAAATACAAACTCGATTAATCCAAATCTTTCTATCTTATCCTTTCCTGGGTTCTAGTCTAACCGAGGTAACATTTCTGGTTGTGTTAGATCTGCCGTTACCCCGGAGCGAGAAGAGTTATAACCCTATGTTGTACTATCTGTCTAAACTAACATCTTTCATCACAAGGTTTAATTCAACGCATATATATATTTGCCCTTCAACAATTAAGCTTAAAGGAATCATCTATATCTTAAGGGTAAAAAACAGAAACATTAATGGAGTCAATGGAGTGCATAAACCGCCTTCATTACCGTTTCATTACATAACCTCATACCTCATGCATGGTCCATGGAGATGGAGAATAATATTACGTCACTTTGCGTCAACTGACAACTGCCATCGTATCGTATTTTCCTGGTTTAAGAAAACACTATTGATGTAATCTTCTTTTTTTTATAGAGAAGTGCTGCAGTATTGCTAAGAGCAAGACAAACTGCAACACACAAGAAATGTGCTGGCGGATGCACTTGTATGCAAGCCAAAAAGACGAAGTGAAGTGAAGTGAACCTATAACAGGTTACATTTACCAAGTGAATCAGACCCTATTGAATCAACCGATGATGTTGATAGGGATCCAGATTACAATGAAGATAACAAGTTTACTCCTTTTGAACAAAGACTTAACCTTGTAGGAAGAAGAAACAGATTAATTTCTACTACATCCGAATCAGATAATCAGTCAGATGAAAATAATGAGTTTATCGGTTCCCAAGCTAAAGTAAAAATTAGAAAAAGGCCCAGGAAGCCAAAATGTCATAGGAAAAGCATTTCTAAGAAACAGAGGAATTCTGGTGAGAGGTATGTGATTGTAAAATGGCGTGTCATGAGAAGCTAACAACCGAAAAACGACAATCTATGTTTAAGTCTTTCTGGGAACTAGAGGATTTTAAGCGGCAAAATACATATATTTGCGGACTAATTCAAAGAACTTAAATCAAGCAAAGAACGTCTCGTAAAGAGGGTGGTATTTTAAGGATACGGCAAACAAACAATGCTTAAAAACAAATCAAGGTATATCAGTTGCAGTGTGCAAAAAGTATTTTCTCACTACTTTTTGCGTGTCATATCGTTGTGGACACGAGCTCTAAAAAAACTAAGTGAAAGTAAATTACCTGGTGAAGACCTCAGAGGCATATTCCATGCTCAGCAAGGAAAATCCCAAAGGACGATATAGAATATGTGTACAAACATATCAAGTCATTTCCCTCTTTCCAGAGTCACTATACCAGGAAGAAAAATGAACACCGAAGGTACCTTAGTGATAATTTAAATATTAGAAAAATGTATTCATTGTACGAGAAAAAGTGTCAGGAAGAGCAGAAATCACCGGTTAAGAAGCATTTTTATCGATATGTTTTCAACACTAAATTTAACCTTCACTTCTACATTCAAAAAAAGACACTTGCAAAAAATGTGACATATTCAAAATAAAAATAAGCAATCCTGAATTGAGTAGGATAATAATTATCTCAACTTAACACTGACCATGAACTCCATTTACGAAAAGCTGAGCTAGCAAGGGAATGTATGACTACTGATGCGAAAAACGCGAAAAGAAACCAGGACAGTTATGTATGTAGTGTTGACCTACAGAAAGCTTTGCCGTTTCCAGTGTTATCTGTTTCAGATGCCTATTATAAGCGAAATATGTACTGCTATAACTTTGGAGTGCATGACTTCGACACAGAAGCTGGCGTATTTTATTTCTGGGATGAAACTATCGCTTCCAGAGGCTCTCAAGAAGTTTCATCCTGTATTATAAAGCATCTTAAACTAAATGCTCTAAACAAGAAACATGTTATAATCTACATCAATACTTGTACTGGTTAAAACCGAAACATTAAAATGGCTTTAGCACTAACAAGATTTCTACAAAGCGATGCAACAGACATCGAAGTAATCGATCAGAAGTTTTTAGTTTCTGGACATTCATTCCTACCGAATGATTTGGATTTTAGTTCTGTAGAACTAGCTGCAAAGGGAAAGGCAATCTATCTACCAAGTGACTGGAAAGAAATCATGACTACCTGCCGGAGAAAAAAGAAATTTATTGTTTGTGAGATGAGCAATGATGAATTCTTTTCAACAAGCACACTGGAAAGAAACATTGCAAATAGAAAAAAAAAATCAAGAAAAATGTCAGTAAACTGGCTAAAAATGCAGTGGATAAGGTATGAAAAGTCTAAACCCTACATCGTTCATGTATAAAGAGACAATTCAAGACATGGTACAGTTCGACACCATAGATATCACTCCAACAGGACGAAAGGGAAGGCCAGTAAAGCTCCAACTGCTGCAAATAATAAAGAAGAGAAGGAGATTGGCCCACTTCCGTATGTTGAACCTCAAAGTGACGAGGAAGAAGAAACTGTGGACTAAAAAAACTCCAGTGGATCGTAGAATTGATCACTTTTAAAGTAAAGCTATTTTAGAAATACTTAATCTGTTGACAAAGTGTAAAAGTAAATTTTTTAAACTGTTTCTGTAACCTGTATTAACTTGTAAAAGTCAACTTTTAAGCAATAAAGTTTAATCTTCAACAAGGTAAGTCAGTTATTTTATTCAATCCATATTTCTGTTTAGGATGGTAGTGGTGTAAGTCATTTAAGCCCTTTTTATTTTTTTTATGGTAAACAATAGGTATATAAAACCTATATTAATAAAAAAGGAACAATTTGTGATAACAAAAAGCGTCAGCGTCTAACAAACACTTAAAAATCTCAAATTGATTACAGCGTACAGCGCCTAACAAACACTTAAAAATCTCAAATTGATTAAAAACTGACTTATACTACTCTGATTTTCACCAGCTCACATATAACTTTTTAAAAATCATCATTGTAACGTAATGAAAGGTCTTCCATTGCACATAGACTTTCTTGCACCGCAAATTCCACGGCTTCGCGCAATCATACTTGTAAGTTCGTGAACTAGTCGACTGGAGTTACAATTTGCCAAATTTAAATGTAATCGTTTCTACTCATTCATATTAATATTATAATGTATAATATATTAAAGTTTTTAATATTGGTAATATTATTAAAGCTAATGGTTGTTGATTTATATGTCAATATATATGTTTTAAACTAGTTTTGTTTTATTTTTTAAGAAAAAATAAAAAAACAGAATCTTGTTTGAAATACTATTTTCCAAATAGTTTATAAAATTGCTTAGTCGACATTCTAAACGCTCAGTAAATAATAAAAAAATTACTTGTATTAATAACAAAATATTTTATAATTACCATTTTAAAAAACTCTCCATAAAAACAGTAGAATTAATTTTATCCTTTTCGTGTCTTAGGTCATCTATACATTTGCCTTGAGAGGGGAAATTTTTAATATAACACCAACCAAAAGATAAAAATATTAACTTAGGTATATGCAATCATTATCACTGCTTAGCGCATTTTCATGGAAATCAACCGCTGTGCTAACTAGTATTTTTTTCAAATTGTGATGACTAAATAAAGTATATATTAAATAAAGGGTATTTTAAATACATGTGTAATATTTTATGCGAAAAGAAGAAAAGACTTAGATCCGAGACGTGAGCGTATTCCTTATATTTTCTTTAATTGTGTTAAGCTACTCGGATGTGAGTCGTTGTTATAATTATTAAAAAAAACTAATTTACAATATTTTTTATTAAATCAAATGAGAAATATTATAGCAAATTAAGTACTAAGGACCTGAGGAGTCAGATCAACAAAGCATCTGCACTGTCAGGATGTCTGCGGGAGATAGTCTGGTCAAATCCGTATATGCGCACAGATAGTAAAATTAGATTCTATAAGACTTGCATACGACCGATCATGACATATGGCACAGAAGTGCGCGAAGATACCAACAAAACGAAACACATGCTAAGGGTTGTCGAAATGAAAACCCTAAGAACAATAATGGGGAAAACAAGAAGAGACAGAGTGAGAAATACAAACATTAGAGAGCAGTGCAAAATTCAAGATATTGTAAGATGGTGAAGGCAGCGCAAGAGGATGTGGTACAATCATGTAAGACGAATGGATGAGAATAGACTCCCAAAAATTGCCCTAGAAAACAATCCGCCCGGTTCAAGTCCCCCCGGAAGACCACCTAAAAGATGGAGGGATAGTTGGCAATCTACCTCCCAAGAAATTAACCAGAGGCAGCTTCAGAATTAAACAGATCGAAAGATCTACAAAAAGTAGAAGAAGAAGAAGAAGTACTAAGGAAAAAAAACAAATTTTCAGTTCCTAGCAAATTGTTTCTCAACACTTAAGATTATAATTTCCAAATAAAATTTAGATAACATTGTAAAGGCTTTTATATACTGAAATTAAATTAAAAAAGAACATAAAAAAGTGAAAAAATAATAAAAAATTCCCAAATTTAAATTTATCTCGAAAACAAAATACGATCTGGAAAAAAAATACCGGAAATGTTTAGTTTTTTGAGCTCTTCGATTGTGTAGTACCTTCAATTTCAATTTTTTTCAACAATACTCGAGTATTCCGATTTATTACTCTCGGACTTATAAAAATTTCCAAGAAATTAATATCGGATGGAGTTTCAACAAGCGAAATGAAAATCCTAATATTAAACAGCATTGTGACCAGGTACAATATCTGACTGTTATGCAAATTAGTAGGTAATTAGAAAGTCAGTATGGGCAAAACCAGCTTATTCAAATTATAGCTATAGCCTTTTGTTAAAGGATTTCAATTTATTATTCCTAACATTTGTGGAAGTTTTTAAGATATTTATATTTTCAAATTAGAAATTGTTAGTGGGACATCAGCTAACAATTAAAAGGTCTTTAGAAAATAAAATTTTTATTTAAACTAATATACTGAATGCAATCTATCTGTTGGTTGAATGGTATTTGCGAAAACAATATCCTATGCATAGTCCAGGCTTTTTTGTCACAATCAGCACACTCGTAAATTGTGTTTTTTCAAATTTAATCCATACAAAATATTCTACATCGTTTCCTGTCACGTACTGGTTATATTTCAATATTGTTAATGGTCTGACAACATTCCATCCTCTCTTGGTTGTATGTTCAGTCAAAGTATTGACAAATTTAGAAAATCCTTTTTCCCTCCTCGTAGATTCGCCACTGACTACCCAACGCTTAGCTACTCTTCATACAATTTGTATTATCTTATCAAAAAAACCAAGCATTTGCAAGAAAATTGCACTTTCATATAAAAAAACGAGTTATTTATCTCGTACTTTTTTTAAGCAAGGCGCAATATTTAATTACTTAATATTATTATTAATATTAAAAAATAATATTAAAAGCTTTAATAATATTACCAATATTAAAAACTTTAATATATTATACATTATAATATTAATATGAATGAGTAGAAACGATTACATTTAAATTTGGCAAATTGTAACTCCAGTCGACTAGTTCACGAACTTACAAGTACGATTGCGCGAAGCCGTGGAATTTGTACCAAACTCTCGGTCTGTAGATCCTTGTCGGTTAGCTCGATTAATGCTGTGGTTTATAAGCTCACTCGCAGAAAATCGGTTTTTGGATGTTTTGTTTATGTGCTCATCGCGTTCTGACACTATGACGAATGCCAAACCGCGTTTTGGTCTACGGTTAAAAAGCCGTTAAGCAATGTGTCGGACATTGGGAATATACTAGTGACGAGAACACATTTTGGCCATATTTTTTGACCATTGGCGGAAATCGGTGTTTGGTCCTAACATATAAACTATAATCCTTTACAACATCGGCAATTATTTCCAGTTTTGAAAGAATCGAATTTTTGAAATTTTATTAAACTAAGTAACTGGAGCATTAACATGAAAATAAATAGAGCATATATTTAAAACCGTGTATATATTAATGGCATGGAGTTTAAGTAGATACTTTATGGACTTAAAAAAACTAAATATAGCACTGTACTTTTTATATTGAGAAAAACTTCCTAAAGTTTTTGAGTAATTGCATAATTAAGAAGTCTTAAAAGTTATAAGAGGATAAGTTTACGACGATCATGCTGTATTTCACAATCATCAGCTTAATCTACTGTTTTCAAGGCACGAACCTTGAAAAGGAAAATTTCTCATCTCCGTATTAATTAAAGGCTTCTATTTCAAAGGATTCTATAACAGCGAACAGTTATTTCCACAATTTAATTAGTTGTTGTTGTAAGTATTCGCGTTAATATTTCAGGAATTTTTAACGGTGAGCATATGATTTATCAGAAAATGCTGTAATCATTAAAGTTATTTAAACTTTGGGTATAATAATTTTTCCTCTAATTAAAAAAGGGTTATATTTAAGCCTACATCGTTTAAATTTTTTTGGATATTTTTGGTTAATTGGTTTTTTTTAATGAAGTATGTTTAAAAGTTCGCGGTCGAATAAATTGATAATTTGAAATATATAATCTAACTCAAAATATAAAAATGCGTATATAAGTTAAGTCTTTGAACTAATAATTGTCACAATTTTCTTAAAAATAGTTTATGCTTAATGGGCAGACAATTTTTTTGCGATATGAACGTCCTGATTTTTTTATTTATTCTGTTACAGTTGAATACAAAAAATCGGGTAGAAAAACAAAGAATGTCTTGTTGTGTGTGTTTAAAATGTAAAAATTTTTAACCCTCCGTTCATCGGGTGTAAATTTTGGATAATTCTCTCATTTTATTTTTTTAAATTTCTACCTTTCAGTACCTTCCTAGAAACTAGATACCATTCGTTTTTTTTATACAAAACTGTTTTTGAAATTTCTAAATAGCTGCTGCATGGCCGTTTGTCCTGACAGACCCACCCGATCAAATGTGTAACAATATTTGCACTGCTTCTTAGTTGTATTTTTCTTGCAATCTTGTTTCACTTGGCAACCCTGTGCATTTTTGTGAACTGGATTATTCGGTTGTTCCGAGAAAATACGTCAGTTCACCGATAAAAATTTTTTGTCTGTGGTCTGTGCGTCAGTTATGGATTAAAACTTGTTTGAAGTGGTTTACGATTGAAATCTCGAAATCTCACAAAGAAAATAGTAAAGTATATGAAAAGTGTTTACAGATTTTTGTAAAATATCAATATAAGAATAATTTCATATCGAGATTCGGTTGGACAAACATTATAAAGGTACGAAGTAGCTGCATAATTTACTAATCTGATTTATTTGACAAAATATTGTATTTTAGCATTGTAAAATGGATCCTTATGAAGTGAAAATAGAGAGGCTAATGAATCTGTATGAGGAAACTGTCACAGATACAGATCATAATACAGACACCAGGAAAAGGAGGATGAGCAAATTCTAAATGAGAATGAAGTCGAGAATGAAGACAATGAGGAACAAGTGGGTCATGACAGAGGCTTATATTTTTTTGGTAAAGACGGAACTACATGGAGAAAATTTGTCCCAACTAGAAATAGTAGAACACGCAACGAAAACATAGTGACCCATTTGACTGGGGTTGTTGGTGAAGCGCGACACGCATTATCTCCCATTGAATGCTGGACGCATGTATGCATTGATATTATAGTTAAAAACACGAATTTATAAATAAAAAAATCTGTTAGATATCAAGAAAAGGCTGAATGTAGACCTACTGACCCAGTAGAAATTCGATCACTGATTGGTTTATTGTATTTGGTTGGACTTCATCAAGCATCAAAAACAAATCTGGAAGAGTACTGGTCGTCAAAATGGTATGGGATATGATATATTTCTTGCTACAATGGCAAAACGTAGGTTTATATTTTTACTAAAGTGTATCCGTTTTGATGATACCACGACTTGAGACCAAAGAGAATAAGTGGACAAATTGGCACCAGTTCGTTCTATCGTTGATAAGTTCAATGAAAATTGTAAGAAGAATTATTCATTGGGAGAGTTTGTGACTTTGTACGAAATGTTATTTGCCTTTAGGGGTAGATGCTGTTTTAAAATGTATATTCCCAACAAACCTAACAAATATGGGCTCAAAGTTTTTTCAGTTGTTGATGCCAAAACTTTCATCACTCGCACATTGAAATCTATGCTGGTATTCAACCCGACGGCCCATATAAAGATGACAATTCTACTTCTACAGTAACTGAAAGAATGTGCTTACATTTATCGAGTTCAGGAAGAAACATAACCATAGACCGTTGGTTCACAGCATTTGCAATTGCCAAGAAACTACTAAGAGAACACCGACTCACCGTAATTGATACAATTAGAGCCAACCATCGAGCAATAAGACAAAAGAGGGAATCTAATCGTTATGAAAAGGAGACCAAAAAAGTGGCCTCTGATGGCGGACATATCCGGAAATGCAAATGCGCCAAATTTAAATTTCATGACACTTGACAATAATCATACAGTGGTGTAGGGGTTCTAATTTATCTATTTATTTATTTTATATTACATAATATTAATATTACATAATATTAATACATAATACACTTAAAATACTTTTTTTAACACTAGAACACAATAAAGTTTTAATTAATTAATAACGATAATAGTCTAAAATGTTAAACAATTGTTAAAAAACTTCAATAGAAAATATAAATAAGCTTTCATGTGACAGTTTTGACAAACAATAACATCAACAATAACATAACCCAACTAAATTTGATTTCTTAAACAAGGAAAGAGATTATCTTTCCTTGTTTAAAGTGGCCTCTCAAAATAGCACTTCCTGTCTATCAATATGTTTGCCCCCACTACCTTTACATTCCCTCTTTTGTCTTATTGCTCGATGGAGCCAACAGACGAGAATTACCTGCAGAAATAACGCAAATTAAAAATAAGCAGGTTAGCTTCAGTTTTTGCGTTTAGCAACGATATGACTGCCGTATCATATATACCGAAGAAAGGAAAAAATGTGATTGCTGTTTCCACTGTGCACAGAGATGAACGGATTGATGAAGATACTGGTGGTCAGAAAAAACCACAAATAATTACTGTTTATAATTCCACAAAGAGTGGAGTAGATGTTGTAGACAAAATGATCACATCATATAATGTTCCCAGAAATACGAAACGTTGGCCAATGGTAGTAGTTTATAATCTCCTTAATCTATCTGCAATTAATGCATTTGTAATTTACAAAGGCAACAACCAACAAGAGAATTTTCCAAAACACGAAGATTATTCCAAAAAAACCTAGGTATGGAATTGGTACAAGACAGTATATGACGAAGAGCAATTGACACGCATTTGACAAAAGCTGTGCGTGCTTTGGCCTTGAGACTCTCAGGCATTGAAGCCGACGTTGTACCAGAGCATCAGCCAGGTAAGAGAGGAAATTGTAAATATTGCAAAAGACGCAAAACTCACTTTTTTTGCAAAATTTGCAAATCCTGGCTATGTATAGACCACATAATGGCGTGCTGCAAAGATTGCTTAGAAAATTTGTCCACCAAAGTTTGACCACTGTGATTTGTGTCCATAATTTAATTTTTTAGTTTATATATGTTTTTGTAGTACTTTGTTTCTAATTAATGTTCTAATTTTTTTTTGTTCTTTTATTATTTAGTCGCTGTTCACAAATTTGAAAAATATGGGTTGAAATTGTAAACATCTTTAAAATTTACCTAATACAACTTACAAAACATTTTGGAATTGTTTCTGTAATAAATATTATATAGTAAATGATTTGTTTAAAACACGTTGATGCGAAATTAGCAATAAAATGTATGCTGTTGCTCGGGAGGCGGTATTTCATTTTGGTTCTCACAGACCACACCCGACCGAAAGTGTTTCAGAATGGTCACCCGATGAACAGAGGGTTAACATATGGAATAGTTAACATCTAGCTTGTTTCTTTTATCTTTTCTCCTCTTATCTGACTGAGATTTTTAAGAATAACAATGTGAACTGTGAAACGGATTTCAGCCATGTAGGTTAAATAGGTATATATAGGTAAACTGTAGTGGATATCGCACAAAACAGGACAACAAAATAAGTATATCCATGGCCGGACTGACTCATAAAAGGGCGCCAAGAAAAACTCTAAAAAAATTCACCAGACGCCACCTCCCCTCCTATGCTTTTTACATCAAACTTTTTTGAAATCCTAATACATGTAAAGTAAATCAATATTGTTTGTGAATTATTTGAAGTTTAACTTTAATTTAAATCCATAAAATTTTCTATTAATCCATAATCCATTAATCCATAAGTTTTAACACAATTTTACTTAACGTTTCGAGTTGTATAAAAGTTGTACTTTTCGAGTTTTACGTGGACATTACCGGCAGGTCATCCCACGACAGGCTAGTTGATACTGTATAGGATGAACCGGTGGCGTGAGACACAGATTCGACTACGATATTTTTAACCGCAACAACTTTAATATACACTATTGAAGCTAGAATTACCACAGCTCCGCGGCTCCTGACTTGTCTTTCAATTGATGCTCGATAAAGGGTTTAGAGTGTACTCATTCCAATTACGAGACTTCGCATGAGTTTCGTATATTTATTTTTTTTTTCGTTATTTTTCGTCACTACTTACCCGTATCGAGAGTACGTAATTTGCGCGCCCGGTGTATTCCTTGGAGGTGATAGCCGTTTCTCAGGCTCCCTCTCCGTTACTTATAATGGTAGTATGGTACAATGGTAGTCGCAGAAAATAACATCAACAGTTGATAAGGTATCCTTCTTCTCCTTTGAGTACCGTGCCCAAATTTTAGGCATGGGTAGCTTATGCAAATATGAAAATTTTCTAGGAGGTCAAAAAAACCTTATAAAGTTAAATACGACGATTTTATGCAATAATTTTTAAAGTGTATTTATGTATAATTGTAAAATTTAAAGGATTTTAACATTTATTTCGTTGTGCGTATTAATTTGTAAAAAAAAATGTTTCATACGAGATCTTGTACAAAAAATTAATTTTGTTTTTTTTTAGATACAAGTATCTGTACATTGCTTATTTAATGATTATTCAAAGCAAAATTTCACTGTGTTAACAGAAGCTTAATTACATACTGTAAACAACTTTTATTCTTAATGCACTAGTAAACAGTACATCTCAAAATATTGAAAAGCATTTTATTCATGTATTGAAAACAACTGAATATAAACCTAAATGTGTAAGAAACATAACAATATTTTAGAAACAGTAAACTTTAAACAGGGACCTAACACACTCACAAACTGCAAGTCTAAATAAAAATCAACCACATAATTAATAAGGTAATTTGTCATAAAAATCCCAAAATTGTTTATCAAGAACAACTTTCAAGCGTTGAAAGTGGTCATATTTTGTTTTTTTTTTATTTTTGTCTGTGACGTGTAAATGGAGGAATTACACTTTTTTTATTTTTGGAGGTCGATCTTTTTGGCAACGATTCATAATTATCTGTATGGTTAATTTTGTAGAATATTTGGCCAAATGAAGAGTACTTAAAAGAACAAACATCACTAACTAGAGGATCTCCAGTTGTACGACCAGGTCTTATAGATGAATAAAATTGAATTTCTTTAAAGTCTTTAAAGCAGAAAAGTTCATGTATTTAACATTGTAAGGCTGTGCTCTTCTTGCTTCTTTGCAAACGGCAATGTAATCATAAGGTACATAAATATCACGATTTTTGAGCCGTCTTTCAATTGTGCTATGGACCGAGTCGACTTCAATCTGGGTGTGACCCTTGTGGAGATAATTCTGAGTAATATGAACGTTGTTTTCCATACAAATTTAAAGAAGGGAATTTGAAAGTATTAAATTTTTGTTTTGATACCGACAACTATCACTGTATATGATAAATTATTTTGTTGATTTATTTTCTGAAAGGTAATTGGAGAGGAACTCTGTAAGGAGAGTGGCAAAAATATTAGTTTTAAGACCGCCTTGGGCTTCATCCCCGAGGCATCGAGCAAAAAGACAAAAGAGGGAATGTAAAGGTAGTGGGGGCAAAATATTGTTAGACAGGAAGTGCGATCTTTAGAGGCCACATTAAACAAGGAAAGAGAGTCTCTCTCCTTGTTTGACATCAAATTTAGTTGGGTTATGTTATTGTTTGTCCCAAATGTCACATGAAATCTTATTTATATTAAAGTTTTTTAACAATTGTGTCGCATTTTAGACTATTACCGTTAATAATTAATTAAAACTTTCTCGTCTAAGACACATTCTGAAAAATATTATATAGCTACTGTTAATAAGTGTCGGAAAATTTAAATTTGGCGCATTCGCATTTCCGGATATGTCCGCCATCAGAGGCCACTTTTTTGGTCTCCTTTTCATAAGGATTAGATTCCCTCTTTTGTCTTTTTGCTCGATGCCCAGAGCTAACAGATTAAATTTTTAGTAGCCATATTGTAGACAGTATAATTATGAACACAAAGTTTTGTCTTATAATAGATGACACTGACTTGCACAACAGGAGACAACTCTACAGCTTGTACATCTATGAGCTCGAGTCTTCTCCTGTTGCAACAAAATCTGGATCTTTGTCATCTATAATATCCACCTCTGTTTCCGCACCATTTTGATTGATCACGTTAAGGTTTGCATTTTCAAGTCGCTTTTCCTCACTGTCTAGATTTTTTTTATTATTTATTGTTGACACAGTTATTTGAATATTATCAATATCTTGGTTTAAGTCGATTTTTAAACACGATCTGATTTTGGCTTAAAATCTAGATAGGAACATAAAATTTCTTCAATTAGTTGATTGCTCTTTACCTCTGGTAAGCAGATTCCAGGTTTTTATAACTTTAATAGTTTATTTATTAGATTGGGTTCTTCACTGACTTTCTGGTCCTAATTATTTTTTGACTTGAAAGATTCTTGTTCCTTTACAGAAGTCTGAAAAATCCACCAAGCTTTTTTTACCATCAGTTTGTTTCTGGATAGACCACTCGACCCTGCTATATACATAGTACAAAACCTCGTATTTGCAAAATCTGAAAAAAATATACACATTGTTTAATATTACAATTACTAAAAAGTGACTGGGTTGCACTTTTGATTTAAATACATTCTGAATAGTATTATTATATAAAATAAGTTTCGTCTCACACAAATGCATGCAATAAAAATACAAAACAAGTTTAACCATAACCCAATTTATATATCAAACAGTTTTTTTTGTAAAAATAAACTAATTACAAAACTTACCTTGAATAATATTCGGTCTTTGACCATTTACCAGTTTTTACTTTCGACAGATTATAAAACTCAGAAAAAATTACCAAAAAAAAAAGAGAAGGAAAACATCCACGGCGCTTTATGACATTTCTGACGAACAAAACTTCGTATTTGCAAGTGGCCACCTTATACGCGGTTTTGTATGGCAAATAAACTTCTTCTTCTTTTTTGGGTGCCGTGTCCGTATTCAGACGTTGGCCGTCATCATGTTTACAATTTCCTGAAACCTTTCTCTGTCGGCAAATAAACTATTCAACTAAAATACGAGGTATTGCATATCGTCAAAAAAATAAGATCGAAATAACTTAGACATACAAGGTTTTGTGCAGACATGCGCAGACAAGCACTGTTCTAAGTAACATAATAAAATGAATTCTGTCAAAATTTCAAATATGAGGTCTTGCACTCTTACCGACGATATGCTACATTTGCGAAACCGGATTAGCTTTGAAGACAAAACACAGATGTCAGCTAAACCTATTAACCAAAATAAAAAAAAAACTTTTGAATACAGGTTCAAGGAAGTCACTGTATGAGCTATTTTTACCATGTTAAAATGCAGTTTATGGCTCTTTTTTCAGTAAATTAAATATGCTTTTTAATAATATTTTTCTCCCTTATTCTTGATATCCTCGCATCCTTATCCCCGTTCTTCTAGCTATATGGAGTTCTTCTTGCCGTTTTCCTAGAGTATAGTTTGGAAATCGATAGTTTCAATCTAGTTACATTTTAATTTTTTTGTAATTAGTAATTCTATCTTCTTCTTCTGAATGTGCTTATCTTCTAGAGATTTTGGCGACCACATTGACCCATCTTATTCTATTTACAGCAGCTCAAAATAGATCAGTCGACGTTAGACCAGTCCAGTTCCTAATAAGATTGGCCAGCCAGGATATACGTCTACGTCCAGGGCCTCTCTTCCTCTCAATAGTACCCTGTAGAATCAACTGTAGATTGTAGAGCAATCGGTATTTATCATTACGCTTGATGTAGCCGAAGTAAGCCAATTTTTTAGTTTCTTATGGTGTTAATAATTTCTTTGTCTTTTCTTAACCTCTGGAGAATAGTTATGTTACTTGTATGGTGTATATATAAGATCCTCAACATACGTCGGTAGCACCACATTTCAAATGCCTCCAATCGTTTTATGGCATCTTCTGTAAGGCTCCAGCTTTCTACTCCATAGAGGAAGACACTAAAGACGTAACATCTAAGAATTCTTATGCGTATATTGATACTTAAAGATATTCTTCCTAAGGCTGTAGGACGAGCTTCTGGCTTTTTCAATACGAGCTTTTATTTCGTAGCTATGATCCCAAGTATCCTTAAAATTGCAGCCCAAATAGCATATTTTTTCCACTCTTTCTAACGGTGTATCGTTAAATGTAATTTGGGTGTTTATGCCAGTGTTCTTACTAATAATCATTATTTTTGTCTTCTTGCAATTTAGTTTTAGGCCGTATTTGTTACATGCTTCTACAACGTTATCCATTATCCTTTGGAGCCCCTGCGCACTATCTGCCAGCAACACTGTATCATCTGCATATCTAATGTTGTTTATAAGTTGGCCATTTACAGCAATCCCATCTTCTGATTCGTCCAAGACCTCTCGAAAGATGTTTTCAGAGTATACGTTAAATAATACCGGTGGACAATATGCAACCCTAATTGCTTTTTCGACTGAAGATCTCGGACAGTTCATTTTCTAATCGTACTGTTGCTTTTTGTTGAAGATATAAGTTTAAGATCAGTCTTATATTATTACCATCGAGTCCTGATGTTTTTGGGACATCGATTAGTTTTCCTTGTGGAACTTTATCAAATGCCTTCTCGAAATCAATGAAACATGCATACACATCGCAGTTGACATCCATGGCTCTCTGTATTAAAACTAGCAAACTAAAAAGTGCTCTCGTCGTTGCGCGTCCTACTTTGAATAAAATTTAAACTTCACTCAGATGTTTTTCTAACTTGGTGTATATGCGAGAGTAAATGATAGTAAGGAGTACTTTAAGTACATTGTTCTTAAGCTATTTTCTTGTGGCTGTTTAAAGCAATTACTGTTTAAATGGAAATAAGCCACAATTAAAGGTTAAAGTACGTATATTGGCGTTTCAATTTCCACTTCGGAAATCGTTCTCAAAATACAAACATTAGTAAATTAAACAAATTTTGTTTTTTAGTTACTTAATGAAAAAAATTATTCTAATAATTTAATCTTATCTGACTCATTTATATTGACAATTAAGACATACACTAGCGGACCAACTCGACATCGAGTTTTTTAAATGAAATTTTTATTTTGCGAGAAAAATTAAGAGATCAATACAAACAATATAAGCAAGAATATACATAACATTCATCAATAATAATGCAAGTAAAAAGTGTATTAAATATCACGAAATATTTCGTCGAAAACAATGTTTTTTGTTACAATGACTCCATTTTCTGAAAACTTTTGCTTGGCACCGGGAGTTATGTAAACTTTTACTTTTTACTTTTTAATAAAAACGAAACCGGAAGTCGACCTCAAAACCGGAATGCAATTTTTAGTTCATCAAATGTCGACATGGATATCATTTAGCAGTTAATTTTGCATGCTGATCACGAATCCGGTGTCAGATTTGCTCTATCTTGACGTTTTATGCGCGTTTCGGGTCACTTCCGGTGTCGGATCGCAACCGGAAGTACATATTTAGATTCGTCTCGACGAGACCTTTCGATCCATATATACATTGTGGGGTCTAAAACTTAAAGTAAATTTTAACTTCCGGTCATCTCAAAACCGGAAGTGAATTTTTGTACCAAAAGTATATCTTGACAATCTCATACGTAATACTAATAATATTCCGAAAAAATATTTTAATTATATAATATGGTTTTTGAGTAAAGTGGTGGACAAGAAAAGGGCTTAGCGTTTTAGTATACACTAATATTCACTTCCACATTACAACAATGTAAAGTTTTATTATGTTATACCAGGTATTTAAAAAGTTATAACCAATATTACCTGAAAATCGTATCAAGTTTAACTCCCTGTGTAATTAAAAAGGATGGTAGGAAGATTGATCTATTGCAACCATAGTTTTTTAACAATTGTTAAAAACTATAAAACATATTCATTTTCATAATATTCGTTAAATCAAATACAGGGTAAGTCAAAATGCAAGTACATTATTTTCTTGGTAATTTTAAATAGAACACCCTGTATTTTATATCACTATCGAAAAGAACTAATATCGTACTTCATATTTTATGAAGTACTTCCTATACCTAAAGTTATTAGTTTTAAAGATATTTTTATTTTTCCATCAAAGTATTAATTTGGTAGATATTTTAACGTTTACCAATAATTATTGTGAGTTGGCCATGATTGATTTGTCAGAAACTGACAGTTTGACATTAATATTTATTAATTCAGTATTGGGTACACCGTAAATTAGCAACAATTATTATTTAGTAATTCAGTAATTGATTCAATTTAAATTAGCAATAATGAATTTTACTACTGATGAAATGGTAGATATGATCTGGATATTGGGGGAATGCAATAAAAATTCATTACTATCAGCTAGAATTTATCAAGAACGGTTTCCAGATAGGCGACAACCTAGACAAGATACATTTGAAAAATTGAAAGATCGATTTAACCGCACTGGTTCAGTGAATTATGAAAAACATGAACGAACAAAAACTAGTGTGACAGAGGAAAACGAAATGAGTGTGTTGATGGCGGTTACAGAAAACCCACACACAAGCATAAGGACTATTTCCAATGAACAAGAACTTAGTTACTACTCTGTTCAAAACATTCTATCTAAAAACAAGATGCACTCTTATATTCAAAAGCACCAAGAATTAATTAATGATGATTTTCAGAAAAGAATAGTATTTTGTGAATGGGCCTTAGAAAAAATTAATGAGCAGAGAGATTTTTTTGATTATGTCCTATTTGGTGATGAAGCTACATTCCATCGAAACGGTTCTTTTAATAGGCATAACTTTCACTACTACTCAACAAGTAATCCATACCACATAGTAACACATAGTCAAACAAGATGGTCTCTAAATGTGTGGGGAGGTATCGTCGGTAACCATGTAGTAGGACCATATTTTTTTGAAGATAATTTAAATGGTGAGATTTATTTAGATTTTATCGTAAATCAGTTACCGATATTATTAGAAGAGGTTCCACTTAATATACGTGAAAAAATGTGGTTTCTACATGACGGTGCTCCTGCGCACCACAACGTGGTGAACTTAATAATCAGTTTAGGGAAAGATGGATCGGAAGGGATGGACCGGTAAGGTGGCCCCCAAGGTCACCAGAATTCAATAAAATGGACTAATTTTTTTGGGGTTACGTTAAAAACGAAGTATATAAAATACCCCCAACAATAAGGGATGATATGAAAAATAGAATCCGAATTGCATTTCAAAATATTTCTTTACAAATGCTTAGTAATGTAGCCAACTCTTTCAATGACCGTTTTCAAGCATGCATAGATGTTTTGGGAGGTCATTTTGAACACCTTTCCAATGAACAAGAACTTAGTTACTACTCTGTTCAAAACATTCTATCTAAAAACAAGATGCACACTTATATTCAAAAGCACCAAGAATTAATTAATGATGATTTTCAGAAACGAATAGTATTTTGTGAATGGGCCTTAGAAAAAATTAATGAACAGAGAGATTTTTTTGATTATGTCCTATTTGGTGATGAAGCTACATTCCATCGAAACGGTTCTTTTAATAGGCATAACTTTCACTACTACTCAACAAGTAATCCATACCACATAGTAATACATAGTCAAACAAGATGGTCTCTAAATGTGTGGGGAGGTATCGTCGGTAACCATGTAGTAGGACCATATTTTTTTGAAGATAATTTAAATGGTGAGATTTATTTAGATTTTATCGTAAATCAGTTACCGATATTATTAGAAGAGGTTCCACTTAATATACGTGAAAAAATGTGGTTTCTACATGACGGTGCTCCTGCGCACCACAACGAATTAGTACGTGGTGAACTTAATAATCAGTTTAGGGAAAGATGGATCGGAAGGGATGGACCGGTAAGGTGGCCCCCAAGGTCACCAGAATTCAATAAAATGGACTCATTTTTTTGGGGTTACGTTAAGAACGAAGTATATAAAATACCCCCAACAACAAGGGATGATATGAAAAATAGAATCCGAATTGCATTTCAAAATATTTCTTTACAAATGCTTAGTAATGTAACCAACTCTTTCAATGACCGTTTTCAAGCATGCATAGATGTTTTGGGAGGTCATTTTGAACACCTTACTTAGAGAGTAAGATAACTTAAACTTACTGTTGTTTTTAATTTTTCTATGTGTTGTTATATATATTTTTTTTATTTTCCGTCGTTTATTTTTTATAAATTTTATTTTAAATAAATTGTTTTATTTTCTGTGTCGTTATTTCGTTACTAAATTATTAAACAATAATGTCAAACTGTCAGTTTTTGACAAATCAATCATAACCAACTCACAATAATTATATTGTGAGTTGGTAAACGTTAAAATATCTACCAAATTAATACTTTGATGGAAAAACAATAATATCTAGAAAACTGATAGTTTTAGGTATAGGGAGTACTTTATAAAATTTGAAGTACGATATTATTACTTTTTGATAGTGATATAAAATATAGGGTGTTCTATTTAAAATTACCAAGAAAATAATGTATTTGCATTTTGACTTACCCTGTATTTGATTTAACGAATATTATGGAAACGGATATGTTTTATAATTTTTAACAATTATTTAAAAACTATGGTTGCAATAGATCAATGTTCCTATACTCCTTTTTAATTGCACAGGGAGTTAAACTTGATACGATTTTCAGGTAATATTGGTTATAAATTTTTAGATACCCGGTATAACATAATAAAACTTTACATTGTTGTGATGTGGAAGTGAAGCCGATTTTAAATTTAAAATAAAATACAGGGTGTTCCATTTAAAAAAACATAAGTTTGGTCTGCCACCATCTTATGGAACACCCTGTAAGATTGTAACTAATTTTAAAATGTGGAGTTTAAAGCTGCCTACAATTTTTGTTGATAACTTTTTTTCGTAATTTTTACTAAAACAGATCTACTGAGCTTCCTCACACTAACCCACCACCCTATATATGATTGTACATTTTAAGGTAGACGACTTTAAAATGATATTGCCAATATTGTTGAGTTGCGTTCCTGGGACGACTTTACTTGTAAGATATTTCATTTGATTACATGAAATTAACTTTAACTTGAGAATATCGGTCAGAAAAAAATCATAGCATTTAATTCGTCTTTAAAAAGACAAACACATGCCATGATGACAGTAAAACTCTCCTGTTAGTGATTCCATAGTAAATTATGTGGGAAAAACCAGAAAAAAACCTTAAAAACCTTATAATATTATCCCGATATGGAAAGTATTTGGTCGTGCATTTAGTTTACTTTTAATAAACAGCAAATTCTGATTTTATGTTTGTTATTTAAAAAACATAAATTATGTATCCTCTATACGTTACGGACTCCTCTTTTAATATGGGTAACCAGATCCTACTACATTCTGCCGAAGAATTTGCGACACACTTGGTGTCATTTAGCATAATTAGAGGCGCTTCTTTGATTTTTCTCCTTTTACCATCCGTTTCTTTTAAAACTATATTTGAATCATTCAATTGAAAACAACAAACACATTGAGATCTATTTTGTCTAATACCAAACCTTACAATGAACAAGAAAGGACAAAGAATTGTACTTATAAAATACCTTGTAAAGGTGATCAGTTTTATTTAGGTGAAACATCAAGGCCATTAAATGTTACAATAAGTGAACATCAATCTTATAATAAAAATACAGAATTTGATAGATCTCAAATATGTAAACACTCATGGGATAATGAACATAGGGTTCAATGGAATATAATGTGTGTCTGAATTGTCAATATAAATGAGTCAGATAAAATTAAATTAGAAGAATATTTTCACCAAGTAACAAAAAAACAAAATTTGTTTAATTTACTAATATTTGTATTTTAAGAACGATTTTCGAAGTAAAAATTGAAACGCCAATAAACGTACTTTAACCTTTAATTGTGGCTTATTCCCATTTAAATAGTAATTAATTTAAATACATGGCTCATCAAACTAATTAATCTATGTCCTTCTTGAGTAATTCTATATTGCGCATATATACGAGCATATGCATATAAAGACATAAATATTTTAAAGTTGTTTTATTCATTTAAAAGAATCCTATAAATAGTACAGACAAAAGAAAGCAGTCGCTTTAACATTTTCATTCATTCTATTATAACCTTTTAAAGCCAGTCAAATAAAAAAATATTATCGTTTGAAAAAAGTAAGATATTGGATCTTGTCCATTCCCTTGAATATTCAATTCTGTGTGCCTATGGTACTCTTTACAAAGGGATTCTAACGATTAGACAGTAGAGTGATTGTTCATATGCTTTAAGTGGATAAAGGGTCCTTTTGACCTAGTTTCTTTGCTCTGAAAGGATGTCGATAATTTGTTGGTGTAAAAACGACGAATTTATATGTAGGAATAAAATGGAAAATGTCGAATTAAGCCTCATACGGATTAAAATAAACAATATTATGAACACTCTGTTAAAGTTATCTGGCAAGAATAAAATGTACACATAATATTTTCTTAAACCAGATGCGTTGCAGAATGTTAACTTAAGTATATTTACTCAATGTTTAATAAATTTATATATATATATATATATATATATATATATATAATAATAATAATAATAATAATATATATTTATCGAAAAATGAGTACGACCGTCAATTTAAATAAAATATTTAGTTCACAAGAATAACCATCTAGTGTTAAGAAAACCATTGATAAATTACTTATATTTACATTTAACATATAACCACGTTTTTTCAAAAGGAAAATAAATAAAAAGGTTTACCAGTGTTGCTTCAACCTGGTAAAGGGTTACCTAAACCTAGTTAAAATTTCAAAGTCTAGCACAGAACGGGAACCGAGAAAGAAGTTAGTTAGTCTTAAAAACTGTGTAAACTTCCCACTTACAAAAAATTAACCAGTGACATGACAATTTCTACTTAGGGTGCCTGTCCGTCCCAAACGTTGGCGATCATTCTGACTATGATGATTTTATTGGTTGCTATACGAAATAGCTGTGTTGAGGTCTTTCTATACCATGCTCTCAGGTTAGCAAGCCAGGATATTCTTCTTCGTCCTGGGCTCTTTTTCCTTCAATTTTACCCTGCAAAATGCATTGGAGTAGCTCGTATCTGCCTTGATTTCTCATTATATGTCCCAAGTACTCCAGCTTACGGCTCTTCACAATGTTGACCAAATCCGCGGTTGTGTTCATCCTCCGTAGTACTTCTTTATTGGTGAATTTGTCTGTCCATGGTATCTTCAGGATTCTTTTGTATAACCATAATTCAAAAGCCTGAAGTTTTGATAGAGTTTCCGTCTTCAATGTCCACGTTTCTACTCCATACAGAAGCACTGAGTACACGTAACATTTAAGGAGCCTTATTTTTGTTTTCAGGATGAGGTCATGGCTTTTGAACACAGAGCTCATAGTCAAGAATGCACTTTTGGCCTTTCCGATGCGACATTTAATCTCTTGGGTATTGTCCCACGACTCATTGATTATAGTTCCCAAGTAATTGTATTGTGAGACACGTTCAATTCTCATTTGGTTTACATACAGATTTGCTCCAGTTATGTTTTGCTTGCTGATGATCATTAGCTTGGTTTTGCTGGTGTTTATATCCAGTCCATATGTTCTACTTGTTTCCGTTATTCTGTTCATTAAGTTTTGCAGCCCTTCTATGGTATTGGAAAACAATATTGTATCATCTGCATACCGCAGGTTATTGAGCTTAACTCCATTTATTAACATGACAATTGACTCTAATAATTAATACGGTAATTTCAAAATTAGGAACATATCGGGGTGGCACCACTAGTAACGATAATTAACAATGACTATGATATATTAAATTACTCTCCATTGTGTAACACCAATATTAATTAAAATTAAATATTAATTTGTCAGAACCAGATTAGGACAAGATTATTGTTCTACCTAAATACTAGAATTCATGAAACAAACATGTGGGTTTGAGCAATGATGTAAATAGTGCTCAAGTCTCGAAGTCTTTCATAAAGATATTGACAATTACTGGACGGGAGATACTAGGGAGCACATTGGGGCACCATTTATTTGTCTGTAAAATTAATTTTGGAAGATAAAATAAGTGTTGAACATACAATTTTTAATGAGAGATAAATGGTCTTATTGGACAAGGATATTGTATTTAGTTTTTCGAATTTTGTCTATATTCGAATTTTTGACCAAGGATAAAGCGTTTTCGGCGAGAGGTTGTAGAGTTAAGGCCAAATACTTGACCAATCATTGTGTACTTGAGAAGTTTCAGTTTCCAGTTCACAATGGAGGTAGAAACTGATTCATCCTTACCGTTTCTTGATGTTATCATAAAAACCAGTCCCAAGATTTTTATTACTCTGTTTATCGAAAACCCACCCATACCAATCGTTACTTGCATGCCAGCTCTTATCATACAACTTAACAAATTAATTCAGTCATTAATAACCTTGTCTCCAGATCAATACGCCTTTGCGATGATGCAAGTAGACCCGCTGCGCTCTCTAGTTTAAAACAAGCCCTCATCCAAAACGGTTACCGCGAAAATCACGTCAATAGAAGTATCTACAGATATCAATCTCTCACTCAATCTTAACTCAAAGACTCAGACACTCATCAGACGGAAGCCTTTCTTCCTTACATCAAAGGTGTCACTGATAAAATCTACAACATTCTTAAATTAAGAGGAATAAAGACAACATTTACGGCCTAACAAAAACTATCATCTTTTGTCCAATCAATCAATGACACATTCCAAATGAACGATACAGAGTTTATGAAATTCCTTGTGAAGACTGCCCCCGATCTCATATAGGCCAAACAAATTGTAGAATTCAAAATAGGATTTATGAACATTACATTTCTGTTCGAAATTCGGATTCAATTTCATCTCTAGGTGAACATCATCTTCATATAGGTCACACAATTGATTTTAAAAACTCCAGAACCATAGCCCCAGCCGCTCATATAAACCAAGAATCATCCGAGAAGCCGTAGCAATTGCAAAAAGTCCAAATTGTATCAATAAAAGAGAAGTAGTACTACATTTTGACCTTTAGTCAATTTTTAACATATTATTCATTGCGGCTATAAAAACTAAAATATCTTACATTATAAATTTCAATTCAGCAATTTTTCGATACCTAAAAATCTTAATTTTTTAATGACATGTCAATTGTCATCTCTGAAGAATAATTTATATGCCTAGCATTCGATTTTTCTCACTCTACCTCCGCTCAGCGGCGGCTCGTGACCTAAAAAAGTGGTGAAGATGAGGAAAGCTTGCCGGAGCCAAAAGGAGTTTTGGTACCTACTTCGCGCCCAAATCTCATTAAAAATTCGTTAAAAAAATGTATAGAGTTTAGGGCCCTAATAACTTGAAAACAGTTTTTTAGGGCACTTATACTAGATACGATTCGTTCTGCTTGCCTGGGGTAATTTAGTTCTGAACCTTGACATTTCATTGAGGGTTTTTTGACGATTAAAACACCACGCCTGTTAAAACGGGTTGGTGAGTTTCGATTTAGCTGCCCACTTTGGGTCAGATGCTGATTGCAACCGACCACTCTGAATCAGACGCAGATGTTTAAAATACTGGTTGGTCAACTATGTAAAGAAAATACCTTTTAACTTCATTTTTCCAATGCCTAAACGGAGTCTCTAATATATTACACACCAAGTCATTAATTGGATTTATGTCTGTCTAAAATTATTTTTGTCCAAACAAAATCCACGAGAATACTTGATATCCGAAATCCGAAACAAACTACAGAGAAATGTATTAATAGAGGAAGTGGTCCGAATATGAGCCCTGCACTTATTATGGGCCCCCAATATATTTCAACTAGAGCACGTCGCGACATCTATGAATTTCGTACTAAAATACTTCTACTAGACCCCCAAACATTTTTCTGTTTATGCACGCAGTCTCGTGTATATCTCTGTACTAACAGGTGACATAAGTTTATTTGTGTAGTTCAACAAATATTTTACGGTAAGTGTTTTTGTGCTATTTATCAACGTTTATGTTTGAAACTGGAGAGTTGATGTGTTAGTATGTTAGAAAAGTGATCAGTATTTGATATTCCATCATAAAAACTAACCTAATAATGAATTGAGAAGAAATTGAATGCTTTTAAATAATCAGGTGGAATGTTGTTAATATGGGCCCCTACCGTGGTCCTATTATGGGACAGAGCTCATATTCGGACCAAGTCTTAATAAAGTGTTTTTTTTGCAGTTCATTATGCCACGAAGCAAACCGAAGTTTTTTTCAAAGAACTTAAGACAAACATGGAGACGTGAAGATATGGTTAAGGCTATGGACAGTGTTAATAACAAAATAATGGGTCTTAAAACTGCAAGCAAACAGTTCAGCGTGCCACGATCTACACTTCAAAGACTGTTAAAAAAACAAAAGGAAGGTAATTTAAATATTAGTGACGTAGTTAAAACTCAACTAGGAAGAAAGACAACATTAGGAAAAGAACTGGAGGAAGAACTTGTCCAATATGTTTTGTCCATGGAAGCTACTTACTATGGTCTCACAAGAAAGGACATTAGAAAAATGGCATATGTCTTAGCTGTTCGTAATGGAATAGCTCATCCATTTAAAAATGGTGTGGCGGGGAGAAGCTGGTTGGATGCATTTTTACTACGTCACAAAAATGTACTTTCTATTCGAAGACCAACAGGAACTTCCTTCGCTAGAGCATTAGGCTTCAATAAGGAAAATGTGGAGCAATTTTTTGACAATTTGCAGAGTGAATACTCAAAAAATAAATTTTCGCCTCACCAAATTTACAATGTAGATGAGACTGGGCTTACAGTTGTTCAAAGTAAGGTGGCATCAGTGGTGGGAAGAAAAGGAAAACGGCAAATTGCTTCAATTACCTCAGCCGAACGGGGTTCACTAGTTACGTTTATAGCTGCAATGAGCGCTGGAGGTCAATTTGTACCGCCCATGTTAATTTTCCCGAGAAAAAATCGCAACGAACAGCTGATGCGAGGGGCTCCTCCAGGTTCAATCTACGCAGTACATCCAAGTGGGTGGGTGCAACAGAATTTGTTTTCCGATTGGATGAGGCATTTCATAAATTTTGTTAAACCAACAAAAGAATGTCCAGTTCTGCTAGTGTTAGATGGCCATTATAGCCACACACGAAACTTAGAAGTTATTCGACTAGCTCGTGAAAATCATATTTCCATTATCTCTTTGCCGCCTCACTCAACTCATAAATTACAACCCCTTGATAAAACATTCATGGGAAGTTTCAAGGCTTATTACAGTGAGGAAATTAGAAATTGGCTTCGTGTTAACCAACGAGCCCTCACACAGTTTGACTTGGCAGAACTTTTAGGTAAAGCCTTTTTAAAATCACAGTGTGCCGAAATAGCTGCTAGTGGTTTTAGGGCGACGGGAATATATCCGTTCAACCGTCACATTTTTTCTGAAGCAGATTTTATATCTGAACGAATTCAGGCTGAGAAAAACTGCAACATTTTGTCTCAAGCCTCGCCTCAAGCGCGGCCTGTCACAACAGAACCCCAGCATGGTACCCCAGAACCTCAGCCAGGATGTTCTTTTTGGGAAGATACAGCTAAATTACAATCACAGGCAACATCTTCGCCGTCAAATTCCAATTTCTCTAGACCATCTGTTCCAGGAATGGAAAATTCCGTTAAATTGGTCTCACCATTTGACATTTCACCTGTACCTTCCGTCACAAAGAAAAATACCACTCGGGGAAGAAAATCAACTAAATCGCAAGTGATCACCTCTTCCCCCTACAAGGATGAGTTAGAGAAATCCTGCACCAACACGCCTAAGAAAGCAAGCACCAAACGACAAGTCTTTTCAAAATCAAAAGCAAAGAAGACAACTAACAAAAAAAGACAGCAAGCAAAAGACAATAAAGTCAGCGACTCTGAGGATGAAAGTCACGAGTTTGTCCCAGACGATGAAGATATGGATATCGACGAAATTGGCAAATCTGTTCCTGACGGCTGTGATGCAGTATGCCTATTTTGTGATGGTCGCTTTTCCGATGACCAGAGAGGAGAGTTATGGATTCAATGCTTCATGTGCAATCAATGGGCTCACGAACAATGTTCAGGTGCCGAAAAAGATGCATATATTTGTGACTTTTGCGTGTAATATGTGGTTTTTAAGTTGAAATGTATTTTCATTTTCATTTTCAGTTTTTTTTATTTGAAAAATATATGTTTTTTCAAATTGTTAGATACCTATCAATTATTTTACTAGGGGGCCCATATTCCACGCAGTCTAATCCAAAAGTAGATCTGTACATAATTTAAGTGTTGACACAAATTCCACCTAAATTTAATTTTTTTGATAATGCCTTTTTAATATACCATAAGGTAAACCTTTAAGCTTGTAGTGTGTAATTTACTGGATATTTATTCGTAACTTTCAAAAATTTATACAAAAAAAACAAATGGGGGGCTCATATTCGGACCACTTCCTCTAAAGTGCACTAAACAAATAAAATTAATACTGTAATTAAACTAAACTAACAAATACTATACTATACACTATACTATATAAAAATATCTATATAATAGACTAAATTTCAAAATATTGTCGCTGTGAGAAATTTCCGAAAAATAGGAATACCAAATACACATCCAACAGTGGCAGTGAAGATGGATAATGAATTTTTAGACGGAACTGCACTCGCCAGTTTTCTCAGCTATCACTAAGGATAGGCTGACGTCACGTTGCCATGGCAACCGTGAACGCTTATGCAGATGGATTTCGCATTTCAAAAATGATATTCACCTATTCCTGAATCCTACACGGCTAGTGACACAGGTCAGGACTTGACCGTCAAGTACCTACCGCTAATAAAGCTAGTTGTCTTTTTTAATTTTTAGATTAATTAAAAGAGAATAAATAATTGATTTCAGAATTTAGATATAATAATGTTGCTTTGATTTTTTATTTATTTGTCTCAATTTAATTATATTTTTTGGTGAAAATCACCTTCACCTACTTCACCTGGTCGGCCGCCGCTGCCTCCGTTTCAACTCCAATAAATGGTCGGGTTCTGACACTCGTACCATATCCAAATTTTTTAATGTTCTTTTTGTAGAGTCCGGTGTATAATCCTTTGTGTTGTTTTAAATGAAAAATAAATAGAACCAGATTAATAAGAAACAATTTCTGTTGCCAAATAATCTCTCCTAGTTAAATACCTCACGTAAGTGAAACATTGTAAATTTAAAATTAGTTATTTATCATTGTTCGATTGTAGCATAGCTCTGAAGATGGCTTTGTAAGCCGAAAGCGCTCATCTACGAATTAAATTCAAAAATATTTTTTTTTTTTCATTTTTTGATTTGTCACAAGTGTGTACAAAAATACATCAGTCTTTTCATTTGAAGAGGAAATGGCTCAAATGGAGTACGAACGAAACTAATTAAAACTATTTTAATGAAACTCTAAATATACTTAGTATAAACATTTCCAATGAAGTGTATATCAAACATATTATTACTTATACGGTATTTAGTAGCCATATAAAATTGTGCAATATATCTATGTATGTAGGTGATGAGTTGACTAACATAATACTAATTTTGACGAATTGTAAAGCATCACTGGTATCTAAGAACCTATGCCTTTGGTTTCTAATAACAGTATTGTTATCAGTTGTTACTAAAAAACAATCAAATATCTGTAATAATAGAAATTTTACTCACCGTTGCATATTCAGTATCAAATAATCGGAGTACTTGATGTAGAGCTGCGACGATTAAAACTCCTGCTACGCTCTTATAAACGTTAGGTAAAGTGCAGAATTTCCTCGCCAACGGTGCGTGGCATACGTATATGTACCTCTGGATAGCCAATCCCAACGTTAACCATATACTGGATGTGTGAAATATACACGGGATAATCTAGAACAAAAAAAAGTTGTTGTGTCTTTGCAAAAAAATAAGATGTTTTATATTATAAAGTACATGCTTTTTATTAATAATTATCAACATTACTCAATATATTTGAGACAAAAGGGAAAGACAACATATAAATTCCAAAACACCGAACATATAATATACCAGAATGTAGCAAGATTCCGACGCATTGGGATTCTAGAACGTATGATGTTCTACTAAGATGATTTTGTTTTGTCACAAGAAAAATAATCTAGGCAGACTTTTCTTTGCAGTTTGTTACTAAGTGTTTGCCACTTATTAACAAACAGACTTCAGTCTAATAGTGTGTAATCTAGTCTAATATTGGTCATCGTTTCTCCAATGGTGGTAACAACTAAAACCTGACTTTTTCTCTCTTAATATATTCGATACCTCTTTCATTGGATGTGTCGCATGGTAGGATTCCCTCAGTTGTTTTGTTAAAATGTGTCTTATAGTAAATATATTATTATCCATAGCGTCCTCTGATATTACTTATGTCGCTATATGTTCATTAGTGAGGAAGATGCTGTGTAGTGCCCGTTTGGAAGACGCCTTGTTTGCTTTTTCTTCTCTTCTTCAGTTCAAGAAAGCAAATTTACCTTACAGTGTGTCTATTATCTATCATCCACATTGTAATACCACTATAGATAACGAAAACAAACAATATATATATTTGTTAACAAGTTTACAGAAGTATATAGGAAAACAATTTTAAATTGAGTATGACCACCAGGTATAAAGGTTGAAGCAGAATAGAAAACAATAGTTTTGAGGGTTACTAATCCCTAAATAAAGTTGCCAGTGTCGGAGTGATGGACATTAACAGGTACTAATGAATTTGCAAGAAATGTAAGAGGTTTATTTTATTGGTTATATATAAAATAATTTATGGCCGTAACAGGGGCCGATTTGTAAAAAATGAATATTATTTCAATCAAATTCCATTTCAGATTTACTGCTTTCTTCAGAATTTAAGGAATCTTCAACTCCAGTGTTAATTATTACCGGTTCCAGCATTGCATCAGTCATATTATCCAAATTCCACATTTTATTTTCTTCCTTGTGAGCATGACTAACAACATTTTTCCCATTTTCTGGAGTTACTTTTGATAAGGAATGTTCTAATAATTGTTGTAAGCTTTCTAATTCATTAAATTCATCAATTATATATTTTTTATAAGCTGCTTTATGATGCCTTACAATAGGTAATAATTTACTTTTTGTCGAATTCTCCTTGTACTCAATTACGTGTTTATCCAACCATTCGATTATCTCTCCTTTTTTCCATGCCGTTGTTGGCAATTTTTCTGCTAGTCTTGAATGGTAACTAGCATTATCCATGACTACGACAGAATTTTTGGAATTAAATCCAATATTTGCTCAAAATATTCTTCAAAAACGTCAGCAGTCATTTCCTCGTGGTAATCTTTGGTTAATTTTGAAGCAAAACTTAATAATCCACCATTGACAAAACCGTATTCGTTTCCAATATGGCTTATTATGAGTCTGTGTTCTTTTCCAACGGGAATATTGTTTATTCCAGTAGATACACCTTTGATGAATGCCTGACGGGAACTTTTCACATTTGTATCAACCCATAGATATGGTACAGTATGACCTTCATTTAGCCAAGTCTCGTCCAAATAAAAAATTGTTTTCCCTTCTTCTCGGTACTTTTTAATAGTTCTTAGATAATCTCGTTTCCAACATACAATGTAATCTTTTTCAATTAAAACGGATTTTCTTTTATTCTTTTGCCAACGAAATTTCATCTCTCTCAATAGTCCCCATAATTTCTTGTTGCTTATGATTGGTTTGATAACTCTTCGTTTTCTCTAATTAATGTTTGGATTTTGCCCAATGTTGGAAATTCCTGGTTAAAAAAAATGAGTGGACACTGCGTCTTATCATGTTTTTATGTATTTCTTCAATTTCCAAGGGTTTACTCCCTCCACTCTTCTTGGGAGATGAAACAGTTCCTCCTTCTCCTTCTTTTCTATCTAATTAGCCTTCTTCGGTCCATCTTTGGACATAGGCCTCCCCAATCCTTTTCCATTCTTCTGTCTGTCGCTACAGTCATCCATCTAGAGCTCACGTGCTTGATATCACCTGCCTATCTCATTTGGGGCCTTCCTCTGCTTCGTTTATATTTCCACGGTCTCCAACTTATAAGAATTTTGTTCCATCGGTCTTCTTTTTGTCTTATATTGAGTCCGGCAAATCTCCATTTCAATTTTGAAAAAATTGAAAAAATTTCCTTCTTTTAGGAATCTATAAATTGTTGCTTCTCCAACCCCTGTCATATTTGAACACATGTTAACGATTTCACGAACATTACTTAAAGGGCGTTGATGTACAAGTGCATATTTTTCTCTCTTAGACTGAAGGCACCTTTAAAACTACACTTAACCTGGATAAAACCTGTTGTCGACATCATTTTTAAATGCAAATAACAAAATATCGACACCACAAAAGTAGGTAGGTAAGACATGAACAATGTACATCTACAAACTAAATGAAAGATGCAAACAATTTCTAATTTATATTATTGGCATAAGCTGTAATGTGGCATAAAAACTACTTAAACTATCATTAGTGAAGCCTTATCAGTAATTCCAGGATTTGCATACATAATGTGCTATCAATATGATGGAAAAGGACTATATGCCATTCCATTTTTTTTTGTAAAAAACAAATATGTCTCTACTAATCACTCACCGAAAACAAACTATTCCTCTCTACTATGACAGACTATAAAACCTAGTATCTCCACCAAACACGCAAGAACAACGAATCCCTTTGAAGTACCGACAGCCGACGGAACCGTGCCAAACAATTGCAAATGTTTGCAATTGTTTGGGAGCGTTGTGAAATCTGTCTGCACCAACGAAACAAATAGAATTGTTTTCCAACAGTTGCAATCATTTGCAAACATTTTGCGCGCTTGGTGAAAATGCACCTTAAAACCCAGTGTCTCCACCAAACTCGCACGAACAACGAATCCCTTTGAAGTACCGACAGTCGACAGAACCGTGCCAAACAATTGCAAACGTTTGCAATGGTTTGGGAGCGTTGTGAAATCTTTCTACACCAACCAAATAAAATTGTTTGCTAACAGTTGCAATCATTTGCAAACATTTTGCGCGCTTGGTGAAAATGCACCTTAAAATCTAGTGTCTCCACCAAATACTTACGAACAAGGAATCCCTTTGAAGTATCAATAGCCGACGAAACCGTGTTAAACATTTGCAAACGTTTGCAATTGTTTGGGAGCATTCTGCAATCTGTCTACACCAACCAAATAAAATAAATTACTATTTAACTGGGAATAAGCCACAATTAAAGATAAAAATACGTTTATTGACGTTTCAATTTCGTCTTCGGAAATCGTTCTCAAAATACAAACAGTAAATTTTAATTTACTGTGTGTATTTTGAGAACGCTTTCCGAAGTGGAAATTTTTATCTTTAATTGTGGCTTATTCCCAGTTAAATGTTAGTCAATTTAAAATGCCACAAGAAAATAGCTTCAGAACAATACAAATAAAATGGTTTACTAACAGTTGCAATTATTTGCAAACATTTTGCGCGCTTTCTGGATACTTTTAGAAATGTATTTTCCACTATTTCTAACGTATTTACGGGTTGAAAATAAGTGGTAATAAATACGTCTAACGTCTCACGAATTTTATTTTATTACTGTAATAATTTAAATTCAATAAAGTGCTACTGAATATGTCCAGGAATTTATATTATACAAAGTTGTTTCACCAGAACTCATCATAACTGACATACAAGCGTATAATACAAAAAAATAAAATAAAAATGTCCATTACAGACAATACTAAATAACATTTTACTTTGCCCTATTAAAGTTATAGTCAATATAACGGCGCTTCAGCTTTGGTAGATTAATGGCCCTTATATTTTAACTGGTCTGTTAATTTATACTCTCTAGAAATGAAAGCCACAAAAATCTTATTCGCTTTACTCGATTTCAATTTTAGCTTAATTAAACCCTTCGAGGAGATTATGAACTATTTTAGAGCAATAAACTGTTATGCGGAAATTGCTGCAATAAAATTCAACAACTTCGATTTGCGGATACCAAATTGTATCTACATCAGGCTCTGGAATTATTGAGAAACCATTAAAAAGAAACATTTAAACCAATTTGACAAAAGCTACCATTACTCTCTCTACTCTCTCAGGAAATTGTGCATTATTATATATACATATATATATATATATATATATATATATATATATATATACATATATATATATATATATATATATATATATATATATATATATATATATATATATATATATAAAGTTTTATTTTGAGGTTGCAGTCATTAATAGGGATACAGGATAAGTGAAACTATTTGTAAATAATAAAAATACGTGTGCATTAATAGATTATGCAATTAATAAAAATCATTCATTTAATTTCAATGAAACTAAGATATGAAGACGTGAAAACCAATTAAAGAAAAGAGAATTCTTAGAAATGGTATGCATAAATAAATATCAATGCATTAATAAAAAAACTGATATTGATAAACTAAGCAATATATATAATTTTATTCTGTCTTACGAAAATTAATACTTTAATTTTTCTAATATTGGATTTCCTGACTAAATTCAAAAAAATTAAATATTTAAAACAAAAAATATAATAAACAGAAACGAGTGTCTTTCTAACATAAATCAAATATCAAAATAATAATCATTGTCATAATGAATTTCTACAAAATTAAGTAAAATTAAAATATTGTACTTATATAAATATCTAATTTAAATAAGTTGTAATGTTTTGTGAATTTAAAAATTTAATGGATTAACCTCATGTTGTAAGTTTTTATACTAGTTTTATACAATGTTTTTTAATTTTAATTTCATTGTATTTACTGATACCATATTTTAGCATATCCTGAAGAAGAAAATAAATTTTGCGAAAGATTGATAAAAACACCTGCCTTATTAGTGACTTCAACCTCAAAATAAAGTTTATTTTACATAACGTGTCAGTCAATAATACCTAACTACTTATATATATATATATATATATATATATATATATATATATATATATATATATATATATATATACTTCGCAGCGTAAGTTAGGGATATTGCCAATATAATGGAAATAGTACTTCATTCTCCATCAATTATTAGTAAGTTAAGAATATTAAAAAACATGAAAATAAGGCTCTAAATATAAGGTCCTTAGCAAAAGTGAAAAAGTCTACGAGCTCGAAGAAGAGATCAAGGACTTAAAATGGGACATAATTGGTCTTACAGAGGTAAAAAGAAGGAAGAGGAAGAAGGAAGAGGACACTAGAACACTAGAGTCCGGTAACGTCCTATAATACAAAAGACAAGAAGAACAAAGCCTAGATAGCGTGGGATCTCTAATTTCCAAGAAATATGAAATTTACTCTTCTCTTTGCTTGTGGTATCCACACTGTAACTTTTTGAGTCCACCATCCTTCATTCATTCTGACCACATAGAGCGCGTAATAGAAGCCTAATTTATTTTAAATCAAAAGATAAATGACAGTTAACAAAAATAAAAAGAAAAATGATATTTTTCTTTTTATTTTTGTTACCCATCATAACTACTGCTTTTAGTATCGCAAACAGTTCAGCAGAGAACGTTGTTGTATATGAAGGTAATTTGTAATATTATGAGTAGATTGCTGTCCTAGTTTCGTCTTTGTTTTTGGAGGCATCGGTGTAAACTTTGAAATAGCTACCACATTTGCTTAATATTTTAAGAAATTCTTGATTAATTTGACTTGCTGGCGTTTCTGATTTGTTTAGGCGCAGTAAGCTGGTGTCGGTAGAGAGAAGTCGAATTGTCCAAGGAGGAGGGGTTTGAATTGAGGAGATATCGAAGGTGACTGGAAAATGGATACCTATTGTTAACAAGTAGGTATGTAGGCGGTAATAGAAAAGGTGATTGGTTCGATTTGAAGTTTGGAAACAACTTTTGAAGCGGTCAGTGAATACGTTGTGAATAACTGTATTATCTTGATTAGACGAAACTGCCGCGGCATAAGAAAGACTTCGATATTGTCTTTTAAACGCAAGTGGAATCTCCTCCAGTTTCCCAGTATATGTTTTATATTGAACTTGTGTGGTGTGCTCCTAAGGAAATTCGAATACCTGTATTTTAAATAATATTTATTGTTTTTAAGTAAGTTTTTTTGAAGGAGTTGCAAACAATTGAGCTGTAGTCCAGTTTGGAACGTACTAGTACCTTGTAGATATGTAGTAATGGAGAAGAGTTGGCACCCCATTTTTTATTTGCGAGTGATCGTAACAAATTTATTCCAGGCTGACATGTCTTTTTTAAATATTCTGAATCTATCTTCCAAGTTAGATTTTGGTTAAAGATCATACCAAGGAATCAAACTTCGTCTACATATTTAAGCTGTCATCCATTTAAATATAAGTTCTTGGATTGTATTTCGTGACTTTTGGACTTGGTTGTTAGGTTGATTTCTCTACAAAGTATAACTAAATCGTCTACATATAGCCTAGTTTTTACAGAATGTTTAATTTTTGCGGTAATAGAATTCATAGCTAGAAGAAACAGAGTAGTGCTAAGGTTCGAGCCCTGTCGTATACCATTTTCTTGATTTTTTATTGAGGTATACACGCCGTATACTCTGACACAAAATTGTCTGTTTTTTAATAAGTTTGATATGGATTTGAGTATATTAGCTCTTATTTTCCATTCTTTGAGCGTTTTTAAAATTGATTATTTCCATACTGAATCGTAGCCTTTACTAATGTCGAAAAATATTACAATACAGTGTTGTTTAATTGCGAAAGCCTCATGTACTTCCGATTCTGTGTGTGTGTGTGTTTTATTGGCACTGGTTTTGACAACCAACTGGCCAGTCAATTACTTCCGATTCTACATCAATAAGGTTGTCTATAGTAGAACGACGCTTTCGGAAGCCACTTTGTTCTGGTATAATTAGTTTCTTTGATTCCAGATACCACATGAGTCTGTTATTTATTATTTTCTCTAGCATCTTGCCTATACTACATGTAAGTAATATTGGCCTATATGTTTCGGGATCTGATTTTGATTTACTTTATTTAGGAATAGGTATTTTATATATTTTATTTTATATAGTTTAGGAATAAATAAGCAATTTCTGGAGATTGCAAGATTCTGGAAATACGTTTTTTGAGAAAATTAGGTTGAACATGCTGAGTAAGTATTCTTTAGATGGGTAGGTGAGGTTTTTTTGAGAAAAATAGTGGGTATATTATCTGGCCCAGGGCACGAGTTTTTACAGTTTTTTATTACCATTTCTAATTCATCCATCGATATTGGAAAGTTTATTTTGCTGTCATTTTGATCTTCATAGTCTATGGTATATTTTTCTTCGTTCCTTTTGTCTTTAAGAAATTTGAAAAATAGTCGCTTGAGTTTTTTTCATAATCTAATGCCAGTATATTTGATATTTCCTTTTGAGATTTATGTATTACATTATTTTGCTATAACAGATTTATAGACTTGTGTGATTTTGTAACAGATATTCTGTGCATCTGCATCATCAACAATATCCTGTGCAGTTTTCAGTAGTAATATCCCTAGGGCATTAATAACAGACGAGATAATTTCATGACAATCGAAAGCTCGTTCCTTGATAACAGCACGGAGCCGAAGGCTGAGTGCTGTTACCAAGCAACGAGCTTGAGAAATTTGTCATGAAATTATGAGGCATTCATCAATGTCCGAGAGATATTCGGAGGATAATTTTTCAAAAAAAAAATCATAACTCAACATAACGAAACATTTATTTATTAAAAGTACAGTTAGATTCGTCCCCGTTTTTCTTTCTCATATTGACGGCCCAATCTTTTAGTATCAACGCCAATTCTTCTAAGCTTCTATGTTCATTTAACTCATATTCTCGTCCGCAGCAAAATTCCATGAATATTCCCCAAATATATTTGTGACTGTAGGATGTATTTCTGGGAATTTTTTCTTTGATTAGCGTATTTATACATTGAACATTCTCATTGCCGAAACGTGACATTTTGAAATTTATTTGGATGAAGTTGTCAAACTCGATCGTGTTGTTATAGGGATTGAAAATTGCACTGAATGCAATTATCAGTCTAATGTTGACATGATTTGGTGAACTTGTTCCACATAACACGAAATGACGAAATTTGAATGGTTGTTAGAACGGTCGAAAAATTATCAGTAGTAATATCCCTAGGACATTGATAACAGACGAGATAATTTCATAACAATCGAAAGCTCGTTCCTTGGTAACAGCACGAAGCCGAAGCCTGAGTGCTGTCACCAAGCAACGAGCTTGAGAAATTTGTTATGAAATTATGAGGCATTCATCAATGTCCGAAGGATATTCGGCGGATAATTTTTCGAAAAAAAAAAAATCATAACTCAACATAACGAAACATTTATTTATTAAAAGTACAGTTAGTGAAAGTACAATTATTAAACTTTAAGTTATCATTAGAATCGTTGCTGTTCTCTACTATAGAAGATCTATTACCACGCATAATATTTATAATCTTGTTGTGGTGTTCTTGATCGAGATTCAAGTATGGTTTTATAGAAACGTGACATTTTGAAATTTATTTGGATGAAGTTGTCAAACTCGATCGTGTTGTCATAGGGATTGAAAATTGCACTGAATGCAATTATCAGTCTAATATTGACATGATTAGGTGAAATTGTTCCACATGACACAAAATGACGAAATTTGAATGGTTGTTAGAAAAGTCGAAATATTATCAAAGAAATCTATTAGTTGTTCATAGTTTAAGGGATATTTGGGATTTTGGTCGCTAAATAATTGTTCTGTTGGTTTCAGCATTTTCTCTAGCGTCTTTTTTGGTTTCTTTTCTTGATTTAATTTAGTCTTTTTTCTTTGTTTTTTTATAATTTAAAGACGTGTTCTGATAAAGAAGTTGGGGACAATGAAAAACGCTCAAAAACAATGCGTTTTTTGGTACTGAATCTGTTTCTATTTGATTAGTTAGAAGTTTTGTACTTGGTGTTTCATGTTGCACAGTTTGTTCGTTCAGTTAGGTTTGCTTTTGTTAGATGGTATTAGGTGCTTCTTTAGTCACCTGATTGTTACTATTTTCAAAAGGGTTTTGACCTGCTTTTATATTGTGAGGTATAGAAGTTGTGACGCCTAAGACAGATACCTTTGCTGGACAGTCTTTTGCTAAGTGCTTGGTGTTTTTGCATATTTGGCAAGTCTGGTTATCTAAATATAAGTATATTCTATATGATGCCTTTTCATAAGTAATAACAAAAAAATCGGGTAAGGTATGGTTGGTTAAAGGGGATATGAAGGTTTGCCGCCTGAAGCTTAATATGTGCTGGAATTCAGGACTTGAAGTCTATTCGTAGAAACGATAGGGGTGACAAAAGTTTGACACCAAGTGCTTGCAGTTCAGATTCTAAGAATAAGTGTGGAATGGACGGACATACGTTAGAAAGTACTAATCGTTGGCTGGAGGTGATTAGTCGACGTGCTTGTAAGAGTTGTTGATTAATGTTGATTTTTCCGTTGTTGGTAATAAAATCATCGACCAATTTTTTATTTGCTAAGTAAATGCATACTCTGTTTTTGGATAGTCTTGAGCAGAAAATAATATTGATTAGTCGAATTATTAGGCTTAAACTGTGAAGCTAATCTTTAATTTTAGTGTTGTCTATTGCAGCAAATACGATTGCTTGATTTCTTTACCGCAAAACACTAGTATTTGGTTGTCTGGTTACGGAAGAGTAACTTTTAGGTTGGAGAGGTTGTTGGTCTGGTACAGAACTAAGTTGAGTTGACATAGATGACGATGCCATGGCGTGGATTAATATTTTGTATGCTAAAATATTAATTATTCGGGGCCATAAAATACTGGCCTATTTATATAGCTGTTGATAATAGTTAAAATAAATGTACTTTACCAATGTTTATCATTAAAATAAAACACATTCACAAAATGCGTTTTTAACCTTTGCAAAAACAAATAAACGAATAATTAGAATTAAAAGTGCTTCCTAGTTAGCTGTTCTGATAAGACTCTCACAATAACAGATTACATTTTTACAAAACATTTTAGCAATACAAAATCATTTCTCCATTGTAATTAAATTTACTGATGATAAATAAATTTGTATATTTAAAAAATATAAAAGAGAAATTGAGGTTAAGCTATTAAGTGAAAAGTAATTTTAACTTACATCTTTTAAAAAAGAACTTAAAAGTTAAAAGTAGATCACGATAGTGGAAAATATTTAACAAGATGTCTTTACACCTCACAACAAGTTAAAGTCCCAATTGCACAAACAATTGTAGTAATTGGTTTTCTGGAATGAAAATGCCTCTTTTTAGAAAAAGAAAACGTTTTACAGTCAGTCGCCCGACGAGTCTCTCAATTGAAAACAATTAACTTGTTTCACTTATTTTGGTCTTTCTTTAACAAAAGAGACTCTAAAAAATTAGCAAAGGCATCGACTGTTTTATATACTATCGAGAAATAAAAAAAGCAATAAAATGAAGTAAAAAATTGGGTTTATTGGAAAGTGAAGTAATAAAAGACCAATAACACAGAAATGTTTTATTGAAAGTTTATGCAACGTTGAATGAAATTACTAAGTACAAAGGATCTATTTTTTGGCAGTAGTAGAAAAAGTGTAATATAATTTCATGGATAAAATTAATGTATGGATATTAAATTTATAGACCATGGCATCATAAAACAAAATACTAATATGCAAGTAGAGGACACAAGAGCATACAGACGAATAACATGTGGTTCAGGTCATTATATCGTAAAATCAAAAGTAACCTGTCCATTTAGATATAAAATAACACATAATCAAAGAAATTGTCAACTCCAACAAGAAGAAACTTTGGAAAAAAGAAGTTATAATTTGGATAGTTTGACCTAAGAGAGTACAAGAATACTATATCAACAAGGCTTAATGGCAAACTAATGAATATAATTGAAATGTCAACAGTAAAGGAGGTATATAAAAACGTAGTCGTGAGCTTTAAAAAAGCTGCAGAGGAAGCACTCGGCTCTAACACTCAAAGACAAAGTGAAAAACTATAATGAAACAAAGAAGAGTACCCGTAGAAGAGAAAAAGCAAGCGTATATCAGATGGCTGGGCAGTAAACAACAAAAAGTTAGAGATGAATACCTGGAACTCAAAAGAATAACAAGAAGAACAACAGTAAAACCAAAAAGAGAAATGTGGGATAAGAAGTGCCAGGAAATTAGTACCTACCTGGGAGGCAGAAAATGTACAGAAAAATCAAAGTTTCTTAGTAAAATAAGAACTAACGAAAGGAAGAGCACAACCATTCAATTAATATCCACTCAAAAATGGGAAAAGTACTATGGGGAACTGCTGACAGAAAATGGGGACAAATATTTAACTCAATCACCATCAAAGGTTAATATTGAAGGAGAAGATATAACAATACAAGTGACAGGAATTAGGAAAGCTATAAAAGAACTGAAAAACGGTAGGTCTCCAGGAACAGAGGATATCCCAGTCGAACTAATAAAATGTGGTTCACAAAAATTGTTTGAAACTGTCACTTGGTGCATAAATTAATTTATAAATGGTTCTCCTGTACCCGACGAGTGGAAAACTGCTTATATTTCGTCGATCCATAAGGAAGGAGATAAGCTTAAATGTGAAAACTATAGAGAGATATAAGTCACTACTACATTCAGCCGTTTCAGCATTGAGAAGGAATACAAAGACCAAGAGAAACAAGAACAATCCGGTTTTCGAACAGGAAGAAGCTGTACTGATAATATCTTCTATCTCAAACAACTAATAGAAAAAAAATTAAGCACAAATCAAGCAACCCACCTCATGTCTATTGACTTGCAGAAGGCGTACGATACAGTTCCTGTAAACAAACTCTGGAACGTGTTACGATAGACGAATATTAGTCACACCTTAATAAAATCCTTAAGAAATTTGTATGAAGGGTCAACATCACAAATAAAAAATGGAAACAGCTTATCGCAAAGCTTCTTGGTTAATAAAGGTCTACTTCAGGGGTATTGTGTATCACCGACCTTGTTTAAAATATATGTTGCAAAAGAATTGAAATAATGGAAACGAAAATGCAGAGGCATAGGCGTAGACCTTGGAGAGATTTGCTTGTATACATTGCAGTTTGCTGATGACCAGGTTGTTATAACAAACGATATAGATGATCTGGAGTACATGGCAAGGAAATTACAAGAAGAATATAGAAAGTGGGGACTAGAAATTAATACAGAAAAACAAAATACCTGCCAATAGGTACCGAACTATCGAACATCACATTAGAAAATACCAAAATCATTATGCCCTGCGACCATTACACATACCTAGGAATCGTTGAACGAAACAATATGATAATATCGTTTTCTGTATCCTCTGCGCTATGCAAAATGTGTAAAAGATTAAATCTTTTTGCGAAAGCCGCTATCGCTTTATTAAAGGCCGTCAAAGTAAGTGGTGCAAGCTGACTACGTTGTAGTGAAGTTTTGGGAGATATTCGTTAGACTTTCCGAGTTTGAATTTGTATCAGCTCAAGCGTCTAATGGGCTGGAATAGGCCGAAATAATCATAACACTTTATTGATAGCGATTCGGGCACGGGAAGTTTAACAAATTTGTCATCCTAGGCCATATATTTGGCCATTTAATTCAATAAAGCGATAGCGGCTTTCGCTAAAAAATTTAATTTTTTACACATTTCGCATAGCGCAGATGATACAGAAAACGATATTATCATATTGTTTCGCTCACGGCAGCCAAAGCACGTGGCGCCTTTATAATCTAACTACGTTGTAGTGAAGTTTTGGGAGACATTCGTAGGACTTTCCGAGTTTGAATTTGTATCAGTCCAAGTGTCTGATGAGGCTGGGATAGGCCAAAATGATCATAATACTTTATTGATACCGATTCGATCACGGGAAGTTTAACGAATTTGTTATCTTAGGCCATATATTTGGCCATTTAATTCATAAAAATTTAAATGGTTAGGGTATTGTCTTTATATTGTCAATAAAGGTCTGTCAACTATAGAAGATAGACCAGACTCTTTTTTAATCAATTAACTCGTTATTGTCAAAATAAAAGTCTGGAAAATACTTATTGCATTCTACGTATTGGGGAAGATAGTATCGATTGTACATCGAGACCAGAGGAACCGACATCTTAACAATCGAGGTGCCTCCTGACCATAGAGTACTCCTGTACCTTTGTTCAGGATGTACTCTGGAGGATGAACCAAAACAAGGACATGGCGCCCATGACGTGGGTCGCCATATCACCAAGAAAGAACACATTTTTAAAGGTAAAAATATTTCAGCAAAGAGTTTATGTCTGTAAAACGAGAGCAGAGACCTGGAAAAGACCTTCCAGGGTGTAGGAGACCCTGTATTGGACCTGGAGCAAGATTAGCTTTTGACTTGAAAATGTCCTATATTTATAGGTATATATATATATATATATATATATATATATATATATATATATATATATATATATATATAGGTAATAAGCAAGCGATGACAAAGGAAAGATCTACATTTTAAAAAATAACCAAGCTATTTAAATGACATAATTTACCAGTACCCATAAACATCAGGTTTTATACTGTGTTATATCTTTTCCATATTTTGTACGAAGTTGAGTCGTGGATTCTCACAGACGCTACCTGCAAGAAAATTCAGGATTTCGAAAGGTGGCTTTATTGTCAAATTCTGAAGATATTACTACGTTATTAATTAGGATGTTTTATTAGCAATACAAAAAGAAAATGAGCTGTTAAATACAATAACAACAGCCAAACTTGAATACCTCGGTTACATTATGAGGAACAGCGAAATATATGTGTTGCTGTAATTAATTTTATAGAAAAAGGTAAAAGAAATAAACGGACCAGGAAGGCGAAGGATTTCCTGGCCGAAAAATCTATGTTCAACACAACACAAATCTTTTTAACTACAAGAAAAAAAATATTAAAATATTACAAAACTCTTTGAGTTGTATGTGCAAAGTGAAGAACTAGAAGAGAAGGTATCCAAATTCGTCTTTTCAAAAATACTCAATGCAAATTTCAGTCTGATGATTGGGTAAATTTATTTCCAGCACCAAAACTCGTCATAAATTTCAGAGATTTAAAACGACCTGAAAATTTCAAGAGTACTGAAAAACTAATAGTGTTATCAACAAACAGAAAAAAATATTTTTCTTGTTGAAACACCTGTTGAAAATCTAAAATATAATAATCTTCAGAATTTTCGTTCTTACATTTTGACGTTCTGTCATAAATTTTACAAAAATCTTAGGTACCAGCCTCCAGCCTCCAGCCTCCACAAACCAGCCAGTAGTAAATAATGATATTGAATAAAAAACTGATGGTCACGTAGTTGATAGTTGTCTTTTTGTTAATGTTAACTATATAGCATAGTGGCCCAACTAACATATTATTTTAAAAATGAATTTTGTTTAGATTCACATAACGTATAAGATGCCAGGAGTATTTTTGTAAGTGCATATTATAATTATAGTACATTACAGCAAATTACATTAAACAAATATTAATCAGATTTAACATTCACTACATAGACTGCAGATATGCAATATATTCACGAACAGCTTTCAGTCATTCACTAACTTTGATTGCAATTCCATGATATTGTGATTGCGATTGAGAATAGATCGTAAGTTAAATTGTGAGATGCAAAATGTAAATTTCTGATTACCATACTTCACACAAAACCAAAACTATTAAAGTTGTTTATTGCTTATAGAGAGAACATTACATTCGCCTTTGAAATTGAATGAAAAGCGTGAATTGTACTAAACTTAAGATTTTTTTCGACGAAATATAGGCTCTAATTTTTATAATACGAAAAGAAAATCAAAGAAAGTTGCAGAGTATTAAAACATTCAATTTACACTTGTATAATTTTCTAAATTTTTTTTTACATCCTTTATTTATTGAAATCTCTTTCTACAAATAAAAAAAAACAATAATCAATATGTTTATCAAGTAATTAAGATAGGGGAGATCAGTCCAGTGACCGAAATCCTTAAGATAAATTTCTAATATATATATATAAATATTTGAAATATAAATAACAATTTACAAAGACATTTTACTAACATATTAAAAAAATAGCAATAGTTAAAATTATAACAACACACACGATTATAAGTTGTAGGTATATGTAGTATCAGTTGTAGCTATAAAATGATATATACGTTTATGTATATAAAGGTATAGAGAGGTCTAGAGGATCACGTCGTTTTAGTCTTCCTCTTCTTGGTCCTTAAGTAGGTCTTGGGCAAGTGTATTTAGATGGTTTAGTAGTCTATTTTTGTAAGTGCTACTGAGTGAGACAACGATGTGTTTAATATTTTGGATCTGAAGATCTCGGTGTATAACATAATTGGGCACGTACCACGGTGCATTGGTAATATGTCTCAAAACTTTAGATTGGAAACGTTGAAGTTTCAGTAAGTGAGAATTAGATGCTGTACCCCATATCTGTATACCGTAGGTCCAAACTGGCTTTAGAACACATTTATACAGTAATAATTTATTATGTAGACTTAGTTTGGATTTTTTATTCATGAACCAATACATTTTCCTGTATATTAATCCTAGTTGCAGTCGCTTTGTCCAGATGTGCTTTCCCCAATTTAGTCGGCTGTCAAAATGTATTCCCAAGTATTTAACATAACTTTTTTTTGGGTATTATGGTATTGTTTATGCACACAGATGGTACACTCCCTTTGCGTAAAGTAAATGTTATATGTGCTGATTTGCTGACATTTACTTTAATTCGCCACAGTTTTAACCATTTCTCTAGTTCGTTTAAATGAATTTGTAAATTTTGACAGGCTGTAACAGAAACCGAGCTAGAAGCCATTATCACAGTATCATCTGCATAGGTAGCGATTGTGCTGTTTACTCTTGTGGGAATATCTGCCGTATAGAGTAAGTATAAAGTTGGTCCCAATATACTACCCTGAGGTACTCCCGATAGAATTGGATATATGTTTGATACTGCTTCATTGCATCTGACCTGGAAATATCGATTGGTAAGATAGGATCTCAGAAGAGCATACAGAGGATGAGGAAAGTGAGTTTTTATTTTAGATAGCAGCCCCTCATGCCATACTTTATCAAATGCTTGTGAGACATCTAAAAAGGCTGCAGTGCAGTATTCTTTCTTTTCAATCGCATCTCTAGCTACTTTGGCAACTCTATGTACCTGCTCAATCGTTCCATGTTGTTGCCTGAATCCAAACTGATAATCAGGTATTAACTTTTGTTTGTAGATTATAGAATTCATTTTCTGAAAGAGTATCCTCTCAAATATCTTAGAGATAATAAAAAGCAAACGGATTGGACGATAGGATGATAGTTGTTGTGGATCTTTATTTGGTTTCGGTATTAGAATAATTTGAATTTTCTAAATAATAACCGTTCTTGAGATATAATCTTTGTATTGACTTTGACAGGGTGTTGCCTTTTATTTCATGGGTTATTCTGTGTATTATTTCATTGTATTTGTCACCCTTAAATTGTATTTTAATCCTCCCTAGAAATCCATTACTGTGCTTGTAGTTTTTTATATATTTTTCATTATTATTCTTTATCTTTATATAATGGTGTTATAATATCTAATATATTATGTAATCTTTTAATATTATTACTGGATTCTATACATTAACATCATCATCAACGATTTCAGAATTCCGTAAAATCCGCAAAAACATATCCAGGAGCAGATGTTCCATCCAACCATAATCTTTTACTAGGACGTTTCAAACTCCACATGAAAAAAGTCCATAAAATAAAAGCACAAAAACGTCCGGACATCCAGAAGTTGAAAGATAAAACCACAAGAGACAAAGTCAAAAAGGAGATCCACAACAAAATAAACAGCATGGTAATCTCAGATATTAATCAAGAAAATATACGTGTGGATGATATGTGGAATAAAATAAAAAATATCTGTAATTCAATACTATTCAATAGTATTCAATATATATGATAAAAAACTTAAACCAGAAAACAATATAAAGAAACAGCCGGGGATGTGACAAGAAATATTAGAGCTAATGGAAGAACGAAGAAAATACAGAAATAAGAATGAGCAAAGGTACAAAGAAATAAACAAAATCATTAAGAAAAAGATTAAAGAAGCAAAAGAATCATGGCTACAAGATCAATGCATAGAAATAAATAGAATCACTAGAACAGAAGCATGACACTTTTAACCTACATAAAAAGGTCAAAAACTTAACGGGAGGAAACGGATCACGAAGTCATAACTTAATACTAGACGAGCACAACAATCTACTCTACGAAATGAGAGAATACGAGAGAGATAAAGGCAATACATGAAATAATTATTCAAGGAAGAGCAAGAGACAGAAGTCAGTGTTTCTGGATGTTCAAGACCAGAAAGATCGCTCAGTGAAGTAAGATATGCAATAAAAAGAATAAAAACCAACAAAGTACCTGGACCTGATAACATACAAGCTGAAATATTGAAACTATTTGAAAACAACCAACTCAAACTCCTAACGAGTCTACTGAACAAAATCTAAGAAACAGCAGAATTTCCTACAGATTGGCTAGTTTCCACCTTAATCCCTCTCCACAAAAAAGCAAACGCTAGGCATGCTTTATAGAATTTGAAAAAGCATATGACAAGGAAAATTTTGAAAGAATTTCGTATACAAATAAGATGTCGTATACAAAAGGCGAGAGCTGTCTTTAATCACCTCCGGAAAATTTTATGTAATATGCACCTGAACATTGATATAAAAATACGAGTCTTGAGATGCTATGTATTTTCTACTCTTTTATATAGAGTCGAAGCCTGGACCTTGACGGAGGCAACATCTAAATGATTAGAACCCTTCGAAATATGGTGCTACCGCCGCATGCTCAGAATTTCCTATATCCATCATGTTATAAACAACACTGTGATCCAACGTATGAATAAAGATCTGAAAATTATGCGTATCGTGAAAATCAGAAAGATGACATACTTACGGCATGTGATGCGAAATGACGAGTATCAACTAATTCAACTAATTTTACAAGGCAAAATAGAAGGCAAAAGATCTCAAGGGCGCAGAAGGACATCGTGGTTGAAGAATATCAGACAGTGGGCAGGAATGACTACCATACATATATTTAAAGCAGCTGTCAACAAAGTTGTATGGATCAACGTGATTGCCAACATCCACAGAGGATAGGCACCAAAATAAGAAGACTGGAGTCTACTTCGAACCTTAAAGACGCATCGGAGAAGAACTCCTTATCAAACAGTACGTAGTATAAATATATTGTTAATAAATAAATGTAAATAAAAAGTTTATTTATATTTAAGTTAAATTTGAACAATATCCAAGTGATAAAATTGTTTTACATCATGCTGAAGTAAGCGATTTTTATTTATTATTACGAATAAATGTGCAATCTTCATATGAAATATAAACACAAAATTAAAATCTCAATTTTTAAACAAGTTGGACAAAAGAACCTGTCATTAATTGGTAATTTATCGATGGGAGAAAGGACGGGATTTAAAAATTGAGCAAATTAATTATTAAAATTAATAATGATGGCTATAATACAATTCACATATCTAATTCACCCACTACAATTTCAAAATCATATTCACAAATTACAAAACAACAGAATTCTATCAATAAACCAAAACTGGAAGAATACCTGGAAGCTATAGACAGCATAATTAATTTAGTTAATATAACTTTCTCTTCGCGAATTACAAATAATCTAATATGCCTATATTTATTAGGAAAAGAATTTTTAGATGATGTTTTACAGAAGTCTAATGAAACAATTAAAGTAAACGATGAAGACCTTTCCATTTGTAGATTAATAACGCCAAGTTAAAGACTTATACTATCTAATGTATATCCAACTATATCACATTAGGCTCTAAAACATGAACTACCTGAATTAGGTATCCATTTATGCTCATCAATAAATTTTCTAAAAGTATTCACTTTGAATTTAAATGTCAAACACACCTTAAGTTTTCGTCGCGTCGTCTATATATCAGAGATCTTAATCCCTAACTCACTTTTGGTTAATTTTAAAAACACACATACCGCATTTTTGTCTCAGATAAATGCTATCCATGTTTAAATTGTAACACAAATGGACATAACGCTAGTAATTGTCCAAACACGTCAACAGTAACATCAGAAATTAATATCGAACCAACCACAATATTCCAATCTAATGAAATTAATAATTCTTTCTCCTCATCCAAAACAAACAACAAACATTTATCCGATATACATAGAAAAAATGTAGAATTGTCAAATAAAAACTACATCTATAAACAGTCTAGTACTCTCTGAACTGATGGACACAGTTGAAAAAAGTAAGAATATTACAAAACGAACTGCTTCCGAGAACTTACAGCGATCGATCGAATTTCAACTCCTCGGATATTGTTAGGTGACTTTTACTCCCATAATCAAATATGGGATTTAAATATACTTAAATAGAAACGAAACAGCTGAGGTATTAGCAAAACAGTACGTAAACAATTCCAATAATCATAAATACACAAAACATTCTTAAAAACAAAACTTATCAATGAATAAGTACCTTTAGAATTTAACGACAAAGAAATCGATCCAGGTCCACCTATAACAGAAAGTGAGGTAAGACGTTCAATACAAACGGCAAAAAATGGAAAAGCACTTGGCCCCGATGAAGTAAGTGCTGAAATACTAAAGTTTTTAGGAAAAAATGGAATTAGAGCTCTGTGTAATCTCTTTAACAGAATTTATGACACTGGGATATTACCAACTGATTGGTTAAAGTCGACATTTGCCACAATACCTAAGAAACATCGTCCAAAGATATGAGGTGATTATCGGACAATAAGTCTGATGAGTCACGTTTTGAAGATCTTTCTACGAGTAATACACAGCAGAATTTACACGCTGTTAGAGGACAGAATTAGCAATACTCAATTTGGGTTTAGGAGTGGATTGGGTACAAGAGAAGCCTTGTTTAGTATACAGGTGCTAGTACAGAGATGCAGAGATATAAATCAAAATGTGTACATTTGTGCAATCGATTTTAAAAAAGCTTTTGACAAAGTACGACATATCAAAATGCTGGAAATATTGGAAACAGCTGGATTGGACGATAAAGATCTACAAATAATTACAAATCTATACTGGAATCAAGTGGCAAGAATAAAGGTTGAACAAGAACTGTCGGATGAAATAAATATAAAAAGAGGAGTGAGACAAGGCTGTATATTGTCGCCTTTACTTTTTAACTTATATTCGGAGGAAATATTTAAGGAAGCCTTAATGGAGACAACCGAAGGTATTATTGTGAATGGAGTAACCGTCAATAATATTAGATATGCTGACGATACCTTAGTCCTTGTCAATTGCAGAGAAGACCTTCAAAATCTAATAAACAAAATAAAACAGACTTGTAATCAGTATGGATTAAAACTAAACGTTAAGAAAACTAAATATATGATAGTTATCAAACAAAATTATATACAGGATGACGGTATAAAAGTCGGAGATGCCACATTGGACAAAGTAGAGAAACTCGTGTATTTCGGCAGTAATATCAATGAGAGCTGGGATCCAACTGCAGAAATTAAAAGCCGAATAGAACAAGTCCGAGCTGCCTTTGTAAAAATGAGAAACGTACTTGCAGTCACGATCTTAGCATTGACCTTAGAGTTCATATGACATCTTGCTACATCTTTTTTGTCCTGCCGTATGGAGGTGAAGCGTAGGCTCTAACTGAGGCTATGCTTACACGCTTGACAGCCTTTGAGATGTGGGTATACAGACGACTACTGAAAATAAGCTGGGTCGCAGAGTTAGAAATGAGGAGGTCCTTAGACGGCTGAGCCAAACAACACAACTGGTCAATATAATAAAGAAACGCAAGCTGGAATACTTCCGTCACATTATGAGACACCTGAAAAATATGATCTTTTACATCTGATCATTCAGGGAAAGATCCAAGGTAATCGAGGTCCTGGTAGACGAAGAACATCATGGCTGAAAAATCTAAGGCAATTCTTCTTCTTCATGTACCATGTCCTTTCAGAATGTTGGTTACCATCATAGCTATTTTAATTTTATTCACTGCTACCCTAAATAGCATGCTTGTATCTACACCATACCAATCTCGCAAGTTCTTCAACCATGAGGTTCTTCTTCGTCCTGGACTGCGTTTGCCTGCTATTTTTCCTTGCATGATATTTTGTAGCAATCTATATTTGGGACCTCTCATTACATGTCCGAAATATTCCAGCTTTCTCTGCTTGATGCTTTTTATGATCTCAGTAGTCTTGCTGAGACGTTCTAGTAATGTGGAGTTACGAATCTTCTCCACCCAGGAAACTTTTAAAATTCTTCTATAGCACCACATTTCGAAAGCCTCAAGGCGATTTAGATCGATTTTATTCACAGTCCAGGACTCGACAGCATAAAGTAAGACCGAGAACACGTAGCAGCGAAGTAGGCGGATCCTTAATGCCAATTTTAGGTCTCTGTTACATAACACCTTGGACATCCTTCTAAAAGCAGCTCTAGCCTGCTCTATTCTGGATCTAATTTCGCCGTGATTTTCTGCATTACAATTTAATTGCTGTCCAAGGTAGACGATTTTATCAACTTGCTTAAGTTTGGTATTATTTACATATAAAGACGGTTTTATATTCTGTTGTTTACTTATTACGAGTATTTTGGTTTTCCTTATGTTAAGATCCAGACCTGCCTCCCCACAACTCTCAACGACACTATCAAGTAGTGTTTGCAGATCTTCTTGACTAGAAGCTAGGAGTACTGTATCGTCCGCATATCGCAAATTATTGATGACTTCGTCGTTCACAAGTATTCCTTCTTGTTTTTCAGAAAGTGCTTTTCTGAAAATTCTTTCGGAGTAAACGTTAAAAAGCAGGGGTGACAAGAGGCATCCCTGCCGTACTCCTCATTTAATATTGAGAGCTTGTGATTCCACACCATCTACTAAAACTGATGTTGTTTGGTTCCAATATAAATTTGCAATTATTCGAACATCTCTGCCGTCCAAGCCAATGTCTTTTAGAGCTTCGATCAATATAGAGTGTTTAACACGATCAAATTCCTTTTGAAAGTCAATAAAACAACAGTATATGTCTACAGATATATCACGACATCTTTGAGCAAGTACGTTCATTCCAAACAGTGCCTCTCTCGTTCCAAATCCGTTATGGAAACCAAACTGAGTGTCATCCAGGTATTCCTCACATTTATTGTAGATACGACCATGTATTACCTTCAAAAAAATTTTCAATAAGTGGTTTAACAAACTGATGGTTCTATAATCAGCACAGGTTTTTGCTGTTGTCTTCTTAGGTAGAGCTATAAACAGTGAGTTAGGAGGATAAACAGTGAGTTAGGTGCTATAAACAGTCAGTGAGTGAGGTCCTGGTAGACAAAGAACATCATGGCTGGAAAATCTAAGGCATTTGTATGGAAAATCAACTACATCGTTATTTAGAGCTGCTGTGAGTAAAGTCACGATAGCGAATATGGTAGCCAACATGATATCCAACGATCGATAACGGTCATGGAACTAGAAGAAGAAGAATGGCAGCTCTGACCTGAGGTAGGTGGATGTCTCGAGAGTTATAGGGCGTCTGCCGTTCTTTCGCTAGGATGTAAACAGGAAGCGTGCTTGCTATTACCTGTAGGGCCACTGTTGAAGTAGTCCTGTACGCACTTGCTACTTTTAGTAGGGGCTTTCGCTGGTCTTTGGTTATCATGTCTCTGTACTTTTTATAATTTAGTACATCTGCCCAAATGGGGGTTAAATATTGAAAGGTCGACTGTACCACTTGCAGGTACATTCTTCGTTTTTGGCTGCTTGGACCTCTTATATTAGGCATGATCCTTTGTAGGGCTTGCGTCCTTTCTTTCGCCCTCTGGACTACATTTGTCAGATGTTTCGTGAACCTTTGGCCTGAGTCGATGTATATGCCTAGGTATTTCGCACAGTTTGTAGGCATGATAGTAGTAATACCAATTTGAAAAGTCATCTCAGGTCTTTTGCCGTGGTCCTTTTATTATGACTACTTCCGTTTTGCTTCCTGTCAGTTTGAGATTGTTTTTAGCCATCCATCTGTTGACTTTGCTGCAGCTTGTGTTGACTTTATCTTCGATTTTCCAGTTCATGCCAGTCATGACTAGTATCGCTAGGTCATCTGCGCATGCAATATCTAGAGTATCTCTACCATAGTATATTTCTAATACCCCGTTATATAATATATTCCAGAGTGTCGGACCTAAAACGGAACCTTGCGGTACGCCGGCTGTTAACTTCTGTTCTGTATTTTTTGCCACTATACCGTATCTATTAGCAAGATACCTTTTAGTGATATTATTGAGATATCCTGACACTCGTGCTGATTCCAGTTTTTTTATGATATGTGCCCAGTTGGCAGAGTTGCAGGCATTATTCACATCAAACATGACCAGTATGGCCCATCTTTTCTTTGTGTTTTTCACTTTATCAGTTAAACTTTTTACCGCGTCCATGGCTGATTTAGCTTTTCTAAATCCGTATTGTCTGTTGGAGATAGTCTCTGTCACTGAATTCATCTTCTAGGCGATTTTTGACGATATTTTCGTTGTTTTCCCAGACAGTCTAATAGACATATAGACCTGTACGAATTAGCTTCGTCGTTTTACCGCGTTTATGTATCAGTGGAAATTTAGCTAGTTTTATTTGTCTGGAAATTCATGTCTTGTTAGCAGCTCGTTGAGTGCCCTTCTAGTCAGTCAAACCTAAACATAGTTATATTTGATTGCTAACTAGGATAATTTCAGTCAAAACAACATAAAAGACGTACTAAAATATTAAAACACAAACATATTTGCTTAGATGTACAGCAAATGATTAAGTAAGCCCTTGAAGAATAATGGCAAGTATAAAAGTTATTCATTTATCGATTATTATAATTTTACACGAGAACAACTTTCACCTATATCATTTTACATCTATGCAAAATTGACTTCAAAGAAGTTATTCAATTAGTCTTGAGTTTTTTGAATTTCAATTACTATTCTACTACTAGATACTAAGGAGGAAAAATAAAAATGACGGAACATTTCTGAATAAAATTCCTTTTACTAACAACCTAACGCAGCATTTTTAATTGTCGAGACAGTCAAGCCTGGAAAACTGAAAGGTCTCGCTTATATAAAGAAACGATATTTTGAGTATGAATTTAAAAAAGAGGTCTGCTGTGGCGTAATTGTAGAAAATACATTATTAAATATATTATTTGAATCGAAATTAAATTGGTGTATCATCTAAATTATAGATCATTAATTAAATCTGAAAAGTAAAATGTGTATTCATACAGGATTTGACAGTTAATTGACGGAAGTTCATTTTATCTAACAATAAAACACCGCATACTTTTGTTTTCTACACTTTCATACAATGTATTACAATTTATTATCTAATAATCAACACCAGCTATAACACCAGCTATAACACCAGCTTTTAGAACAAATAAATTACCCAAGCAAATTTATTAAGAACCACAACAGCCAAAAAAAAACACGTACACAGTCATGTATATAAACTCATAAGGTGACTGCTTAAAAACTTACATCGGTCAAACTGGTTAAACCTTTAACAAACGTATAGCAGAACTCAAAATCTCTCAATAACAGAAAAACAGATACTACGTACGACCCTCTAGATCTTATGTTGTAAACTCTAGCTGTGAAGTAGAAGTTGAAGCAGAACTAGACTTGTGGAAATTTGTGACATGTAGCACTGTTTTTGTTCTTGCATGATTTCGTCATAATTTGGTTACCTTTGCGAGGCTAAAATTTTTAGTAATAAAAAAAGGTGGTCATTGGAGAGCTTATTACGAATACAATTTTTTCTTAGTTTCACTATTGAAAATGTTTGTTCGCAAAAATAAATTGTACCAAACATAACCATTATTTTTTGTATGTGGGCACTTATAGTTGGGTATTGTATTTTAGATATGACTTGATAAAATTCCAATTTGCTGCTATTAAGAAAAAATGCTTCAAATGGGTATTGAAATGCATATCTAGTAGTTTAAGTTGAAGGTTGGAGGATCGTTGGAGGGACGTTAACATTAAAACGCATGGAAAATCGACGGTTCAATTTCCCTAAAATCTAAAAATCTGTTTTCAAATTGCAATTATGCAGTTTCTTTAGTTATTTAGCGAACTTTTTCAAGTTGTTCTCTAAGACAAGTGTCTTACTGCTTATTTTGGGAAAACGGGTGAGTTTATTTCTCTCTACACATCTGTAGAATAATATAAGCTACAGTATGAAGACTTTTGAATATCCCCAAAGCTCATCTAATAATTAATTCTTACTTTAAAGCTTCGTACTTAATTTATTTAGGTGTGAAAGCAAATCTGTAAAAAATGCATTATCAGGAGACCAATTTTTATCAGACATGATCTTAAAGTCGTCCTATTTGCCTTGCTCCATAAGAAAGTCGTAAATCTCCTTTCTTAAATTCCATACTCCCTCAAATGCGTTACCACAGCTTAACCAACGAGGACAAGAATAAGTATATGTTGGTTACGAAGAATCGAAAGCCAAGGATTAGAAAAAATGTAACAATCAATGAATACAGCTTTGAAGTCGTCAAAGAATTTAAGTACTTGGGAGCGATCATAACATCTGAAAATAAATATGAAAAGGACGTGGCAGCCAGGATCATTGCAGGAAATATATTACTCATTAAGCAGAATCATATTACTCATTAATGACCATACTTGAATCAAAAAATTCTTAATTGAATCAGCCAAAATAAGGGTGTATAAGACAATAATTCGTCCCACAATAACGTATGGAAGCGAGACATGGACTCTGATCCAGCGGGAAACGACAAAATTACTGGTACTGAAAAGAAAAATACTGCGGAATATCTATGGGCCTTGCAGTGAAGAGACACAACAGGAGAATTTAGAAGAAAACACAATGATGAACTCCAAACAGTATATGGATATGAAAACATAGTACGCTATATTAACCTTCGGAGTACGGAGATTATTTGACTTACTTAGATTACGAAGATGGGTCAAGCGTGATCCATTCTCATTCTATTGATAAGGATGTTTTAAATAGTCAGTATTATTAAACAGTATCTTTAATTCAACAAAAAAAAAACAAAGAAACATAAAAATTATGATCCCAAATTTTTGTATTTAAATTTTTTAAGATGGTTCACCATCGTGGTCTTTTTGGCAGTAGTTGCATTTAATTTTGACAATATGGACTTCTTCGCATTTTGAATGAGTATTACAAAGAAATCTTTTACATATGTCACACCTTTTTGAATATTTATTGTCACTACCCCTACAAGAATAACAAAGACCTCGTTTTGTTGCAGATTTCGGCACTTCGATTTGCTTTTTTACACTAACACCGGTGGTCTTTAGTGCAGCGATTACGGATTTAGGGTATCCGGTGGGTTCTTCTTGTATTGATTCCGATCTTCGTTTTATATTCGGCGAGGTTAATTGTCTTCCAAGCTCCTCCAGAAATAGTTTTCTGCGATGTTTTATATTTACTTGGCTGTTCCATTCAGGATTTTTCGTATTCCAGAGAACGAAAGCATTGTAGCACGCAATATCCAAAAAGTTGAAAAATATACGTAAAGGCCATCTTCTTGTTGCTCTTTTACATGTGTAGTCTCTGATCAATTTATCTAAAATATCGACTCCACTATTGGTTTTGTTGTAATCCAAAATAATCTTTGGTTTAAATTTTTGGTTTTCATCAGAAATTTCATGTCATTGTGTAAGGTCGATAATAATACAATAAACTTATTAGGCTTGGTTACATATGAAACTAAGGTAATGTTTTTAGTGAACAAAAATTTTAAAGAATACAGTGAGCGATCTGTCATTTCAAGCAATGATTTGGGTAAACTCTTCCTAATTTTTCTGATAGTACCCAAAACAGTTAAATTTTTGGTTAACAGTTCTTCAGATAAAGCAATATCGGTAAAAAAGTTATCAGTTGTAATATTTCGACCAGACCTATACCAATGTTCTGCAAGTGTTTTGACAACTCTTGGGCCTTGGTTACGTTCAGATTGATCACCAATTTTTCCAGTATATATCTCAAAGTTACATCAATAAAAATTTTCAGCGTCACATAGGGTCCAAGCCTTTATAACGTATTTATTTGGTTTTCTGGTATATAAATCAGAAATGGACAACGTCCCCTAAAATATATAAGCTGCTCGTCAATAGTACCAAAAGCAGATGGTTCGTATAATTCCCTACAATTTTGGGCAAATAGATCAGCGATTTCTCGAATAGGAGCTAATTTATCTCGTTCTCTTCTTTCTGCTCTCGTTTCCAAATTATCAAAGCGAATATGGTTTAAAATACTTATAAATCTATCCCGGCTTAGAGATGCGTTATATATAGGACGCGTAAATGCATTATTTGTATTGGACCATAAATTATGCACCTTCTCATGGGACTCTCTGAATCTTCCACATAATATAAGTATACCAAAAAAAGCACGCAGTTCGACTAGATCAACTTCAATCCAATCCTTCATTTTTTTCTCGTTCTTACTGTTATACGCAGCTATGAACTCAATAGCTCTCTTATTGGTATACTCCAGAATCATTGACATTATACTATCAGAAAAAAATAAATTGAAGGCATCCATGCATGTCTCAATATTTTGACTTTTCTTAGTTAGACCTACGTTTTTCTGTAATAAATTACATGCCAATGTCTTACCCTTTTTTGGAGCTAAATAACGCCATGTTCGTCCTTCGCACAAAACATCAAATACGCTAGATCTTTCACTATCTATATTTTCAGAAGTTGTCGCCAAAACTTCCTCATTCTCGAGTTCAGTAATTGATGAATTACCTTCATGTGCTTCTGGCTCACAACCGTCATTATCACTCGCTTCAGTATTGCTTTCATCCAGCTCTGCAACATCATCTTCTTTACTATCTGATAGGAGTAAGGCATACAACTCAGCTTCACTCAAATGTTTATTCTTTTTCCACATTTTGATATAATACTGCACATTTCAAGATCGATGCTTGAATTAAATTGATCAACAAACGTGAAATACCGCTTTACACCAAAGTTAGACCTCCCGTCTCGGACGTTACCATAGAATATGCCTATTAGACACTACATTACTCCCAAGGTTAACTTCTATCTACTAATATTTCTAGAAACATAATCATTTTGCCTTGAATACGTTCACTGGAAAACAGAGAAGGCTGCGTTTTACGTGTACCTACAAACACTACATTACTCCCAAGGTTAACTTCTATCTACTAATATTTCTACACACATAATCATTTTGCTTTGAATACGTTTACTGGAAAACAGAGACAGCTGCGTTTTACGTGTACCTACAAACACATTGAAAAATTCTTCAAAATCCGAAGACCGGGTCAGGACTGACCCGACATCATAGATTTTACGTAGAGGAAAAACTGCAATTTGCATGTTCACGAATGATACACGAAAAAATAGATTGAAACAAATAAGGAGAACAATCAGATTTGTAAAAAAATTATTTCATAAAATATTAAGAAATAAGTGAATTTCGTACTCCGAAGGTTAAAGCAGACCAAATAAGATGGGTGGGCCACGTGCTAAAATCGAGTGACGAAAGACTCCTGAAGGCCACATTCTGGAAAATTCCCTATGGCAGAAAGTCAGGTGGTCGCCAAAGAAAGAGATAGAAGAATGCAGTAGCCAGTGATCTACGCAAAATGGGAATACAACAATGGGAAGTAGCTGCTTAGGACCGAAAACAATAGAGGAAACTGGTAAACGCGGCCAAGACTCACATATAGTTGTAGAGCCAAATGATGATGATGATAACATAAGTTGCCAGTGTTGCAGTGTTCTGATGTATTACGTTAACATGTTTTGCTGCCCACGCAACTTCTCTTTTTGTCATTCAATAGAAGGCTTTTTTTTTTCTGTCTCTATCATATGCTTATAATTTGAATTTGCACGTTTTTAGAGAAGTGTCGTGACAAATTAAAATCTTTAAAACCGAAACTGATTTATTGTAAATGAAGCAAACTGGTTTGTTATTAAATTGTGTGAAACAATTTTTCCATGGCCATTCTTCCTTAAAAACTCGACACTCAGAATCAACTTTGCGTTTTTTGGTCTACATTTTACTTCTGTAACAAAACAACAAACCAATCATCGTTCAAAAAATTGAGTTGCAACATTTCACCTCAACAAAAGATACCAAATTTGCTTTTGCAAATAACCAAAAACTAATAGCAATATTTTTCGATATAACCAAAGCCTACGATAGAGCATGGAGACACTGTATTCTACAAACATTGAAAGATACTGACATTCAAGGTAACATACTTGCATTAATTTTTTTTTAATCGCTCGATTTAAGTTAGAATAAATGGTGTTACAAGCTCGTCTAAGATACTAGATAATGGAATTCCTCAAGGTTGAATTCTTTATGAGTCCAACTTTATTCTTAACCGCTTCTAATAGTATTATGGATGTAATTAAAGCGCCCATTAAAGCTAGTCTTTACGCATATGACATTGTTATTTATACTAAATCGAATAATGCAGTACAGTACAGTACAGCAACTAAAATTATACAGAGTTTTTTTTTATTTATTTTTAATAAAAAGAAAACATACCTTACAATTAGTCTAACCTAAAATAATTTACCTTTAGAACAGTCAAAAGAAATAACCTTTGTAGGTCTAACTTTTAAGAGAACTTTAAATTGGACTTCGCACATAAATAAACTACAGCTTTCCTGCCAAAAGAGATTAAATATACTCAAAATATTATGCAACAAACTTTGGGGTGCTGATCATAAAATATTAATTAGGCTTTACAAATCGCTCATTAAAACTAAAATCGACTATGGTTGTATATGTTGCTACGATGCTGCATGTTAAACCACTCTAAAAACACTAAACAGTATTTAATATACAGCTTTGAGATTAGTACTGGATCCTTTTAAAACTAGTTTGGTTAGTAGTATGCAAGTTCTAACTGGAGAACCTCCCTTAGATATAAGACGACAGCAACTATCCTTGAACTACATTGCAGAGATATTATCCCAGAAACAGCATCCTGTATTTTTCCACATCTGCAACCCTGATCTTCCTCCTAACAATAAGACTAAAAACTTTACATCTCTCATAGAAATAATAAAGCTCACAACTTTCGATAGGAATCATCTCAATGCATCGCTATATATAAATGCAAACTATCCCTCATGGACAAGCCACCCATTAACTATTGACGTAACACTTACCAGGTATCCCAAATTAATTACAAATTCCACAATAATTGGAATGAAATGAAAAAGCAGATCAACGGGCTAACAAAAGTCGAATTAACTCAAACCATACTGTACAATTAAAGACATATCCGTACACCGATCTAAAAAACCTGGTTAAAATCCACTGTATTACTTGGAAAAATTATTGGGAAAAATTAGGTACTAAATTAAATGTAATTTGCCCAAAAATAACTGATGTCCTGAAGACTCCTTTAAACAGAAGAAACTAAGTCAATATTAATCGTCTAAGAATTGGCCATACTGCCTTAACACACAAATACCTAATAAAAAAAGAACCACTACCTATCTGCTGCAGCTGCTCTAACCCACTGAATGTCAAACATATCCTGCTTGATTGTCCTCAATTCATGGAAAAAAAGAAGATCCCACGGATTCACAGATGATGATCTCAAGACAGTTCTCACCAAAAAAATTTCAACAGTGTTAAGCTATTTAAAAGACATCAAGTTATTCAATTGTATTTAATGTAATATTTCATGTATTTGTTATATCCACTAATAAACAGCAACTAAATATATTTCCGTCAGTAATTTGATATCTTCTTATTGATCCTCTCAGTATATAATAGTATAATATAGTCTCCTCGTATTACTCATTATGCCTCTTTATAAATCCACAATATGCTAAAATGTTAAATACACAACCGATTATTGACATAGTTCTGTATTTTCAAACCACTGACAATTACAGAAATGTTTGCAGTATTTTGAGTGGGTTGCTGAAACTATATAAACTTCACCGCAAAATTTTGTACCACCAAAAATTATGCTCATTTTGAAAGTTGATTTTCTCGTGAAGGCATTAACATATTCCGCTCATTATCTTTTTATTATTGTAGATTTTTCTTTTTTATTTACACTGATGGGCAAAGGTTTACTCAAAGTTCTCTTTTAGGCTTATACCTACTGGAAGAAAAAAATTGTTTTTCTTTTGTTAAGTTTGAGACAATCTGTAGGGAGGATAAAGTGACATATTAAGATATTGATATAATTAATTAATTCATAAAATTTTTCGAAAGAATACTTATTATAATAAATTATGTAAATTGTTTATCAACTTACATTAGAACAATTAGAAACCAGAGTACATGTATTGTATAAACGTACTTGTGTCTTGTTTTATAAAACTTTTGTTATAAATATTATAATATTAACAGAACTGAAAGGAAAGAGAACGATAAAGTAGTAGGAGATTTGTAGAAGATGAATAAAACAATAACGGAGAACGTCTGATTGAATTATGCAAACTAATCAACCTAAAAATCAGTAACGGATTCTTCAGACATAAAAATATTCATAAATATACATAGACGCAAGAAACACGAAAGCTGAAATCGATAATAGACTATAATATATATATATATATATATATATATATATATATATATATATATATATAAATATATATATATATATATATATATATATATATATATATTATATACATAATAATCAAACAAGATATAACCACAATACCAGAATAATTTATACCACAATAAAGATCAAAGATGTGCGAGTCAGAAGAGGAGCAGAATGTGGAACGGACCGTAAACTACTGACAGCAAAAATGGACATTAATTGGGAACATAACAAGACTCCCTATACAGAAAAACCGTTAAACACTATAAGAAAAAACAATACAATATAGAACTACTCCAAGAACAATCAATAAGAGAACTATACCAACAATGTCTAGACCAAAAATTAAGAGAATTTAGATACGGCAAAATCGAAGAAATATACGAGCATATAAAGGCGAGTATAAAGCAAACAACATTCAAAGCCCTTGGAGAAAAAGAACATATAACAAATAAACGGCACTATTATAAAATAAATGAACCAACAAAAAGAACAATTGAAGAAAAAAAGCAACTATACAGAAAATGGCTGACTACAAACAACGATGAAGTTTATAAAGAATATAGAGATAAAGATAGAGAAGTGGAAAAACAAATAACACAACAAAAGGATGAAGAATGGGAAAGAACCTGCTTAAATATTGAAACATACATAGGAGGTACAAGAACTTCTGAGTCATGGGAAGTACTGTAAGGATTGAAACAAAACTTAAAAGAAAAACTTAAATTTGAAAATATATGGGACAAAGAATGGAATGACTATTACAAGGAACTGTTAATAGAACAAGGACCACAATTCATTGGAAAAGAAAACAGGCGAAGACGAAGCAGATCCACACAACAAGAAATAGAAATAACAGATAGGAAAATAAGAACGGCCATAAAAGCAATCAAAAATAAGAAAGCACCGGGACCTGGAGGCATCTCACCTGAGCTTATAAAATACGGCTCAAAAAAATTACACCGGATGATACAATGGATATTTCAGAAAGCCATAAATGGAGAACAGCTCCCAAAGGAATGGACGGAGGCATATTTGACATCTATATTTTAGAAAGGAGACAGAAAACGATACGAAAACTACAGAGAAATAAGCGGAATATCATCAATACGAAGATTATCTGGAAGGATACTGCGAGAAAATATAGAGCAAGCGATAAAAGGCAAAATCAAGTAAGATCAGACAGGCTTCACGGCAGAAATATCATGCATAGATCACATATACATACTGGAATAACTGTTGAAAAAGAAAAAAGCAAAAAATAGAGATATACATTTACAAAAACTTACTGCCGTTTTTCTTGTTTAATATCTGAATTAACATTTTCAAAATTAGGACGATGATTGTAGGTTTTTTTTCTAAGCAGAGTATTGTGGCGCGATGCTGAATATTCGCAAATTTTACAGTCATCGTTGACTTTATTTTTAAAATGTCTTGATAAATTATTTTTTTTTTAAGAAAAGAAACGTTGCAAACCTCACAACATTTTCATGTCTTAAATTGTGAAAATATAAATACAACCGAGTATTTTATAATGTAATATAATATACTATATTATATGATAAAATAATATAATTACTATTAACAAATTAATTATATAAAATAGCAAATAAACGTCGCTGTTTTAAAGCGAGTTGATTTCAGAATTAAGCAGTCATTTAAAGTAATCTTCACACGGTGTGTGTGTGTGTGTGTGTGTGTGTGTGTGTGTGTGTGTGTGTGTGTGTGTGTGTGTGTGTGTGTGTGTGTGTGTGTGTGTGTGTTTGTGTGTGTGTGTGTGTGTGTGTGTGTGTGTCTGTGTGTGTGTGTGTGTGTGTGTGTGTGTGTGTGTGTGTGTGTGTGTGTGTGTGTGTGTGTGTGTGTGTGTGTGTGTGTGTGTGTGTGTGTGTGTGTGTTTGCGTGCGTGCGGGTGTCTGTGTGTTTGTATGCGCGCGTGTGTGTGCAAATGTGTGTGAGCGGTAATGTGAAGGGATGTGCATGTGTGTGTGCGTGTGCGTATTTGTGTTTGTACGCGCGCATGTGCATGCGTACGTATGTGCGCTTAATATAAGTATTATATATTAAGTACGTATAAGTACTAAATGTATTTAGTTTTAATTGTTTATTTGTTTTTTTATTTAATTATGTTATATTTTGTATATTGTCTTAATTTAATTTTCATTCCTATAATAGTCTGTTTAACCGTTTCACTATTTTTCCCAATTAACCATTTATTATTCAAAAATAATGCATTTGTGAAGTTTTGATAACTTCTAAACAGTCGCTAATTTATGCAACTATTCACATGAATAGCAAAACAACTACAACTAAAACAAAATCCTGTAATCGCTGGTCTGGTGGCGAAATGTTTTTGACTACTGAATTTCAAAACCATTCTAAACAGTGTCATGTGGTGTAATTGAATTTGATTACTATGGGTTTGTGTATGTAAACTTTGTTTTTGTCAGAATATAATGTCATTACAGCTTTTAATGATGATGAATAATTTGGTACGCACACTATCAGGGGAATTTCAAACGATTTAATCTATCCTTCATACAAAATTCACATCTCAATTTACGACATGATCTGCGAAATACAAATTTGTTAAAAGAAAATTAGATTAATATCTTTTTTTACATACTCATATTAGACTGTTATGTATGTTAGACTGGACATATTAGATACGTATATTAAATATGTCATAGTTTAGGCTAATTGTATAATTTTACGATATTTTATAAATTTATTATTTATAGCTAAAGAAAACAAATATTGTAGGTTTAAATTTGTTAGAGATATTAAAAAGTTGAAATGTGATCAAAATTTAAAAGTCCTTAATATAAAAGAGGCAGTTAAAATAACATCAGGATTAGTTTTTAATGTAACGCAATCAATAAATATTTCTAAAATACATTTTGGCTTCGGATGTAGTACTCTACGATTAATAATAAACGTTGCAGACTTTTGTCTTGCTTACTGCAAAAAATCAGAAAAAGATTCTTTATCTTTTTGCGTCTTCGAGATTGGTATTCTAAACATTTTGGAATCTGTATATAATAAACAATTGCTCTTAACTCCGCCTAGGTATTTGCGCAGAAAATAAACAAGAATCTTTTCGCTTATGCGTATAGCGATTTTTAAAGATAAGGAATGAGGTCATTTCTCGGTGGACTGGCCGCGAGAGTAGTTCCTTTTATTGTGGCACTTTTTTAAATTATACGAGAGACTGATGCTCGCCAGAATAGAAAAAAATGTCGACAAGTTCCTCATCCCACAACGAGGAGGATTCAGACCTGGCAAATCTTGCACCGGTCAAGTCCTCGCACAGAACACATTGAAGAGGGCTTTAAAGAAAAAGTTATAACAGGGGCTGCTTTTGTAGATCTCACAGCAGCCTATAACACAGTAAGGCACAAAAAATAGACGTTTTTTCGTTACGCTGGAGGATAAAGTAAGTAGGTCGAGAGTTAAAAAAAAACCGCCTCCCACAGGGAAGTGTTTTAGCACCAATGCTCTTCAATATATACACAAACGACCAACCTATTCCGACCGAAACCACGCACTTCTTCTATGTTGACGATCTTGCAATATGTGCCCAATGAAATAGTTTTGAAGAAGTTTATAGGTTTCTATCGCTAAATTTCTCATCTCTACTAGTTTCATCTCTGTTATCTTACAACCTCATATGTTTTCCATCGTTTGCGTTATTTTGCCGGTTATTAGCGTGCTTATCACTGTATTTATATAAATATGTAACTACCAATGTTTGATATAATTTTTAATATAAAATACAAAAGCCGCAGTGCCTATTTTCCTGGTGTTAATTTTCCTAGAACTTAATAAATAAATACTTAATCCTCTTGACCACGGGAGCGAACTAGGTTATGGTTTTCGGAGCGAACTAGTATGTAATTTAGAGGGTTTTTTTTTACTTGGGGAGCAAACTAGTGTGCTTCGTACTATGGTCTTATTTATGTCAGCTATTTTATTTTTCAATTGCTATTTTGTACTCTTTGTCATACAATGGCCTGGATTGAAAATGCAATCAATTTTCTGTTACCTTTATTGTACTTTCTCGAATATTTTCTGGTAAATCCATATCTCAATATAAATCCAACTGACAACTACATAATCTAATCAACAAACGTCAAAATATCAACATTTTTAGACTACTTCAAATACTTTATTTATCATAGACTACTAAAAATATGCATATATAGTTTATAGGTGCAGTATAATGAAAAGTAAAAAATCTCAATTTTGGTTTCTATATTATGTGAAGTGAAAAATAAAATCTTGTATGCACCATTAGTGTTACCGGATGATTACGCCCAACGAGCAACATCCATCCCTCGAGCTAGAGGTCCTCTGGCTGGATTTTCGGGCGTAATCATTTTAATAACACTGCTTTATGCATAAATAACTATTTTAAAATAGTTTACTTAAACAATAATACATTATTCGTTCCAGGATGTCCCAATTGTGTAAGCCTTATTACCACGTGAAAATTTTAAATTTTATATAAACTTGTTAACAATGATACGCTATGATTATAGATCTATTACCAGTTTCGTAATGGCGAATAAGGGTGAGTTTCACTTAAAATAATTTAAACAGGGTTTTTAATGTAACGTTATTTCGAAAACTTTTACATGATAAACTTTTAGTTTTTTTTTTAATGCACGTACTTTGAGGTACTATAACAAATGTAATGGCTGAGAGCCAACACATATAAAAAAGAGAAGGTTAATACTGTAATATTTTTGCTTTTTGTAGGGTCTAATAGGGCACTGAACTTGGAAAACCTTGCAGCCAATCCAGATCGGATGTACGAACTCTTTGATGAATTGGAGTCGGATTTTAACGTAGACAGATAACGACGATGAATTTTTTGCCCTTCGAATAACTCTTTACAGGGAGATAAAGAGTTAGAAAGCAGTAGTAGCAACGATGACTACCTAGGTCTACCACCAGCCAAGAAAAGGCTGCTTCAGCTCTAAAGTGGGTAAAGCAGCCTATTGCAATTTCGCAACCGTATATAAACATTTATAAAATATAAACAGACTTTTTGTTAGTTTTGATTCTCCCCGTATATTTAGCCAAGATTCGGCGTACAAAAACACAGACACTATAGAACAGTACATTTTTGAAGACAAAAGACTGTTCTTTCATACATTGTATGTTATCAAAGAACGATAGAAAAATGAATGGTTTTCGTTAAAAGTGCAGATCGCTGGGTAATTATCGCCCACACCTAGCGTCAGCTTATACAAAACAACTCTTGGCCCAACGGTCATATCACTCAGTCACCATCAGTCAGTTAAAGACAGTCGTTTTATCTAGTAGGGGTGGAGGCTGCTCAGTGAGTTAGAGACAGTCGTTTCATCTTAGTGGTGGGGGCTACTCAGTGAGTTAGAGACAGTCATTCCAGCCAGTAGTGGTGGAGGCTGCTCAGTCAACAGAGACGTGTGTTGGAGTTCTCGGGTAGTGTTCGTTACCTCGAGATACTTTTATTCCTGACCTTCTTAAAAGAAAGGGTTATCGCTAAATGGTAGCATTTCGGTGGTAAAGTACTTATTTTATTATACACCAACTGTTTGCTGTTCCATGACAAGTATGGGCTAATTGTATATTGGCTAGTTACATTTATTGCGACACATAACAAACACCTAAGACAAGACACAGAAACAAAAATCTATGAAGCAACAATTAGACCTATATTAACATACACGGCGGAGACAAGATCTGCCATATCTAAAACGAGACGACTATTATAAACAACAGAGATGACAATACTTCGACGAATGTCAGGACAAAGTCTGTTGAATAGGGAGAGAAGCGAAAACATAAGAAGAGAATGCAATATACAAGACATAAATAGATAGGTAACAAAACGGAAATAGGAGTGAAACGAACACATTAGTAGAATGGATAATAATACTTATGACAAATGATAGGATATATAATATAATATACGAATAGCACGAGATAAGTCACCAAATAAACAAAGTATTGGCAGACCAAGAACAATATGATGCGTCAATTTAAACAATTTGGGAGGCTAATATTGAAGAAAAAACAGGCTTTAAAGCCTATATACAAGAAGGAAGAAGAAGAAGAAGAAGAAGTATATGATAAAATCATTATATTTCTTTGCATTGTATTTAAGTAGCAATAAGCGGTTAATTGTTCTTTTTTGTTGTATCATATGTAGCAATTCGTCTCGTAATGTTTAGTTTTTAAAACTAATATTTTTGTACTGAAATTCCTTTTAGTTTTGAAAACTTATTTATATTATGAATATAATATAGGTTGTCGTATCAGTTTCGTGTTACATACTGTTTAAGTTTGCAAATATTCTTGTGTAATTATCATTGTTTGTCCTTTTATGTATATTTGTCTTTTGGTTTTACTTTTTTTAAAATTAAGTTTTTTATAGTCTACTTGCTTATTATTTTTTTATGGTAAATACATACCCAATACGAAAAGGAGAAACCAGCGAGTTCGAGATTGTACATAATATATTCTTCTCTCTTTCTGATGGCTCCATATGTTATATAAAGGTCATGCAGAAAGCAACAAAGCCATATAAAGACAAAGAAGTTTCTTTTTGTTCGAATAGCACCAGAAAAATTGATGATTTGTGGAGCAAAAAAAGAAAATCTAAATTATGAAGCAGAGAGTGAAGAAAATTGTGAGGATAAAAGATTTGATGGATTTTATCACTAGCAAGTACATATAGATGAAAAAAATGCTAACACTTGTCTAGAATCCTACCAAAGTCAATCAAGGATACAATGAATTACGTTCTACAAATACTTATGTTGGCAGAAAAATTGCTGATATTTTAATTTTTTATAATATTTATACTACTATCATTTTGAGTCTCATATAACGCAATCGTGAGCGTCCCTGAAATGATGTTCAACATCAATTTTTATTTCTAAGAAAACTCAGGATTTCTAATAATGTATTGTTACGATTTTAAATGTTATGGCATATAGAACTGTAAATATTTTATGACTAATTCTTTTTTATTGATTCTCGTAATTTGTAGGTCAAAATATACCTGAGCTTCGCTACCAGTTGTTTACAGAAATCTCTAGACACTAATTTTAGTGAGTCATCCACGTCTCGAGGTTGAAAAACGAGTCGAGCGCCTTCACCAAAATACGAGATCATTCCAGTATTTTCGACAATGGTCAGGTCAGGTCTAGGCGGTCTTACGGTTCTTTATATAAGGACGAAATTTTATTGAAGGAGTCAGTCATAAGAAGATTGGTAAACGCGGTTTACTTGTAACGAAACGTGAAATAAATACATTTGTAAAGTTATTTAATAAATTAGTAATTAGCTATCGTGAGTTTTAATAAATTAGATTATAGACAATAAATTAGAATAAAGACAAATAAATTCGAACTATATAAATATACAACAGTGGAGTCAGAAGTGGGATATTCAAATAAAAAAGCGGGATTTTAAATAAATCTAATTTGAATTTGAAATAAAAAGAAGTGAAATATGGCTACAATTAATGAGCTCACAGTTACGGATTTAAGAAGACATCTTGAAGACAGAGAATTAGCTTCTACCGGAAAAAAGGCTGAGTTAGTCCAACGACTAAAGAACGCTTTAAAAGAAGAAGGTTTGGATCCGGAAACTCATATATTTGAAGACAAGCAGGTTGCTGTTGTCATCTCGTCGATTTCGAAATTAGAGAACAAGGTTTCCTGTGATATCGCTTCTTTAGAAAGCAAAGTTTCTAACGAGATTTCTTCTCTGGAAAGCAAGGTTTCTGCTAACATCTCTAAAGTCACCTCTGAGATGTCTGCCCTCGACGATAAAATGTCTTCATTAAAGAACCAAGTTGCTGCCGATATGTTGGCCTTCGAAGAGAAGATAAAAGAGATGGAAAGGAAGATGGAGGAAACAGGGACAGCAGAGAGAGAAAACAATCCAATTGTAGCAGAGACAAAAGAAGAGGAGACGAAATGTAAGTTGGAAATACGGCCGAAATTTGAAGGAAGCGGGGGTTATGTTCATGTCAAAGTTCCAACTTTCGACGGAAAATCGTCATGGAACAACTACATGAAACAGTTCGAATCAGCTGCAAGAGCGAATGGATGGTCTGAAAAAGAAAAGGCTGTAAACCTGACTATCGCTCTTCGAGGAGATGCTTTGGATGTGCTTCAGACCATAGCCGTAGAGGAGACGGATGATTTTGAACAACTTAAGAAGAGGTTAAATATGCGATATGGCCACGAACATTTGGAGAATGTATATCAGTCGCAGCTTAAAAATCGAAGACAAAAGAAAGATGAGGCCCTTCAAGAATATGAGGTAGATATTGCCAGATTAGTGCGATATGCTTATCCAACAGCTCCCGAAGACATGATGGAAAAGTTGGCCGTTCAAACGTTTATTGATGGTCTTCGTGATCATGAAATGCAGAGAACACTACGATTAGCTCGTCACAAGACGCTGATGGATGTCTTATCTGCCGCCCTCGAATACGAGTCAGCTACGCAGGCCTCTGGCGGGTATAGCAAAGTTAGGACTGTAAAAGAGGAAGGAGATGAAGATAAACTTGACCAGCTCGTTAATATGATGAAAAGCATGACATACAAGAAAACGAAGACCATAAGATGCTGGAATTGTGGCGAAATAGGACACGTACGAAGTTCCTGTAAGCATCCTAGGTACGACGCAAATCAAGAAACTCACCATCAGGAAAACTAGAACGGGTCAGCCTTAGGGGGGCAGCTTCGACCCAGAACTTTTCCAAAGACCCTCTCATACTAATAGCTTCTTTGAAATGTCGTGAAGATAGTGTATATGTAGATGGAGAAATAAATGGTAAAAAGCATACGTTGTTGGTGGATACGGGAGCGACCAGAAGCATTATTCGCCCGACAGTTATAAACAGCCGTAAGAAACTGTTACCAACGAGGTTGCGACTGCGGACCGCTACAGGTGAAAATGCTAACATTCATGGAGAAATCCAGGTACAATTAGGAATTGGAGCAGAAAAGTTCGTCCATACTGTTATAGTTGCTGACATCGAAGAGGATGTTATATTAGGAATGGACGTAATGAATACGCATGGATTCCAATTGGATTTTAAAAATAAAGTAATCAAAGTTGGTAACGAGGAGGTATTTCTCCATCCACATGATGACAACACTATGCAAGCAGCCGTTAAAGAAGATACAGTCGTGCCTGCGAGAAGTGAAACAATCATAGTAGCGCGGCTACAGGGAATTGTGGACGAAGGGTCACCTGTTATGATGGAGCCTTGGAACCATGACGACGAAGTTGGCCGTGGAATCATAATTGGAAAGGAATTGGTGACCTCGGCTAAAGAAATTCCTGTTAGACTTATCAATGTCAATGACTACCCAGTGACCATCAAGAAAGAGACAAAAGTAGGAACTTGTGTACCTGTGACATCCATAATCCGTCAGACGACAACGTCTGATAATTCCAACGACAAATTTGATCAAATGGTTGCAGTTGCTGGACAGTCTCTGAATCAGATTGAGAAAAGGAAATTAAGGGAATTTCTTCGGCAGTATCGTGATATTTTCGTACCGAAAGGAGGAAAGACGGGAAGAACTACCGTTGTTAAGCATAGAATTGATACTGGTAATGCTAAGCCAATTCGTCAAACAGCTCGACGATTACCACAGGCGAAAAGAGAGGAAGCTGAAACGATTGTTCAGGAAATGAAGAAAGACGGGGTGATAGAACCTTCTACGAGCCCATGGGTCTCTCCGGTAGTCCTGGTTAAGAAGAAAGACGGAACAACGAGGTTCTGTGTGGATTACCGTTTGCTGAACAACGTTACCAAGAAAGATAGTTATCCTCTGCCTCGGATTGATGACACATTAGACACATTGGCTGGAAGTAAATTATTTTCTACTTTGGATTTGAAGTCTGGATACTGTGTAACGAGAACGTTACTATAACATTCCGGAAACATTTTTTAAATAAATTTAAAATCTCAATCCTCTTAATGATTTTCTGAATCTTAAAAATTTAAGTTGGTATGAAACAGCGACACCAAGCGTCCAAGTTTGAAATCATAGTTTAGCTGGCTCAAATTGAGTATCCGAATCGCACTTCTGTTTGAACTTTGGTAGCAGAAACTTAAGTCCAAGGTAGGGGCCACGTGGCGTGGTTTTTGGAATTTAAGTTTTTTTTATGAAGAAGTAATAAGAAGTTTTAGTTTGGGGTTTTTTGTTTGAAGTGTCCTATTTGGTTTATAGCCACTGTGAGCCGTAAGTATCCAAGTTATAAATAAAACGACAATAAAAAAAAAGTCATCAGCCATTTTGAGATCCTGTATTGTCACGTTTCAATTCGATATACTTATCTGAACTTTTTCCATCCGTCATTAAGAAATATTCAACATCTAAATAGATAGTGTTAATTGATCTAAAATCATATGTATTTTAATTTTATTTCCCGGCCGTAAAACATAATTATCTATCGGTAAAATTGCTATTACCAGTATCGTTAAAATATTCTGTCTTATATCGCTCTTTATAATATAAAATAAATTCGTATCATATGCTTTTCATTAAAACTGTCGATATAATTAATCCATTTAAATTGTCAAACCATACGACGATCAAATTATCTATAAATCCATTAAGTTTTTTTTGCTCTCACAATTCATAAGTAACATTTATAAAACCTTTCAAGGTTCATAAACCTTGTTTTTTTTTTCCTCCTCTGTAAAGTATAAGAAAAAACTCTAAAAGAAATGTTTTTTTAGCCTACCTTTGGGATTCCAACAGAAGTCGGGGGAAGAATTTGCTTTTGTTTTTTTTTAAATTTGAATAAGAAGTGTCGATTAACTTGAAACCTAGTCCGGTTATACCTGGTTCCAGGCCTGTTTTTTTTCCTTGCCGTAGCTGCTCTCCAGAGGTCCAGATCTGACCTTCCGATTACGAAAATCTTAGGAAGCCAGCGGGAATTATCTCCCTTAAAATATAGTAAATCTGGATTAAGTTTATTTCTTAGATTAATTTTTTTTACCTATGATATTTTTTGTATAAATTTTTTGTATATTTAACTTCTAGTATTTCATATAATAATAAGAGTCGTCATTTTTTTTAATAATTTATTGAATAATATTTAAATACAAATTGTCAACTACAGGTAGAGGTTTTTAAGTCCTCCCTTCTAACTCACTTGTATGGTTTCTTGTGTACACATTTAATCAGAGAGTTATATTTTTTAGATTTTATTATCAATATATATTTAAACGTTTGGACACTTATCTCATCAAGATAGTGTCCTTATTACTTGGTACTCTTATATTCAATAAAGCCAGAATACAGAGTTGCATCTCTGAGGCAAATAAATTACCTTTTTAGGTCAGTTATTACCATTTTTTTTTCCATATTTTATTATTTGTAAATTTAGATCATCCAGGATCAGTTGTATAACCAGGGCATTTATTTTTTGTATATAACTAGATTAGCTGTACATAATTGGTGGTGGGTATATTAAATTTAGATTGTATATATTTGGCTAGGGATTAAAGTTTTGGTGAAAACTAAATATTTCAATTCATACCTATATCCTTTCTTTATTTTAGCAAACAGCTTTACAAGATACCTTGGAAAGTTTATGTAAATACTTTCCTGGCGCCCACTCACATTTTGGAGCAACTTCTATAATCATTTTTATTTATCTTATTTGTATACCTATAGTTTTTTTTACTAACTCGTCATTCATCTTCTAATTCTACGGTCTCTGTAGGGCATGCAAATTGGCCGAATTCTCCTTTGAGTGTCAAGTAGTCACTCTCCGGCACCTTCTGCTAGCCAGCTTAAATTATATGTTATCATTTCCATTATCCTACACGTTTTGTTACATTGGCGTGCCACAGCACAAAGCATTTTTGTTACATTGGCGTTTCCCAACGTGGTGCCTATTTTCAGTTAAGACCGTAACTTATAGTTATTTTTTTTTTCATTGCATAACATTCCTTATTATTTTTTATTCTTTCTTGTTGCTCTTTATAACTTATTTATTAATTTTTCTTTCTTTATTTAATTTACTATTTTAAGGTATACTTGTATTGCTATAGTTACATTTACATTTAAACCCTCACCTATTTTGATATCATTGTGTACAGTTGACTAGTTATTTACTATTTTTGTGTTATAAAAATTTAATAATTTAGACATTGCTATCTTTATATATATTAGCCAATCTTGGTGTATTCTTTGTATTTAATTGTTGATTGACCATATAATTGTTGAAATCATTGTATGTTATTTTAGGGATCCAGCTTTAAATATTTCGTTTAACTTTACCCTTTTTTTAAATACTTATACATATATATTTTTTTTGAATAACTTTAGTTCTTTGATTGATTTTGTGGTGTGTTGGTACATATTCATATTTATTTATATTTTTTTTTCGGAAACTTTATATTATTCTTCGATTGATTTTGTGGAGTGTTAGTACATTATTTCCTTTGTCTATTCTATCTATTCATCAGCTATTTTTTATTTTCACAATGTCTACATTCAAGGTAGAACATTTGTTAGTGAAGGAATTGGATTATGAGTTAAGGATTAGGGACATCAATATTGATGAGTCTTCCAATGTTGATCTAAAACGCAAAATATTGCGTGGAGCTTTAAGGCAGGAAGAAGGAAACAGGAGTTTCCGACAGATTTCCGCCTCAAATATTCCTTTTGAGGTCCAACAACAGGAGATTGAAGAGACTGTGGATGATTTGGCGAAAAGGATAGCCGATTTTAGAGGGACTGTCCAAGATAGCCTATATTCCAGGCTAATATCACGCCTAGCTCACATCTCAGGTCGTGTTCATTTATTATCTGTTTCAGATGAGGCACAACAAATCTTCCAACGCTCTGTTTCTGTCCGAATCTTAAGTCTAGAGGGCGAACTTGATTCTCGAGTGAGTCCAATAGCAACATCAACTCCAATCTCTTCTGTTCAAGCAGCAAATGCATTTCTGCAACCCAAACCTGTTCAGGTTCATAAATGGGGCATTACATTTTCTGGTGAAGGTCATTACGACCAGGTTATTTCCTTTTTAGATCGAGTGGAATGTCTTCGTGTATCGAGAGGAGTGAGTGAAGATGATCTTTTTGCAGCTTCTGCTGAATTGTTTACAGGTGCAGCTTTTACGTGGTTTAGAAACAATCGCAATAATTTTTCTAATTGGTCTGATTTGGCTCAGAAACTTAAGTCTGATTTTCTACCATATTCTTTTCAAGATGACCTTCTAGACCAAATCAAAAATCGTAAACAGAAGCCAGACGAGTCTGTTACGATGTTCATTAATACTATTTTAGGTATGTGTAGTCGCCTTGAAATACCTCTGACAGATTCTGCAAAGATTAAGATCATCCTTAAATGTCTATTGCCATTCTATCATCAGCAGTTGGCCCTTGTAGAGATCACTAGTATAGCTGATATTACGGAGAAGTGTAAACGTTTAGAAGAAACTTTATCTTGGTCTTCTCACCTTCCTTCCACTTCTCGACCCTCTTCTTTTAACTCTTCACATCACCTAGATACTTCCAAACACCGTTCTTGGCAATCCAAAGGCCATGAACGTAATATTACCACATTAAGTGCTGTAGTTTGTTGGAATTGTCGTGAGTCTGGTCATACTTTTTATGACTGCGGTATCCCTCGTACCCGTATTTTCTGCCATGGTTGTGGTAAAGAAAACACTCTCAAACGCAATTGTTTTAAGTGTTCGGGAAACGAACGATCGGAGGTCCGTCCCCTGAGCGTTTCTCCGTCCACACCCCTATCAGGGAGCCAAACCGATCCATCAAACAAAGCAACTGTTCCAACCACGTCCAACCATTCAAACCCATCTTCCAGTCGCAAAGGAAAAGGGGTTTCCACGAAAAAACCAACACACACCACACAGGATCACTCAAGAAAGTAACTTCTCAATATAATACATTTGATTCGCATAGATTATCTTCCCCAAATATCTTCCCAAATTTTAGTAATAAACATAATAGTAGCAGTGTAGTAGTTCCAATATCTATACCAGAGTCTACCACAATTCAGGAGGATTCTTTTATTTCTGATTCTTCTTGTTTGCCTGTTGCATCCTCTGATTGTGTAAGTAGAGATAATAAGTTTAGTTTAGTACCATTTAAAGTTTTTGACCAATCAGATAATGATTGTTTTGATTTGAATTCTTTATTAGTGAGAAAACATAATGATAATAGACCTTATCTTCCTATTAAGATTTTAGGACAATCTTGTTTAGCTCTTTTAGATAGTGGCTCGAACATTTCTGTGATAGGTTCACATTCATTAGCTTTACTGAAAAATGCTGAGATTTCTATTATGCCCATTTCTTCTCTGCAAGTGTCTACTGCAGATGGTACAGTTCAGTCTATTACAGGCAAATTTGAAACTGAAATCACAGTAGCAGATTTATGTAAACAAATTACATTCTATATTATTCCTTCAGTTCAGAATTCTATAATTTTAGGTATGGATTTCTTAAATGCTTTTAATAGCACACTAAATTGTTCTAATTTTTCCTTTTCTATTTCTCAATTTAATCTGTCCTTACTTAGTGCTATTCAGGATTTTACTAGTTTATCTAGTTCCGAACAAAGGCAATTAGAGAATATGATCTCTAAGTTTACAACTCTTTCGTCGAAAGACAAGTTAGGTCGTACATCCTTAATATCTCACACTATCGAAGTGGGAGATACCACACCTTTTAGACAATATCAATATCCTATTCCTCAGGCTTGGCAAGTTGACTTGGAAAAGGAAATTGATTCCATGTTAGAGTTGAATATCATTGAACCTTCCACGTCTTCTTACTGTAGTCCTTTGTGGTTAACCAAGAAAAAGGATGGATCTTTTAGGGTTTGCTTCGATGGTCGAAAGTTGAATAATATTACTACAAATCGGGATGCTTATCCTATTCCCCGAATAGACGTCATTCTAAGTAAACTCCAGAATGCTAGGTATATTTCTTCTATCGACCTATCTAAGGCTTTCTTACAAATTCCTTTAAGTGAGGAAAGTAAAAAGTATACAGCTTTTGCAGTTAGTGGGAAAGGATTATTTCAGTTTGTCACTATGCCTTTTGGTCTTGTTTCAGCTCCTCAGACAATGTGTCGTCTGATGGACTTAGTCATTGGTCCTCAGTTAGAGCCCTATGTTTTTTATTATTTGGATGACATTTTGGTTGTCACTCCTGATTTTTCTCTTCATATGGAAATTTTGGATAAGTTGTTTTTACGTCTCAAAGAGGCTAATTTAACTATTAATTTAGATAAATGTCAGTTTTGTCGTCCTAGTCTTAAATTTTTAGGATATGTAGTCGATAGTAAAGGTTTAAGGACTGATCCTGATAAAGTTACTGCTATTAAGGATTTTCCTATACCTAAGACTACTACCCAAGTCCGTAGGATATTAGGCATGTGTGGATATTATCGTCGATTTGTTCCGTCTTATTCTACCTTGTTGTCTCCACTTACAGATTTGCTTAAAAATAGGAAAAAAGGCCAAACTATTACATGGACTTCAGAAGCCGATGATGCTTTCCGGCGTATAAAAGAAGCTCTTACTAGTGCTCCTGTCATGACGTCTCCGAATTTTAAAGAGCATTTTTACCTCATGACAGATTGTTCCAACACTGCTTCAGGTGGTGTATTATTTCAGATAAAGGATGGTTCGGAACACCCAATAGCTTATACCAGCAAAAAGCTTAATAAAGCACAGAAAAATTATTCCACCACAGAAAGAGAACTTCTTGCAATTATTCATGGTCTTGATGCCTTTCGGTACTATCTTGAGGGTCGTAAGTTTACTATCATCACAGATCATAGTTCTTTATTATGGTTACATTCCATGAAAAATCCGTCACAACGTTTGTCCCGTTGGATTTGTAGGCTTTCTGTCTTTGATTATAATATTGTTCATCGCAAAGCCAATGGTGTTGTGGTTGCAGATGCGTTGTCACGTACATTCGATATCAATCTTTTAGATCTGTCCACTTTATCTCCAGATAATTGGTATCGAAAGATGATTCATAATGTCACCCAAGAACCTACTAGATATCCTGATTTCAAGGTGGAGAATAATATCCTTTATAAACATGTAATCAGTCCTGTGGAATCTTTATCGAATATGTCTGATTGGAAAATAGTAGTCCCAACAGCTAATAGGGATGAAGTGTTGAAAACCTTTCATGATGATGTGACATCAGGTCACTTTGGTTTCTATAAAACTTATAGTAAGATAGCTGAGCTATATTACTGGCCTGGTCTGCGCAACTCAGTTAAGAAATACATTTCGAGATGTAGAGTTTGTGCAACATGTAAGCCGAGTAACCTACCTCAAGCTGGATTAATGGGTTCATTTAGGAACATTAATTTTCCTTGGCAAATGATATCTTTAGATCTTATTGGACCGTATCCACGTAGTTATTCAGGTAATACGTATTGTTTGGTTGTTGTAGATTATTTCACCAAATTCCCTTTAGTTTGTCCTCTTCGAAAAGCTACAACTCCAGCGATTTTGAAATTCTTAGAGGAACAAGTTTTCTTGCTTTTTGGTACTCCGCAAATAGTTTCGTGTGACAACGGTCCACAATTCATTTCAAAAGCTTTTAAAGACCTTTTGAATAAATATAAGGTCCAAAAGATTTTTTATAATGCATCTTATCATCCGCAAGCTAATCACACTGAACGTGTAAATCGCAGCATTGTTACTGCTCTGCGATCTTATACCTACACTGATCATAGAGCTTGGGATCAGTATATTCATTCAGTCGCTCAGGCCATTCGAACTTCTGTTCATGAAGTCACTCAATGTACTCCAGCTTATGTTAATTTTGGTAGACATGTTCCTTTGTCAGGTGATTATTTTGGATTAATTTCGGAGAATTCAGCAACCCTTCCTCAAGTTTCTGAGAAACTTCATCGTATGGATGATCTCCAAAACTTACCTCCAATCTTCGCTGACATTAGGAAGAAGTTGAAAGCTTCTTACCTTAGAAATCAGAGTCAGTATAATTTGAGGAAACGAGACATGCGATTCTTTATTGGCGATCGAGTTTTGAAGCGAAATTTTGTAAAGTCAAGTAAGGGTGATGCCATTTCTGCTAAGTTTTGTCAGAAATATATTCCCTGTACTGTCGTTCGAGTAATATCTCCTTTAGTATATGAATTAAAAGACAATTCGACAAATAGACGAATTGGTCAATTTCATATAAAGGATTTACTTCCAGACAATACCGTAGATGACATAGCATCCTCTTCCTCAGATGAAGATTAACTTAGGTTTGTCTAAGAAACTTAATCTATCATTTTGACTATTATTGTTTTGGCTCGGTTTTGATTATGATTTGGTATCTTCTTGGAACTTTATTATTAATCACCAGATATTGTATATGTACAGCTTATTCCTTGCTGATTATTTGATTATATAAGTTGAAATTATTAAGCCTTTTCATTCTTATTATTAGGTACACTTATCTGTGTTTACTTTATACTGGTATGGAACTATATAAAACCCTACTATTATCTATTTTGTCTGTTAATTTGATTATCATCTTTTGTTATTTGATTTGCCATGTTGGAAAGAATGTTATGATTTTTTGTGTATAGATTTAGTCGCTTAAATGGTCATAGTCATACTTTATGTTAATTAATATCCTGATGTACTCTATGGGATAATTTAAAAAAGCAGTTACTAGAAACTATTTATATACTTAATTTGTGGGTTTTTTTTATATACTCTTATGCCATATGGACTATTCTGCCTATGCATACTTGATTGAATACGTGGGTTCGAAGTTGTTGTTCAATTCGAGGCCTCAGTTGTTCGATGAGTTTCGGAATTCACCATTTTCATGACGGGTTGTGCAGATGACTGGGCAGTAAGATATTTCGTTCATAATTAGCTAACCATCTTCAATTTGAATTCTAATTTGAACATTTTAGTCTTAATCTTGAATCTTTCCAGACTATGTTCAATTACAAGTACAAAAGATTTCCTTTAGCTTGTTTTAGTCTCACTTATGTTAAGATATTCTTGTCATTGCTACCTCTATGGCTAGCATTGTTAGATTGCTTTCTGAAATTAGTAAGTTATATTTTAATCAACAAATGACCGTTTACAGTTACATTCACTTCTTTCCTTATGCATTCACTTCTTGATTTTGGATTTAAAATTAGAACATATCTTGTTCTTTCTTAGTAATGTCAGAACGAATCATTAATTTGCAGTTTCTACAGAAATTGGCCTGTGCGTTCTTGATGTTTTGTTGTTGATTAATTATTTATTTATTATTTGCTTGATTACTTACTTCTTTAACTATTACTTTTGGATATTTTGAGTAGTTATTGTTGGCTTACTAAATGCCACGTAGCTCGCTTATGTCTGATATTCTTATAAATCTGTTGTAGCTACTTGCTATAGTTAGTGAATATCAGCATGTTAATTTGTTTTGATAGTGATTTAGATTCATGATTTATTCGATGAATATTATGGTTTAGGCACATATTACCGGATGTGGGTATATGTTGACCTAATTTATTTAGATTATTTGATTATAGTGTGAATTGGTTACCCATTTGCCTGGTCGATTATACCTCTGGATATGCTATTCTATAAATCTGTTGTCCACTGGTTTATCAATTTTGGATTTAGTGCCCAATTCAACACTTAAATGGGTCTATATATATTTGGCATTTTCTTATGGTTACTTTTTTGGATTGTCTGATTAATAGTTGGAAATTGGTGACTCATTTGCCTGGTTGATTATATCTTTGGATATGCTATTCTATAAATCTGTTGTCCACTGATTGATCAATTTTGGATTTAGTGCCCAATTCAATACTTAAATTAGTATATATGTTTGGAATATTTTTTATTGTCACTTATGATTTGTGAATCGGTCCACACCCTTGCCTGATTGATTATCTTTGGATATTCTACTATAAATCTGTTGTCCACCGAATAGTCAATTTTGGAGTCAGTGTCCGATTTCACATTACTTTGAGATATATGATTATTTGTCTCTATGACTATTTTAGGCTACATGAAAGCATTTTTGTTACATTGGCGCTAAGCGTTAATGTAGTTTATGTACTATAGATAGGATGTGACTTGTAAGTCACTTAGTAATATTTGGATATCTTTAGATTTCTCTTTCTTTCTACATTATTCATAATCTGTGGTTACTTGTAATCTTGCGAATCGATGTAGATTGTTATGAAGTTAGTTTAAGTTAGTGTATTTTAGCTACATTTGGCAAACTAGGGCCATGGCTAAAAATTTAAATTTTAGATTGGTTTGTATCATTTGCTTCCACTACAATGATGGAAACTTTGGCTAACCAACGGTTAAACGCCTGTTTGAGCTATTGCTATGACTGACGGTTCATACCTACACTATGATTGTGGTTAGATATGAAAAAAAAAATTTTTTCATTAAAATTTTTTTTTCTCCAAGTAAGAGGGGAATGTAACGAGAACGTTACTATAACATTCCGGAAACATTTTTTAAATAAATTTAAAATCTCAATCCTCTTAATGATTTTCTGAATCTTAAAAATTTAAGTTGGTATGAAACAGCGACACCAAGCGTCCAAGTTTGAAATCATAGTTTAGCTGGCTCAAATTGAGTATCCGAATCGCACTTCTGTTTGAACTTTGGTAGCAGAAACTTAAGTCCAAGGTAGGGGCCACGTGGCGTGGTTTTTGGAATTTAAGTTTTTTTTATGAAGAAGTAATAAGAAGTTTTAGTTTGGGGTTTTTTGTTTGAAGTGTCCTATTTGGTTTATAGCCACTGTGAGCCGTAAGTATCCAAGTTATAAATAAAACGACAATAAAAAAAAAGTCATCAGCCATTTTGAGATCCTGTATTGTCACGTTTCAATTCGATATACTTATCTGAACTTTTTCCATCCGTCATTAAGAAATATTCAACATCTAAATAGATAGTGTTAATTGATCTAAAATCATATGTATTTTAATTTTATTTCCCGGCCGTAAAACATAATTATCTATCGGTAAAATTGCTATTACCAGTATCGTTAAAATATTCTGTCTTATATCGCTCTTTATAATATAAAATAAATTCGTATCATATGCTTTTCATTAAAATTGTCGATATAATTAATCCATTTAAATTGTCAAACCATACGACGATCAAATTATCTATAAATCCATTAAGTTTTTTTTGCTCTCACAATTCATAAGTAACATTTATAAAACCTTTCAAGGTTCATAAACCTTGTTTTTTTTTCCTCCTCTGTAAAGTATAAGAAAAAACTCTAAAAGAAATGTTTTTTTAGCCTACCTTTGGGATTCCAACAGAAGTCGGGGGAAGAATTTGCTTTTGTTTTTTTTATAATTTGAATAAGAAGTGTCGATTAACTTGAAACCTAGTCCGGTTATACCTGGTTCCAGGCCTGTTTTTTTTCCTTGCCGTAGCTGCTCTCCAGAGGTCCAGATCTGACCTTCCGATTACGAAAATCTTAGGAAGCCAGCGGGAATTATCTCCCTTAAAATATAGTAAATCTGGATTAAGTTTATTTCTTAGATTAATTTTTTTACCTATGATATTTTTTGTATAAATTTTTTGTATATTTAACTTCTAGTATTTCATATAATAATAAGAGTCGTCATTTTTTTAATAATTTATTGAATAATATTTAAATACAAATTGTCAACTACAGGTAGAGGTTTTTAAGTCCTCCCTTCTAACTCACTTGTATGGTTTCTTGTGTACACATTTAATCAGAGAGTTATATTTTTTAGATTTTATTATCAATATATATTTAAACGTTTGGACACTTATCTCATCAAGATAGTGTCCTTATTACTTGGTACTCTTATATTCAATAAAGCCAGAATACAGAGTTGCATCTCTGAGGCAAATAAATTACCTTTTTAGGTCAGTTATTACCATTTTTTTTTCCATATTTTATTATTTGTAAATTTAGATCATCCAGGATCAGTTGTATAACCAGGGCATTTATTTTTTGTATATAACTAGATTAGCTGTACATAATTGGTGGTGGGTATATTAAATTTAGATTGTATATATTTGGCTAGGGATTAAAGTTTTGGTGAAAACTAAATATTTCAATTCATACCTATATCCTTTCTTTATTTTAGCAAACAGCTTTACAAGATACCTTGGAAAGTTTATGTAAATACTTTCCTGGCGCCCACTCACATTTTGGAGCAACTTCTATAATCATTTTTATTTATCTTATTTGTATACCTATAGTTTTTTTTACTAACTCGTCATTCATCTTCTAATTCTACGGTCTCTGTAGGGCATGCAAATTGGCCGAATTCTCCTTTGAGTGTCAAGTAGTCACTCTCCGGCACCTTCTGCTAGCCAGCTTAAATTATATGTTATCATTTCCATTATCCTACACGTTTTGTTACATTGGCGTGCCACAGCACAAAGCACTTTCGTTACAACTGGCAGGTAGAAATGGACCCGGTAGATAAAGAAAAGACAGCCTTCACCACAGGATCTGGATTATGGCAATTCAACGTTATGCCATTTGGACTTTGTAACGCTCCTGCGACATTTGAGAGGCTTATGGAAAATGTGTTGAGAGGGTTATCTTGGAAAACATGCCTAGTTTATCTAGACGACATAATCGTCTTGGGGGAGACATTTGAGGACCATCTGAAGAATTTAGAAAACGTTTTTAATCGACTTAAAGCTGCCCAATTGATGTTAAACCCCAAGAAGTGCCAGCTATTTTAAGGTAAAGTCAATTATCTGGGTCATATAGTCAGTAAAGAAGGAGTGGCCGTGGATAAGGGAAAAATCGATTCCATTAAGGAATGGCCAAAACCAACTGACAAACATCAAGTGAGAAGTTTTCTTGGACTATGTACTTATTACCGGAGGTTTATTAAGAAGTTTGCAGATATCGCTAAACCATTAACGCGACTTACAGAGGAAGCAAGAGAATACCGCTGGGATGTAGACTGCCAAAATGCCTTTGAGACCTTAAAAAAGCATTTAATCACAGCACCGATTTTAGGGTATCCACTGCCAGAAGGAGAGTTCATCTTAGATACAGATGCAAGTAATGTGGGAATTGGAGGAGTGCTGTCTCAGATTCAGGGAGGACAGGAAAGAGTCCTTGGATATTTCAGTAAAGTTCTCTCAAAACCTGAGCGGAATTATTGCGTCACGAGAAGAGAACTTCTGGCAGTAGTGAAATCAGTAGAGCACTTCTATCAATACCTCTATGGAAGGAAGTTTTTAATCCGAACCGACCATGCCGCCCTTAAGTGGTTGATGCAGTTTAAGAATCCAGAGGGTCAGATAGCCAGGTGGATCGAACGACTCCAAGAATATGATTTTAAGATTGAGCACCGGGCCGGAGTTAGCCACCGAAACGCTGATTCTCTTTCCAGAAGGCCATGCCCAGCAGAGTGTTCTCACTGCAACAAAACGGAATCCAAGGAAGCAGCAGTGCTAAGAACGACGGTGGTCCACGACGACTGGACGCCTACCAAGATCAGGGAAGAACAAGAGAGAGATCCAGTTATACAGAAAATCCGAAAATGGAAAGAAGAAAACCGTCGACCACCTTGGCAAGAAATATCGAACCTAGGCTCAATAGTTAAGACGTATTGGGCCCAGTGGGACTCATTTATCATGGAAGATGGCTTGCTCAAACGAGTCCTGGAAAATGATGACGGTTCAGAGAAGAGAAGACAGTTGGTGATTCCAAAGAGCAGAATAGCCGAAGTACTTCGTCAGTTACACGACAGTCCATCAGGAGGGCATTTTGGTGTGAAAAAGACCCTTCAGCGAATTCGGGAACGGTTTTATTGGATGAACAGTTCCGACGATGTAAAAGACTGGTGTAAGAAATGTACTATTTGTGCTACGAGTAACGGGCCTTATCGAAAAAGGAGAGCTCCTATGAGACAATATAATGTTGGAAGCCCGTTTGAAAGAATAGCTTTGGACATTGCTGGGCCATTTCCAGAAAGTGATAATGGAGGCAAGTACATGTTGGTAGTAATGGATTACTTCACTAAGTGGGTCGAGATTTACGCACTTCCAGACCAGAAGGCCGCCACCGTTGCAGATAAGTTGATCCAAGAATATATCAGCCGATTTGGAGTGCCTTTGGAGATCCATAGTGACCAAGGCAGGAACTTCGAAAGCGATTTATTCCAAGGAATATGTGATAGACTAGGTATGAAGAAAACAAGAACTACGGCTTATCATCCGCAATCGGATGGTATGGTAGAACGAATGAATAGAACAGTTGGCAAGTATTTGACAAAGATGGTATCCGATCATCAGCGAGACTGGGACCAATATCTTCCGTTCTTCACAATGGCCTACAGATCTGCTGTTAATGAATCAACAGGCCAGACACCAGCCAGAGTCCTATTCGGACGCGAGATGCGACTACCTTGTGATCTAGAGTTTGGGTGTCGACCTGGAGAAGATGTAGCAGGTGAAGATTATGTGATCGAATTACGAAGAAGAATGGACGATGTACACGAGTTGGTCCGTTCCCATCTCCAAATCGCTAGTGACCGAATGAAGAAACGGTACGATACACAAGCCGAAAAGGGGTGTTTTAAGAAGAACGATAAAGTCTGGCTTTATAACCCCAAAAAGCGAAAAGGTTGTTCTCCCAAATTGCAGCAGTTTTGGGAAGGTCCATACCTCATTATGGAGAAGATCAATGATGTTATTTACCGAATAAGCAAGATTCCGAGAGGAAAGCCGATGATAGTACACCATAACCGGTTGGCGTCTTTCGAGGGTGACCACGACGTAGATGAAGAAGTGGAAGTAAACCAAGTCCAAGATGTGTCTGACCTCACGTTTGAGGAATTCATGGGTGCCTATGGAGGTACCGGTAAAGCAAGACATGGTGTTACCACTGAAGAAAGGCAAGATCTACTCGCGCTTCCCGATGACTACTCACTGGCCCTTACCATCCCGGCCAGTATCAAAGATGCACCAGGGTTGGCATCCGTCTTTCGAAGGAAGTTTGGTCGAGTTGCAGAACTTCAATGCCAAGTGCCAGCTCCTGGTAAAACCTTGAAACTTCAAGATGCATCACGTTACCTTTTCTACCTGGTAACAAAAGACACTGCCCGTGACCAACCTACCTACCGAGATGTATGGGAAGCCTTACTTCAGTTGAGAGAGCACGTACTAGAGTCCGACGTGCAAAAGTTAGCCATGCCAAAGTTGGAGTGCCGCCAATTAGATTGGAGGGTTATACGAAACATGGTGGAGGAAATCTTTAAAGACACCGAAGTCCAGGTGTTAGTCTGTTGCAATCCGCATAGTTACTGCTGCGGAGAGAAAACCGTCCCTTGTCATTTCTATACAACTGGAAGTTGTAAAAGAGGGTCCAGTTGCCGATATCAGCATGTCGTTCCAGTTCCAGTCCCGACAAGGTTCCAGGAGGAACCATCTTTTAAGAGGGGGGCAATGTTACGATTTTAAATGTTATGGCATATAGAACTGTAAATATTTTATGACTAATTCTTTTTTATTGATTCTCGTAATTTGTAGGTCAAAATATACCTGAGCTTCGCTACCAGTTGTTTACAGAAATCTCTAGACACTAATTTTAGTGAGTCATCCACGTCTCGAGGTTGAAAAACGAGTCGAGCGCCTTCACCAAAATACGAGATCATTCCAGTATTTTCGACAATGGTCAGGTCAGGTCTAGGCGGTCTTACGGTTCTTTATATAAGGACGAAATTTTATTGAAGGAGTCAGTCATAAGAAGATCGGTAAACGCGGTTTACTTGTAACGAAACGTGAAATAAATACATTTGTAAAGTTATTTAATAAATTAGTAATTAGCTATCGTGAGTTTTAATAAATTAGATTATAGACAATAAATTAGAATAAAGACAAATAAATTCGAACTATATAAATATACAACAGTATTAATAATGTAGTAGTAACATTTTATCTGCAAATTAAAAAAAATGTAGGCTCGGAAGAGTAAGGGATAATATATTAACATTAAAAGAAAATAATTAAAATAAATTATATTAGATATTACTTAAGGAATACTAAAGCAATATTAGATAATAAACTGGTGTTAACTGGTATTACTGGTGCAGAAATTTTTCCTTTCACATGTACAAAAATACTTTTATAAACACTCCATTACAGTATTTCCTTCCAACAAATTTGGATGCGACTTGCTGAATGCATCCATACTCCGTTACTTCATATGACGTAATTTCTGCCAAACTAACCTGACTCTACTTATTAATATGTCACATGGATCTTCAAGTATGTTGTTTTACTGTCGGTAACTATCTGCTTTTGTTTTTTTCTAAGAATCATACGCTGAAGCTAGGAAACAACCAGCAACTTTTATAGCTTTAATATCCTTTTTGCTTTCTGATCAGGAACTTAACCATCGTCTACAAGATTATTTACAGTGCCTAGAAACTAGGTCTAGTGGCTAGAACCTGCCCGTCTTTATTATTATCACTTTTCAGTTCTTGTCCTAGAGCAGATAGTAATTTTTTTAATTTAACTCATTAACAATATAGTACACTTTACGGTCATTATCATACGTTTTAATCATAATACTATACAATCAAAAGCTTTCAAATTCGATTGTAAACCTTAGATAATTTTCTAAGTAAGTTTATATTAATAATTTGACAAAATAAAAATAAAATGGTTTTTTTTCACAAAGAAAAAACTTCTTTAAAAGATATACTTAACTTATCTCCGACAACAATTTTTTCTCTGTGTATATACACTCTTTATATTTGTATTGAAAATACAGCCCTAAGGTTTATCCGGGTATTGAACTGATACAAAAGTCTTGGCATGTGATGGTTTTATTTTATCATGTTAAAGGAAATTACATGCTGAATCAACCCGTATCGTATAAAATTGGTTTCGGTGTCGGGAAATTTACTTAAAGCAAAAACTCGTAGGTAGGTGAAAAGAGGGTCTAAGGCGATTTCCTTTTAAAAATTGATTTAGTTTTATTAGTAGAAAACAGAGCAAATTACTTTGGAAAATGAGAAATACCAACTTACTTTAAATGAAAAGTCAATATTGCATTTTCCAAAAGGGTAGCTGTTTGGTATTATACCAACAGACTACGATTAGTCTTGTTTGAAATAATATATTGTTTATTCTTTAATAATTTAATTCTAAATTTTTCCCATTTTAAATTAAAATATTAAAATATTTATTTGTCAAGGGTAATAAATAGATGTTTATGCCCAAGGGCGACGATGTTACAAACCCGAGGGCCTCTGGCCCGAGGGATTGTTAGTCGCCCGAGGGCATATACATCTATTAATACAGGCGGTGCATACAATTTTTTATATCATACTAGTTCGTTATTGCATCTACAAATAAATATGTTCTTAAAAATCCGAAAATTCGATTTTATTTTGACAAACTAGTAGACATTCTATAGTCCGTGTTATATTGCTACGCTACGGAAATGCTGTCAAGTGTGTCAAACTAAAACCGTAAGAATGCAAGATATTTTTGAGATTCCTAACTAAATTAAAAAAAAAGCGGAAAAAGCAACCATATAAGTCGAGAGATGCCTACGACAAGGAATATGAAAAATTACAGCACTGGATGACAGAAAACCATGTAGAACACATTAGTGAAACTGTGCTATGAGCCAAAAAAGTTTAGAGTTTTGTCTAGAGAAAATGTTTTAAAATTTATTTACGAAACATCGAATGAAATATTTTTACTGAACAAAGTAGCATTAATATTTGGTGTATTTGGTGGATGTCGACGACAAGAACTTGTGAATATGTTGTTACTCATGTAGAAGATAGAAAATCAGTTTTCGTCAGCAGAGGTTGGGAAGGTTGGGCCACCCCCTCCACTCCCACTCTGACGTCACAAAATATAGACGCTGACTCGACGCTGATATGTCATTATCATGTCAGCATTGAGTCGGCGTCGTGTCTGCGTTGAGTCAGCGTCGATATCTTGTGACGTCAGAGTGGGAGTGAAGGGAGGTGGCCCAACCGTCCCAACCTCTGCTGCTTTCGTCGTAAACGTACCAGCGATAAAAACCGATAAACAGCATGTTTTTACCATTGTTGACGAAGATGTATAAAAGAGTTTAAAGTTAGTACGGGATTACATGTCATTACGACCCCGTGGTTCTTCAGAAAAAAGGCTTTTTTTGACCTACAGACAAGGTCGTTGTACTGTACAGCAAGTTGAAAAGAACATATTTTAAAAAATCCCGTCCACTATTGCAAAATATCTGGGTTTGAGTAGTCTTGAGAAGTACACAGGACTTTGGAAACTCTTCTAGCAGAAACTGGAGCCTGTGTAACCACGTTATAGGGTACTTTATGCCCGCGCGGGCATAAAGTATACTATAACGTTTTTGGTAACTAAGCAATATAAACACAATAATAAACTAGTATGACATACAATATATTTTTTATGTTTCTGTTATTTTTTTAAATTGAATTGTATAGTTAAGTGTGAAAAGATTTCCTTTTCTAAATATAAATGATAAAAAGTTCAACCAATAAAAATTGAGAAAAGTTATAAACAATATGCATCATAATAAAGCAATGGCATCCCAGTAGAAGTAATAAAGCATAATTAGCAAAAACAACAGTATATCTGAAAAAAAAAAAGAAAATAACGACACTACGGTGTGACAGGTAAACCTATTAGACACCATATTCGTTAAAACGAAAGTTTGATCTAATTAAAAATATGTTCAAATATGGTATACCTGCGAAAAATAAATATTAGTGATACTTGGTGGCGTGAGGCAAACGACGATAATTGTTCAATACACAAAACCGGGAAATACTAATCAGTACCAATAAAAAAAGCAATCAATCAGTAGATCTCTGACTGGAAGGACATTGCATAGCTTTGTGCCCTCCAAAATTAATTAGCAGGACCCTGGTCTACCTGGCCTTTCGGCATACGACCGTTAGCGCTCCCACTGCCCCTACGAGTCCGACACCAATTGGAGGTGGCACGATGCCGAAACATCGTGGGGCTCCATCTCCCCCGTAGTACCTGTGTTGCGGGTCACGCCACCCTTCCATGAGTCCTCCCCTCGGAGGCGGAAAGACACGCAGGTGGTAGAATACCACCTCGCACGAAGAGAGGTCGCCGCCGAGGAATTGCTCCTCTACCACTCGTAGATCATTCCGAGGTGGGTAATTGCCGAGTCTAATCACAGCCCCTTCCGCGGTGTCGGTTTCAGGAGGTGCATACGTACCCGGCTCGTTAAACCTCATCTGGCTCTTGTGGAAAATGAGAGTAGAGTAGTCCCACGAGAAGCTCGTCTCGGATACTAGGAATGTAGACCGGTGACTGAGATGACTAAGCATCTCTGTGCGTTTCTACCAACCCGACACCTCAAACGACGGCCCTCCACCTCTCATATCCGCCCATTAGTCGCCTCTTACGACAGGCAGGGTCTTCTGGCCCCGGTCGTATCCTTATCTCCTCGAGATGACGGGAAGGACAGTTGGATCTTTAATCAGTACTCAAATACCCGTGTTAGGAGCTCTTCCCAGATCAGTACTTCAGCTTGAACTCCCGAAACTGCTGGCCGTTGATCAATACTCAAAGACCCGAGGTAGGAGTTCTTACCATATAAATTCTAGGGTCCAAACTCAGTTTTCCATCTCTAGTGTGCATAGAAGGTAGTAGTAACTCGTCAGTAGGAGCGCGTAGAAACATAGAGACGGCAAGCCGATGGTAGGCGGTGGCGATGCAATTATTATAACGGCTACGAAATAATTTGCTGCTTAAATAAAGAACTGCGCGTAAAGTAACAACAAAACACTCGGCTATCGTTCTAACCTAATATTAGAAATCGAACATTCACACCAGATCTGAGAGGTTCTTCTCTCTAAGCAAGAGTGATACTCTAAAAACCACCCGAGGTCCAAACATCCTAAAAATGACAATATATTAGTTAGAAACCCCAAAAAGAAACTTCTTTTCTTATCTTAAAGATTTGTGGCCTGTGTAGCAATAAACCCCCCGACGAATACATCTATACCCCAGAGGCAACATTTCTTTTTTATTGAACATAGATAAATAGTTCACTTCCATTTTTATTCAAAGACAGCAAAAGGTTGGTTTTCTGTGATTTTCCGATCTCATAACAAAATTATACTTAGGAAGGTAACACAGCTGCTATCAACGCGCTATCAACAAATAGTCAATCAAGACATAATAAAATAAAAACAAAATATTCTAAAAATATAGTTCTCCAAGCCTATATCTTCTCTCAAGATACCCTCTCCTCAAAACTCTACCACCACCACCAAAGAAACATCCTGAAGAGGCACAAGAACTTTTATTAAAACAAACAATCATAAACACCACCACACTCTCTAGAAACTCGAAGACAATAAGGTTAGGCATTACGTGTATATGCGTCAACTGCTGAACATAGGTCTCCCTCAGCTCTTGCCATCTGTCTTTGTCGTGAGCGGCTTGCATCCAGTTACTGTTAACCCGCTTCAGGTCAGAAGTATATATGGTACTTTGGTTGGTAGGCGTACTCTATTTCCGTAGTACTTCTTGTCTTGGCTTCCACTTGACAATACGTTTTAACCATTGGTAATTTGATAATCTAAAGATGTGTCCTGCCCAATACCATTTTAGCTATCCAAGTTTTTCAATAGCGTTCGTTGTTTTTGTTCTATGACGTATTTCTTCGTTTGTGATTCAGTTTTTTAGAGAGACACCTACATTTGGCACTCATGTGAGTGTAGATAGTAATTAAGAACAATTAAAGCGGAAATATTTCAAATAATTTCTTTTTTGGTTAAAGGAATATTAAGGGGAAATATAATAAGAACATATGCAGGATTAAAGATTTTAAATCTCCAGGGAAAATGGAATACTTCCTTTCCTCTTAAAAAAAGAATTAAACATATTATGGTTCATCTAAACAAATATCTTTAGAACTAGCATAGCACTAGGTTACATACCATATACTTGGACAACTGTAAGGATATTGTATGTTGTAGCGTTTTATATTTAATGTCTATAGATTCTGTTTTAAAATTTTGTAGTACGGACCTGATTTGTTTCATGCGTTTTAGGAATTTAAAAACGATCAAAATATTATGGCATTTTTAAGTTGAGATTCCTAAATACGTAATAACGCTGGAAATATTTTTTTGTCTTTGTTCTCTGTTACATTGTCAGGTAAAAAATACGTGTTATTTTTACCCAATTTAAAGTATATATTTCAAGATGTTTTTTGTAGTTGAAAACGATTTGTTTACATGAGCCCACAAATATTCCGGTTGAAAAAGAGGTTCTTAGAAAAAAATGCAAGTCAGGTATTCAATTTTCTACCACGCAATAGTGATGGGGATATTTAAAGGTTGTTATGAACACTTGTCGGAGGTATTTGTTTGTTTAAGTTTGTTGGCAAAACTAGCTGCAAGACGAGAAGGGGAAATTGATTGTGGCATCGAATTTGTAGAATGTAACGCAATAAGGTCAGTCGAGCTAAATCAACCGAATGATGAAGTCAAGCTAGGGCAGTTAAATTGAGAAGACGTGTTAGGGCAACTTTGAACCGAAAGTCGATTCAATTTTTTTTGGTTATGTCTTAAGACCAGTCAATATGATAATACTCTTTGCATTAAATGCAGTATGGACAGAGTAGTCATCGGAGGAGTTGTACAGTGTACCGGAGACAGGAGGAGTTTTTGAAGAAATAGTATATAGGATGTCCCACCAGCTTTGTTGTCGTTTACCAGCTTGATTCCTCCACCAAACCTGATTTGATCGTCGTTCCTGAGTATTGGAAATGGTTTCCTGTTTTCCAGTTTAAGAATTTGTCCAAGTAGCTTCCCCAGAGATATAGCAAGTAGTTTTCTTTTTAAAAGTTAAGTGGCAAAATATGTAAAAATAAGGTATTAATTATTAATATATTAATTTTTTCAACATTTTTAATAATTGCTTTCATTAAAATAAAAGAATTCGTAATAATTAAAGTTTTATATTATGTTAGTAATGTAGAGTCGTAGCTAAAAAATGTCATATTTTATTCTGTCTTAAAATGTTATGTTGACATATGACATTTTGCTCTAATCCATTGTAGTTGTAAAACAATTTTCATTTGATTATTATATAGAAAAGACATATAGAATAGATAGCAAAATCAGAGTAAACTAGTAAGTTTCTAACATTCCATGTGTTAACTGTCAATACAATACAATAGTTTTAAATGTAAATACTAACAATATCTTGTGTAAAGAGAGAAAACAAATTGACTGGCCAGTTGGTTGTCACAACCAGTGCCAATAAAACACACACATACACACACACACACACACACACACACATATATATATATATATATATATATATATATATATATATATATATATATATATGTATAAGGTTAAATTCTACAGTATTTTCATAAAAAGGATATCCTTAAGTTTTGATAATCTTATTTTCCATATTATAACCTAGGAACCATTTCAAAATTTTTGTAGCAATCTCTTTTGTAAACAAATAAAACGTAAGTTTTTGTTAATTTGTTAATAATAAATGTTAATGTTATATAGTATGCTCCTTGTGTAATCTTTATTTTGAAAACTGTTTGTTTGGGACAAAAATAAACGTTTGATTTGTTTGTCTGATCCATTTTGTGTTTTAATTTAGAAAAGTCTCCTAATCCTTGTATGTATTTTTGATATTAGGAAAAAAGAATTTTTTCTTTCTCCCAGCAGGAAGTTTTCTTCGAAGCGGCGTCCAAATAGAAATAGCTAGAGGTAACCTTGTCTGCCATATCTTATTTTGTTTTAGACCCAGGAGATTTATGTAAGTATCCCTTTGTTTTCATTTTGTAGATACCCCAATCCAACCAATTTTATTCAACTTATCCACGACCCAGCTCTCCAACAACCCTCTGAGTGCCGTACGCATCAGTTTCGATTATTTTGTTTGTCCTATCTCTACCCCAATCTTCTACTCCCATATACTTACCCTGAGGTAAGCAAAATAGTTCGTTACAATGTAATACAACTGACAGCAATACAGACATACTAGGAGGGAAAATAATGTCGCGATTCCCAGTGTTGTCATCTACATTCTACTACTCGACTATCTTGACAAAAAAATATTAGAAATTATTACTGACTAAAATAATAACTAGGAATTCAATTTGAAAAACTCTTGTAGAGCAGTAAAAATAAGATAAACAAATACTACAGTAAAACAAATTGGCTGTACCTACTGTATTTCTCTATGAAGCGATCCTCGCCACAAATTTCTATTTTTCAGAATGGAGCCGTTCCTACAGACAAGAAACAGAGACAAAACTCAAGGAGCCTAAACCTGGAAGTAACCAAAAAGGAAGTTGAATCTTCTTCTGAATCCTCTAGTCGCGAGAACGATCTCAAAATTTTGTCACTGTACGTGAATGACGAACTGGATCAATATCTTCCAATAAAAAAAGGAAAAGACAGATACGTGAACATCTTATTTTGGTGAAAAACAATCATGTTGAATTATTTTATATCATGGCATTATCGTTTGGCTAGGTATACCCCATCAATTAGAGCTACTTTCATCTACAGCAGAAAGGTTCTTCTCCAGCGCCGGCTTGATCATGAAGAAACAAAGAAGCTGAAATAAGATAAAATATTATTTAATTTAATTAAAGAATTCTTGTTATAGTTGATGATACAGGGTAAAATAAAAGATAAAAGGAGTCCTGACAGACGACAAATATCCTGGCTGAAAAACATTCATGACTGGATTAAACAATAGACGCTGTTAAGAAAAGCAAAACATAGAGACAAATTTGCAATAGTTTTAGCCAACCTTCATTAGTGGAGTCGGCACTAGAAGAAGAAAAAGAAAGAATACTTGTCTGATAACATCTTTGGTCTTCTTTTTTCGATTAATTAAAAAAAAGCTAACTGGGCATAAATGTTAGTTTGATGAATTTCTTACCAGTCATTTGATGCTTGCCAAACTTTTCGAACCGCCTTAATTTGTTTTGGAAAAAAATGCTGTTGTATTCAATTCGGCCCGTAAATTCTCCCATAACTTCAAATTTCTTTTGGAAAAAATGAATCTTTCAGTTTACAGCTAAATTGCCTCTCCAAGCAAGTTCAAGTGAGCAAAGGTGAAAAACTTTTTTTGTGCCCTACAGGGGTTTCCTCGTCGTAGCTTTGTATGATTTTTAATAGTTCTTCGATGGATAATCCTTTTGGACTAAGTTTTTTTTCTTGAACACTTTGAAGCTGTCTCCGCTTAGTATCTCTGGCCAATATTGCACATTTGAAAGATATATCTGTGAAAGGGTTGATTTTTATGCCGTACTTTTTTCTATAGTATTCTACATTGACTTTACAGATGACTCTTTATAGTCTTCCCCATTGACTTTTTTCATGTTAAAGGCATAATTATCGAGAATTTTTGCTAGTTTCGTTATGATAGTAAATTTATATATATATATATATATATATATATATATCCCGTTTATAGCGTAATCCGCCTTTGGGTTCCCGTTCGCCAAGCCTGTCTATTCTGCCAGTCTTCTTCAAATAGATTTCTTGCTGACATGGCTTTTGAAATTCCTTGCATCCATGTTGTTGGTGGTCGTCCTCGTTTTCTTTTCTCTGGTGGTACCCATTCTAATATTTTTTTTGGTAGTCTTTCTTCCCCCATACGTCTAACATGTCCGTACCATGTCAGTTGTTGTTTTTCGATGTCTTCTATAATTGATCTTTGTACATTCATTTGATTTCTTATGTCCTCATTTCTCACATGTTCTAATCGAGACTTTCCCGCTGCTCTCCTCCAAAAATCCATTTCAACTGCCAAGAGGTTACCTTTAAGTTTTTGTGATAACTGCCATACTTCTGAGCCATACACGATTACTGGTTTCAATATTGTGTTATATATTCTTTTTTTCGTTTCCGGTCTTATATTTTTCTGCCATAGTACTGAATTCAATGCACCTATAACTCGTTTCCCTTTGGTTATTCTGTCTTTTATGGCTTCATCAGTTCTTCCTGTCTTTGTTAGTTTTACCCCCAAATATATACATTGATCGCATTTCTTAATTTTCCCGTCTTCTAAGTCGAGGTCATCTGCAGTATTTTCTCCTCCTATGCAAAGATATTGCGTTTTTTGTAAATTTACTTCGAGGCCCCATTTTTTGTACTCTTCCATTAGTTTTCTAGCCATATACTCTAGGTCTTCCTTGTCTTGGGCAATAACTACCTGGTCATCTGCATAATGCAGCGTGTATAACGTTTCATCCCCAATAGACAGCCCCATCCCTTTACACTTCTTTTTCCATTGCCTGAGTGCTTCGTCGATATATATATTAAATAGTATGGGAGATAAACAACAACCTTGCTTCAGTCCTTTTGTTACCTGAAAACCATTAGTAACCTTATTTCCTATTTTAACTTTTGATATTGTGTTGTTATATAGATCTTTAATAGCGTCGATTAGTGAAACGCTGATACTGGTTTTCTCCAATACTTCCCACAATTTCGCAACAGGCACGGTGTCATATGCTTTTGTTAAATCGACTAAAAGTAAATGCACTTCTCGAGATCTCAGTGTTCTTTTCTCGAGTATTTGGGATAAGCAAAAAATACTATCTATTGTGGATCGTCCCGCTCTGAATCCGTTTTGTTCTTCTGATTCAAAAGGACGGTATTCTTCGCATATGCGTTCTTTTATAATTCTCCCATATAATCTGCTAAGCGTACTCGTAACAGTTATACCCCGATAGTTATTGCAATCTTCCTTATTTCCTTTTTTATGGATAGATGTAATCCATCCTTCTTTCCAACTTTGTGGCACTGGTTCTCCGTGCAAGTGCCTATTGAAAACTTCTGTTAGTATCTCGAATAGTTTGTTGGTTCCATTTTTTATTAACTCTGCATATATCCCCTCTGGGCCCGGAGCACGTCCATTTTTCAACAATGATATAGCTTTTTTAGTTTCTTCGATGTTAATTGTTGGAGGCTCTCCTTGAATCAGGATTTCATGTTGTTCTATGTTTTTGAATTCCGGTCTTTCTTCTACTAACAGTGTTTTATAGTGTTGTTCCCATTTTTCGGGCTCTATGGAGTGTATGGCTATTTGTTCTGTTCTGTTGGATCTGATGTTTTTTATAAATCTCCAGGATTCTCTTGATTTGCGGCCGCCAATATACGTATCTAATTCCTGACATTTTCTCTCCCAGCTTTGATTTTTTGACTCTATTATCGTGGATTTAAATTTATTTACCATTTCTCTATATTCTCTTTTGTGTTCTTGATCCTTTGTTCCCAACCATCTGTGATATAATTTTTGCTTTTGATCTTTCATTTCCTGTAGTTCATCATTCCACCAATTATTTGTCTTTCTGAGTTTGTTTACTCTTATTCCTAATGCTTCTTTGGCCGCTTGATGTATTCCTTTTCTTATTATGCTATGTAACTCTTCTGTTGTTTTATGTTTAAATTCCTGTGGTAGTTGTTGCTCCAATCTTTTTTTATACAATTCTCTAGTACTATCGTTGTCTAAACTTGTTAGATTATACTGTAGTTGTTCACCTTCTGCTGAGTGATTTTCATTTAGATTTTTGTTTTGTTGGTGTTTACCGTTTCCGCTTAGCGGTAGTATCATTTTAGCTTTTACTAGATGGTGGTCACTTCCACATTCGGCTCCTCGAAATACTCTTACGTCATGCACTTTTATTTTAGATTTTTGTTTCATTATTAGGTAATCAATTACTGATCTTAAGTTTCTTGTAGGCTGAGTCCATGTATATGTATGTATTTCCTTATGTTTGAAATACCCATTCATGATCCTTAGTGAGTTGTGTCTACACATTTCTATTAAGTTATTGCCATTATCGTTTGTAGTGTTTTCTCCATATGGTCCTATTGTTTTATCTTTTATTCTTCTACCAGTTCTTGCGTTGAGGTCACCTAGTATAATAGTTTCCCTTGTTTGACCTATTTGAGAGATAGTTTCATCTAGGACTTCATAGTATTTTATTTTTTCTTCTAGGCGTGCATCATCATTCGGACCGTATGTGCCTATTATTGTTATTTTTAATCCTTTCAAGTTGAGGTTGATCTTTATGATTCTTTCATTTATTGCTTGCCAGTTCGATATATTCTTTTTGTATTTCTTCAATATAAGTATTGATACTCCTCTTTTGGCATGTTCTTCCTTATTAACTCCCGTGTGTATATGTATATATCCATCAAGATTTTGGGTTCCTTGTCCTTTTTTCTTTGTTTCTGAGAGTACAGCAAAATCCATTTTATGTTTTTTCATTTCTTGGATAACATCTTCGATTTTATTTCTAATTCCTTGTGTATTCCATGTACCACAAATCAGTGTCCGTTTTCGTTGCCATTGTCGTCGTCCTTTAGTTCCATCCATATCCCGAGGCTTGGTTTCGGTATTTTTAGCATAACTATTTTTTCCAAGAATGAGTTGCTGGCCCATTGCTAAACCCCCTTGCTAGGAGGACCAGAATTTTCTGTCGGGGTTTATTCCCTTAGCCTATAAATAACTCACCACGCTGGCAGACGTGTTAGCGAGTGGGGGGGGGGATTAGGTAAGGAATTTGGAGTTTAGGTAGGATAATACTAGGGTTTGGGCCTGGTTTCACCTAAATAGGGAGTGGAGGAAAAACCAGGAGCTCGCGTGGGCAGGGACGCTACCTCCCTGAAGTAAGTCTACCCTCTATCGGGACCATAAAGGGGTACCTACCCGCTACCCGTTGATAGTAAATTTATCAAGCGTAAAATTTCTTATCCGAAAATTGGATCCAAATAGAGGTTTTGGATCTCTGCGTGTTCAATGGGACATCTTCCGAAACCAATTTTTTGATTTCTTCATCTGACTGGCATTCAAATCTTGATTTTTTCTCTGGATTCAATACATCTGTCTAAAAGTATTACGCCTCAGTGGTCAGTTTTGAGTAAGATTTTTGCCAATAGGGGGCGTGGCGTTACTATGACGTTTTATCAGTTAAAAATAGTTCAGTGAACCACTTCTGGAATTCTGGAAACAATTGGAATTCCAACATTACATTTAAAATAAAAAAGCTTATAGCGATTTTTAATCTAACCAAAAGTTATTAATTAATAATAAAAAAAATTAAATAAGAAAGTGGATCATCTTTTACTTTCCCCTCCTGGTCTAAATTTTCAGAAATTTAAGGCAATAAAACATTTAATTCAGTAAATTTGTACTGTAAAGTGATACTAGTAGGAAAGTTTTGGGGAAGTTCTGATTTTTTCATTCCATATGTGTTTTGGGGTGCTAAATCTGAATCTGAGGTTTGCGGACAAAATTTCGTGACGCAACATTTAAAAAACCAGAAGAAATCGTTTTTTTTTGGTTTTTTTTCCGGTTTTTTGCTTAAAACTCGAAAACTGTTAACTTTTAGTAAATGGTCTGTTTACAGAAATTAAAGTACTTAAAGTTCTGTACACCTACTGAACAGACTGAGTTTAACGATACAAAATATGTCATCGACGGGGGTTTTTTGTTACACCGGGTAAAATGGCGCCAAGGTCAGACATATGCAGACATATGCAGCAGTTATGTATCATATGACAAATCAAACTACAAATCAATTGCTATTGTCGTTTTTGATGGCTACCCTGACGAGGCTTGTGGTAGCACCAAGCGTTTAGAACGATTGAGAACGTAGACGGGAAACAAAGAAAATAATCTGCTGCAATATCATTAACATAAATGATGGTGCCCACTGTGTCGCAGGATAGTTTTCTTTCAAACCCAAAAAACAAGAGCCGGTTTATATCTATGTTACTGAAGAAACGTCATGATGCAAAAATTCATTCAAAGCAAGTTGTGGAAGATGCTGATATCCTAATTATCTCAACAGCTCTTGAGATGGCCCGTCAAATGAACATGTGACAGTGGTGGGAGAAGATATCGACCTACTGGTCATTTTGATTGGCGTTTGTAGCCCTGATATAAAAAATGTATTTTTTTTGAAGCCAGGAAAAGAAAAGGTTTCGCAAAGCCTCTACAACCCTCATCTGGCTGCTGAGAAAATCCTATTGGATCATATTTTATTCCTGCATGCGATGAGTGGTTCTGATACTACTTCTGCATTGTTTAATCAAGGGAAACTGAAATTTCTTAAAGTCCTGCAGAAGAACAAAGATTTGCAATCGCTAATTGAATCTTTCAAATACCCTAATTCAAGTCAAGATGAGATTGCCACAGCAGGAAACATGTTTCTCACGGCTCTATATGGAAAAAAAGAGACAAAACTAAACGATTCAAGATATAAACAATACGTATCTTCATCATTCAAAAATAAGACCAACATTTCCTCATTGCCCTCAACTGAAGCTGCTGCACGAGAACATTCACTTAGAGTTTACTATCAGGTGCAGCAGTGGTTATCCGGTCAAGCCACACCTAACGAGCAACAAAAAGACCCAAGTGAGTTGGGATGGCAAAAAACTAGTAGGCGGGACTCCATTGTTCCCAAATATGCGCATCATGCGAAAGACTGTGTAACAATGTTGAGCTCCCAGAAGACAGCTGACATGACAATAGACGTAGAAGAAACTGAAGAAAGAAGGAGAGGTATGTTTTACCTGACAATTTATTTTGTAGTTATTCATCTCTCCTTGATATATGATATGTGTCTCTCCTCTTTTTATTTTCCAGGAGAACGACTCCCGACGCGGACGATGGAGCAATCAGACCCTGAGCCAGGACCCGATGCCATCGAAGAACCTCCCTACGATGCGGAAGGTATGTTTAATCTCACAATCTATTTTGCAATCTTCATCTCTTCTTGATAAATGACTTAAATGACTTAAGTTTAAACTTTTATTTTCCAGAACAAGCAGAACCAGGACTCATCGTTATCGAAAAACCTCAGCCAGGGCCTTCCAAAAGACAACGGCTCATATAAATTTTGCATATTATAATTTATAATCATAATAATATATGATCATAAGTAACGAGATTTTAAGTTTTAGTTTGTTACGAGTTGTACCTACCTACTGAATTTGCATAATTTTTCCCTTTTTTCTTTTTAATTACTTGTGTGGAAAACTAGGTGACATTTATCAAATGAAAGCATCCATAAAAATTAAATATTGAAATGTAAAAAGTGGGTTTTGCATAAAATGCTAAAAATTTACAATTTTCAACTCGCACTAGAAACCGAACGATTCGTCTGAAAAAAAAAACTAAATACTGGTATTTGTAGAAAATTTCAAGTACTTTAATTTCTGTAAACAGACCATTTACCAAAAGTTGATAGTTTTCGAGTTTTAAGCAAAAAACCCGAAAAAAAGAAGAAAAAAAACGGTTTATTCTGTTTTTTTTTAATGTTGCGTCACGAAATTTTGTCCGCAAACCCCAGATTCGGATTAAGCACCTCAAAAAAACATATGGAATGAAAAAAATCAGAACTACCCCAAAACTATCTTAGCAAAAATACAATTTAACTGAACTAATTGGAAACTTCTAAATTAAATTGTTGCGTGAATGATAATGTATAGTATACCTATCGTCTGACACAATTTAAACGGAAGAAACTCAAAACAGACAAAAAATTTTACGCAATCCATTGTACAGGAGAAGGTGTTACTTGTAGAACCTGGAGCAATTATTAAATTGGTCTAATAATATAATTTTAATGATGATGAACAAAATACGCTCACACATTCAGAAAGAAATATAAATATTAATTTTGTCTTTATACTGTTTTTATAAAAATATAATAATTTATTTAGAAAATATCACCATGGACACAGAACAAAACTAACACGGAAGAATTGCGAGAAATGGACAAAGAATGCGAAATAATAAAACACAATAAAAATAAGAAAGTTACAATATCTGGGACACGTAATGAGGGGACAGCGATATGAACTGATAAGGCTGATAATACAGGGAAAGATAAGAGGAGGAAGGAGTATAGGCAGAAGGAGAGTAACAAGATTGAAGAATTTAAGGAACTGGTTCAAATGCAGTTCTATAGAACAGCAGTAGATAAAGTAAAGATAGTGATGATGATATTTAACCTCCGATTGGGAGACGGCACTTAAAGAAGAAGAAAATATAATTTACATTAGCTTTGCGTGACAACATGTCGTCTCAAGGGAAATAAAACGGGATGCGGGATGGGACAGCAAAAATAGCTGCGCGACGGGACAGCAAAAATAGCTGCGGAAAGGGACGAGGGACAAAATAGATGGAAAAATTCTGGATACGGGACAGGACAAGAGCCAGTTCCGAGTGTCGCTGTCACTCGTGAAACCCTTATTGACATAAACTAATTTGTATACTTTTCTTTTGTCGATTTTGAAAACGTCTGTACTAGATTATCATTATTATTATCATATTATTATATATATTATTATCATATGCTAGATTATCATTAGAATATTATTTGTTGAAAAAAAAATCACAATTTTAGGTTTATATATGTTACATTTGCCCCTTAGATTTTTACTTTGGATATTGTTTTCAAAAATAGGATTTTCCAGGTTAGGGATCCAATTTGTCAAATTGTCATATAATGTATTTTCCTCTCTATATTCTCATCTCTAAATATTCAATAGGTTAAGGAAATCTGATAAATTTTGACATGCCATTCTTCGGAAATTTCGAAGTGTTTCAGCAAAATGTTCCTCTTGAGTTAATAAATCGCTCATGTGAAAATATAGAATACTGGTTTATTTAGAGTCTGTTACTTACAAACGATATTTTATAGCGAGGGTATCTACGTCAAAAGCAAAGTGAATTTTAAAGTAAAATCTGCCACATAGCAATTTAAATAATAAAAGTTTGTAAATACCTGTCTAGCTAAATCTTTCAAATTTATTCATGACTACCGTTATGATCCCTGACTCGAACATTTACCATTATAATTTCGCGTTGCAACTACTATCAGGAAATAAACACATCTTTTCCACATTACGTGGAGACGTTGGCAATCGTATAAAAGCGCAGCAGCAAATTGGAGGAATTTTCTTTATTCGATACTCATGTTCGTTTTATAAAACGAACACGTGTATAATAAATGTCGGTTTTGAGGAAATGTTTTCTTTAATAACGCAAGCAAAAGATTTATACATATTGTAAAATACAAAAATATTTACATATTTAGAAATATTCTTTTTTTTTCTAGAGACAAGTGTAAGAACTGATAAAGAGAAAAAGTGTTAATAATATATTGTAAACATTTTGAAGCGAAGCTTTTGTACTGACGTATTACTTTTTTCTCTATCGTAAAATGTTAAGGCGAGCGTCACGGAACTAGCAGCACAAGATGGCGTCGTTACGGGTAGCGTCACAAAATAGCTGTCTTGTTTCAAATTTGTTTAAAATGTTATTTTTTCACATTTAAAAGATGCTAAATACTTCACAAGTTCGAATTCTTTATAAAATTAATTTATATAGATATTTTTAACAGTAATATGGTTGCTTCTGGAAAAGTCATATATCAGAAGATGACTATCTGGGTATATCAATGAAAACAGCTTTAAAATTGAACATGTACCTATTAAAAAAATGATGAAATGGTCCAAGTTGCAAAAGAGTTTTATGCCATTTTATAATTTCCAAGATGCATAGCTGCAGTGATTTGTACTTTAATAAGAATTAATTCTTAGGGAGGTACAAATGCAAAAATATATCATCCACAAAAATCATTTTTGCATTAAATGTCCACACCGTTAGTGACTGCTTAAGAAATTAGAAATATTGCAAAACGACAGAGTTCTGTACATGATCAAACAATATTCAATAATAGTGGCATACAAATATTTGAAGCTGGAGACTTTGTTAGGTTTGTACTATTTTTTGTAGTTGGTGAGTGTTGGGTGAAAACATGCTACCATGCTAGAATAGAAGGAGAGAATTTGTATAATGTATTTCTCATACGAAATAGGATAGTTGTGGAAAGGCTATACAGAGTAGGTAAACGATGATTTCCAATTTTTAAAAATCGAATAGAAATAAATTTGAAAGTGACTATGAATGTATTGATAGCAACCAAAAGTACTTCATAACACTACCATAGAAAAAGTAGTCTTGTTTTATGTATATCATAATCTAGATCAACAAGACCATTTCATTATGGCCAAGCAAAGGAATAAAAAAGAAGACAATTTTCCTGAATTTCAAGGACGCCTAGATAATGCAAGACATTATTATGAAATAAGTGTCAAATAATATTTTGCAGAACTAGATTCACAATTTTTAAACAATATTTTTCATTAAACCAATTGTTTTGTTTCTGGGGTAACCAATTTAAAATGTATGTTTTACATTTATTTACACAGCTGTCAAGATAAATTTTTCAGGATGCATACGTATTAACGAACACACATCAGAAGAGATCGAAATTAAAAGGGGAGTGCGACGGGGTGTGTATTGTCACCACTACTATTTTCGATGCATACTCAGAAGAAATTATGTAAAGAGCTCTTGAGGGAGAAACAGCAGCAATAAAGATCAATGAAATACCAATAAACAACATTAGATATGCGAAGCAGACAACTTTCAAGACCTCCAAAAGCTAATGAATAAGATAGTTGAGTATGGAGGAGAATATGGATTATCAATAAACATCAAGAACTAAATTTATGAGGATATAAAAACACAAAATATTGATGAAAAGTTGACAATTAATAGTAAAACTTTAGAACGAGTTGAAAACTACGATTATCTTATCACAATAATTAATCACATAAACGATTACGCTAAAGAAATCAAAGTTCAAATAGAGAAAGTATGAACAAACTTCAATAAAACGAGGAAGCTACTTTGTGCAAGAGAACTGAAATTCGACTTAAGAGTTATCCTAGCAAGGTGTTATATTTTCTCGACTCTGCTTTACGGAATAGAAAAATGAACACTTAATGAGTCGACTACTAAAAGGTTAGAAGCATTTCAACTGTGGGTGTATGGAAGAATCCTGAAGATATCATGAGCCGAGCATGTAACAAACAACGAAGTAATGAGAAGAGTCAACGAAACAATGAGAATATTGGACACGAAAACTGCAATACCTGAGACATGTTATGCGTAATGAAAGATACAACATACTTCAATTAATTATACAAGGGAAAATCCAGAGTAAAAGAAGTGTAGTAAGGAGAAGAATCCCATAGTTGCGTAACTTGAGGGTATGGTACCGATGCACATCAATCGAACTATATATAAAAGGAGATGATGGTTATATTTCATTAACTTGAATTTTTGTTCAGCAATGTTTGTACTATATTCTTACAATTTGTGTATAGTTTAAATTTACTTATTTAATAAAAATGACATTAAAACATAACATTTTTTGTACAATATCTTTAGTATAGATTTTCTTGAACACATTTTTGTTTTAATTACAATTAAATTTTTAATATTTTAATTTTTAAAATCCACAAGGAAAAATTCCTGTAGCTGGCTGTATACCACGTATAACAAAAAGAGGTTAATCTTTGTAAATGGGTATATTTATTTAAAAAACCCTTAAAAGGGCCACATCAATAAAACAAACGTTTTCGGACTACACAGTCCATCATCAGGTTATTAAAATCGAAAATGCTAGGTCATAATGCCTGAGCCACCAAAATATTAGGGTAAAAACCCTTTAAATTACATTTAGTTATGAAATGTTGTACATTGTGTTATAAAATAACTGTGATGTTCTATATTAAATTAAATTTGACCAAAGGTAACACATGGCTCAATTGGGTTCCAGAGCCGGGTGAGAGACAACCTCTGCACTCGGAGAACAACGTGGAACTCCAGTTCCACGTTGTTCGATTTTAATAACCTGATGATGGACTGTGTAGTCCGAAAACGTTTGTTTTATTGATGTGGCCCTTTTAAGGGTTTTTTTTAAATAAATATACCCATTTACAAAGATTAACCTCTTTTTATTTTAATTTTTAATTCTTGTTCCTTAATCTTTCATGATTAGTGTTTCTTTCTCTACATTGTCCTCTTACCAAACATTCACTTCAATTAAAACTTCCATGATACACACGCTAATATTTCCGTTAATATATTTTTTTTTGGATTCTATAATTGATTTATATTTGGATCCTTCTCCTTCCTCAATAAATAAAAGTTCCTCTTTTTGTGAAATTTACAGAACGACTTCCTAATATGACTTCCTACAGACATAATTAATAACAATTAACAATTTTACACACCAATTAAAATACAACTAGAAATAAGGCTATTTCGGTGCCGGTGCGTTTATTAGCCACGCTAATTTGAGACATATTTTTATAAAACAAACATATTATATTACTACTAACCTTTTAATTAGATCATATCAGTGTGTAATATTTAATAATTTTTATTAGAACTCTGGAATATAATGAAATAGTGGTTGATATTCACTAAAATAATAAATTTTGCTCATATAATCTGGTTTTACTTATTATGATTTTTTGCTTTGAAGTTTGACAGCAACTGTGCGAGGTTGCCAATTTTTGTCGTAGGTTTGTTTCAGTTGAAATGACACTTGAAATGATATGTAATTAAACAAATCAAAATTTCTTTGGATGAAATTTATAAATTTTTGTGTTCAAAACAAGTTTAATTTATGTTTTGCTTTTATTCCTGAAAAATGGAAGTGCATTATGTTATTGATATAAATAATATTACACAAAAAAGTGATACGGAATTAATTTAATCTTTGCAAAATATTGGGTTAATAATTTGATAAGAATTTAAATGTAAAGTTAGACAATGTCGACGTCTATGTAGTTAGATAGATAGATGGTTTATTGGTAATAAATTAATACATAAGTATTTTTTACAAGTCAAATAAAATAAAGTAGGTAAATGTCAATAATACAGTTAATATGCACACATAAATATAAACACAAAACATAGATACATTGTTTTAAATTACCTATACTGTTAACAATTACAACAAATTAAAATTGGAAGTAAAATACTCCTCATATGTAAAAAAGCATTCACTATAAGGTAACTCTTAATTTTTGCCTTAAACTGATGAAAATTAAGAGCCTTTATTTTAGCTGGCACTAAGTTGTAGAATTTTATGGCTAAATACCTTGAACCATTTCTGGATCTCTCAAGACGGCTAAATTCTGGTATAAGATGTGTAGTGAGACAAAAAAGACAGAATGTCGTTGTATCTTGTTGTGTAGCTGCTTTTCAAGCAACCAACAAAAAGATTTATCCCAACGTCTGTCTCAGCTATACGTCCAATACACATACCTTTTTAGACTATTACTTGAATTAAGCAATAAGGCACAAACATATATTTAATATATATATATATATATATATATATATATATATATATATATATATATATATATATATATATATATATATATATATGCATACTAATATATTTTTATTTTAAATTAGTTTTGTTTAGGTTAGGATAGGTTGAGTTCCCTTCCTGGGAGTATGTCATCTCACACCCCAGGAAGGGAACTCGTATATTTTTACCCTAATAATATACACCGATTATTATATTTTATCTTAATTATTTTGGTTTAGGTTAGAATAGGTTCTTGAAGTATGAATAGGTCTTGAGATGCGGAATACCCCAGGAAAGTACTCACATATTTTATTTTAATTTTTTTCGTTTAGTGTAGGATAGGTCATTTCACACCCCAGAAAGAAAACTTGTATATTATTTTATCTTAATAATATACACCGATTAATATATTTTAACTTAATTAGTTTCGTTTAGTTTAGGATATATTGAGTTCTCTTCCTGGGCTATGAGATGACCTACCGACGTCTGTAGATCACCCTCTGTCTGCTAGACGTAACAAGTCGTTCAATATATTATTTTTAACATTTCCCACGATTTTCCGTATCGATCTTCCACTGGTAACCTATTAGTCTATAGTTCCAATTGTTGTATATTTTTACCAGTGAAGCTAGTATAAAAACGTAAAGTGTTCCTCGTTTAAAAATGAATCGTTAGTATATAATATTATTGAATTGTCAATTTTTTTTATAATAACACCGCACATTTAAGTTCTTTGGTATTAAAAAGAATTACAGGAATTACGTTCGGAGATCAAAAGATAACTGATGACATTAGAAGAAAATGTAACGTACAGTGTATAAATTAAGGAACACAAAATATTAAAAAAAATGGATTAACAACATAAGCAGAATGGAGGAGACCAGTGTCATCAAAATAGCGAGAGATAAGTGGAATGGCCGATTAATCTGCCACTAAAAAAGCATAATTGCTTATAAAGAGAAATAAGAATTTCAGCTCTTTAAAATTTAAAAAAACTAATTTTTTTCTAAAAAAATTTTATTAACTTCCAACTTCCAAACTTCCAAAATTTGTTAAATATAATATAAAATTTATTGATCATTTTTATTTTTCATTATTATCTAGTTTCTAGTATTTATGTTTAATTACTGCATTTAGACATTTAGATTATCGTTATATTTTTTAGTATGCATATAAGTCGATAAGTAAAGTAATAAGTGTCTATGTATGTATATTACGTAAAAAGAAGAATTCCCTTCAAAAAATATATCATAAAATTTAAAGTATAGAGAATACTTGTGATACTATATATTTTTATAGATTTGGAAACGTTGCAGTCAACTCTCAATATAGCCACCTAAAAAGTGTGAAATTTTTAATTTTCAAAGTCGTTTTCTACACTGTTTCAGTCGAAACAACTGAAGAGTTGTTATCAACAGATCCTCGTAGACACTTCGTCTCAGGACCATTTTACTCATGTAGAGTCATACACCGCCATGTTACCTATCCAACGGTAACTTAAACATCACAAATTATAACTACTAATAATGTAAAACAACTACAAATTTAAAACATTTAAAGGGTTTTGACCCATATATTTTGGTGGCTACTAGCATGTACAACCGTTTGCACTGATGATGGATTGTTTAATCCGAAAACGTTTTGCAATGTGTTTGTGATAGCCCGTTTGGGGTATTTTTATATACCTTTTATAAAGAATTTTAAACAAATTTTTTTTTTTGAATTGTCAACATTATTTATGGGGATCATCAGTGTTCCTGATGTAGCGGTAGCTTCTCCAGGTGTAACTGCGGTCTGTATTTGGGAAGTCTTTCTAGAGATAGGAGCTAGCGACCATTTTCCATTTGTTGTGTGTTATGGGGAAGATAAAACAAATACAAAAATTAATGACCCTCTTCAAGGTCTCAGTATCTTTAATGTGAAAAAGCCAATTGAAAGCAATTCAATCTATACATTGAGTCTAATATTCACAGTGGTCTGCTTTGAATAAATCAAAAAGGGAAGTAGTTAGGAAGTTTAAACAGGAACCATCTTTAGAGAACTTAATTAATTTTGAAAAGATTAGGACACATTGCAAAAAGGAACCCAAGTCCAAAAAGAAAAAAATCATTTGCCATGGTTTTGTTCCACAATCTCTCCTGATACCCCAATATCAGTAATGTGGATAAAAGTGAGAACATTCCATAGGGCCTTCATTAAAATCTCAGTCAGAACTCCCAACAAGTCTTCATTAGGGTAGGAAATGCTTATCTCATTGACTCCACCTGTCTTTGAGAACGTTACATCTCACCCAGAAATCTAATACTATCGAGTGTGAACCCCTTTTTCTTTATACAAGCTTTCATTGGCCTTATCTGAAAGAAGAAATACTCTTCCGGGTCAGGATAGCATAACATTTTTTTTGTTGCAACATCTTCCAGAGTGTAGTTCGTTAATGTACATTATACGATTTAATCTGCTTGCTTGTATTGCAAGTGCTTAGTGCGGTATAGTGCAGTAGTATAGGACTAGAACAATAGAACTTTAAAGCTTTTAAAACTTTTGTAAAACTTTTTTTTAAAAGTAAAAGAACTTTTGAACATATAATTTTAATTTGCTTTTTTTTCTCCTTTAACTATTTTTGCAGGGTCAGGAGCTATGAGCCTAAGCCCAGATGTACCTTAGGTATGGCTCTTAAACATTCAGTATAAATACATATATCCTGGTCGGATAGCCCTGAATGCTAAAGCCAAGCAAAGGAATGGAAAACAAAGAAGAATTCTTCATTACTTCTTCTAATTCGTCAAGGGCCTTTTTCTATATGAAATAGATCTCACGGAACTACCATAACAATATAAATAATTGGTACTTCACATAACGGATTTGTATAACCTAGTATAACCATAGTGGAACCAAATATTTTATCGAAATATTTTTCTTATAAAATATATTGGAAATATGTAGTAATATAATCTACTATTATTGGATTTTTTTTACTATTTTTCATAAAATGTAGACTTATAATAAAATATTACTTATAACAGTCTTAATCTCGTAACTAAATATGATAAAATGAGAGATATTTTATAAATACTAATTACATGTGATAATTACTGGTGATACTGTACAAATAATAATGAAAATTTTTACAAATTCTGATAAAACTAGGACCTAATTAATAGTTAGCTAACTTAAAAGCCTTTATGTTTAAGGTTTAGATTCTCTACTACATCAAAAGTTTATACTCACTCTGAACTTTTTACTGTCGGCAAGTCAAACAAAAAGTGGAATTTCTATCTTGGTTGCGGTAAAAGGACACAAAAAATGTTCGTAATCAAAAGAAATCCCTTGACAAAAGATGTTACAAACGAGAAAAATGTTAGTTTGGGGCAAATATTTTTGTTTGGATACGTAGTGCACTTTTCAATTTTGTACAAACAGTGAAAATGGGAAATTATGCTGTTTAAAGTAATGTCATGTAGGTTTAAATTAACTAGAAAAATACCAGAAATTAACGAATCTCTGTTATAAAATCTAGAAATTAACAAATAAATACGTAATTTTTACTTCATATGTACCCGTTAAAATAAATAAATAAATAAATAAATAGTAACGATTATATAAAAAAGAGCGTGGCACTTGGGGAGTGCCGGAGAAATTGAATACTTCTTATAACGTGTTATTATTATAATGTAAGTTAATGAAATTTAATGTCTGCTTATTACTGAATTTTTAATATTTTTTTATAATAACACTACATATTAAAGATTTTTAAAATTTAAAATTAAATTTTTGTCTTTAAAAATGATTTTAGTAATTTTAAGAATTGGTTAACAATGATAACTATAGAATTACTTCATAATATCATCCAGCGTTCTCCAGTCATCCAGCGTCCATCATATCCAGTTGAGTTCTTGTATGTATGTATTGTAAATTAACCTTGTATATCGGTAGTCAATGCGGCATGCTTACAGGATTTTGTCAAATTCTACCATGTCAAAGGCTTTATGAAAATCTACAAAAGCCAGAACGAGTGGTAGATTATATTCGATAGTCTTTTCTATTACCGTTTTAACGCTCTGTAGGTGATCATTTATTCCAAATTCGGTACGAAATCCCGCTTGCTCTATTAGCTGGTAGAAATCAAGTTTTTTCTCAAGACGATTCGTTACTATTCTTGTACGGAATTTGTATAGGTGACTAAGAAGACTTATAGGTATGTAGTTTTCTAATTCATGGGGATCTCCTTTTTTGGACAATAGAATTACTTTGCATTGTGCCATTTGTCGGGTATATTACTGTCCAAAAGGCACATGCTAAAAAGGTTTTTTATTTTTTTCCTTAAGTGCCTCCGATTTTGATTGCATCAGTAACTACACAATCTTCACCTGGAGTTTTGTTATGCTTAGCTTTTCTGAGAGCTAGTTTTATTTCGTCCATTGTGATTTCCAATAGTAGTTCTGATCCTTGGTTGACAATGCCCTTTTTCCTTGTTAATATTTCTGTTACTTGATTTTCTCTGCTGTTTGCTTTGTGTTGGCTTGTGTACAGCAATTTGTAGAAGTCTTCAACTATTTTAAGGGTTTCTTCCCTGTTGGTTGTGAGATGACCATTTCTATATTTAATCTTTATTAACTGCCCTGTCCCCGTTCTTAGTCTTTTTCTAAATATTTTCATACTTATACTTAGTATGAGTACTCGAGTGTCTTATCTAACAGCTTTGGTTATTTCTTTATTTAATTTTTGTAGTTCGTCGGCTTTAGTTTCCGTCTCGCTTCTCATTTCTCTTCTTTTCTGCCGACTATTTTGGCTAATCTTCTCTTTTTTTTGAGTGCTAGGACATAATTTGTTTTGACTTTCCAGTAAACCATTTGTTAATTTATTATTTAAGTCGTTTATATTATTTTCTGCTAATATAATATACATTTTCATTAGTACCTTGTATTTGTGCTTAATTATGTCATTTTAATTATCCTTTAATTCTAAAAAGGATCATGAATAATTAAAGGATATACTAATTATTTTCACTAAAATCTGTCCATATGTAAGTACATATCTATAAACGACTATAAAATTTTTAAAATAAACTTTTGCTTATTATAATTAATATTATTCAATTTTATTCAATTTTATTTAATTTTATTTAATTTCATTTAATTTTATTTAATTTTATTTAATTTTATTTATTTTTATTTAATTTTATTTAATTTTATTTATTTTTTTTTAATTTTATTTAATTTTATTTAATTTTATTTAATTTTATTTAATTTTATTTAATTTTATTTAATTTTATTTAATTTTATTTAATTTTATTTAATTTTATTTAATTTTATTTAATTTTATTTAATTTTATTTAATTTTATTTAATTTTATTTAATTTTATTTAATTTTATTTAATTTTATTTAATTTTATTTAATTTTATTTAATTTTATTTAATTTTCTTTCATTTTATTTAATTTTATTTAATTTTATTTAATTTTATTTAATTTTATTTAATTTTAATTTTATTTAATTTTATTTAATTTTATTGAATTTTATTAAATTCTATCTAGTTTTATTTAATTGTGTTTCATTTTGTTTGATTTTATTTAATTTTAATAATTTAATTTAATTTTACATAATTTTATTTAATTTTACACTTTTTTATAATTTTTGATAATTTTTTATAATTTTCTATGATTTTTTTATATTGTTTTATAATATTTTATAAAGTTGCAAAATAATCTTGTTGGTAAAGATACTGAAAAAACACTAATTTCACTTTATTCGTGTAAAGGGCCTCTTACCTTATAAGTAAGTTTTTTAATTGCAGAAACTACAAATCTAAGATATTGAATTGGATGTTTTTTGCAATGACAGAAACAAACTTTATACTAAAATTGAACAGCTTAATGTGAAACAATGACAAGCCACACATAAGTTTAAGAAGCGTTAAGGGCGGCTACAGACAGCTTGTCCAGCATGCTTGCTCAATTTTTTTGTACAGGTACGCACAATTTGCCTTTGACACCACACGTACAAGCATGCTTAATAAAAATAGAGATAGTTTAACAAAATATGTCGAGCTCGGATGACGATATGCTCGCTTTGGCCCTTGTGAAAAAAGAAAATCCCGAATAAAAAAGCCCCCAGTGTAGTGTAAACAATGATTGATGAAAAGAAAAACCTATTTTCACATTAGCTTACTAGACTTAAACAAGACTTAGAGTTACACCTAGACACTAGAAAGTGTTGGCTTGTAACGTTCATCTGCAGTAATTCCACAGTGGTTTGCATCTTCAACTTTTATTTTATTACCAACTGCATTCTTGTCCACATTAACGTTAATTAACCTAGATTTTTCTAATATTATTTTGTATGCTGCATTCTTTTTTGCTTTGATATGATAATCTTTGGATTTAACGTGCCAAAGACATGCCTAATTTTCGTGTTCTTGAATAAACTCTTGAATAAATATATAAAAATATAATTATATATATATATATATATATATATATATATATATATATATATATATATATATATATATATATATATATATATCTAGTAGTGCATTTGTTTATTTCAGTAAATTAAGATGGCACTAACTACTAAAGTTTTGTTACAAGTTTTGTTAGATTTACTTAATAGTTTTGTTAGAAGAAGACTCAGATTGTGAAAATGCTGACTCACTTAATGTGGTTTATTTGCCACCGAGATTAGATTAGAAAATTTCTGATGTAGAAGACATTGATGATAATATTATTTGTGATAATATAATAATAAAACCGGATATTGCAGGTACATATGAAATATGGGTGATTGGGAATTTTGACGATTCTGATTATAATATTCCTCTGGATCACAGATAAAACGTCAAAAGAAAAAACCAGGCAAAAATAGTAAATCCAAATGTGTCTCAAGTTGTAACAACAAATACTCCTTCATGCTCAGTAGTAATTCAACATCAGTCTGATTAATATTTAGACAATATAAAAGCCAACCATGGAGGCAAGTTATATGTTTAAGTTTTTTCACTATTTTTTGATAAAAAAGCAATTCTATATTTTACAAATATTTATGCATCGCAGAATAACAGTCACGATTTTGAAATACATAACATAGATTTAAAAAAATGATTAGCATATGTGTATTATCTCGTTCACACTCTGCTTCAAGTTAATATGCATTGGTCAAAGGATGAGGATAAAGAAGTGCACATTATAAGAGAAAGCATGAGTCAACATAAATTTATATTTATAATTTATAATAGTGAAAAAGCCGCTATCAGTGTCAAACTTAGTACATGGACGTCAATCTAAATTTACTTTACCAGATGAAACCAGATTCGACAATGTTGGCCACATTACAAAAAGAGACGATAGTGCAAAAATGGAGGATATGCAAAAGTAATACTATTTATTTATATAAAAGGTGTAGAATGCATATATACCCCGAATGTTTCGAAAATTTTCACCTTAAAATTTAATTTACGTTTAAGATACAATACGTTCCTTTATTAAAAACGTTACTGTTTTATTCATGAAAATGAGAAAAATAATCTGTTTGGTTGTAAATTAGTCTTAATTATGTGTTTTTAATCCAATCTAATAAATTAATTGTCAAATTTATCTTTGTATATTGAGCGGCCCTTCATGGGTTAATACTATATAAAGAATAAACTTGCCTCAAATTTAATTTACTTATCTTAAAACCATTTTAAAGTTAATATTAAAGTCTATTTAGTAAATGTATTTCCAAGAAATAGAACACACTACGCCTATGGACATATAATATTTTCCACAAGGAAAAAATTCCTGTAGCTGGCTGTATACCACGTATCACAAAAAAGAGGTTAGTCTTCGTAAATGGGTATATTTATTTAAAAAACCCTTAAAAGGGCTACATCAATAAAACAAACGTTTTCGGACCACACAGTCCATCATCAGGTTTTAAAATCGAAAAATTGCTAGGTCACAATGCCTGAGCCACCAAAATACTAGGGTAAAAACCCTTTAAATTACATTTAGTTATAAAAGATTATACATCGTGTTGTAAAATAACTGTGATGTTCAGTATTAACTTAAATTTGGCTACAGGTAACACATGGCTGAAGCGAGTTCCAGAGCCGGTGAGAGAACCTCTACACACGGAGAACAGCTGGTAACTAAGTTTGGTGAAAAAAAAAAATTGGTGAAAGTTTATGCCACATATGTGGCATATGTGGCGCCCCCTATCAGCTACATCAAAGTTTGTTTACTAACATAAAAGTTATAGCAAAAAATAAAATTTTAAATTTGCACTTTAACACGCTGTATCTTTCTTAATATCAATATTTTAATCGTAATATTTCAAGTGTAGAATCTACTATTTCTTTTTGTACAATTACTTAAGGACCACCCTGTATATGTTTAATAAATATATTATGAGATGTTTTTTATTTTCTCGTCAAAACATTAACTATATTAAGTCGTTTTTTCTGGTTGGGTATTGTTAAATCATCATTTTATAGGTTTATTTTGCAATTCACACAATTTTGCGACTAGCTGATTACTTTTTAAATCTACATAAAAATAATATTCGTTATCAATAGCTATATCGAATAAAATTTTTTACTTGTTCTTACAAAAAGTTTGGTTTACATAAAGCAATAACAAAATTTTACATTGACATATCAAACCATAAACGTTGTCATTCAGCATAGCTTCTACCAACCTGCAGAAAAAGCCGTTTAGTTATTCAAAATAATTTACAAATTATAATATAGCTCATATTATTCACGTGATTATGTAACTAGGTTAGAGATAACATCGGCAGTAAATCTCAGAGCAAACTTTTTCTCAAAGCTTATGCCCCGTAGGTACGTTATCAGCATGTACACGCGGTATCTGAATTAATCCAAAATCCAATTTAATGCATGCATTGACCCTACATCTTTATTTTTAACGGATTTTAAGGGGCACGATATCCTTTTTAAAGTAGCTTCTTTTAACATGTAAAGCTACTTTTCACAAAAATTTTCTTAAAAGCTCAAGTCGGGATCGCGGTTTAATCCTAAACCGATTGATTTTTTAATCAAAAAGGATGTTGCCACAAGGTAGTAGAAGTTTTAGAATAATGCAACCTTAAGCTAAGTGCCAAATTTAAAATTTTCATGCTTAAAGCTATCTATATATAGGTAACCTGGGACAAACTCGGAGAAATAAAGATAAACGAGATGTGAAACAAGATTATATTTTTGGTACATTATTCAATATATATCCATCTTATACCTCTTCCTGAAATCCAATATAAAAACGTTGAATTAATATACTTATGGAATGTGTACAGCTAATGTAAAGTAATCTACAGGGTGTTTTAAAAATGTATGGCATAAATTAAATCACGCATTCCGGGGACAAAAATAAATTGATTGAATCCAACTTGCCTTAGTACAAAAGTGTACACAAAAAAAGTTACAGTCCTTTGAAGTTACAAAATAAGAATTGTTTTATTGCATTATCTCCTAAACTACTTGACATTTTGTAATAAAAATGGACACGTTACTTTTTTTGTTCTAAAAGCATTTTTCATACAAAAGAAACAACAAAATCTAAGGGCACAAGGCAAGAAACAACAAAATCTAAGGGGGTGTCCAGCCCTAAACCCCCCCAAACTTTTGAGTACGTTCAAATCAAATGAATTTTGTGGCATCATTAGTATAACACATTATTTTTAAAAATTTTTTGCCTATTATCACTTTTTTCAAAAAACAGTTTTATTGAGTTACGGCCCTTTTCATTAACCTTTAAAAAATTACGTGCAATTAAAGAAATGGCATAAATAAATTAACAAGTATAAAAATTTTTAAGCTTCAATTATTCTTACCCTCAATTGTTGTTCGTCCTTTACTGTTACAGAATACACTCTCTAAAGGGATGGGGTATAACAGACCCATACACAATCTTTTCATAGACTTTCGACAGGCATATGATAGCGTAAAAAGAAGCCAAGTAGGCAATATCATTGCGGAGTTCTCAATACTAAAGAAACTCATTCGGATGACCAAAGTCTGTATGGAGGGTAGAATATCTAAAGTACTTGTAAATAATAAACTATCTGGCAGCTTTGAAATCAGCAGTGGACTCAAACAGGATGATGCGCTATCTCCACTACTTTTTAACGTTGTATTAGAGAAAGCCATGAGGTTGGCCAAAATAAATACAGACTTACTATCGGTTCAAGGTCACAAGCTGTTATTAGCATATGCAGATGACATAGATCTCGTTGGAGACTCCATTCTATCCACAAAAGACAACCTCAATAAGATGGAAGAAGCAACAAGTGAAGTAGGGCTGAAGATTAATGAAGAGAAGACGAAATATATGTGTACAAATAGAAAAACACGAAGAGACAGAATAGGACAAAATGTGACGGTCAACACCTTCAATTTCGAAAGAGTACAACGTTTTAAGTATTTGGATGCCATAATCACAGCTGACAACAACGTTACTAAAGAAATAAAAAAACAGAATTTAATCTGCAAACCGCTGTCTATTCGCACTGGATAAGCTCATAAAACCAAAAAATCTTACAAGAAGTTCAAAGATCAAAATCTATAAATCTATCATCGGACCTGTAATAACATACGGGTACAAAACGTGGACCTTGACCAAAGCAAACGAAGAAAAGCTCAGACTCTTTGAACGAAAAATACTTAGAAACATTTTCGGACCTCACCATAACATCACCACCAACCAATATACGATTAGAACCAATAACGAATTGTTAAAGCACTCTACAATGACGCTGATATTGTCCAAGAGATTAAATCACAGTACTAAGATGGGCAGGCCATGTGCACAGATTGCACAGATTTCTGCTTAGTTGTAAAAGACATGTCGTGGAATGCAAATTTTAGATTCCCCATGTCTCTTTTAACATCTTTTATCAACGTCTGTTTGCCTTGCAATTCTTAGAAGGCTCAGATTATAAAGCAGAAATTTGAATTGTGTTTCGAAACTATTTTACGATTGTTTAATTAGATGTCGCTACTGCGTCCGTATTGAAGCCATGTTATTGTTGCTTCTTAAAAGGCAGAAAGTATAGATTTTTCACGTTGAGAACCCCTATGCATAGTTCTTCTGACGAGACCTATTAGGTCAAAATACGTATCAAGAGATACATAGGATTTGTTTGCGTGAAATCAAATATTTGCTACCTTTTCTCATTTTATTCGGATATACTCTGTGGGAGTACGAGAAACACAATTCGCTAAGGATTTCTGCTTATTTGTAAAATACATGGCGTAAAATGCAAATTTTAGATTTCCCATGTCTCTTTTAACATCTTTTATCAACGTCTGTTTGCCTTGCAATTCTTAGAAGGCTCAGATTATAAAGCAGAAATTTGAATTGTGTTTCGAAACTATTTTACGATTGTTTAATTAGATGTCGCTACTGCGTCCGTATTGAAGCCATGTTATTGTTGCTTCTTAAAAGGCAGAAAATATTGATTTTTCACGTTGAGAACCCCTATGAATAGCTCTTCTGACGAGACCTATTAGGTCGAAATACGTATTAAGAGATACACAGGATTTGTTTGCGTGAAATCAAATATTTGCTGCCTTTTCTCATTTTATTCGGATATACTCTGTGGTCTGTGCTTTGTAGATTTTAGAAAAGCATTTGACAATGTCAATCATGAACAATTGATAGGTATTCTGCGAAAGACAGGTATTGACGACAAGGACATTCGAATTGTGGCAAACCTATACTGAGGTCAAACAGCAAGAGCAAAAATTGGCAACGAACTCACTGAAAGCGTGCAGATCAAAAGGGGTGTCCGTCAGGGGTGTATATTATCCCCACTCCTATTCAATATGTATTCCGAGGAAATATTTAACAAATGTATGGAAAATGCAAATGAGGGCATTAAAATAAACGGCGAGTTAACGAACAATATAAGATACGCCGACGACACGGTGATCCTTGCCAGTACCATAGACGAATTACAACAAGTAATGGAAAGACTTTATTCAGTTAGTGAGGAATACGGCCTGAGCCTCAACTTCAAGAAGACAAAGTGGATGCTGATAAGCAAAAAGCAACAACCTGCTAGACAATTACGGATAAGTAACATATTAATTGACCATGTAGAATCTTATGTGTACCTTGGCACCAACGTAAATGCAAAATGGGAACAGTCCATAGAAATTAAGGCGAGAATAGAACGAGCTAGAGCAGCATTTAGCAATATGAAAAAGCTCCTCATAAGCAAGGATTTGTCTCTTCCCCTAAAACTACGTATAGTTAAATGCTACATTTTTCCGATCTTGCTGTATGGCGTGGAGGCCTGGACGCTGACGGAGACGCTAACGAGAAAACTAGAAGCATTCGAAATGTGGGTGTACCGACGCATTCTTCGTATATCCTGGACCGAACATGTCACCAACATAGAGGTACTCCAAAGAATCGGAAAGGAGAAAGAAATCGTGAATACAATTAAACAAAGAAAGCTTGAATATCTAGGCCACATATTGAGACACGATAAGTACCGTCTGCTACAATTGATTGTCCAGGGAAAAATAGACAGTAAGCGAGGGCCAGGCAGGAGAAGACACTCGTGGCTCCAAAATCTGCGGAAGTGGTTCGGGCTCACATCGGTCGAACTATTCAGAAGCGCCGCAAACAAGATCAAAATTGCCATGTTAATAGCCAACGTTCGCAACGGACAGGGCACTTGAAGAAGAAGAAGATACTCTGTGGAAGTACGAGAAACACAATTCGCTAAGGATTTCTGCTTAGTTGTAAAAGACATGTAGTGGAATACAAATTTTAGATTTCCCATGTCTCTTTTAACATCTTTTATCAACGTCTGTTTGCCTTGCAATTCTTAGAAGGCTCAGATTATAAAGCAGAAATCTGAATTGTGTTTCGTAACTATTTTACGATTGTTTAATTAGATGTCGCTACTGCGTCCGTATTGAAGCCATGTTATTGTTGCTTCTTAAAAGGCAGAAAATATTGATTTTTCACGTTGAGAACCCCTATGAATAGCTCTTCTGACGAGACCTATTAGGTCGAAATACGTATCAAGAGATACATAGGATTTGTTTGCGTGAAATCAAATATTTGCTGCCTTTTCTCATTTTATTCGGATATACTCTGTGGGAGTATGAGAAACACAATTCGCTAAGGATTTCTGCTTAGTTGTAAAAGACATGTCGTGGAATGCAAATTTTAGATTCCCCATGTCTCTTTTAACATCTTTTATCAACGTCTGTTTGCCTTGCAATTCTTAGAAGGCTCAGATTATAAAGCAGAAATCTGAATTGTGTTTCGAAACTATTTTACGATTGTTTAATTAGATGTCGCTACTGCGTCCGTATTGAAGCCATGTTATTGTTGCTTCTTAAAGGACAGAAAGTATTGATTTTTCACGTTGAGAACCCCTGTGAATAGCTCTTCTGACGAGACCTATTATGTCGAAATACGTATCAAGAGATACATAGGATTTGTTTGAGTGAAATCAAATATTTGCTGCCTTTTCTTATTTTATTCGGATATACTCTGTGGGAGTACGAGAAACACAATTCGCTAAGGATTTCTGCTTAGTTGTAAAATACATGTCGTGGAATGCAAATTTTAGATTCCCCATGTCTCTTTTAACATCTTTTATCAACGTCTGTTTGCCTTGCAATTCTTGGAAGTCTCAGATTATAAAGCAGAAATCTGAATTGTGTTTCGAAACTATTTTACGATTGTTAAATAAAAACTTTTTAAAATATATACCTATATGTATTAAAAAATGCTATAACATAAAAAGACACAATTTATGACAATTATTAAATATCTAATATTAAACTCCTTCTATGGTTATTTCTTACCCAAACTATATAATAAAAGCAAAAACAGCATTGGATAGGATGAGATCCCTTTTAGAGAACTGAGATATATTAAACACAAAATATTGTCTAGTGAAATGTCACGTATTCACAATCTGCTCTACAGAATGAAAGCATGCATATTTGCTTAACTGTGCACAACATTAATTCTGATATCTATAAACTGGCTAAAGACTTTATGGAACTTTCGAGATGTGGTATTATAGGCGTATCCTATGTATACCTTTAAGTTCACTGAATTACTGAAGGGTTAATGGGGAAGACCTGCAAATATTAGGGAAGAGACATGAAATTCTGACTGCAATTAGAATTTCACTAAAGTCAAACACAAAAGTTAAAACATCAGAAACATATATAGGCAAATATCAACAATATTACGGCCTTCTGGAATTAATTTTCTAACGATGGTAAATGTCAAATGCTGACTAGAAAAAATGCATATTTGGTGGCTATAAAATCCAGGAAAATAATATAACGTGACTACTACTGAGCTGCTCTGTTTTGCGATAAGTGAGGTAAATATAGCTATTATGATCGCTAATATGAGGAACGCGTAGGCATCATAAAAGCAAGGCTTTACAAACACTGCTTGCGTTACAGTCCTAACATATTTTGTTCTCGATACACATATTTTTTACCAAGTAGGCCTCTGTACTATATTTACCTTATTACAAAAAATTAAGTTTTCGTTAATTGTATAAATTTAAATTTTTATTACCTAATAAATCGGACCCTTTCATATATTCTAAACAAGATTATTTACATAATATCTGAGGAGTTAATCCGACGCAACATATTAGGTGCAATAATCTTAATCTATCTTTAAATGGTTTTTTAATCTTCTTCCACCAGTTATCATCATTGCGAAGGTTTCCCGATCTTCTTCTGGATTTTTAATAGTTGATTATACAAATATTTCGTTCCTCTTTAATTTACAAACTAGAAAGTTATAAAGATCGTAAAATCCCACCTTGCTTAAGATCCCTACAAATGGCTGCTTCTTTGCCGCAACAAATATATTTTGTAGTCTAAAGTCAGGCAATTAATCTCACCTACATATAATTACACATCTCGCTCTCTTTGTGCATTAAACATACATACTAGACATAGCAAAGTATTTACTTAAACTTAGCTATTTCAAAACGAATTGTTATATCAAAAAGTACTTTTTATGTAAAATGAATTGTGCTTAAATAAAATAAATTTCTTGACTCACAGCCACAATATTATTTCAACATCGAACTAAACTTTGCTTCGACGAAGATCAATCTTTATAGTCTTTTATAATCAACTACTTAAACGATTGGTTCTCCCCTTATATTAAAAAAAGAGACACAAAATTCAGCATGTTGACTGAACTATGTTCGTTAGTTATATAATTGACCAATTTTAAAGACTAGATGTTTCAGCAACTCTTTTAAAGTTTATTTTACAACAGCCACTGTTAAAGTATCATTCTACAAACCTATTTGTTTTATTTGCAATTTTCATACGATTATTTCATACGTCCATTCAGAGAATGGTATCCGGTTTTTTATTTTTTTAAGCTTTTGAGAGCCCCTGTCGGGCTTTTTCCTTTTTAATCTATATTAAAATTGAAAAAAAAAAAATAAATAAATAAATAAAAGTAAAACAAAATATTGACGCTACAATTTTGAACGTGTAATTTTAATCGTTATACAAACATGTCAAGAGCACCAGAGCGTGGAGTGATCGACTAATAGAGCAGGAAATTTTATGCACTTTATTATTCTGTGTAAAAATGTCTTACTGAATACTTAAACAAAAGTACGATAGTCTATGACTATTTAATGTTACTTGAATTTTATGTAATTACATGTAATTGTTAAATGTTTACAAGATATGAGATTTGTACAAAATGTTCCAGAAACAACCAATAAAATAGAATAGAATAAAAATATGCTTTATTGTCACTAGAAATTGTAAAACTTTATGGACAAAGCTTACAAAACGTCAGAAAAATAACAGCAACCATTTAAATTTTACTAAAATTACATAAATCGTCAATATCACAAAATTAAAGATAATAAAATAAAGAATCCATTGCAAAATTTAAATAAGTTGCAAATCGCATCATAAACCCTTACGAACTAATAAGTTTAACAAAATAACGGTATTAGATTATTGACCATGATGAACGGCAGATGTAATGCATATTTTAGATTCCCTTGCCGAGCAATTTATTAAGCTGTTTGCTTTTCAAGTTTTAGAAGGCACAGTGGTAAAAATTTGAATTCATTTTCGCCAGGTAGGAAATCGTATGATTTCTCTTGGTATTAATAAGTTTAAATGAATTACTATTTAACTGGGCATAAGCCACAATTAAAGATAAAAATACGTTTATTGACGTTTCAATTTCCACTTCGGAAATCGTTTTCAAAATACATCCAGTATTTTGTACATATATATATATATATATATATATATATATATATATATATATATATATATATATGTATATATATATATATGTATATATATATATATATATATATATATATATATATATATATATAATATATAAATACTTCAGTTGCTTGTACATAAACGTGCTGTAATTTCTTAGTTATTAGTTAAGCAACTATTCCACTGAATAATATGGTCTTTCAGATAGATAAGCCTTTGTCATTATGTAGCATTTTATATTGAGATCCCCTCGTATATGTAAAATATTAAAATCCCCTTATATATGTTTGATAAATCTAAGAATATTTCGTACGTATTAAAACCCAAATATCTTTTCAATTCTTTCTTAGGTCGGCCAAGTTAAAATAAACCATTTTAGAGTTGTTTATTGTTTTAACTTTTTCGGCAATTCTTTTAATGTTTTATTCGAAGTCGTCTTATAATTTTTATACGTCGCAAAAGGATATCTACGTCGTTTCGTTGTGTTTTGCTATTTCAGCGTTTTGTTTATTTTCAAGTTATATGAACGAATTTTTAAGTTCGTCATTCGTACTTGGGTCGCCGGTAGAGTCAGGTGTGACCTAATAGATTCTTACTTGGTTCGCTGTGTGACCGCAAGTATGGATCCGCAAATCCTCCGTCAAATTTGTGTTCTTCTGTTTTGGCCCCTTTAGTGGAAATATGTGGCAGTAAAAAAAAGTAATTTGTGTAGTATACCAGAATATGGTATAATTTTGAAATAATAAATAGGATGTCCCACCAGTTTGTTATCGTTTTCCTATTTGATCCAATTCTATCTACGTCAGATCTTCGTTCCAGTATGGAAATGGTTTCCTTTTGTTCCAGTTGAGAGTTTTGTCCTTGCAGATCCAATCCAGAGATAGTAGCAAGTTTTTCAAAGTTAAGTGATTATGTAAAGATTAAGGTAACTTTTAATATATTAATTTTTCCAAATTATATGGACATTATTAATAATTGCTTTCATTAAAATAAAAGAATTTGTAATAATTAAAGTTTTATATTATGTTGTCGTAGATAAAAATGTCATAATTTAATCTGTCTTAAGTTGTTATGTTGACATATGACATTTTGCTTTAATCCATTGTTGTTATAAGACAATTTTAATTTGATTATTTTATATAAAAGATATTCCATATGTAAGATTAAATTCAATAATATTTTTCATAAAAAGGATATCCATAAAATTTTGATAATCTAAATTGGCCATATTATAACCTAGAAACCATTTAAAATTTTTGAAGTAATCTCTTATGTAAACAAAGAACATGTAAGTTTTTATTAATTTGAATTATGTTGTATAATATATTCTTGTATTTCTCCATGTTGTAACTGTTTGTGGTGACACAAAAATAAATGTTAAATTTTGTTTTCTTAACATTTTATTTATTTTTTTGAGCTAACCTTTTTTGAGTTTTATTTGAAAAAGATATGTTTTTGATGTTTTATAATATTATCTCCCTAGTTACAACTAGTGTTTTTAATTAGGCACCTCAAGTGGCGCCCTATATTAAATTCCTTGATGTTTCCTGTTTATTTTTATTTTGTTTATCCCAAGAGATTAATGACCCCTTTATTTCATTTTTTGTAGTTGCCCCAATCCAACCCCCTTAACTTTTACTTATCAACGACCCCAGCTCTCTTATCAAACTCTCAGTGCCGTTCGCACAAGTAGCGATTATTTTGTTTGCCTTATCTCCACCCCCTTAGTTTCAGTCCCCAATTTTATACCCTATAATCTTAACCCATGTGGTAGGCAAAATACTTTCGTTACAATTTTACGGAACTTAAGGAAAGAAGTTGCAGATTTAAGTTGCAAAGGGAGATGGTTGTATAATTTTTTTGCCGAATATAATATATATTTCTTTACTAACTCAGTGGACGATATCCGTAAAAGGTGTTCCTACAGGTGATACTGGTAACATCAGCAAAAAGAAGAATTGTTTCATCGAGTTTTAAGTTAGTGATATCATTTATAACGATAAGGAAAAGTAGGGGACCCAATACTGAACCTTGTGGTACTCCACATGCAATGCTTTTGTGACTAGAGTCAATATTATTTGCTCTAACTTTGTAATACAAAGTTGTTTCCAACGAGAAAGGACGTAAGTCGGGCATTGATAAGCCTCTTAATAATTTTGGATAGGACCGGTAGTAAGGCAATAGGTCTATAGTTGCAGACATTCAATGTTTCATCACCCTTCTACAGAGGAATAATAATGGCTATCTTTAGGAACTCTGGAAATATACCTTTTTTAAAGGAATAATTTATTAGTCAGACCAGGACTTCCAAAACATTTTTTGGGAGATTTTATAAACTTTTTATGGATAGTCCATTATTACTACAGAAAGGTATGCCCTTAATACTACTGTTGTTGCTATCAGTTCAGATCTATTAACTGGTTTTATAAAGAATGAATTCGAGACCTTTTTTGAATTGCGAAGATAGGATATAGGATTATCGTAACAAAATATTTGGTTTTATATTTTTCTCACTATAACGAAGTATTCATTTAGATTTTCAGGGTTTGGAAGAAAAAATGTTTAAGCTGTGTTAGTTTTATTTTTCTTGAAAGTTTCTCTTGCAACATTTTTAAAACTTCCAAGACGATTTTGATAGTACAGTTTTTAGCTGTTTTCTTGTACTTAGAGAGCTCTGTACTTAGAGATACATTCAGTGACAAAGACGTTGGTAGTAAATTTCTCGATGTATGGTAGTGAACGCATGTTCCGACAGAGGGAAAGTGTCACACAGAAGTCAAGCACAAATTTTGGTATTTACAAAAGTTCTGAATCGAAAAAATCCTACCTAAACGTTGTGTTTTCGAGAATAGTTTGTTAAGCGTGTTAAACTCGATATATACTGCTTCATGATCAGATAGTCCTGCATTAATAATTGCAAAGCATACATCAAGGAATGAGAAATCTGAGACAATATAATTCATTATGGTAGATGTTGTTTAAGTAATTCTTGTAGGAGAATTAAAGTGCATTGTAACACCATACGATTCGAATATATTGACCAAGGATAATTGGGTAAAACCAGCAACAGCGTAATTAATATTCAAGTTACCGCACAGTATAAGAGTGGAACCTTTATACTTTGTTACCGCATAGAATATTTCTGCTTTTTTATTGGGCAGGTCATCTAACAAATTTAATAAATTAATCTAATAAAAATAGGTCTGAGAATAAATCAGGTGATTAATAAATGCTAAAAATGTATAGATTAACGTTTTTGTTATAAATTAATGAAAACTCAAAAGGGCTTTATTCAACAGAAAATAATATTTTGTTATAGGAGAGAAATCATTATTGGTAGAAGGAATTAGGGTGATACCATGAGCTGAATTTGAACGATCATACCTAGCAATTGTGGTATATTTTTCTACAAAAAAAAAACAAAGAATTTTTACAATTAGTAAAAGATAAACTTTATTCTAAAACAAGTAAAGTGGAAAACAAGTCATACACTTTGAACACTTGTACCATGGACGTATAAACATAGATGGACACAGCATTAAGATACCTTTAACACACAATGTTTTGAAGCTTCGATAGAATGTGATGCTTCCGCAGCATAAGCGTGCTTGAATTTTTACTCGCGGGTAATTACTCAGATTTTAAAAATTGGAAGTAGTAATAATGTATAAAAACATGTTCAAAGAATTTAAAAAAACGAGAGTTTAACTATTAACAAATCACGTCTTTATAGATGAAATTAAAATACAATTTTATTTGCTTTAAAATTAATACAATAAAATATAGTTGAATTCAAGTTAATTTTTAATAGCTATCAAAATAATGCTACAATAAAAAATCGTTCGATCGTCAATATTATTTGGAAACCTACATTGAAAAATAAATGAGTTTTATTCATTTCACTAATTTATTTGCATCCATGAGAAATATTAAATTAAAAAGGTACTAAATAGATCTTTTTTAATCAGATAATGTCTACTTACAATTTAAAATGTCTACTAATTTCATAACCTTATATCTTATTTAATACATGAATGAACATGAATAAACCCAATTGTACGCCTATTAAAATATAAACAAACACGCTTCCTCATTTCCTCATCTTAAATAATGTAAATTTTATGTACTTACAAATGAAATGAGAGATCGGGATGTAAATATTTCGTTTATTTTATTTCACTTTTCACAAATATCACTCAAAATACAGTCAAAATATCGAAAAACAACTTTTACTAAAAAGTAAACAAACATGGAACAGCATTTGAAGTTTGACGTAGATCCATAAGACAGAGAAATGTAAACAACCGTTGCCATTTATAAATAGTTTTTAGTGCTTCTACACATAAAATAATTGATTGATATCTAAATTATACGTTATTATTAAATGATAATGCACACTATGTGCACACTTTATATTTTGATTACAATTAAATATATTAATCTAACTAATAAATTATTATTTTCTTTTGATAGCACCTGTAGAGTATAAAATACGGAGTAATATTTTCAGCGACTCGCGAATAAAAAATTTTAAAACAAAACGTGACAACAGTTGAAGGTGCTGAGAATGTGACCTATTCAAATAATTTTGACTTCACAATTTTATGTAATTAACTGATTTATACGTCCATGACTTGTACACTTGGAATTTTAAATCTTAGTAAAATACATGCTGGCTAAAGGATAAATCTGATTTCAGTTTATTCCAATAGTCACTTCTTTTATAGAAAAAGCGGTAATACCTGCCAGAGCCTTGTTTATTTATTTAATAAATGGATCACTTCTTCGCGTGCCATATTATAATTATCCGACGTTGGGGATCACCATTGCGAAGCCTTCTCGATCTTCTGTAATACGGAATAATTGTCCTGCGTTTGATATCTCTCTCGTGAGTCCATTCATGAATGTTTCTTAACCAAGAAACATGTTTTCTTCCTACAGCTCTATGGCCCTCTATTTTACCTTTAAGGATCAGTTGTAATATTTTGTATCGACTTCCTTTTACTATATGTCCCAGATAAAACATTTTTCGATGTTTAACAGATGGATTACTTACAATACCATATTAAAACTTAACACAGACGAAAAATTAAGCAATAAGTAAAGAAAGTTGGGACAATCGCCAATTTGGAACAAGAGAGTCTTGTCGATTGTAAAAATAGTTAATAAAATAACCACATCAAATGTGGTAAACTGTTACAAATGTTGCTCTTTATATATTTTGTATATACTATAACTAAGTTTGGCAATGTTGAAATATTCTATCTTTCAACTATCAAACGTACAAATTTTCTTCTGTTTTTACCTTTTAAATCAAGTTGATTAAATAATGTTCAGTGGCAGGTTATTAACTGGAACTTTCAGTGAAAAATTTTAGTGTTTTAAGAGAACGTTAGGCAAGATTAACTACAAGGTAATCGTAGAAAAACTTTATTTCTTAAAACTTATCTTATAAATGAATATTTTAGTAGCAGAGTTGCACCTGCCCTGAAAAATGGTCAAAAATGTTGCGGATTTGAAAGAACAACTAATTAACTACCAAAAGATGCAAAAAATATCGCAGATGGTATAAGAAATATAAAACAGTGGGGGTTCAGCCTCGTATTATCACAGGTGAAAGTTTTTGTTAAACTAAATACGATGCAGACTCAGTTGAAGGACGGGCGGCCAGGACCACATTCATTTATTAAATTTTAAAAGAGAAATAAATTGTCCATCAAAAAACCTCAAGCGATAGAAATAGTAAAACAAAAAGTTCTAGATCATTTTGTAATTAGAAAGTATGTACTTTGATTTACTAAAGTATATGATGGAAGATCTAGGCCTTGCAGATAAACAAGGATAAGTATAGAACCTTAATGGAAGAAGTTTTAGTTGTGATTTACCAAAAACAAAAATTATCTACTAAATTGGAATTCCATGTACACAAACTAAGAGTATTCCAGGAAGACAAATTACTACCATTTTGGTAGCATGAAGTGCAGAAGGGGAACAGGCCACGCCTACGCTAAGAGTATTTACAGACAAATACGTTTATAACGAATGGAGCGCCCCTCAATTAGATGCAGGTAAGCCCCTGTTGTCCTATGCGGGAACCAAAAATAATTGGATGGAAAGAGAAGTTTGCTAGAATTACTTTAAAAAGATTCTTTTTTGATCGTTTAAAAATTGCCCCGTACTTCTGATATTATGATGGTCAGACAATAAAAGAAAATGGTACAATTCTAAACTTCGACCACACTCCAGCCATTAGATTTGATTAGCCTGTGTTAAAATTCCTATGACTCTTGTGACGCGAAACTAGCTAAGTGCCAAATACATAATCCTGGTAAAAAATTATGAAACAAAAAAACAATTTCACTATTAATGCAACAGTTATGGTCTAACTTGGATCCTGATGTAATACGAAGTGGTTTTAATAAGGCAGCAATTACAGGCAGAAATAGAACCAAAAATTTAAAATCTTTAACTGAGACTGCTATAACTTATGATCCTACAAATAATAATGGCTTCAACGAACCTGTCGAGACCATTGCCTCAACTAGTGCAATCACTTTCGAAAGAGTCATTTTACTTGCTGAAGAAAATTACCAAAAAAAGTAGCATCTGATTCTAAAATAGTTACCAACAGTTAAGTGTTAGATCGTCTAAAAGAAAGGAAAAACAAAATGAACCCAAAAAACAGAAAAATTTAAAAAAAAAGGAAAACAAAAAAATGGACAATAAGAATCAGAGAGTGAAACAAATATTAAACCAGACTATAATAAAGAAAACAATAAACCTTGGAAGAAAAAGTATCAAAAATGAAGAAAGAAAATGATGAACTGGTTGAGGAAAATTGTAGTGCTGATCATGCTGATTTTAATGACTGGATTTTGGTTTCATTTCCGTCAAAAAGAAACATAAATCATAACGTTAGACAGATCTTAGAAAAATATCGCAGAATGTGTAGTTTTTGTAAGGTTTTTAAGAAAATCGCGCTTTGTCAAGCAGAAATCTGTGTTTTAGTATCCTCCAGTAAATGATCTTAAAACATGCTTGGCAGATAATATTATCCTGTTATTGCCAAAGTTAGCTATTACCGTTAAACGTACAACTAAGTGTTTAAGTTTTGTTTGTACATGTTAGGGTTTAGTTACCATCGTTAGAAGTAGTTGCAGGCACATTTAGGTGCTCTTTCAAAATCTTTTCCCACTTCTTTGGCTTGGTTTTGAAATGCTATAGATCATCGATGTTAAATTATATGCATATAATGTATTCATTGATGTTAAACTTCGTAAATTTAATGATACAGATAATAAAGATAAAAGGTAAGAAGTAATTAAATAGAATAGAAAAAAATTATTACTTAATTCTGATAATTATTATCCTATCTACACTAAAACTAAAGTTGTCAAATCTATATCGCTAACTTGAATATTTAACTACAATATAAAAAATTATTATTATAACTAATTAAATATTATTATTTTAGGACAAGCTATCCTTCACAAAAAACAGTCATTAAAAATCAGCACAGATCAGAGGTAAGACGACACAATTTCACCAGCTCCTGGGGGACATGTTAGATGCCCCCAGTTGTAGTTTTTATGAATTACCGAAGTTAACGGTCTACTGCATTTACCTTTGTAAATTTCGCGAGGACTTTTTGTTACTGATGTCCTTCTAGTGTTTTTCTGTGGCCAAGCAATGTTTTTAACAACTTTTTATTAAACTGATGATGGAATGATTTAATTCCGGTAAAGATCTTCTTTAAAATAAAGTTTTAAGCTTTTAATAAGCATTTTTTATACCTTGATACACACGAACACCACGTGCTTTGTAAAAAACAATCATATTTTTTATACAAAATCATTTTCTAAGATAGTTGAAGGCAATGCCATTTTAACCGTATTATCTAACAAATACAAATTCACCGACCTATAAAAACCCATTTGTAGAAGATTGATTAAAAACACTAAAGATCCCAAAAGACCTAATTTTCCTTCAATCACATTTCAATTGTAAAAATCGCTTTTCCTTTCAAGGGCCATTGTTTTTTTCAGGAAACCGATTTTGACAGAAACTCTGCTCAAATTTTTGTAAGACCCGTGGTAATTTAAAAGAGTATAAGAAATTTAAAGGATCTGAATCATGTCATTTAAGTCTCGGAACAAGCACTAATAATTAGTTAGAGTTATACGTATTTAAGTTATATTAATATATATTTTTTAGTGGATTTTCTTGGGCTTAGGTTCATAAAAAAAAATTAATTTGATACTACTACATTTTTATATATTTTTTTCGACGTTTCACTAAGTCACTACATGTAAAATGTATTTTAAATCTAATGTTTTGTTTATTGATGTTAGTTTATCGTTTTTAAACAATCAGTTATTTTAACATTATAGGCGTTCTGAGATTGTCTTTTTATGTGTTTTTAAATTAAGTTAAAATATATTTTGTTCAAATTTAATTATATTTTAACTTAATTTAAAAACACATAAAAGACAATCTCAGAACGCCTATGATGTTAAAATAACTGATTGTTTAAACGATAAACTAACATCAATAAACAACACATTAGATTTAAAATACATTTTACATGTAGTGACTTAGTGGGTATGTCCTATGTTTTTAATATTATTTTAATTGTGACGTCTACTTGTTAGTACCGAATTTTTACATGCTTGGTAAGTCAAAAGTTTAACTTTTAAACCGTATTATGTCTGTCATAAAATGTTTTTTTAGTCAATATTACTTCTTGAAAAAGGCATGGATTTCCTGCCGAAACGTCGAAAAAAATATATAAAAATGTCTTAGTATCAAATTAGTTTTTTTTTATGAGCCTAAGCCCAAAAAAATCCACTAAAAAATATATATTAAGGTTCAAGAACTAAACTCAAACTATATATATATATATATATATATATATATATATATATATATATATATATATATATATATATATAAATATATTAAAAAAAAAAAAACTTTTTTAACATGCATAAAAGAATTAGAGAATTAACAGGAATGAGAAAAACACTTCAAACTAGGCAACTAAGAGATGAAAGGGGTGCACTTATAACAGATATAAACCAAAAAATGCAGAGATGGACACAATATATAGCACAACTATTTGAAGACAAAGAGAGAACAGAAGCACCAAAATAATTTAAGGATGATACTGGGCCTGACATTATACGAGAAGAAATTGAATATGCAATGAAACAAGCTAAAGATGGTAAATCTGCCGGGCCTGATGAAGTTCCTATCGGATTACTTAAAATTGTGAATACTGAATCTATTGATCTTCTTTTGGATCTATTCAATACCATATATAGAACAGGTATAATACCTAAAGAATGGCTCCAATCAACATTCATACTGCTTCCCAAAAAAGCCAATGCAAAGGAGTATAAAGAACATCGCACCATAGCCTTAATGAGTCATGTCTTGAAATTGTTTTTAAAAGTAATTCACAATAGAATACATAAGAAATTAGATGAAGGCATAAGTAATACACAAATGGGATTTAGGAAAGGACTGGGAACACGATATGCACTGTTTGCAGTAAGTGTTCTTTCCCAGAGATGCTTAGATATTAATCAGGAAGTATGTGCCTGTTTCATTGATTTTGAGAAGGCATTTGACAGAGTGCAGCATAATCGACTTAAAGAAATTTTATTAAATAAAAACATAGACAGTAGAGACATTAGAATCATCTGTAACCTCTACTGGAATCAAACAGCAAAAGTGAAAGTTGAAAACGAACTTACCAAGGATATCCAGATTCGCCGTGGGGTCCGCCAAGGGTGTATTTTATCACCCTTTTTATTCAACTTATACAGTGAAGCCATCTCAGAATTAGCGCTTGCCGAGATCAGTGAGGGCCTTATAATAAACGGTGAGCCACTTAATAACATAAGATATGCTGACGACACCGTCCTTTTGGCAGGAACACTAGAAGAACTGCAACACCTTGCTGAACAACTAAATATATATTGCAACGATTATGGACTAAAAATCAATTTGAAGAAAACCAAGTTCATGGTATTTACAAAAGCACAAAACATCAAAGTTAAGCTAGTACAGATAATACAGAAATTGAACAAATATCTTCGTACAAATACCTTGGAGCATGGATCACAGAAGATACTGATCAGACAAAAGAAATAAGATGCCGCATTGAAATTGCGCGGTCAACTTTTAATATAATGAGAAAACTTTTTTGTAATCGCGATATCAATATATCGCTCCGGATAAGAATGCTTCGATGTTATATTTTCTCTACCCTTTTGTATGGAGTTGAAGCTTGGACACTTAAAAAATCCAACATTAAAAACCTAGAAGCATTCGAAATGTGGTGTTACCGACGCATTTTGAAAATATCATGGATGGATCGCAAAACAAACGAACAAGTTCTCGAACAACTAGGAAAACAATGCGAAGTTTTAAATTCCATAAAGATCAGGAAATTGGAATACTTGGGGCACATCATGAGAGGTGAAAAGTACGAACTACTAAGGAATATAATGCAGGGTAAAATCAAAGGTAGAAGAAGCGTAGGAAGACGTAAAATCTCGTGGCTACGCAATCTCCGTGAGTGGTTTGGATGCAGTTCAATTGAACTATTCAGGCGAGTAACCAATAAAATTATAATTGCCAGAATGATTTCCAATCTCCGATAGGAGTGGAACTTGAAGAAGAATATATATATATATATATATATATATATATATATATATATATATATATATATGGAAAACGAAAAACATATCCCTCAGACCAACTTTTTCATGAAACTCAGGTTCTTGATGTTCGGCAATTGTACTGCTTAGAGCAACTTAAAAATATTCATAAAGATAAAATACCTCTTAAAGTAAAAGTGTCAAATTATGAAACAAGAAGAAAATTGAATGTTGAATGTCTTCATACTTCAAAAACAATCACGCAACGGTCAATTAATTATTTTGCTCCAAGAATATACAATCAATTGCCCATAAATTTTAAAAACATCAAAAATTTTTATTTGTATAAAAAATTAGTTAATGCTTGGGTAAAGGAAAAAAGGGAGTTGTGTAACAATTTAATAAATTTAAATTATACTAGATAAAAAAAACGAAACAAATTAGATTAGATTAGAAACTGTAAAAATGAAAAAATAATTTGTAAAAAAAAACATTAAACCTGTTAATATTAGACAGCTTAAGTCAACAAGCATGTTAATGCTTTAAAGACTTTTTTTACGTTTATGTTACTGTAAGTAAACTGAAATTGAAATTGTAAATTAATGTAATACTTATGGATTTGAATAAACGTATATTATATATATATATATATATATATATATATATATATATATATATATATATATAGATATATATATATACATATATAAATATATATATATATATATATATATATATATATATATATATATATATACACATTTCTAAAATTAACGCACCACCTAAAATAGACACCATAATTTTAAAACTATCTTATATATACTCCATTCCACGAATATACGACTGTTTTAAATTCGCTTTAAGGTATCTGTTTGAATGGTCCAACGTACTGAATTGTACAATAGTAAATTCTCCCTATTTTTAAGATACTGTTATGACTTGAAATTTAAATATCATGATATAAATATAGAGTTGATAGTTTATAGAACAGTTGTTATTCAGATTTTTAAGTATATAATTACTATCATTGATTTTAGTATTGTAAACAAGTTGGTTTTTGAATTAAGTGATTTAAAAGAAGTGTAACAATACTTAGGTGATTAAATAGTGTAATTTATTTAGTCGAATATTCAATTAGTATTAAGGAAACAAAAAAAATACTTATTCGCTTATTCTCCTAATCTCCTAAAACTATCATCAACCATCAGATTCACAGAACTTCACCATAGGAAAGTACATTAAATATAAAGTTGTCTACATCTAAAACACGTCTCGGCATTTTTGGCTTCAATAAACAAATACACTACACTAAACTCTCTCTTAACGGCACCTCTCTTCACCGACACCTCTATACGGACGGTTTTTAAAACTAAAATCAGTCGACGATATATGAAACTGTATATAAATGTTCGTTACTTTTTAATATCTGTAACGACTCGGTACTTTAACTATCAATAGCCTATATGTTATACCCGTTACTTTCGGAACTTTAGGTGTACATCCACTCAAATCAAACAAATATTTAAAACTAACAAAGTGAAATTATAGATCCTTTTTCTGGTTTCCAAACCATCGTTCTGCCAATTTCTTTTCATTTATATTAAAAGTATATTTCTTCTTATTACAGTTGTAGTACCTAATAAAGTAATAAAGTAATATCAATAAAACCCGGCACGCCTCTTTGGTGTTTACATTTCACGGAAACCCAACCCAAATGTCTTATGAACACATTTTGGCTTCATAGAACTCATTGTATTTATTTGTAGGACCGTTCACGTAAAATTTTTTGTTATTTTCGGATTAAATTTCACAATAAATTTTGCGTCTATCTGAACATCTATTAACTGAAATAATTTTAGTTTAAGTGTCAAACTAACAATAGATCCATTTTATTGGAATACTGTTTAGACCAATTTACTTTCATACTTCTACTTGCACAGTAAAATATTCGTTGTCGCAATAATCCAAAACAGTCGTATATTCGTGGAATAATCTATATGTATATTTCTAATTATTGACTTTATTAATATTTTTTGGGAAATTTCAACGTTTTTTGTATACAGGATATAAAGTTGTGTTTTCTCGTCTGATTTTGCAACACCCTGTGGAATGTATTAATAACAAACGCTACATGTTATTATTATTTTGAGATTGCTTTATTCTTTCTCCACATTTTCTTAAAAAAATCATTACGATATCTCTATTATCAAAAAAAGGAAAATATGTTCAAAGCATTACGTGATTTTTTACGCTCTAAAATTACCGCACCACTTCAACTCTACCATAATTTTTAAGCTATTTTTTTGTGCATCCTTAATTGAATTACGATATTTTTTTTGTTTACTGTATTAATGTTTTTTAAAAAATGTCAATGTTTCACCCATATACAGGGTGTAGAAATCAATTTAATTTTTCATGTTATTGCAACACTCTGTGGAATTATTTAAAAGCAAGCGCTAAATCTTATTAATATTTCGAAAAAGCTTTATTTTTTTTTAAATATTTTCATAAAAAAAAAACATCATAGATGTCTTTACAAAGATGTCTGCCTCGCTGAACAAGATCTGTATCTAACAAGAATACCAGTTAGCGCACCAGCTTTAAACGTAAATCATCGTAGAAGTAGATTACAATTTGCCAGAGCAACTTGACTGAAATGTTGATGACTGAAGAGAACGCTACGCACAATGTAATATACGACTTATTACTTGATTCAATGGAGGATCTGTAATGGTTTGGGGAGTAATATCTCTTACAGCGTGAACGAAACTTGTTGCTTTACGAAGATATTCCCTAACAGTTAAAGATGAAAGTGAAAGGTATATTACATTTTGTACAACCAACTAAATAGTTCTATTTGCTCCTTACATATCAAATTATTTTCTTTTAATGCATGTTAATACCAGACTACATGTTGCACGTGTGGTTCGTGAATTTTTGGACAAGGTTGGAATACAAACCATGAACTAGCCACCCTGCAGCCCTGATCTCAATCCCATAGAGAGTTTGTGGGATATTATTGATCGTCAACTCAGTAGCCGACAACCACGACCTGTCTCTCTTGGAGACATAGAAGTTATGGTGAGAGAAGTTTGGGATGCAATTGATCAAGATCAAATACGCTGCTTGATTTTAAGTATGCCTCGTCGCTGTAAATACTCATTAAGCATTTTTGGGAAAGGGGAATTGTTAAACATTATTTAGGTTATATTTTCCTAGGCATTATTTGTATTAAATGTCAATAAAGTTTATGTAAGTAATGTTTTCTTTGCTTTAAATGTTAATAAAAACTTGTTACATTTAAAGTTCAGTATAATGTTTGATAATAGAGATATTGAGATAATTTTTTTACAAAAATCTCTAAAAAGAGTAAATGAATTTCAAAATGTTAATAACATTAAGCGTTTGTTTCTAATAAATTTCACAGGGTGTTGCAAAAAATGATGAAAAAACACAACTTTATTTTTACACACCTATAATATAAACATACATCATCAAAATCCAATCATTCGTTCAGAAGAAAAATAGTGTAGTTTTTAGAGTAAGATAAGGCTAATTATGTGTAAGAGCGAAAGAGGCAGTGGATTGGCTTTGCTCTCATCCCTACTTCGTGCTGTTTACTGTGTGAGAAGTGGCAATGATGGACGCCTGGTGGGGATAACTAATCTAATGACAATTGAACAGTTTTTAACCAGGGTTAAAACGATTAAACTGCTAATATGGCTATTAAAACAGGAGTTAGTAATAAAAATGTGACAATTAAGAGTTGTATTTTCTAATTCCACATAAAATTGTAGATGCATGTCAAAATAAAAGCTTATTCTTAGTACCTATCGTTCAATAGCCTCTAGTAAGAGGCTTTGAATCTGCGGTTTACTTAATTAGATATCGAAGGTAGGTCCCCCAACTATCGCTTGAAGTTTCTTTGTCATTTTGTTTTTGTCATAATTGTATATGTAAATATACCTATGTTAATAAAAACTAATTACTGATGAATTAGTAAAATTTCCGAGTAAGAATATTTGAATCATCAATTTGTAGAATGACAGCAATAAATCAACTGTATCATATCAAGAACAAAATATAATTACAACGTCAGAGTTTTTTATTTTCTTGGCAGCAAGTTCTTTTTCATTTTCAGCTTGAGTTTCTAACGTGTACAAGAGACCGTTTTTATGATTGTTAATCTATGAAGCCATTTTACTTCTCTTTATACTCGTGAATTTTTGTCGCATTTTATTTTGTTGCTATTTTTTTATTTCAAAATGATGTGGTTGATAATAGATTTAATATTTAATACGTGTTATCGTCTACACATGAACATCTGTCTTTTAAAATATCTCAAGTAGAAACGTATACCATAAATTAAAAGGTTAATCTCGTGGTCTTCTAAGAAATATGTGTTGAGAAATAAAGCAATGTTTATTTCCTATTTTTGCTCTATCATCTATTCTCCAAAGATGTCGAGCATATATCCTGAAAGGATAAAGACATGTTTCCGTATTTTGTGTGTTTTATCGAAGAAAGAAATCCTGTGGGTAAACATACTTCATCCATTTCCTCAGGATAGTTTATTGCAGATATGTTTTAGAAAATATATTTTTATCGTAATATTCTTAGTTTTAAGATAAGAATCCTGTTTCCTCGCATTATGGTATTTGACAAAAACAGAAAAATATATAACAAAAGTTCTTAACTCTTTAGGCTTAAAATATGTGTTGTATTTAGGTATCAGTGACGAAAAACACCACAATATATTGTTTTTTTATGCTGATTCTTAATGCAGTAAGCGCCGAACTATATATTTTACGATTGAGTCCGTGGCGCCGTAAAAAATTTATTGCAGAATCGTATTTGCAAAAAATTTTTAGGAACATGTTTATAATAAAAAATAAATAATCATTAAGAATAAGTCAATTAACATTGTAACTATTATCTATACATGTAGCGCCTGATTAAAATATATAACACTATGTGTATAGAGTAAAGTGCCATAATATCGCATAGTTGCCTATTATCGGATAGTTCTGTCATAATAAAATGTCATCGAAATCCAAACAAAAACGAAAGAAATGGGATAGTAAATCCATGCATGCAGCTGTTACTGCATTTAAAAATAAAGAAATGGGGTACTTGTGAGCTTCAAAAACTTTTAAAGTACCCAAGAGCACGTGGAAAATGGAAAAAGGCGTAAAAATATAGTTATACAAGAAATGAACACAAATACAAATGTCCCAGAGACTCTAAAACATGAAATAAAAAAATATGCAGGTAGAATTAGCAGTCGATGTTCAAATAGAGAAGGTTGTGAAGCTGGGAGAAAAGTCTGTCTGGTTAAGCTTAAAAAAGAAGAGGACAAAAGAAAAGTCATGCGAAACAAAAGCAAATTAAGAAACCGAAGAAAATGTCTAGTTTATATCAATGATGACCTATCAAAGAAGGATAGAATTTTACAGAAATATGTCAGACAGAAAGCGCAAGAACTAAGACAGGAACGGAAAAAAGTGAAAGTAGGATATAATAAAATATATTCCGATCAGGAAATACGTCACCAGGATGGCATGAACCAAACGTTGGTAGTAGAGACCAAAGCAAAAAATAAGCACCAGCATAAAAAGGAAAGAAATGAAGACGAACAATGCGAAGAAAAAGATTACGAATTATGAAAACGAAACCAAACAAGACAGGAATACAAAGGTAAAGCCAAAGAATGACAAGATACATTTAGCTACATGAAATGTCAGAGGGACCTTTTATAAAAAGGCGCTAAAGGAACTAATGAATGAGGCAAGGAAGTATAAAATAGATTTAATGGCTCTTCAAGAGACAAAACAATTAGGATCGGAAATAACTGATATAGAAGATATGGTATAAAAGTGAAGGTAAAGATGAATGCTTGGAACTAGTTTTTTAGTAGTTGAATGTATCAAGGACAAAGTGATAGCTTTTAATCCTATCTCTAAAAGGATGTGTACAATACAAATTAAAAGTAAGAAAAGGAATTCTAGTATAATCAATATTCATGTACCGTCAGAAGACACGGACGACGAAATAAAAGATCTTTACTATGAGCAGCTAAATGTTGAATACGATAGTAACAGATGATAATGGTCAAAGACTTATTGGATTTGCTATGGAGAAAAACATGGTGGTGAGAAGCACACAACTAAAACGAAAAGAGATATACAAAGGTACGTGAGTCTCCCCTGATGGAAGGACGGTGAATCAAATAGATCATGTTATATTTGAAAGTAAATATACGAATATCATTCAGAAGGTAAGAAGTATGAGAGGAGCTAAAATTGACTCGGACCATCACCTCGTTAAAGTCACATGTGGGAGGAGGCTGGAAGAAAAAGAGAAATCGAACAATAAAACAAAGAGAAAGTACAATATTGAAAAACTTAAGGAAGTAGAAATAAAAACTAAATACGAAGAAGAAATAAATAAAATTCTATAACAATGTGACCAAAATTTACAGACAGATCAAGCCTGGGAACAAATTAAATCCGCTGTAGGAGAAGCAAGCGAGAAAATAGTTAAGTGCGACTCCAAGAGAAGTACAAACAAAGATTGGTTTGACGAAGAGTGTCAGGCGATAGCAAAGGAAAAGAAAAAGATCAGACAACAAATATCAACAGATAATAGAGAGTGTAAAAAACAAGAATATAGAATAATTCGAGGAAGATTGAAAACTCTGTGTAGAAGGAAAAGAGATACCACAATGAGTTGAAATTAAAAGAGATAGAAGAGAAGTTTAAAAACAAAGAGGTGAGGTCGTTCTATCAAGAAGTTAAAAAGATGGGAAAAGGTTACCAAAGCCACTGTAGTTATATGAAAGGTAAAGACAGAAATTTAATTAGCGATCCGGCAGAAATAATGACGGAATGGAAAAAAACATTTTGAAGAACTATTAAATGGTGAGGTGAACCACGAAGCAGTAGACAACTGGACGGTTGGAGAAGATGCGGTAGTTGAAAGGCAGCCTACAGAGGAGGAGGTGGTGACAGCAGTACATGAAATAAAATAAAAGAAGTCCAGGTAAAAGTGACATATGCATAGAAATGATCAAGTTTGGTGGAGAACAACTACAAAGAAAAATATATCAGCTACTAGTGCAAGTATGGGAAAAGGAAATAATGCCATCGGAGTGGTATGAAGCCCGCATATGCCCTCTGCATAAAAAAGGAGACAAACTAATGTGTGACAACTATAGAGGTATAGCCTTACTAGACACGGTATACAAAATCTTGGCAAGAATATTGAAAAATAAACTAAATTGCTACACGGAAAGAATCCTACATGAGTATCAGGCCGGCTTTAGAAAGGACAGATCTACTGTAGATCAAATCTTCTCATTAAAGGAGATACAAACGACTTGTTATGAAGGTAAAGTTCCCCTGCATGTTTTGCTTGTGGATTTTATCCACTACAATATTTAACTAACTGTTAGAAACTGTAATAAGAAAAAACAACATGAAGGTGGAAGAAACAATTATGAAAAATGAGCACCAGTGCTTGGCATTTGCTGACGATTTAGCGATTCTAGCAAAAACCGAGAAAGAATTAAGAAGAGTTGTAAAGAAAATCATCGAAGAAGCACAAAAATTCGGATTGGAACTAAATGAAGACAAAACCAAATATATGATCATGGGAGGAACAGAAGCGAAAAAAGAAGACTTTAGTGTGAGGTCTGTAAGTGGTAAAAGCTATAATTTTAAAAGGGTAGACAAATTTGAATACCTGGGTGTAATTTTCGATGAAAATGGAATAGAGGAATGGGAGCTGGAAGCCAGAATAGCAAAAGGGAATAAAAAATTAGGTAGTTTAAGAGCCCTACTGAACTCAAAATACGTTTCTAGACAAGGTAAACTCAGAATATATAAAACAGTAATTCGACCCACAGTAACATACGCCGGTGAGACATGGATATTAAATAAGAAGGAAGAGGATACTCTGTAAAGATGGGAAAGGAAAATACTGAGATGCATAGTCGGAGGACGCAAGACAGAAGATGGTTGGGAGAGAACAACTAACAATGAATTAATGGCTTTATACAAAGAACCTACCATTACCAAGTTCGTCAAGTCACAAAGAATCAGATGGTTGGGGCATGTGGAAAGAATGGAAGCAAACAGAATGCCCAAACTAGTAATAACCAGAAAACTAATAGGCCCCAAAAGAAAAGATAGCCCCAGAACGAGGTGGATTAATAAAGTGGAGGAAGACCTTAAACAGATGAAGTGAGGATGAAAAAAAAGCACAAAATAGAAGCAAATGGAGAAATATTGTCCACCAGGTCCTTCAGAGTAGTTAAGAATGTTGTATATACATATTTAAGTTAAAGTTTTGTTTAAAATAATTGTAATTAGTTAATATTAGCATTATGTTTACAAAAATTGCCCTAGGCCTTAACGGGCTGTTGTGCGTACAAAAAGAAAGTTAAAAGACTACGTAAAAAATAAAATAAAGTCACCTGAAGAACTTATTCAAACCAATATGGGACGTCCACCAGTGTTTTCCAAAGAAATTGAAGCGCAGATTTGGTCGATTATTACCTAGAAAGGGATAGAAGATTCTACGGAATGCGATCTTCTGATATTCGAAGATTAGCCTTTAAATTAGCCATTAGGAACAATTTAAAACATCCGTGTTCAACTAATCAGAAAAAACAGGTTACAAATGGTTGCGCTCATTTTTAAAGAGGCGTCCTGAACTATCGTTTTGGAGACCACAGGGTTTATCAACTGCCAGAATCAAAGGATTCATAGAAAAAAACCTATATAATTTTTTTGAAATTTTGAAACCTGTGATGGAGATGGTGAAATTTAATTTCTGTCGAATGTATAATGTAGATAAGACATATATAACCTATGTGTAATCAAAGCTTACCAAAATAATCACCTTAAAAGATAAAGCAGGATAAAAGCAGGTAGGGGCCGTTACTTCTACAGAAAAAGGATCACTAGTGACTGTGGTTACCTATATGAATGCGGCTGGTGGTTTTGTGTCCTATACGGTCACCAGGTACAATAGCTACCTGCCATGTGTTTGGCTGGATTCAGAGTCACATTTTCACCAATTGGTTACAACATTTTGTTAGCCACGTTAAACCAAGTGAAGCTGATCGAGTTGTATTAATATTGGATGGTCACTTCTCCCACATGTGGAATATTGACTCGATAAATTTGGCTTGACAAAACCGTGTGGTTATTCTTAGTTTGCCGCCGCATTCTACTCACAAAATGCAGCTGATGGACCTTGCTTTCATGGGGTCTCTTAAAACCTACTACTAGCAGGAAATTAAAAAGTGGCTAAGAAACAACCCTGGAAGAGTAGTCACCTGCTATTAAGTTTGCGAATTACTTGAAAGGGCTTATGTAAGATCTGATACAGCTTAAATAGCTATAAATGGTTTTTAAAAGAGCGGTACCTGCCCATTTAATAAACACATTTTTCAAGAACACTACTTTGCCATTCACCATCAAGCGGAAGATGACAAAGTTCGAGTTCCAAAGCTACCAGAGGCTGAACAAGAAAACCGAGTAACTCCTCCGAAGCATGTAACTCCTCCAAGAAGTATTGATGCGACCAAATGTGTGAAAGATTTATCATGTAAGAACATTTCTAATAATAGAGATTTAACAGTGCGGCTACAAGATATTAGCCCTTTACCCACCACTGAAACGACAATATTTTGCCTACCACAGGGGGCATTAATACAAGGGGGTAGAAAATTGGTGGAAGAAACTATTGGAGTAGAGATAGGGCAAGCAAAATAATCGCTACTTGTGCGAACGGAACTCAGGGTTTGGTAGGAGAGCTGGGGTCGTGGATAAGTAAAAGATAAGGGGGGTGAAATGGGGCAACTACAAAAAAATGAAATAAAGGGGTCGTTAATCTCTTAAGATAAACAAAATAAAAATAAACAAGAAACACCTCAAGGAATTTAATATAGGGCGCCACTTGAGGTGCCTAATTATGCCTATTACAACCACTAGTTGTAACTAGGAAGATAATTAAAAAAAAAACATAAAAAACATATCTTTTTCAAATATAAATTAAAAAAGGTTTAGCTCAAAAAAATATTAAATAAAATGTTAAGACAACAAAATTTAACATTTATTTATGTGTTGAAACGCTCAATACTCCGGGAGTATTGGGTTTTTTTGGAAATATAGAACTTCCAAATTTCAGAAGAACTGAAAGAGAAGTGATGAAAAAAAAAATACTAAAAATAGGGCTAAGCTCAGAGGAACAAATTTAAATGGCCAAAGAGACACTAAATCTCAAGTGAGTGTTCGGGCTAGCTTCAATGCACTGGATTGTGGCTTTAAAGATATAAACAACAATAACAAGAGATAATGAGCTAATGAGACAAGAAAGAAATGAGACCTGGTAATATCAAACGTGATACAACTGAAGAAGTTCACTGGGAATAAATTTATAGAAAGAGAACAATAAGAAGAGAAAAGAAGGGCGCCAACTCAACGATAGTTGAGATTTTGAAGTAACAAATGAATCTGGAGATAATACTCTGAAATACAAAAATACTAAATAATAATCTTGTTTTGCTATGTTATATACTGGTTAGTAGAACTGAAATAAAACTCAAAATAGCAACAATAAATATATTTATAAAAAATGTATATAGGTATATGTGTATACACAATTTACATATAATGCAAAGCTAAATAACAGTGGTAGTGGATGGTGTAAATATACAATAGGACCTAATAGCCCCTCAACAAGCGAATAATCACTACCACTGGCCAAATAAAGTATAAAAATATTAGTAAACAACAAGAATAGTCCGTAGGGTAGCCTAAGTCTTAACAATAAGGTAGTAATTTAACTTAAAATAGTTCTACTAATATGAGATACTAATTACTATATTGTACAGATATCAACAATGATAACTCTGTTACAATTCTATTAAATATATTACATCCAAAAAGTGAGTTGTTCCATACTCATTATATACTGTTTAAAAAAAAACCACATGAAATTTATTTCCCTTCCCAAAATCAAAATTGTATTATATCAAAAATGTATTCTATTAAAAAATATATATATTAAATCAACAAGTGAGTTCGGTCAGACTCTTGAAATCCTAACTAAAACCTAATAACACATGAAGTGTCCATTTTTCCTTCCCGAATATTTTATAATTAAATTATCAAAAAAAATTACACAAAGGTATTCACCTTATCATATGCATATGAAGAGGGTTAACAGTAAATAGATACTTAGTAACAAAAAGTCAAATAGTTAAACAACTTATCTTTACAGCACTATAAGTCCATAGGAAAAACTCCTCTTGGCACGGCTACATCAGTTTGTTGCTGTAAGGACAAATCCTGGGCACAAAAGCCACAACCAGTCACTGGTCTCTGGGTGACAGCAAAATCCACGGGTTTGCTAACTATTCAAGAAATTTAGTTACTTGAGACCTTGAGGGAATATTCTGAAGAGAATATCCTCAAGTGAAGTGACGGAATCTAAAAATGATTATTTAATTTAATAAATATGATTTAATAGGTGTAGCAGCATGGATTGACTGCACCAAAACAAAACATCAAAACATTAGGTTATGTCAACATGTCAGAATTTCCGAAGTTACTTCGTAGACATGACAGGCTTGCGCCATGAAAAGAACATGCGCAGAATATAGAAGGCTGTACCACATTTGTAGAACCTTTTATATTCCACCAAAAAGTTAGGTAAAAAAAAGAACCAAAAAAACTTAATGATAACGACATGGACTAAAACAGAATTTAAGTTTAACTATATAAAAAAAATGACCTTCTGTTCTTTGCAAGTAAATCAAGGAAATTTTATATTTAAATTATTTCGGAACTCAAAAATAAATCTCTAAAGAAATACTAAATACAATGATAAATTTGATTATATGATAAAGAGATAATACGTATGAAATGATTTACTTACATGGAGCCGCAGCACGCCAAAAAAAATCTTCCTTTTTATGTGGAACTCATAAATGAATATTGATTTTATTATACAAATTACTTATTTATATTATTATTAATGAATTATATTCTTCCCCAAATTATTTTTCTGCTCCAATTCCGTCACTTTGAAGGTGAAAAATTTCACTGGTTGACGTGGCTGCGTATGAGTTCTGACCAAAACTGACCGCTTCGCTTCCGCACAAAATCGATCTTCCTTTCAAAGCGATAACAGCGCGTGTGTGTAGAAATGTCGATTTAAAATCGATCGTAGGCGGGTAATAAAAATTTCTAAAGGGGTTAATCAGTAGCGTAAACGCTACAGTGTCACCACAAACAGTTATAAAATGGAGAAATACAAAATACAAACCTTACGTGTCATCCGCTTACAAACTCCAGGAGTTGGAGATACTACATAAAACTACAAATTTATATGGAGGTTAACCTTGTTTAAAAATAAAACTAACTAATAGTCAAAAAAAATAATAAAAAACGAGCTGTCATAAGTTAACATTAAATTTAAAAAAAAAACTAAACACACAAATTGACAGCTCAACTCAAAACCTAAAATTTACAATTTTAAATATCAACGAAAGCAATTATTTAATTTAAAACAAATTGTCTGTCTTTACTTTAAAATTTGATCAAAAAGTTACCTGGATTTTCACTAACAAAATACACTAGAATTTGTGGAACCAGACGCCACTGGAATATCCGAAACCATAACTGGAACTGAGGGCTTTACTCTCTGTGCAATGAACACAACTATCTATCTCCATATCTCTATATCTCGAACAAATATATCTCCATACTGCCAAAAGCCTTGGATGATAACCAGGGAGAAACAAAACGAGGATGGAAACGACGATTCTTCCAATCCTCACTCAAACATTTACTGAACCATTAACTTCACACTGCTACACATTTTCTATGAAAAGGGACAAAAACAGAAAATTTTACAAACTCGACATGAATTTGGACATAACGCTGAACCGCTCTTGATCGCGGCTCCAACGAGAGTAACGAAATTATCTATTAAAATTGATCGCATAACTTGAAAATAAACAAACACTTGACATAGCAAAATCAACGAAACGGCGTACATATCCTTTTGCGACGCATCAACATGAAAAGAATTTGCCGAAGTAAAATAAACAACTCTCAAATGGTTTTATTACTCGGCGACGAAACACTTTTGGGTACTTTGAAAGATACGAACTAACAAACACGGGAGAATTCCTCGTTTTATTTTTTAAATATATATAAGGAGTTTTTAATATATTTTATTATACGAGGAGGTTTCAATATACTCAAAAGAATCAATGAAATTGAAAATGCTACACCACTTCATTTTACAAGTCTAGTATTAACGAGATAAAGTCCAAAAAAGGATCTGCTTTAACGGTACACCATACAAAGATGCCTTAGAAAGTAGTTTGTTAGAACAGAAGAGAAATAAAAGTATTTCAAAGGTAATTCCGTAATAAAAAAGAGACAAATGTGAGCCTTTTCAGTAAGCAAAAAATGAAAATAAAGGAAAATCTATTACTAAGGAGACAATGATGACAAAGGTTAAAAAGAAAAATGCCAAGAAGGAGGAAGCTTGTAGTCCACAAAAAGAATTCATTTTAGATGATGATTCTGATCTGAAGTGTGACATTGGAGAAGAGGAAGCAGAATGTATTTTTTGTAGTGGATTCTTTTCTGAAAATACCTCGGGCGAACAATGGCTTCAGTGCTCAAAGTGTTTTAAGTGGGCTCACACCGACTGCACTAATGTAGACAAAAAAAGACACATATATTTGTGATATCTGCCTCGATGGCTAATTTTATCACGTTATCCTAAAAGTAAGTGAATAAAACTCATATATTTAAACTCATAAATTTATATATAAATATTTATACTGATAAAAAATTACGGTTGTAGCAAAAATTACGAACGGAGCCATTGATTCAAAATCAAGAATAAGTAAATGGACTCCAACAGATACAGTAGAAATAAAAACAACCATTTTAGGTGTAATCTTCTGGATGGAACACGATCGAAAACCAAGCGCAAAAGATTATTTTCTACGACAAAATGGACTAAGTGACATGGAGATTCTGCAGTAATGCGAAGAAAACTTCATAAGTACCTTAAACAGATATTTTTAGAGACCTAACGGGCCCAAAATATCTCTTCTAAACGAATAACAGGATTTCTAAGAAGCCTCACAAAATATTTTAAAAGTGGAAGATCGTAGTGTGGAAAAGTTAATGACTCAAATAACTCCTTTATCTAATAGACAAGTTCTTCCACTTTTGCCGTTAATCTGATATATTAGGTATTTTTAAAATCTTACACGCAAGCAATTTAATGGAATCCAGCCTGAGAGACCTGTACAGAACACCCATTATAATAACGTTTGGGTGTTGTATGTCATTGCAGTGAGATGTATTAACTCGTGTAAACAGGAACCACATCACAGCGCCCCAATGCTCCAGACCATCCCTTTCCCATCTATAGCACTCTGATGCACGATAGGCGCGCAACTATCAGCCAAATGCTCTTCATGTGGAAGTCATGGGTAGAAGAACTTCAACATGGTTCTCTAATCGATAAATGCAGGCTAGCGTTAGGCACTTTATTCCTGCCATCTTCTTGTGACTTATTCGCGAATATGGATTGCTTGCTTATATCTGAAGTCTTTGCTCCAGGACACGCCCAGAATGTATTAGACTTCTATGTATGCATATATGTAGTCTATATAGACTTGACACTCAAGGATTTGGACACTTCGGGCCCGGGTTTTTCTGGTTGTCGTTTTTTTTTTGTTGCTTTCGCCGGTTTTTGTTAATATATTTATATTTTTTTTGGTGGCCGAAATCATTTTTTGTGTTTTTTGTAGTTCTTTTTTGAAGGATGTTCTGAAAAGAGAATCAATAGTAATAGATCTACACAGTGCGCGTGACTGTCTGCATTAATAGAGCTATGAACTATTCCCCTGATTTTGTTAATTTACTTTTTATCTGATACATATTTACTTACACTTCAGCATTTGCTGTTTCGGACGTTTGTGCTTCCATTGAAGGAACTCATCATATCTCATTACCTTTCGCAGTATCGGACTTGGGCGACTCTCCAGTGCCGCGAATTTTTTCCTCGCCTTTTTTAACACTGTTTGGGAAAGTATTTAGTCTTTATTTTCATATTTTACATTTAATATTATTTTCTCTTACTGGAACGGCTTTTTATAAACCTCTTTAAGAGTTTTTATTACGTACTCTTCGCTTAAAAAAACCTCTTCAATAGTAACTGATTTATCTACCCACCTTCTTATTGAGCACTTATTCAGCTTCAAAATCTCGACGGGTTTTTCGCTAGGCAATGTGCTAGCAGCCATCTCGACAGCCTTTCGTCAGAATCTTCTGCAGTTAGCACTCGCTTAGCTTTTACAGCTCGATGGTTTTTCGTTAGACAAATCAACAACGTCAGCAACCATCTTCGTTTATTTTCACGGCTTTGGTTCAGACCTTTTGACATGTTGTTCGTTGGCGAAGAGGAATCTTTTATTATTACGTTGCTCGGCCTAATATGAGATCCTACGACTGACTTCTTTTCTTATTCTTCTCGCCCCTTTGACAAACCTTGAACAAAGTGGGTTATTGGTTCGTAAATAAGTCGTACTTTTTTCTATCCTCTTGTTTTTATTTTTCCATGTCTTTTTGCTAGTCGAACGTTCTACAACCGTTGTGGTACTTCAATGTATCCTGGGATGATGAAACATCTGAACACATACAACTGACATCTGTACTTGTATGTGTTACATTTTTAGTGTTATTTCCACACAAGACCATCTATCGCATGATCGGAGATCTGGGCAGCTATACTGCTGACTGATCTAGTCAATAATATATTGCTATTTATTAACCTTATTTTTGTTTTCGCTCCTAATTTGCATTTTCTAGCTACGATTTAACTTATTGACGCTTTTGCCATATTTATTTTTTGTAGTGTGTTGTCTACATGTTTTTGGAAAGTTAGTCCTTTATCACTATGACTTCCAAATATTTTGCTTAACTTTTTTGCAAAATTGAGCTTAACAGTTTTTATCTTTTATAATTGCTACGGTCGTTTTTTCTCTAAAACTGTGGCATCATCTATATTACCAAATATTTGTCCTAATAACACGACTTCATCAAACATGGTTATTAACTATTGCATTAGTTGTGGTACTCCATATTTTATAAGCTCGTTTGCTATTTCATCTTTCTCCGGTGTCTTTTTAATTTTTAGTTTCGTTAGAGTTTCTTTTATTTCGTTTTCTGTTAATTGCGTTAATTCATTGGATGTTTTTTCGGTTGTTTTAGGATTTCTGTTGGTTTCAATTACTTGGTAAGTTGTTTAAGGTATATTATCCACATATCTTTGGCTATTTGATTCATATTTATCAGATATAAATATTCGACTCTTGGCCTTCTTATCAATTTCCACATATTTATCTATAATCCGTAAAAGTGATGTACCATTTCTATGGAGAATTTTTCTTACCGTTCTTTTTTCCTTTTTTTACGTTCTTCTCTCTCATTATGATCTTTCCTATATTTCCATAGGTTTTTTTTTGTTTTTTTTTTCGATTTATATTCTAAGTCAGCCTCCTTCTTGTTCTTGTATTTTTATTTTATTTAGACAGAGAGCCACTGTGCACACTTTTTCTTGTTTGAATTTTTATTTTTCTTTATTCCTCAAAAAGCTTCTCTTGCTGCGGTCTTTATGCTGTTTTAAATTATCCTTTATATATTTCTCTCATATGACCTTTTGATGTGAATTCGTTATTAGGAGGAATATATTTTTATAGCCACAATAAATGTGTAATATAATGTTTTTATATTTTTGTTGAAAATTGAAACAAGTTATTCTTTATTTAGTTTGTTGACACTTTTGACATTTTTAATCCAAATGTTTGGTTTTAATCACAATTCTGTTATTTATCGATTAAAAAGTAATATCAAGGTTCCAAACGTATGTAAAAATCCTTTATTTTTAATCAACCGGCGGGTAGTGCAATAATACTGTTGACTTCATGCTCTGTGTAGGTATCTGTTTTCGATCGATTTCCGACAATAAACCCACTGCCAGTGTTCCGTATCTCTCTTGTGGATTAAACGTGCTTTAAAATTTATTGCTGCTAAAACAGTCACTGTCCTTTATACTCATGTACAAACAAACAACAAGAAATGTTAAAAAATCCCTACTGGGAAAAAGGGACACAAGTGAGGTGAGAAAAAGAAGAAAATAGTAAGCATGCATGGATTTAGACAGTGTTTTTATGACCTGAACTACATAATCCAACACGTTCAATTTTATTCTTAGTGGTATAGATGAACTTTGAAACTATTGTCGCATGCGGGAATTCGACTTCTTTTTTTTTTCGATTCTAATTATAATCGATTCGTTAGGTTTTCAAATAGGGATGATAAAAGTGTACCGGTTAAAATTTATTCAGGGTACTGCCTTCTAAGTCTTCTTACTATTAGTGAAGAATTGACGATAACGTTGAACAACGTATATTATTTTATGTTATATAACTTATATAGGGGTAACGAGTTTATTACTATCGGGAATTATGTTTTTTATTTTCTCCTTGTATATATGTTTATTTTCTTATGCACTGTTCCATACCCAGATTTTGCAAGGTTTTAGTTTTTTTTATATCTAATTATCCATTAATACTAACTATTGTTCTAACTAATCTATGATAATATCTAGGCCACATATTGAGATACAATAAGTACCGTCTACTGCAATTGATTGTCCAGGGGAAAATAGACAGTAAGCGAGGGCCAAGCAGGAGAAGACACTCGTAGCTCCAAAATCTGCGGAAGTGGTTAGGACTCACATCGGTCGAACTATTCAGAAACGCCGCAAACAAGATCAGAATTGCCATGTTAATAGCCAACGTTCGCAACGGGCAGGGCACTTGAAGAAGCAGAATCTACGATTATTATCAATTGTGAAATGGTTACCTACTGTTATGCATAATAAACTTCTGTTTAGAAAAGATGTAGTCTATTTCTGTTTTTACTGGACCATTTAGCTAATCAATATCCACTCGTTTTGGACACTATCCGTGTTTCTTCATCAACGCGCTTTGTTCTTTAATTTTACATTTAAATCCCCGATAATAATTGTTAATCGTGTCTTACGGTCTTCGATGACCTATAACAATTCTTCGTAAAGCACTTCTATATCTTCTTTTGGATAGGTTCTGCCCGTCCCTATTTAACATCTACACAAATGACCAGCCAATGCACACCCATGCTGAGAGTTTTGTTCTTATATTTGTTTCTACATATAAGATATCTGGTTACCTTTGCCAATAATCCGCAATAACAGCAATATTCAAGTCAATAGCAGTGACATTGCGATGAGGATCTTCCGCGGCGCCTTGCTAACGTGAAAGAATATGACTCAAAAAAAATCTTCTTCCGAAGACGTAATGGAGAATACTTAAACACGAAGACATAATATACTCCAGGTAGGTAGAGCATATATTTCCAAATCTCACATCTTGAAGAAGGTCTATCTCATGGATTCTAGGGGAGACAGGAAATCGCATATGAAAACCAATTGAAACAAAATAATACAGCAGTACTGAATGTAGACACGTATACCTAATATAAGATCAATAAATACAGACGAAAAAATTATATAATAAGAAGAGCTATCTGAAAAACTGGAGAATGTGTCTGATAACTGCATACTTGAGGCACATATTACAAGGATACACTTTTCAGCAACTGATACTCGAAGGGAAGATAGAGAGTTGGAGAGGTCTGGGACGTAAAAAATGTCATGACTGTGTAATATTCGACAATGGACAGGAACCCACAGCTATTAAATGCTTCGCAATGCTGCTAAAAACAGAAATATTTAACAACTCACCTGACAAGACGATATACGGTGGACGCCTACGCAGAAATGCACGGCATCTTAAGAAGAAAAAGAAGTGTCTGGGAACAATAAGAATATTTACAATATATATATATATATATATATATATATATATATATACATATATATACATATATATATATATATATATATATATATATATATATATATATATATATATATATATATATATATATACAGGATGGTGAATCGTCAAACGGGCCATAGGAAACTCAATGGGAAATTCTAAATTGTTGAATTCCTGCTTCCCTAATTATTTTACACCAAAAGTCATGGGAAACTATTTGTAGAGGAATCAAATATGTATCGAAAACAATTGTTAAAATTGTTCTACGACTTAAACGTATTCCAAAATTTTGCTAAAATATAATACATTTTTCAGGCCACCCCTAAAAGTCAGGCCAGACGCCGTGAAAAAAATGTGTATTACGTGTTGCGTTTTGTCATATTGACGTTTCTAATATTTGACAATATTTAAATCAACTATATTATATTTATCTATGATTTAAATGACCAAAATTTTGTGATTTATTATTTAAAAGAAAAATAAAGTTGATTAAAAAATGTACTCAGTTAAGGAGAAAAGCGCAATAATAAAAATGTTTTATTCATGTTTAATTATAACATTTGTTATAGATTTATGTTTAGAAATTATCATATATTATTATTATTAGGAATAAAGATCACAGTAACAGTATATTGGAATTCATTGAATTGTTGTATAACTTAACACGGAACTAAATTTTAGTGTATTAGAATATCTTACGTTAAAAAAAAGTTCCGGTGGTGACAGGAAAAGGTTCGCACTATTGCCTGAATACAACAGTATGCGATTTTTCGTCAACTGAGTACATTTCATTATATTGATCGATTTGTAAACAATATAATTTATTGTTCACAAAGTAATATTGTTCAGTAGTAGTAGTATTTAGTAAAATTAATTGTTTATAATTTAATCATAAAATAAAAAAATTGACAATTCAAATTGTCAAACATCTGACATCAATATGATAAAACACACACGTTATATATTCTTGTATTACGTGTGGCCTAACTTTTAGGGGTGGTCTGAAAAATCTATTATATTTTTGCAAAATTTTGAAGTACATTTGATTCGTAGAACGGTTTTAACATTTATTTTTAATTCAGATTTTAGTCCTCTACAAATAGTTTTTTATGACTTTTGATCTAAAATAATTAGGGAAGCAGCAATTCAACAATTTAAAATTTCCCATTGAGTTTACTATGGCCCGTTTGACGATTCACCACCCGGTATATATATATATATATATATATATATATATATATATATATATATATATATATTATATATATATATATATATATATATTCAGGTTGGCAAAACAAAGCGAAAAACAATAACCATCAGAAACGATCCTTTATTAAAAATCAGGGAGACCCTCAAGACCCATAACTTATTGTCCATTTAAAATAATAACACAATCACCCCATATTTCCAAGATTTAAATAAAAAAAAAACATCAAAAAGAAAACAAATTATTCAACGACCCTCGTAGAAGTTTATAATTATGTCTTAAACCTTCACAGGGATTGGAATTTGGTTGACATATGGCCCTTAAAATTTCGGTATTGCGTCACGTCGTTTGCATAGATTGCAATAAATCAGTGCTTTGTTTGTCTTTATTTGAGAAACATCTTTCAATTGTCCGATTTGAAATTTTTAAATAGTATCTTTGAATATGAAGATTATTAACTGCACATTTTGCATTTTTTTTTGAAAGTGTTTTAAATGTTAATTAAAGTTTACAGTACATATATACCATTGATAATATACTACATATTGAGTTGTAAGTTATGAACTATTAACACCTGTATATCTTATAAATTATTTGTCATCTGTTGTATTTTAAAGAACTGATGAAGCTTGGGAAATATAAAGCGAAACGTCTTCGATTAAACTAATAAAGTAGTAGACTTCTTCTTTTTATTTGCCAACCTGAATGACCGATTAAACCTATGATGTATATGTACGAAAACTGCATAGATTCCGCCCAAATGCACCCTAGTGCTTAGGTACAAATTCATCTAGTACTCAGTGCTTAGGTACTTTCTCAAAAACGTACTTCTCTAAATGGTGGAACTCTACGGTTTTTTCATATCTGCAGGTCCATTGACTATTTAAAACAACAAAACCACTTTAACACTGTTGTTTCTTTCTAACGCAGATAATCAATTGTCTGTAAGGGTTATATCTAGTTTCTTATTTAAATAATGCTTTTCCTTGCTAGTAAAGTCAGCTAACTTGACTTTGTGGGAAATGACTTAATATGTTCTCGATTAGCATCTGTAATATTACCAGAAATTGCATTGCCTGGGGTACTTTTGCCTCGTTTGCCGATTGGTGATTTTCCTACACTTGAAAGAAGTACAAGCCGCCTCAGTCGGTCAAGAACTGTTACTCCGTGAAGAAAACAGAAAGCTATTTTACGAACGGTAATTTTTCTATTTGGTGTTGATATAAAGTCTGCATACTTTTATCAGGTTTTAAAAACTCTCTAAGTATTTTCTTCTACGTTGTTGCTTAATTTCAGTTGCGAAAATGAGGCTTTGCAAGTAACAATCTTGCTCATTTTTTGTAGCCAGTTGCCTAAATCGGTAGAAAATCTACATTGTTTCGTCGCTTCTAATCAATGAGAAGCACTTTTTCCTGCACTTGAAATGAAAGTACTAAACAAATTTAGATTGATCAGTCAACACAAAATTGTTTTCAAAGAAAATTTTTTATTAGAAAGGTAACAAATTATCAACAAGCCTTTGGACTATAAAGAAGGAACTGCAGTAACGTTCTTCCATTTCCAATTGACGTATTTATTTCTTCTGACTCTAGCCTGTTTTATTAATTTATTTTTTTATTCGTAGGATCTTTTTATTCCCCTATTTTTCCGATTAGGTAAATTAGTAATGATCACTATCGCATTCGCCCATTTTAAAAAGATTTTTGCGAAGATATAATAGAAATAACTAATCCACAATATTATTGCTAGCCAAATTACTACAAGATTAACTCGATAAATTTATAGCATGGTCTAAACGGAGTGGTTTTCAATTTGCTTCATCTAAATCTCGCTGCATCATATTCTCAAAGAGACCAAAACAGATAAAAGAAATACCTACTTTAAATCTTGGAGGTAAGACACTTGAAAATGTCAAAAGACTGATATGTTTTTTGTACACACTTATGACAAGTCAAAAGAAAAGGCAAAAAAGTATTTTTAAAGTGTGTATATTTTTAATAATTCCTAGCTGAGCGCTTTCGGCTTTACAAAGCCATCATCGGAGCTATGGTCAATTTATAAATACCACTACAATGGAGAGATCTCATTTCCTTATTTGTTGAAATATTGATTTTTTTATTTAATTACTTAGTTGTTAAAAATTCTTAAAAAAACATACAAAAAACCGACACTGGACTTCACAGACACATTAAAAATTAAAAAATTTTTGTCATGGTACGGGTGTAAGAACCCGACCATTGTTTGCTGTGAGGAGGTAGACAGAATTCTAGACAGAAGACTATTCTGTCTACCTCCTCACAGCAAACAATGGTCGGGTTCTTACACCCGTACCATGACAAAATTTTTTTAATTTTTAATGTGTCTGTGAAGTCCAGTGTCGGTTTTTTGTATGTTTTTTAAGAATTTTTAACAACTAAGTAATTAAATAAAAAAATCAATATTTCAACAAATAAGGAAATGAGATCTCTCCATTGTAGTGGAATTTATAAATTGACCATAGCTCCGATGATGGCTTTGTAAAGCCGAAAGCGCTCAGCTAGGAATTATTAAAAATATACACACTTCAAAAATACTTTTTTGCCTTTTCTTTTGACTTAAATATGTTAATACAATTAAATATCTAGGTTTAATATTTGATCAAGCTCTAACCTGGAAGGACGACATCAAATATATATCGGCTATATGTCAAAAAGGACTAAACCTCTTGAAATGTCTTTCTGGTACGAACTAGGGAGCGGACGGTAGAACTCTACTCATATTATATAAAAATTTAATCTGCTCTAAAATCGATTATGGATGATACGCTTATTCGCCTGCTTCAACAACAACTCTAAAAGTTTTAGACACCATTCAAAATAACGCTGTCAAAATAATAAGCGGTGCATTTAGAACAATCCCTATCTTAAGTCTATCTTAAATTAGGTTTAAGAAGACAGGAATTAATGCTCTCATATGCATCAAAGCGATATTCTTTACAATTTCAGCAAACCATTTGCTGCTCGAATATCCAGCACGCCAAAACCCACATTCCCTTTTACGAAAGATGCAGACGAATTATAAATGAATTAAACCTTAAAGTCCCCGAAATCTATCCTAGCAAGATGCCAACTTCCCCTCCTTGGCTAATATCTTCTCCCCACATAAATTTGGATCTATTATCAGAAAATAAGAAAGAAAGCAATCGTCATCTAATTAATTCTAAATATCAGACCTTAATTTCTCAATTTTCTTCCTTCAAACAGTTATTCACAGATGGATCTAGAGCAGGGCATTGTGTAGCATCTGCCTTTGTAACAGAGGATGAAATAAAAAAATATAGACTAGCGGAGACTAATACTATTTTAACAGGAGAACTTTTTGCAATATATAAAGCCATATGTCATGTTACAAAATGTCCTGACATTAACTTCTTAATAATTACTGACTCACTAAGTTCTCTAGAAATCATCTCAAAAATCTATTCTTCCCATCCTGTGGCCAAACTCATTAGACAAGAATTGCACAACCTCAATCACAGAAACATTGCTTTCCTGTGGGTGCCATCTCATATTGGAATCACGGGAAACGAGCTGGCGGATAAATATGCACGAGAAGCCTTAGAGGCTTTTCAACTATTGCGTTCTATCCAAAAACTCCAGCGACAGACCTCAAATGATATTTCCACAGCAAAATAGTCAACATATGGAATAGCAGATGGCATAAAAACAGGCAAAATTACTTGAGATAAAACCAATATTTCAACCATGGTCTGATAGTTCACCAATCGTTTTACTCAGGTTGTCATCACACGACTTCGGCTTGGTTATAGTCGCCTTACGCATGGACATCTGATGACAAGGATCCCCAACCAGAGTGTTATGCTTGCGAGACCCCGCTAACAGTAAAACACCTTCTAGTGGAGTGCCCGTTACACAGTGCGGAAAGATGTAAATTCGGAATCCCGGAGAATTTGAAAGAACTATTCTTAAAGTGCAGTGCCAAAGTGATTATACAATATCTAAAAGCAATAAACTGTTTATAAAAAATTTAGTTGTAACGCTATTCAATTATTATTAATACTTTTTTGAAATGCATGTTTGTAAATAAAAAAAACACAAAAAAAATATTATTGCTAATGTATTTACTACACATTTATCTTTCTACGTAAATTAACATTATGGGGTTGTACAATTTACATCAATGCATCAAAAACATCGATATTTATCATGCGATATATCGAATTAATACGATACATCGGTCACAGTAAAAATTGATTTATTTTATTCGAACTCATTGAATTAATTACCTTATACCTTTATTCATACATAGTATATTTATGTATACTAGTCAAATGAAAATATTTCAGCAATATTTAAACATTATTTTCAACCATTCCTACTCCCTACTAACCGTTAAAGAGCAAACGCAAAGATTTTAAGTCTAATAACAAGTGATACCAAGTTGGTATCATTTAAAATATACATCGATGTTTTTTACGTTGGTAATATTAACAATTTTATTTGGTTTACTTTACGCCATGTGATCTTTTTGGACTGTATCCCTTGGAGTGAGATTTTATGCTATATATTAAAAAATAATAATAAAAATAGTGGACGGCCTACTGTTTTGTTATAGGTTATAATTATTTATATTGGTTGGTAAACTGATAAAATATAAGACGTAATAAAATTTAATAAAAAGAAGTAAAATTTAAGATTTTGTGCTCTTATATGTCTTATCTTATTCTATCCTGTATTTTTAGCAATAAAGAGCTAGGTAACTTCTTCTTCATATGCCATCTTCTCTAAGAAAGTTGGCAACCATCATGGCAATTCGCACTTTCGATACCGCTGCTCTAAAGAGATTAGCAGAAGTTCAGTTAAACCAAGCTCTCAAATTGTTTAACCAGGAGATGCGTCTTCTTCCGCGACTCATTCTACCCTGTATTCTTCCTTGCATTATTAATTGCAACAAGTTATAACGCTCGCCCCTCATGACATGTCCCAGATATTGCAGTTTTCTGATTTTAATTGTATTTAAAACCTCTTTATCTTTTCCCATTCTTCTCAACACCTCGACATTCTTGACTCTATCCCCCAACTTATTCTTAATATCCTTCTGTAGGCCCATAACTCGAAGGCTTCTAATCTGTCCAAAATATCTTTCTTTAATGTCCAAGACTCCAACCCATAAAATAATACGGAGAACACGTAGCATCTCAGAAGTCTTATCTTTATAAGAAATTGAAATGTCCCTGCTGCAGAGTACTTTTTTCAGTCCGTTGAAAGAATTTCTTGCCTGTCCTATCCTTGCCTTAATCTCTTCTCTGTACTCATTATTTTCGTTAATTATTGTACCCACAGGTATTTATATTTTTCATTTTTTTTCCTTTGTTCTCCATGTATTGTTATATTCTTGTGGCATTGTAAATTAATTACTATTAAACTGGGAATAAGCCACAATTAAAGATAAAAATACGTTTATTGACGTTTTAATTTCCACTTCGGAAATCGTTCTCAAAATACAAACCTTATATTTGTTTGTAGTATGTATTGTTATGTTTTCTTGGCACTGTTGGGCTTTTGTAATAACCATAAATTGTGTCTTTTTGTGTTTAGGAACAGTTCCGTTTACTTCACTGACTTCTACCACTCTGTCAACCACTTGTTGTAAATCGTCAAGACATTCCGCTAATAAAATAGTGTCGTCGGCAAACCGTATATTATTGATTGGTCTGCCATTTACTTTTATTCCAATAGTTAGTTTTTCTAGTGCTTCCTGGATTATTTCCTCTGAATACAAATTGAACAAAGTAGGAGACAGGACACAGCCCTGCCTGACGGTCCTCTTAATCTGTATTTCATTTGAAAAGAAGTTGTTCTCTTTTATCACTGCAATCTGATTATAATAGATAGCATTAATGATCCTAATATCTCTCATATCTAAGTTTTTCTTTTTAAGTAATTCGATAACACGGTTATGTCTGACCTTATCGAAGGATTTGTTGTAATCCAAGAAACACATAGTGTTGTAACCAAACATTATGTTGACATCAGCCAATCTCTAAGAATGATTCCTGTACTGTATATTGCATTGAATAAGTGTACCAATATTCCAATTTGCTGTTCTTTTATTAACCATATTATGTCTACAGGTATTTCTTCATTACCTGTTGCCTTGTTGTTCGTTGTTCGCTTTATTGCCTCTAATACCTCATCTTCTGTTATGGCTGGGCCGTTGACGAACTTTGACTGCTCTAGTACTATCTCTGCCCGTTCGTCTTTATATAGCTCTTGAATGTATTCCTGCCATCTTTTAAGCCTTTCACCGACGTCTATAATTATTTTGCCGCTTTTTATCCAGCAGTATGTTTGATTTTTTCTTAATTATAGTGTCTGCTATTTCCCATTTTTTTATGAAGGTTATTAAGGTATTAAGTTATCATGTTTCTCTACCAACTGTTTAATCTTTTTCCATCTATCACTATACCATATTTTTATTACATCTATGATCTTTCTCCTTATTTCTGTGTGTATAATATTATACATGTTTTTGTCTTTGGTTTTATAAGATCTTCTTGCTTCCATGAGATCCAGAATCTCATCGGTCAACCATTCATTTTTGTTCTTGATCAGCTTAGGTGTTAGTGTTTTGTCACATGTGCGTATAAGAGCAACTTTTTGAAATATAACATTTTTAGGTATACTCGTTCTTAAGTTGATTGATGTTATTATTGATGCGTCAGAAACATCGTTGTTTAAATTGGAGGTATCGAAAAATATTGATACAAGCTTTCTGATTGATGCATCACAAAAAACATCAATGCATATGTTAAATGAACATCCCTGCCACAACACAAGATTGAACTTGACTGCAAACTATTATCATTATTGCATCATTCGTAGCACCGATATGTCCGTTGAATAGAAAAAGCTCCGTTAGTCATGGACTTAAGGTGTTTCTCTAATACATCGCCAAATCACGACTCTGTAGATAGGTTAATATTGCATTTACTCAAGGCGTTTCTTTCCAAAAATCTGAATTTATAGTTTAAAAGTCCATTTTAGTGAAAAGTCAATTTTAGTAAAAAAATTATGGCTTATGGGTTTCATAAATAAGCAATTCATTTGTTGTTGTCATTTTTATTCTCTATTAGAGAATCTTAATCTAATAATCTCATTTTTTTGACTTTATAAACACTTTTTAAAGAACCTCCTATATAAGTGGTCTAGACAAATTTCTAACAAATTTGTTTTCCTGTCCACGTAATATTTTTCCAACTGCCTTGAACAACCGGTATCGTATATATCACTATAAATCTAGTTTTGTTTCCTTTCGTATATATGTACCCCCTATTGATCATTTTAAGAATTGTAACTCTACCGAAACTGTATTACTAAATTGTTCCATAAATCTTGAATAGAAGTTCAAAAAAAAAGTAACAAAGTAACTAAGTTAAAAGTATTGTCGAGTTAGCAATAATGAAAACTAATTTAATAATAAAAAGCAAAGAATAAAATTTCATTGAGACCGAAGTTTTTATTCGGTCTTAGGTAGTGGAATTCATTTCGTAAGTAGAAAACTCTTGTGATTAATAATTTTATAAATAATTTTATAGATGATAGAAATTATGGAAAGCTTTAAGTGATTGTGTTGAATTTAAGATATAACATAAGAATAATTATAGCAAACTAAAGAAAAAATATATTGATTTATACACAAAATAAGATCTTTTTCTTCTTCTTCTTCTTCTTTTTATATAGACATGACTCTGTCTGTAACTTATCGTTAAATCGTTTTCATGGTATTCCTTCTGATCGTCTTCCTATTGAGGAACCATTTCTTGCCGTCTTTACTACTCTATATTGTTGTCATTCGGCTTATATAATCGTTTCATTCTACTCTTCTATTTCTTACCCAGTTCTTGATGTTCTCCACCTTGCATCTACGTCGTATATCTGTATTTCTAGCTCTGTCCATAGTGTCTTACCATCAATTTTTTTAAGTGTTTTCATCTCTGCTGTTTCTAACATCCTTTTTGTCCTCTCTGTCTCAGGTCTTGTTTCTGCCGCGTATGTGATTATTGGTCTGATGACTGTTTTGTAAATTCTGCCTTCCGTTTCTTTCCCGATATTTTTATTTCTCCATATTGTTTCATTTAGGCAGCCTGCGGCCCTGTTTGCTCTATTCACTTGATCTTCCACTTCGGTTTCGAGCTTTCCGTAGCTAGATAATATGATGCATTGATATTTAAACTCCATCTCTTGTTCTATTAGCTGACCTTTCAGATCCAATTTACATCTTGGTATATTTGCTGTAGTAACCATGCATTTTGTCTTTTTTGTTAAAATTGGATGTGCAGCATACGTTGTAAATCATCTTCACTTTGAGAGAGTAGTTGCGTGTTGCATAGCAGAATATTTTAAGTTGTTTTTCTACCATTTGGTATCCTCTTTTAGTTTTTACTTTTTTTATTATTTCATCCATAATTAAGTTAAACAATGAGGACTCAATGAATCTCCCTGTGTTGCCCCATTGTCAGCTTTAATAGGGTCGGTTAGTTCTTCTTCTACTTTTACTTTTATTGTTTGTATTGCTAGATATTTTCGATCGTTTTAATTATTCCTAGAGGTATCTCTCTTGGGTACAGTAACTGGATAACGTCTTTTAATTTAACCTGGTCAAATGCCTTTGTAATATCTACGAAACATAGATATACCGGTTTGTTGTATTCTAATTATTTCTCTTGCACTTGCCTGATTATAAATATAGCGTCGGTGCGTGATCTTCGTGACCTAAAACCTTGTTGTTTTTCTGCTAGTATTATCATTTCATTCAATTTATTTTATATCACTTTTGTTGTTAATTTTAGTGTTGTATTTTATAAATTAATTCCATTGTAATTTTCTGGGTCCGATTTGTCTTCCTCTTTGAAGAGGGATATTAGGATGCTTTTACCCAGACGCCAACATCATAAAAGAAATAAAGTCCAGAAGACTCCAATGGGCAGGACACCTCAGAAGACATTCTGACGAACGAACAGTAAGACTAGTGTGGGAGAAAGTCCCAACTGGAAGGAGACCACGAGGACGCCCTCGTCTCCGGTGGCGAGATAATGTAGCAGGAGACCTAAGCACTATGGGCGTGGAGAATTGGATGGAGGTTGCTTAAGACAGAAAACAGTGGAGGCATGTTGTCGAGTCGGCCAAAACCCACGAAGGGTTGTAACGCCACGAAGTAAGTAAGTAAGTAACGAAAAAGATTTTTTATCTACTAAAAAAGCTCACGACGCACCAAAATTATTTGGAAAAGTGCCATTCAAATTTGCAAAGTGGTTTACTCTTCTGTATATATGCTTCCAAACATTAATATTGGAATGACACTTCGGACAGCAGACGGAATTAAGAATACGAATAGGTATGGAATATCCAAGCTTGTTGAAAAATTAAGATGTAGAATGGATTATATGAAGATCCTTTGTTTATCCTTATTCTTTGTCCATATATTTAATCTTCTTTTTCTTTCAGTACCCTGTCCGATTATCGAACGTTGGAGATCATATTGGCAATAATAACTTCGTTTACGGCGGCTCTAAATAAATTAGCGGTGGTCTCTTAATACCATTTTCGGAGATTTCGGAACCAGCATGTTCTTCTTCGGCCTTTGCCTCTCCTCCCGGCGATCTTACCCTGTATTATGAGGTGTAGAAGGTTATACCTCTCTGGATGTCTCATTACATGACCGAAATATTGTAACTTTCTAATTTTTACCATTTTTGTTATTTTTTTTCATTCGATGTAAAACTATTTCATTTATTATTCGATCAACCCAACTTATCCGCAATACTCGTCGATAAATCCACGTCTCAAAGGCCTTCAATTTTTTCATTAATGTCTCTGTAAGGTTCCAGCTCTCCATACCATACAGCAATATAGAGAATAGGTAGCAGCGTAATAATCTGATTTTAAGGCTTAACGTCATCATCATCTTTGGCTCTACAACCATGGGTGAGTCTAGTTTGTGTTTTAATTTAATGTCTTGATGGGTCCCTAGACGAGAAGCGACTGACCATGTTTGTTCCATTAATAACCAAATAACCAATAATAAATATATTGTGATAATTATTTTCTTTTCTTTCCTTTGGGAAGAACTTAAAAAGTTGTGACTGGCTGAATGGCAAACGCCTATGCCAAAAAAAAACCCTGGGTGGGTATTGGCCTGTTCAAGAATTAGTCTTTAATCCTCCCTATCTGTCGCCCTGGCTTACCAATTTCTTACCCCTAAATTCCTTAAGTCGTCTTTGACTTGAGATTTCGATCTAGATCTTGGCCTGCCTCTCTTCCTGGTTCCTACTGGCTCTTGATAAAATATCTGTCTTTGGGGGTCTCCAGTGTCCATTTTTTTCAAGGTGTCCTAGCCACCTTAGTCTATTAATTTTAATAGACCGGACGATGTTGCATTTTTTATAGCATTGATACAACTCAAAATTGTAGCGCCTGCGCCATATCCCGCTTTCTTGTACCCCTCCGTATACATGTCTAAGTATTCGTCTTTCAAAGCGGTCAAACAGTTCTTCGTCCATAGTCCATGTCTCTGACTCATGACAACTTTTACCATAGTCCATGTCTCTGACGCGTATGTCAGGACAGGTTTATTAAGAGTTTCATATATTAGTATCTTGGTTTTTCTGCTAATTATGTGTGATGTTAAGAACTGCTTTGGTCCAAAGTAAGCTCTGTTCGCCAGGTATATTCTTCTCTTAATTTCTACGCTTACTAGGTTGCTGTTATTTATTTTTGTGTTCCAAGATATATAAACTCCGAGACACCCTCGATTGTGTGTGCTTCTGTCACCAGATCTTGTGGTGCCGCTATTTGTGTGCTGTTCGTGACCTTCATGTATTTTGATTAAGGTTTAACGTAATATCTCTATTAATAAGAATTTTCTTTTGATGTACAGGAGGCGGCTCTGGCTTTTTCAATGCGTATTGCATGCTATCGCTGAGTATCTTTTAGTTTGTATAAGTACAAATAAATACCATCGTTATTTCTAATGTAGTTTTAAATAAAACATTGTTGATGATGTAATGAAACATTTTTATTAATTCAGCTATAGCGTTTAAGTAAGTGAATATAACGATTTGATTTATTGTCGTGTATCGTGAGAATAACTCATGCAAAGTCTTTTATTTAACAAACTAAAGATTTCAGAAAAGCTTATATGTACTCTGTAGTAAGCTTGCTTTCTTTGGTAATTTAACGCTTAATGTTCTTTTTACCAGCGTATACTATACCCCCTGATACATTTCACGAAATATAATAATAAATGTAATTTCCCTTTAGAAATGTTACCGTTAAAATTCTCTTCGTATTTTATATTATCTCTATACAGGCGCAACAATGTAATAATTCCCTTCTGTTTCTTTATTATCTACGTTATCACGTTTCGTTGAAAAAATACTTCTCAGAAATTACTTCTACACAATAATTTTCATTTTGCGTGTAAAACTTGCTAATTTAAATCTTGTTTGCGAAAATTGCCTTACCACTCATAAAATTTCAAGAAGTAACAATATAATAAAGTTTCAAAACCACTGCGGTGTTCGTAAAACCAACGCGAAAATTTTGGATCGTAAATATACGTATTATACTCTTTTTAATTGATAATGAAGCTCATATTCCGAAAGTAAATAAATCTAAAAACGTATCCATTCCCTTTAAATTTATTTTACACTGTTTTTAATATTTTATTGTTTTTTTAATGGAAAAAGCTAAGACTACGTCTACCAGGCGTGTCTGGCGAGATATATTTGATGGTAGTTTTAATTCCATGTTATATTATATGCATGTAGGTAATAAAGGTAACGTGTCTCCAATACCAGAAACCAATAAATCTAAAGCACTGATATCGAATAAGCACACCATGCTTTTTGAACGATCCTGACAAATTAATAAATTTAACTTATAAAAACCAAAAATAGAATTCTTACACTACGTTAACATCAAGTATAATAGTGTTAGTTCAGTGTGTATAGAAAAACATTTTCTGTGAGTATATATTTTTATATTAATAAGTAATTCATAACCAAAGAATTGTATGAAACCGTCAATAAATAACACCAGTCATTAATCGACACCAGTTTTTGCCGTTAAAGACAATTACCAAAACCCGAAGCGGAACAGCTCCGTACTTAAGAAAATTAAATGGTGTTGAGAAATGGAATTTGATGTCACTAATCATAGCGATGAATTATTATCGCAATCCATCTTACTCAGCTGCAGCCAGCAAATAACAAGAACCGATCTATCCATCCAAGCTACAAGCAGTAGTTTTTAATTCTCTCAATGATGTTAAATTAGAAGAATACTTGTTAGCGGTAGGATCTCTAGTTAGTCCAAACCACATTCTTTTTTCACCAAGAATTACCAACAATCGCATCTGTATTTATTTCAGCTATTTCAACTATTTCAGTATTCATAGACATTACAAAAGCATTTAACACAGCATGGCGTTACGATATTATCAGATCATTACACACTTGAAATATTAGAGGTAATATCATTAATTTCATTTCAAATTTTCTTAAACAACGCAATTTTCAAGTAAGAGTCAATCACTGCATATCTTCAACAAGACGTCAAGCTAATGGCACCCCTCAGGAGTCTTTAATAAGCGCAATGTTATGTTTAATTGCCATGAATACTATTATACCATCAAACTCCAGCTCAGTTCGTGGCAGATTAGGTATATGCGAAATTTTACAAATAAAAAAGAAAACATATAGCTGACTATAACTGCTTAATCCTTGTTTATGAAACCCTAATTAGATCTAAAATAGATTACGGTTCCATAGTATATGTATCTGCTAAAGAATACCTATTACACCATCTTGACGTAATTCAAAATACGGCATTAAGAATAGCTACAGGAGCATTTCCGACCAGCCCAATAGAAAGTTTACGAGCAGTAACTGGACAGCCATCACTTAAATATAGAAGGATGCACTTATCTGTCACATACGCATTTGCTGCTAATTCTAATCCAAACAATCCATCTAGAAGTAGCATATTTATCGATCATTTTAAAAACCTATATACTGAAAATAGGAACATGAAACCGCCATTTTACGAAAGAGTTAGGCAAACCCTTGGAAATTTACAAATTCCGATACCAAATACCTATTCCAACTCCATACAAACTCCTCCACCTTGGACATTAGGAATTCCTTAATCGAAAAGATCCTTAAATATCTTTAGAAACAACTATACTCCACACTTCTTAATAAAAAATATTTTCATCAACAAACCAACAAAATTTTCTAAATCCTATCATATATACACAGACGTTTTTAAAACATCTACTGGAGTTGGAGCAACTGTCATTACTCCAACTATTACACTTGAGTATAAACTGCCATCTTTAAGCAGTATACATACTGGCGAGCTATACGCCATCTATCAAGCTCTTGTTCATATTAACTCCAGTAATATATCCAATGCTCTTATAACTACCGATTCCCTCAGTTCCGTCAATACCATTAACCAACTGTACACGAAACATCCAATTGCTCTCCTAATCAAAAAAGAACTAGCTACCATTCAAAACAATAACTATACTGTACAATTTCTATGGGTTCCTTCATACATGGCCTTCAAGGAAATGAATAACAAGGCTTCAACAAGCCAGGAACAGTAAAACCGCGAGTGGAGTAGAAGATGTAGTTCTTAACGATTTAAAATCATTTATTAAAATGAAAGTCGAAAATCTGTGGCAAAACCAGTGGGACAGTTCAACTACAAAACTTCGCTTCAACTACAAATCTCCGATAGAAGTGGCACAAGAAGAAGAAGATGGATAAAATTCTTTTAGCCCGTGAATTCATTGTTTGTATTATAATTTTTATTAACACAAAGCCAAAACAGATTCAGACTATACTTTGTATAAACTAATTTCTAGTAATTTATAAAACGTCTGTGCATATTATAAACACGTATTTGCTGAATCCGAAAATAAATCTGCACAGCAGATATTAGCAGATAAATTGTATCATAAACACCATTAAGATCATTTAATTTAATCAAGTACAAAAGGCTAATAAAATAGCAGGTTGTCTTAATAACACGATATGGCCCAATCCCCACATTAATACCGACGTGAAATCAAGAATCTACAAAGCAACAATAAGACCAATAATGACATATACTTTTTTTACGATAAGAATGTGATGACGTCACACAACGATCAGGTGCATCGTTGCCAAACTATTTTTCCATTTCTTATATTCTTCTTAAACATATATAACCAAACTTTTCATTTGTCTTCTTTTAAAAACAAGTTGATCACTTTTGATGTTTACAAGTTTACACATAACCTAACTTTTCGTTGTTTTCTTTTATATCACTTTTGTGTTAAATTGTAAATTTTTAACTATAAATAATTTATACCCATCTTTTATAACTAATGTTTTATATCTTCCTAAAAATGAAGTTTTATCGGGTACAAATTTATGGTTCCAATTATTTTTAAAACAAACATTGATTAGGTAATAGTCATAAGAAAACAAAGTTTTTTTGGAATTGATAAATAGGCCATCAATAAAAGTATGGATACAAATTGTGGAACTTGCAAGAACATTCAAGCATAGAAACTGATTATTCTTTGTAACTTTTGTTACCATTTCAAATTACAACAAACTAACCATTAAGATTATTAAAACAATGACCAGTTATATTTTTCTGCAGTGATTGTGATCTCTTTAAACAAATTCTATAGTGATTTATAGCACCTTAAATGTCAAGAATTTAAACCTAGAAAAAGAACTTTGTCCATGGAGCAAACAATGTGTAACAAGCGGAAGTTTTAAATCAATTGTGTCAAGAATTGTGAATGACAGAGCTACCTAACAGGTTGTTCAGTTTTACATAACATTGTAGTTAATAGAAAGAACATGGAAATACTAGCTAATGAGGGTGCTGTTGATATTTTAGTGTAGTATGTTTGATTAACAACTTTTCATTTATAAATTCTAATCTATATGCCATTAGAATTTTAAAAATTAAACCTTTGTTTTATTGTGTTAACCTGTTTATATTGTTAATCCTTTATGTTGGATATCTGTTAAATGGAATAACTAAGTACTCTATTCCACAATATTTTAAGCATATTTGTGCATAAAAATTTATTGAATTAGATACACCTTATACGTCTGTAATGAAAATTTCAAATATATTAAATTTAATAAATGAGTTACAAAGATATTCTATGTCTGATTTGTGATTATTAAACACTTTAAAATATTTAGAAATTACTTATATTTAAATTTATTTTTAATTTTTGTAATAACTCAAGCTTCAATAAAAGTGTTCTTTTTAAAATTGATTTGGGTCAAAACATTAATAATCTATATCTGAGTATAAACTTTTTTTTGGGATCAATTCAAGTGAGTGGCCCATACAAAATAATCTAAATAAAGAGACTGGTTCTATCCTTACAAAACAACAATAGTTTGCTAAACCACGGAAATAAGGACAGGTATTGTAAAAACAGATAAAGAAGCAGCCATCTGTTTTCCATTTACTTAATAGCTGTGCTAGACTTTGATTGAGAGTTGATCTTTTCAAAAATAAAACCTTTTTGAGAATAAAGGACACAAAGCGATAATATATCAGACAGGTTGAAATGTTTCGATATGATTTGAAAACTTTAATTGACATTATTCGTGTTCTGTCTCTTTTTGTTGTATCTTGTATCAAATCGCACTATTGCAGTGAATTGCATTGCTTGGGAACACTCTGGGTGTAAGGACACTTTGATACTTTATTGTCGCGTTGTTAATACACATGAAGCACTGCAAAGTATCAGCACAAAAGTGTCATACCACACAGTGTTACACAATTACACATGACTAGTACTACTGCAGCATACAATAATTAATTGGAAATTATTTGTAGATGAAGAAACATATTATGTTTGGATATTTGAATATCATTGGAAGCTATTCATATTAATTTACTTCTTAGAAAACTAAAGTATTATGCACACCACACCAAAGTATAATGTACACTTATTTAATTGATAATGTTGAAGTTTCCCACCTAAGAGCTGAATGTCAACAACTGTCTGAAATTTGGTTTAGCAACTATATTAAAGGTATAGATACTGGCCTAACAAATGATCCAACATCATTTTGTAAGTGCATCAATGATAAGCGGTGTAGTGATAACCTAACTGACTCCTTATTTTATTAAGTCCAATCTGCAACAAATGGTCAAGACATGGCTAATTTATTTATGAACTTCTTCCAAACTGTGTATTCACCAAATAACAACAACCTTTACATAGCACACACTTACAAGCTTACTGCTGGTCCAGAGGATGTGCCTAATGTTTTATTAAAAAGTGTATCTATACCCTTGTAATATTGTTTATTAGATCTCTGCAAACCTCTGTGTTTCGTTCTTCATGGAAAGAAAGTTTTGTTGTTCCTATATATAAAAATGGTCAGAAAGACAATGTTGAAATTTAAGTAGCATTTGTATACAATCTGCAATCCCCCTAAGCTCTTCGACAGTCTTATAGTAAAGCAACTTTCTTAGTTATGTAAAGGTGTAATATCTCAATCACAACATGGTTTTCATAGCAAAAAATCCACTGCAACAAATTTGATTTGCTATCAATCTGATATATTATCTCATATAAAAGGCCGTAAACAGGTAGATGCAATATACACATATTTTTCCAAAGCATTTGATCATGTAGATAAACAAATACTTTTGGCCAAATTAATTAATGTAGACTTTCATGGCATGTTTGTGAAATGGATTAAAAACTCTACATCTGGGAGAAATCAGAGAGTCAAGATAGGTTGTCACTAATTGTGATATTGAATATTGTAATTTAAACTGTTAATGGGGTTATCCCGTGTATTAAACAAATAAAAATAAAAAAAATTAATATAGAAGTTTCATTATTCAAAAATCCTTAACAATATAAGAATTTTGTTAGTTATAGCTGTTCTATACCAGTATACAAAAATATTTATATTTTCTAACTCACCTGATTATCTGAATCAAATACAAAAATAACTTTTAAATAAATATATATTACAGAAATGTACTTTTATTAGAACACAATTGCAATGCCTATATAATTCTTTTTTCAATAAAATTAAAAGACTTCATCACCACTATCAATACAAAAATCGTCATCATCATCATTATCATCATCTTCTGCTAAATCAATAACTACAGGGCTAATGTCTTCACGATCAAAAACAATTTCTCTATCCCACCAGCGCTGTATCTCAGATTCTGTACTCTTTATTGTTTTTGACCATACTTCTGGTGTTATTTGGGTCAGGGACTCCTTCCACACTGCTAAAGACTTTGCAGTAGAACTGCCATTTGTGCCTACATGATCAGAGTAATACCGTTTACTTATTCCCCATATATGCTCAATTGCATTAAAATTACAATGGTATGGAGGAAGTCGAAGAACTCTGTGTCCATATTGTTCAGCCATTCTATCTACTTCTTATATTGGTTCTGGTTTATTCCTATAAGCAATGAAAAATTAAAAGCATATCGAATTGCACAAATTTAATTAAAAACATACCTCTGGACCAGTTGAAGCAATTGAGGTTTTAACATTGTTTGTTCATGTGCAATATTGTTATTTTCCAACCACTCTTATTTCAGCTTTTTTTGAAACACATGTCGGAGCTTTATTAATTATTGTGCTATGGTATGGAGCATTATCCATTATAATAATTGATGGTTCCTCTAAATTATTCAACAGCTGATGTTCAAACCATTGCAAAAAGTTATGATGATTCATTTCTCCATGGTAATCACAGTCCTTTGTTTTGGATGAAATAACCAATTCAGCTCCCTGAATAAATCCATTACAATTTCCTGCATGGAGAACAATGTATCTAAAAAATAGTTTAAATTACTAAATAAAATATATATCTAAAAAATAATTTAAATTACCAAATATAATATAAATATTATGCAATTAGTTGTCTAGGCTATTATTGAAGGTAATGGTAAAAGCTACAAACAATGTTCTTGTGTAGTGCAGTAGTATAATATTAATGAGTTTGATTTATGTATATTCATTATAATTTTAGTAATTTAAAAAAAAATGATAAAACAAAAAATAACTTCCCATAACCATTTCATTTTTATTTTAAAGCACATTGTTAAATGTTTTTATTTCTGTTAAATTTGAACATTGCAACAAAAGATAGTTGAGTTTAAATGCATTTTTTAAACATATATTTAAATTTGTACATGGTCAATTATTTAATAACTACATTAACTCAATTATTATTGTACTTTTTTTAGCTATTAACCGCGGGGTGAATACTGACTGTGTCACTTTCTTAACACTCACATGTTATTGTTTGTTGTTTTGTGTAAAACAGATCACAATAAAATGGATGTTAAACAAAAAAATATATTTACCTTGTACCACCGACTTTAGTTTTCTTAACACTTTTGTCACTTGAATCTTGCCAAGAACGACTAATAGTACCATCTTGAAAAATCCGTGTCTCGTCCAAGAAAACAAATGTGTATAGACCTTCATTTTTTAGTTTTACATACGGCTGCAGAAACATATTTCTTTTAAAAACAATATTGGGTAACTCCATTAAACCGCGTCGTGGATCATCTTTTTTATAACGAAAACCAATATTGCATACAATTTTCCATAAAGAAGTAAGACTACCAGTAAAAATATTCCTTTCTACTAATTTCGTTTGTAGTGTTTGTAATTTAACTTGTTCCTCTAAAATGATTATTTGTTTTAAAGATTATTGACATTAAATTTGGCCAAAACTTACTTTTTTTGTACATGTCATAAATAATATTTCGAATAGTCATTTGATTGAATTCGTCTATATCAACAACTGGTTTTGTACGTCGTCTTTTTTGCTTGGGGCTTCTTAATGGTTCACCCCTATTGGCTTTTACTGCAATTTTATTTACAAGGAACAGGCTAATATTTAACGCCGCTGCTACCCTCTAAAGATAAAAACTTTCATATAATCTCACTTTTTAATCAAAATGAAATAGGATTGTTTAAAAATGTAAAATTAAATATTGCTCACATTTTATATCACTATGTAAAAAGAAATAGAACAAATAATTACTTACATCCCTAACTGCTTCAAACGGAAGTAATATAGATTGATGATCACGTTCTGCCTCAAAGTGTGAAATTAAAGAAATGACCATTTTCTGGGCACCACTTCCTAAAGCTTTAAGCATATTTGAAAATTTATAAAATTTTCAAATTTATAAATAATAGTTCTGAAAAGAACTTTTTTAGTTTAATTTATAGCAAAAATTGAAACGAAAAAAATAAATAACCAACACCACCTAACCACAGAATATTGTTTTCTATTTTGGGTGGGACCTAACCTCCACTCCACTTATGTTCTGTGCCTCCTGTTCACAAATACAATAACAAAAAGCCGTGAGAAATGAACTGGCAATATTGCAATATTTTGCCAACCGATATTTCACTAAAAGTCACTAGATTTATTAGAATCTATAGGGAGAGGGGCATGGGGAGTTTGTTGTATGGTTGGACATTCAAAAGTTACTAGACTGTCACATTTTCATTCTTAACGTAAAAAAACTATACACTTCAGAGACAAGACCGGATACCTCCAAAACTCAGCAACTACTAGAAACAGCGGAGATGCGTTTACTGAGGAGAATTACAGGAAACACACTAAGGGATCGAATGAGGAGTGAAGAGATCAGAAGAAAATGCAATATACCAGAAATAAATGAGTGGACACTGAACAGAAAAAAGGAATGGAACGAACACATAAACAGAATGGAAGAGACCCGATTAGTCAGAATAGCGAGGGACAAATCACCAAAAGGTAGAAGAAGTATCGGGCGACCACGCAAAAGATGGAGTGATAACCTCCAATAGAGGCATTAATCGACATTGAACAAGCATTTTGCTTATAAATAAGAAGAAGAAGAAGATCATTTAAGAAAATCCGCAAGGAAAAATTCCTGTAGCTGGCTGTATACCACGTATAACAAAAAGAGGTTAATCTTTGTAAATGGGTATATTTATTTAAAAAACCCTTAAAAGGGCCACATCAATAAAACAAACGTTTTCGGACCACACAGTCCATCATCAGGTTATTAAAATCGAAAATGCCTAAAAATAAGTATAAACCATTTAGTTAAAACAAACGAGATTGTGAAATTTTGACTATGGTTGAAAAGCAAAAGATGGTTATACTTACTAGGTCACAATGCCTGAGCCACCAAAATATTAGGGTAAAAACCCTTTAAATTACATTTAGTTATGAAATATTGTACATTGTGTTATAAAATAACTGTGATGTTCAGTATTAAATTAAATTTGACTGTAGGTAACACATGGTTCAATTGGGTTCTAGAGCCGGTGAGAGGGAACCTCTGCACTCGGAGAACAACGTGGAACTGATTGACAAGATACTTTTGAAGGATGAAGATAACAGAATGTCAATGTAACAAAAACTATAATAGTTGTACATAGTATTACTACAGCCAAAAGATTCAACAAGTTTTGATGATTTTAAAAAATAACAACAATCTAGGTGTTGGGATTTAAAAACTTTTTATTTATTAATTTAGGGTATAAAAGATGTCAAATCAATGATGGTTTTATAGTCATGATTAATAGAATGACCTGTGCCTTAGGCAACTTATGTTGCTTTTCGTCGTATGGAATGTGGTCTAAAGTGTATTTAATTTTGGGTTAGCTTAAATTTATGAAATTTATCCTTTTATGTTTAACACATCTAGGACAAGGTAAAAATTAAATAACAAATATTTGAAGCTAATATCAGACCTCATATTTAAATGACTTTATTTAAGAATGCTCCTATGGTGAAAAATTAATAAAATTAAGTTTAGTAAGATGGAAATCTACAGGCTGAAAAAATTGAAGTAGTAACATATGTGATTGAATTTAAAATTGTTGTTGTTGTTTGTTTGTGTTTAAATGACTGCGGACACTAAATCCATTCGCCAATCTTACAATTTGAGGTGTAGTGTGTGTGTGTGTAGAGTAATTGTCTTGATACTTAGCAAAGTCGACGTCATTGTCTTTGCTAAGAGACGCTAATTGTATCCGAACGTCTGCGGTCCCTCCGGTGTGTACCGATCCCACAAGGATAGAAATTATTTTCATTTATTAATTTTTTTAATAAACGAAAACTTCCACCCAGGTGGGATTCGAACTCACGACCTTTAGGTTTAAAGGCAGGCGCTCTTACCACTGAGCCACAGAGGGGGTTAATTTAAAATTGAAGAGACTGGGTTCCTCAGAGACTAATGAGAATAAAAGTAAAAGAAATGACTGAAGAAAAGGAGGGGGGGGGGTTGAAGGAGAAAAGGAGTTGATCAACAATTAGAGATAATAGGGGTCCTTTATACTTAAAGTATCTAGCACCCTGAACAAAATCTATTTTGGTGGTATTAAATTGGTGGTTTAAAAATAAAGTTTGTAGAAACCTGAAATTTGTTGTATAAGTGTGCTACTAAGTTGTTGACCGAAAGAAGGTGGACAAAGGTAGATTAGGATTCTTTGTAATATGGTAGATTATGAATTTTAATAAATTGTTAGATAATGTTTGAATGATTACTAAATTAAAACTATTGGATACATGTTTAATATATGAATTGACCAAGAAATAATGAAAGAGAACAGAATTAACAGGAAAGCGATGTAGAAGTGAAGAGTGGATAAGATAGTGAAATGTTGGTATGATGGATGTGGATGGTTCTGAAGTTAAAATTGGGGTCAGAAATTTGTGAGAGGAAGGTATGACGATATTGTATAAAATGGGTGTTTGAAGAACCACAAGATTGTGTAGGAATAAGGTGTTGACGTTTGTATAGGAAAATAAGGCAGAGAAAATAGGACAGTATTGTGAAGTGTGGACTATGAAAAAAGTTGACGATGTAAAGGTTGAAAGTCACGGTTGAAAGATACATGGCGATTAACACAATTGGGGCTTTTTTGTTTTTCTTTGACTATTTCCAAGTCTTCATATAGATCTAATTTTAGAAAATTTTTTTGGGGAATATTATGTAACAAAGAGATATTATGTAACATTTAAGGTTTTAGCTTAGTAATCATTTCTAAATTTTAGCTCAACCCGTTTTCAGGCAGAATGAAGTAAGTGTACTTAAAGGTTTTTACTAGTCGATATGAAAGAGAAATTTTAATAAATCATACACGTAAAATGTAATAAAGACACTTATCACCTTTTTACTATATGGTATGTAGTAGTAGAAATATATTGTTGTCCGGCATAATAATATATATGTGGGCTTACTTTGTTTTACATGCAACAGAACTTTAATTTTATAGAAGTAAGTAACAATATATTGTTTTATTTGAAAATGAAAAGTTGGTTAGGTGTAACTGACTTGTTTATTACACAAATTATCCGTTGAATGGTAAGTCCTACATTTATTGGGTTTTCCCTGTATGTAGCGCGGAACAAGCTGAGAATTTTGGTATACTTAACTCAATACTTTAAAATTTGTCATTTACCTAGTTTTTGCATTCTACCGACGATATAGTAATACTGTAAGTCCCATGAGTAATCGTTCTGTTTTTACTAGGTTTCTTTCTTTGTCTAATATCCCGCAATTACTCTGCATGTAGGTATATGATGAGTGTATAGCCGAATAATTATGTAATACGTGCTTAGTTTATTTAGTTTCTCTAAACTATTTCATTTAATTTATTATTACCCAATTTTCTTCCTTTATTATACCTAATTTACAGATCACAAGTATCATTAACTGCAGGAATTTATGCTGATGCTCTCAGTGTTCCACACAGTTGAACGTTATAGTATAAAAGCTTTCAAATGTATGTTATTAAAACTGTATTTATAAACTCAAGGAAATACGAATTTAAAAAAAATATGAATAAAAAGTACCTACTGTGCAAATACAAATGATAAATTAAGTTTAATATCAAAAATTCGTATTTGTTTAGGAACAAGATAATTAAAGGCAATGTTAGAAGTCAAATAAAAAAAAGTCAGCTTATTTAATTATTAAAGATTTTTTCTTTTGATTTAGGGACTTTAAACCAAAATAAAAAAGTAATGAAATATAAAGTAAACTAGCAATATACGTAATCTTTATCGGCCATAACACATCCACTGTTAGACATAAGCTTTCTCTACCTTTTATTAGAATACATTACATATACATATGTTACTTTTGTTACTTTTTTATCCAAATATTTATTCTTCTCTTTCTCTTTATGAATAAAGCAAAAAAGTTGTTAATGCGAGAAACATGTGAGGAACTACAAAACTTGCAACGAAAATATGGCGAATCTAAAGGAAATTAGAAAATTAAACAAGTTATTGGATTGTACAAAAAGAATACACCCATAAAGTTAATGAATAATGAAGATCATGCACCATCTTTGGAAGATGAAGTAATGGGTGAATTGAAAAATTACATTAAAGTAAAAGGATCTCGAAAGAGATATCTAGGGGCAGGGCTTTAAGATTGTCTGTGCCGAATTGAAAGGGAAAAAACACCCTACCCCCTGCCTGAGGAGGAGAAACTCCGTTTAATACGGGAACTTTTTCCTCAGGTGAAGGATAGGCATGAAAGGGTTATTGGTTTCATATATGCGGAACCTTTCACTGAGTTGAAACTCGGCGAGGCTGTTGGACGGATAAAGAGCCAAAACGTACCTGGCATAGATAGAGTCTTATACCGAAAGGTAGAGGTCAAGAGGAAGAGGTACGATTTCGGTAAATTTGCCTTCTTAGTTCGATAGCTAAATTGTACGAACAGTTTATAAAAGGCCGCCTTGAGCGAGAGCTAGAAGAAAAGCATGCGCTGAGCGATGGTTTTAGGGCCAAAAGGTCCACCATAGATGCGGTCACAGAAGTAACCTCTTTAGTTACGCAGGATACAAAGAGATGGGTGACATCCTGCTCGATGTCAAGAATGTCTTTAATACGGCAACATGGGAAAAAGTCATGTCCAGGCTTAGAGAATTGGGCGTTAGTGAATACTTGGTCAACGTAATTGACAGATACATCACTGACAGGTCCATAAGAGAAAAAGACTCCAGCATTAGGTTGTTGCAGGGTGTTCCACAGGGTTCAGTACTAGGTCTCATCCTGTGGAATGTCCTGTACGACAGGGTGTTGAGGCTACTGATGCCAAGGGGATGCACTCTTGTAGCTTATGCCCATGATCTCGTACTGGTTGCGAAGGCCGTCAGAAAACGGACATGGCTAATGCGGCTAATACAGCCCTGCGTCGCATTAGTAGGTGGATCAGAGAGAACGATCTATAGCTAGCGTCTCAGAAAACTGACGTGTTAGTTCTCAAAGGGACCCGGGAAAGATCCTCTCTTCGCTTTATAGTGGAAGGTGTGGAGGTTGCACCGGTTAAATCAATTAAATATCTGGGAGTCTGGTTGTCGGAAGGTCTAAGGTTCGGAGTACACATCCAAAAGACAGTAAAGAAGGCGAACCGAAATCTGGAAGCGTTGATACGGTTGATGCCAAACATTGGAGGTCCAGGAAGCACCAAATGAAAGATGCTAAATGGAGTTTTCCAGTCGGTAGTAACATACGCTGCCCCTGTGTGGTGTAGTGTACTAAACACTGTGAAATACGCTAAGTTGATGGAGACTTCGCAAAGGCGAATGCTCCTCAGGGTGTCTAGTGTATATAGGACAGTCTCGAATGAGGCTCTATATGTCATTGGAGCGGTGATACCGATCGTTTTGTTGTGTAAAGAGCGAGCGATGATGTATGCGAGGAGAATGGATGTAAATATACATGAGAATGAGAGAGAAAGAACGATAGTAGAGTGGCAGAAAGAATGGACGAATGATAGTGGAAAGGCAAGGTGGACGAAGGAGCTTATTCCCGATTTGAGACCGTGGTGGGAATGTAAGTTCAGGAAAGTAGACTACTTCCTGACGCAGTTTCTGACCGGACATGGTAGTTTTGGCATCTTCACAAATAGAATAGACAAATCTGCCTCGGCAGACTGTACTGTTTGTGCGGTACCGGATGCTTCCCGCTCACATTTTCAACTGCCAGAGATGGTCAAATGAGATGGGAGATTTCGAGAGGCGAATGGGTTTCGGGCTGGATGAAAGAAACATTGTAAACATAATGTTGAGAGTAGAGAAAGAATGAAGAGAAGTACACTGTATGATTTCTGGGGTGATGAAGAAAAAGGAGAAGGAGGACACAGGAGAAAATTAATCCAGGGATCTAAAAACTTATAGTTAATATTATTTATTAGTTTATGGCCTAACGTCTAAACATTTTCTGATTTACGGTAATAGGTATGGTTATATATAAATTTTTAGTTTTTTATTTTAGTTGTTTATTGAGTGGCAAGACCACCTCTCTGGAACGGTGGTTAAGGTTTTAGCCGAAACACGGTTAATCCGGCACTACCCTGGAGTCTTCTGGCTTAGTATCCCACTCGGCCGAAAGATACTCGTGTCTTGCTCCGTAACGTAGAGATCCAAAAAATATTTCCTCCACCGTTGCCTGTCGGAATTCAATGGATACCTTCTTAGGCTCTTACTGGAATATGGCAATACGGCAATTAAAAAAAAATTGAAGTCAAAAACTACACACTGATTAAAATCAATATTTATTAATTTGTTATTTTTTTTTAATTTATTTTGCATTTAGCATAAGAAAAATACAAAAAATGATAAAGACATACATTGGCATATACAAAATATCAATTAGGTACATAATAATGTATATAATATACATATTTTAATTATTGGTGTATTGTATTAAATTTTATTAAAAAAGTTTATAGATTTCAAGAACTCTATCAAGTCAGCTACGTATTTAGATTCTCCTATAAGTTCTTTTAATGTTTTTTGGAATGTGGTGATACAGTCTTTCAACTGAGTATATTGGACAGTCAATCAAAATGTGCTTTATACTGTCACTTTACATTCATAAACAAAACACACTTGTTCGTCTTCCCTCTTCAACAAGTATTCCTGTGTTGTAGAAGTTTGTACTAATCAGAGACGTATTAGTAGGACCTAATGTTGTCACTTTGAAGGCCAGAAGATTTTATTTGTATCAATTTAGTGATGCTTCTATTACATTGGTTTTGTTAAACATTGTGCAATTTTGCTTTTAAGTAAGGTTTTAAATCTAAATGCACTGTTAGATTTTCCACTAATGCGGCTGAATTGGTTACTGCGGACCTAGCTAGACTATTTGCCTTTTTGTTACCATCTATTCCAACGTGTGACGGTACCCAGAGAAACTCTACTTTCAAATTGTTTTGGTATATACGGTATAAAATTAACTTAATTTGCTGTAATGTTGGATGAGAGGGATAAATATGTGAAATTGATGTCAGACAACCAAGTAACTTAGATATTATGAGAGATTTGGGAAGTTTTTTTTTCTATAATAAAGGTTAGGGCCTTAGTGATCGCAAATAGTTCTGGTGTAAAAGTACTTGTCTTAGGAGGCAATTTATAGATGGAATGTTCATGTGATATCACAAAACATGCTCCTACTCCATTTATGGTCTTAGATGCGTCCGTGTATATAAAATGGTATTTTTTGTACTGTGTGAGAAATATTTATTTTTCTTAATAGAAATTTGCCGATCGTAGACTCATTAGTGTGATGAGCTATGCCGTTTAAGCACTGTAGTATATCCTAAACAGAATTAATAATAAAGGTAAGAAAATAATTTTTCAAGTTCCGTTTGGCTTCAGAATATGATGTCTATAAGAAAAATCTTACAGATTTGCTTTACCAATTTTAAAAAGACATTTGATTGCGTAAAGTATATCAAATTAATAACCCTCTTCCAAAGCGTCCAACTAGACGACAAAGATATCAAACCTAGTGCCAAACTTTACTGAAACCAAACAGTCATTATTAGTACAAATAACAGAGAATCGATACCAATTAGTATTAACCGATCCATAAGACAGGGTTGTATACTCTATTCAACCCTCTTTAACATCCACAAAACTAAATATTTGGTCAACAGTAAAGGGGATATCGGTCCAACCCAAATTGTAGTAAGCCAACAAACGCTATAAAGAGTACAACGATTTAAACACTTAAAATGTTAGATCACGTAAAATTTAGTCTTCTCTTTTGAAATCAGAAGTCGACTTAAAGGAAAGGTTTATATATCAAAAAGCCAGGTTTTTATTAATTAATAGCTCATTTCGTAAAAAGTTTTCAAGATTCTATGTATAGTCTATACTCTTGTATGGACTTGAAACTTCTATTTCTTGTATTTTTATTGTACGGAAGAATACTGAAAATGTCATAGACCAGCAGAATCAGAAACAAAGAAGTTCTTCGAAGAATGTCTTATTTTACTTAATGATATTGGATAGAGTTCTTTTCTATATAACAGAACTCTATTATATATTATTAAGTAAACTGGAAATGAAACAATGAACGATCTATGCTGAGAGTGACGTTGCGGGACCGAATAACAAACGAAGATCTGGAAGAAGGACGAGTATTGCTGATGTTGTGAAACGCATAGCGGAACTAAAATGAAATTGGGCACGCCATACATCAGGCGTATCACGAAAAATTGGCAACAAAGAGCACAAAATCGTAATGGAGGAATTTAAGGGAGGCCTATGTCCAGCAGTGGACGTGATAAATGAAGGCTGGATGATGATGATGATGATGAAACTGAAATAATAAATGAACTGACATAAAGGCCCGTTTTCACGGTACACTTTGGATGATCATCCCGGATGAATCATCCAAAGTGACTACGACGATGAAAGTAATTATCGTTTACATGTATCACCAAGACTGAACTAGTCTGTTCACTTACAAATGGCGCCGACTGAAGTTGTACGTGCTGGAATTGGTATAATAAGTGAATATCTTTTAAATGAACTTGAAAATGTACTTGAAAAACAGAAGATTAGAAAAAAACGACGTTGGTGGGTAAGGCCGTGGATACTTCGACGCTACAAAATGGGGGCGTCAACGTGTTTGTTAAAGGAATGGTCTACAGAAGATCAAGCCATGTTACAAAACCATCTAAGAATGTCTGAAGTGCAATTTGAAGAGCTACTTACCAAAGTCACACCGTTAATTCAAAAGCAAAGCACAACCATGAGAGAATCTCTTCATCCAAGACTGAAATTGCAAATTGTACTAAGATATCTTGCAGCAGGAGATTGCTTTTCAACACTCGAAGCTTTGTATCGTGTACCTAAATGCTCCATTTCCCATTTTATGCCAGAAGTATTAGCTGCTATTTACGAAATACTTGAATACTGTATCAAGGTTAGTACCTAATTAGATTCTTTCTTACATATTTAAAAAAAAAACGTATTAAAACTTTATCCAAAAGGCATTTTATTCAAAAATTAAAATCAAACATAAATTCATTGGTAATTGTGAATAGTCGAGAATGCTTCGGATAATATATCATAAGGAGCACTCTCTTCATATCTTTCCATTGTAGTAGTCGGTGTAGAAACTGACGTCTCACTGTTAGTCGAATATACTGTATACAGTGATGGAGTAGATTCCTTTGAGCGAGTCTGTTCTAAGTTGAAGAGATACATGCGCTCTTCCATCATAACCTTTTGCAGCTTTTCTTGACATATCAGGGCGCGGTCCAGAGGCATGGTTTTAAGCTGAACTGACAGGCTTCGACAAAAATGATCAAATTCGTTATCTGTGCTTGCATTCTGTGCAGCAATTGCACTTAATTTATCTATTGCTTTTTCAATAGCTGAAATTCCAGAAAAACGATGCTTTTTTGAAAATGGGGTGTTCAAATTTGCTTGGGGACTCTCTTTTCTGATTCGTTTGTTATGCTGTGCCAGTTCGCTTTCTTTAGGTAGTACTCCATCATCTGTCGGTATGACATCATTTGCTGCCGCAGGTATGATAACCTCGGTATCAGTATTATTTCCTTCATAATTGACATCTTCAGTATCTGGATTCTGTGGCGTTAAGCTCCTTTTACATTTCGGAACCTGAAACAGATACCGCATATTATCATACAAAACGAAGTTGCTCGAATTTTTACCCACTTATAATACACATACGTATACAGTTTTGTCTTTTACAGGTGCCTACCACTACTAATGAATGGACAAAAGTAATGAAGGAATATTATACCCTTTGGAACTTCCCTAATTGCTGTGGCGCTATGGACGGGAAACATATTGCTATTCGCTGTCCTGCGAAGTCGGGATCGTATTTTTTCAATTATAAACAAACGTTCAGCACTATTCTTTTTGCAATTGTGGATGCTAATTATAACTTCCTATATATTGACGTCGGTACAAATGGCAGAGCAAATGACGCATTAGTGTTTTCCAAATGTACATTTAACGAAGCTCTGGAGAACAATTTGTTAAATATACCTGAAAATGGTGTTTTTCTTGGGGACGACGCTTTTCCTCTTAGAACCTATCTTTTGAAACCTTATAGCAAGAAATCATTAACTAGGAAGGAAAGGGTATTTAATTATCGGCTATCTCGAGCTCGTCGCCTATCAGAAAATGCATTTGGCATACTTGTGTCTCGTTTTCGAGTATTCGAAAAGCCTATTCCTCTCAAAGTAGAAACAACTGAATTACTGGTGAAAGCTACTTGTGTTCTTCATAATTGGCTCAGACAAACCTCTACTTGCAAAGCACCATACGTAACTGAGGGATTGATTGATGTTGAATTATGGGAGGAAGGCAGAATTGTACCTGGAATATGGCGACAAACTACACACGACGGCCTCAGAGACATAACACTTGCTACAAGTAACAACCACAAGAAAGTTGCTGCCGCTGTACGTGATGATTATGCAGATCTGTTCTGTTCAACTGAAATTGTACCGTGGCAGTGGAAAATGATTTAAATGGCTTATTCTTGTATAATTGTTCATTTACTTAATAAAAATTGGTAACTAATTTTTCTGTGGTTTTGTTGTTTATACGTGTAAGGTAAGCAACCAAGATGAAGTGGGACATTTTACGTCTAAAACGATCAACTATATTTCAGCTATTTTAAATCGATATGGTTTTTATTTTCAACTTACTACAATACCCTACGACCCACCTAATACATATATGTACTTATAATTGCTAGTAGTATGAAAATAAAAAAATGCTATACTTACTGTACTTGCTGAGCTGCTCCTCGGTACACAAACTGCACGTAAGAATGAATCGGCTTGTTTGTACCAAAAAAGTTTGGGGACATAAACGTCATCTGGCCCTGTACCACTTTTTACGGATTGATTTACTTTAGCCAGTTCAGATGAATATCGGGTACGAATTGTTTTTATTTTTAACTTAATATCTTCCACCATCACTCCCTGAAGATTCAGCTCCTCAACGATTTCTTTTAACGCTTTTTCTCTATGGGTTTTATTTTTATATGTCTCTGCTTTAGTGTTCCAAAGACACTGTCGGTCTTTCATTAAACTCAAAATTAGAGGAGTATGGTCGTCTTTCCACTTAAAAACCATGATAGCAAGCGTACAAACACAACAACTACGCACTTCAAACGCGACAATACACAACCACGTGGACCTGTTGCCGCCGTTCACTAGTCACTACCGATGAATTACAGCAACAAATGCATGTTTACATGGTTCACTTTGGATGATTCATCCGCGATGCATCCCCTAAAGTGAACAAAAGTAGAACTCGGTTCAACTTCGTTCAATATTCATTTTGGATGATCACTGTCGATGAATAATAGTTTATACGATTCATTTATTTTTCACTTTGGATGATTCACCCGGGATGATCATCCAAAGTGTACCGTGAAAACGGGCCTTTAGATGGCAACGTAAGACTTCACTGGAATTATTAGTCCTCACAGATGATGCTAATGACTAGCAACCCAGTAGAGTCTTACGGTGCCATGTAATCAATTTATTTTTCAACTTAAACATTATAGGTTTTAATTTTAAAACATGTAACATAAAGTTAATCTTAAACAACATTTAAAGGATTTTTAGCCATATATTTAGTGGCTTCAAACATGTATTTGTGGATTGTAATTTAAAGGTTTGGTTAACTTAGCTCCTTAGTCCATGCGCTTAGCCACTAAAAGATGCACTTTAAAGCTAGATATATGGTTTATCTCCCAATGTATTAATAATCAAGTGTTTCCTACTTTTTGTAAGAACTTCAGAAAATGTTCCAGTCAACTTATAGAACACCTTCAATTGAAAATTTTAAAAAAGGAAATTTGTAAACATTAAAACAAGCTTAACTACATCGATTGTAAACTTAAGGTAACGTATGACTCTCTACTTGATTTCATGGGCTTTGATAACTAAAATATCTTTTTGAATGATGTTCAGGACAGATTGGACAATGTAACTTCCATTAAATTTAACAAACTTAAATTTAAATTATATATTCTCATTAAAAATAAATTTAATTCATTGAATCGTAACAGTAACAATAACAGTATTAAATTCTCTAATTTTTTTTCATTCAAAAACACTTTATAGAATATTTTTCTGAAAGTTTTGCCACATACTATAAACTTCCCAGTAACCCATTAACACCCAGATTGTATGGTTTACCTAAGATACATAAGGAGGGCATTTCGATTCGTCCAGTTAATAGTTTCATAAGCACTTCGGTTTCCATTTTATCAAAATTTATATTGAATCTCATTACCAATATGACGAACTATACCCCCGTTTCTTAGTGAAAAACACCAGTCATCTAGTCAGTGACCTACAACACATTATTCTTCGCCCCAACACTAATATGCTTTTATATGATGTCAGCAATTTATTCACTTCTGTCCGTAAACAAAAAATAATTAATCTGGTTCACTATCTTCTAAGAGACAATTCTGTCACCTTGTCTACTACCAACTCCATTGTCCAACTATTACAAACTTGCTTAGATTAATATTTCTTTTTTTTTTAACAATAAATATTACAGACAACCTGATGGCTTAGCCATGGGCAGCTATCTCTCTCCTCTATTAGCTGAGGTATATATGGATTATTGAGAATCCACACACATCATGAAAAATCCTGTCCAGTCTTCATTCCAGGTAACTCCAACTCGGCTAAACTATTACTTTCTAAAATCAATCAAATCCACCATAACGTTATGTTCACCATGGAACTAGAATCATCCAAGTCAATTAACTTCAGTATCTATAGGAAACCCACATAGACTGATCATGTAATACAATTCTCTTCACAGTTACATCCAGCTCCTGGAAACCATTTTACCATCTCAGTCGATCTATAACAAATAATTTATTACCCTTAGAGAAATAGCAGTCAATAACGAATATGATCACAACATGATCAATAAACTCATCCATAGAAGACGTCTTAAAACCCTACAAGAGACTGCGTTCCCCAGAGACGTTACAACTAAACCTAACTACGCTTGTCTTTCATGTCATTATCAGAGTCTCAGTTACTATCAACAAATCCTCATAGACACTTCGTCTAAGGACTAGCAACCCGAGTGGAGTCTTACGTTGCCATGTAATCAATTCCTTTTTTAAGTTAAACATCATGGTTTTAATTTAAAAAAATGTAACTTAAAGTTAATCTAACAACATTTAAAGGGTTTTTACCCATACACTTACTAGCTTCAAACATGTACATCCAGATAGCATTGATGATAAAATAAATAATTCAGAAAACGTTCTAGATGGTAGCTTGATAGGGATTTTATTATTATACCTTTTATAAAAGAATTTTTTAAATAAAATTTTTTGTAAAACATGGTATACAGCTAACTACAGGAATTAAAATTCCTTGTGGATTTCAATTGTTTGTTAGAGTTGTTCACTTTTCTGCTTTCGATTGTCCATCATAATAGATTTTTGTATTCTTTTCTTATCTCTTTAAGTTTATAATGTTCTCTGCTTCTACTACTTAGAATTTTTCTCCACGTTTCCCTTAATGCTTGTGTTTGGCGAATTATTCTTTCGTTATATGATTACTTCTGGCTTTCCTCTATAGCTCTTAATATGGCATTGAGGGTATTGATATTTGGGTCTTTCTTGTTATTGCTTTCGAGAATGCTGTTGATATGTTCTTTAAATGCATTTATATTATTAGACTCTATTTAGATATGTGTGCACCTTTTTTGATCATACGGAATCTCTCTTTCTCAAGGTCCATTTCTAAAGACGCTTTTACCATTCTGTGGTTGCTGCCTGTTGAAAACTGGTTCAGCACTGTATCATCCTTAAAGATTTGCCTCTTGTCATTGATCATAAAATCGATCTCATTCTTAGTTTTTCCATTCGGGCTTTGACATGTTTGTATCGGATGATTTTTTTTTGTAGAAGAATTTGGAATATACTTTTTCTCAGCAGTAAACTAATTAAAATTTTACCGTTTTCGTTCCAGTTTCCCAAACCAAAGTACATCGACCTAGTGTCAAAATAGTTAACATCAAATTTGTTACTTCAATTAATCTCACCTCGTTATGTGGCTAGCTTAAACTACTATACAGACGTTTTTCATCGAAGATAGTCAGTCCAAAATTACTATAAATGTTCTGAAACTTTATAAATCCATTTTGGATATTTTTAAAATTGTTAATACATTTATATAATTTTACACAAGAAGTTTTTTCTTCATAGAAAATTTTTTTAAACCATGGTATATAGCCAACCACTAGGATTTTTCCTCTTATATTTTAGTTGAGAGTATACTTTAGATTGTTAGTTTACCGAAAATTCTACAATTTATTTTATTTATTTATTGATCGAGGAAATAACCTGTTCTGAAATTGTCATGACTACCCTATACGTCTTCTAATTTTTTGTCTTATTTGTTATTAAATAGTATTAAAGTATGATTTGCAAAACTTTCATTTAATAAATTTCCTATATTCTGTATCGTATTTTGACCTATATTAGATATGCCTGCCAAGCCACACGTTTGATTGTTCCATTCGGCACACCCGCTAATTCTATTAATCTCTCAAATTATGTCATTACAAATGCATTACTAGCACAAACAACAAACTATACACACCCCGTGCATAAGTTTACGGGCTTAACACGACACGGTGAGCCCTTTTGGCCAGAAAGAGCTTAAATTGAATTTCTGCAAGTCGCACTCGGGAATAACGAAATGGCGCACATGCATGTGGTGTATACGCACCTGATTAAATTCATAATATAAGAAACACTTCAACCATAATAAAGCATATATTTCAACATATTTTGTAATATATTATAGTAAATTTGCGTAATTTAAGTTTTTTTTACTTTTAATAAATATTGGGTTAGTCTTAAAAATTCTTTATTATCCCAGGCGGGATTTGTTTTGAATTGGACATTTTCCATTGGAATCTATTTTTTGCTGGAATCGCTTCAGGTTGTACTTTGTATCAATATTTACTATATGTGCCAGTCGCAAGGCGTAGGCTAACATTTTTTTTAACAAAATCGCTGCCTTAGAACAGAACTAGTCTATGTCCAAAATTGGCTGTTTGCTGTTGTTTTGACCAAAACTTTCCTTGTTACAGTGGGTATTTACTGCAGAAATATTATAAGTCAAGGTTTAAAATTATTTAAGCATTTTAAAAATAATACTGAAGTAGTCCCATTATCGTAATTTTGTTGGTGCAGAAGTAGTGTATGTCAACATTTATTAGTTCTATTCTAATCTGAGTTGATTTAAATCAAATATACTGAATGCAGAACTAGCCTATCTGAAGATAGACTAGTTCTGCACTCGCTAATCGTGGCAGCGCTAGTCTGGTTTTTTGTAAATATATTGCCAACAACGGTTTTTTAATTACCATTTCCAGACCACAGACTGTGACTGAAACTGATTTTGTAGATGGACATGTTCATAACTTGCCAATTACATCTAATTCTAAAAAAATAAAGTCAAGAAGGAAAAGAAGGTCAAAAGAATCATGGCGTGGAAATGAGATTAAAAGTAAGAGGAATTTGAAAAAGAGTATATATAAACTGGAGAGGCAACAGAGTGCAAACAAGAGCAAAGAAAGACCCATGCAATAATTGTAGGTTTAATTGTGTTTCAAAATTTACAGAAGAAGAACGTACTATGACATTGAATACTTTCTGGAACCTAGGCAACATTAACTGTCAGAGGAATTTTTATGATGATTTATATCAAGAAACCTGTGTGAATAAAAATATTCAACAATTCGCTAAGTTGTCAATGTATAGATCTTTATTCAACACAAATATATTATTAACCTTGGATTCTTCTAACCAAAAAAGGATTTGTGTGACCTATGCGAAAAGCATAAAGACAGCAATGAAGAACAGAGAAATGAAATAAAAGACTTAATTGAAGACCATTTAAAGAACAAGGTTCTTGCAAGAGAAACAAAAGAAAAATCAAAGAAGAGATGTGAAAGATGATGATACCTATTTTGCAGCAGTTTTTGATTGCAACAAGTTTTTAAAATGCCACATTTAGATGTATCTCAGTTGTATTATTCTAGAAAGCTTTCTGTTTACAATCTGAGTATTTATGATCTTCATAAAAAAAGCTATTGCTACATGTGGGATAAGACAAAAGGACAGAGAGAATTCAATGAAGTAGATTCCTGTGTTAAAAAATTACTAGAAAAAAAGGCTCTGAAAGGAAAACAAGAAATGTGTTTTTTTTTTACAACTGTGGGGGACAAAATCTCAACAGAAATATTGTCGTAATGTATATAGTTCTAGCTGCTAAATATAAGATTGAAATTTTCCACTTTTTAAAATAAAGAAACAAAGAAAAAAAAAGAAAAAAGTAAGATTGAGAGGACTTCAAAAATGTTTGCTATATATGTGCCAAGTCAGTGGCACCTTATTGCACGAACAGCATGTAGAAAGATTCCATACAATGTTACCAAAATTAATGAATTTTACAACTTTGTTGAATTCAGAAAACATACTTATACCGAAATAGACAAAAATGAAAATGGAGAAAAGGTCAAGTGGCAGAAGGTACGTACTATAATGGTTTTTGTGTGTGATGTGAATTTTACCAGAATTAATACTGAGCATAGGATAAGAAGAAAAATTTTATTAATACATAGTGACCTAAAAATGTTGAATGCTGAAAGTTTACCTATTAGTACAAAAAAGTTAGAGGATTTGAAATATCTAAGTAAATAATTGGTCATTCTAACCGTCTATCATGACTTTTATTTGAATTTAAAGTCATAAGGGAATTTAATTTGACAAATCACTGTTTTTATAATTTATTTTGATAATATCAGCGACATATGAATAAAATATTTATATTTTTATGAACGGTAGTAATTTATTTAGTCATTCCTTCATTCGGCTTTACTTAAATGACAACTGCGTGTTTTTGTAAAAATGAAAAATATTGTTAGTGTACAACTTGCATAAGTCCAGATAAACTACTTCTGCACCAATAATTCTGGTGTATCACTAGTCTATGGCCATCTATTTTTTTTTAAAACAGTGAAACAAAAAAATAGTTTTAAGTAATGTAAAAGTTTCTATACAAATTGAAAAGTATGCACAAAGTAAACGTTAATCTTTGAAAAACGAAATAATTGAAAAATAAATTTCTGAAAAACTTAAAAATGCTTTCATGAAAAATTGTGATTTCGGATATAGACTAGTTCTGTTTTAAAGCAGCGAAATCAGATTTTTTTTTATTTTAAACGCACTGAAGTCATTAAAGTAGAAGAGCCTACTTTAAAAAATAAAGTTTTCATCAAATATATCAGTTTTAAAATATTACACTTACAGATCTTTTTATTAAAAAAAAAACAATGCATTTGGTTTATTGGTTGCTGAGATATCGAAGCTTAGAGCTGGTATGCATTTGCCGCCAAACCATAAGTGATACACAGACCGATTTTAAACAAATTATATTGTCTTGTCGTGTACTTTTTCCATATAAATATTTGCGGCTCGTTATAACATGCATAAAAAGACAAGAAATATCGTTTTAGTGTAAAAAGTCTTTCGTGAAAAGTGCATGAGTGGTCGGGGGAGGAAGGTAGCCACTAGGCGCGCCGAACTCAAAGTGAATCGGTGAGTTCAAAATCACAACGCGCTCCAAAAATTGCATTTTCTCGGATTCCTGTCATCCGATTTAAATCTTTTTTTAATCGATGTTTCAGACGACGGGAATTTTAAACATGACGTTTTTAAACACCTATTTTAATTGAAAAACGGGAAATTGGGAATAAACAATTTTGTGCCCTTCAGTAATAGCATAGGTAGAATATGAGAGTTGTTATTTGTGAACTTGCAAATTATATAATGAACTGAATTTATATATATCCCACCCAGAGTGCAATACTGTAGTATCTCAGAATTTTATGAAAATGAAGTAATCATGGAATTCGATTGTATACATGCATATCTATCCCCTGTAAAACTTTAGTAACTTTCAAATGCTTAACCGGCTAAATATTACAACAACAATAGTTTAACTATTTTACGTCTTTGTACGTAAGTTCCGTGCAAAACTGTTGTAACTCTAATTTAACAAGAGTTATAACAGTTTTGCACTGAACATTGCAATGGTTTCGATAACAAGCAATGAAAGACACGAAAAAAGTAAGATATTTGTTATTTTAATATCTATATCTGTGGTGTTTAATTTTAATATACAGCATGTCTACATAATCCATTAACAACCGAGACAATAAACTAATATTTACGATTTAGCAATTTATTTATGTAAGTTTTATATCCTTTGTGTGACATTATATTTTCCATAAAATGTGTGCAATTTCATTTGACCATTTATTTATTGGATTGGATTAAAAACACATGAATTAAGACTAATTATTTACAGCCAAAATGTATTTTTTCCTATAAAAGGAAAATAGTTATCTTAAAAATTGTGTAACAAGACTGACAGGTTAAAAATATCTATTCTCAGAAAACTTGTTCTATAAAAACTAAATCCCAAATTGTATTAAATCTTCATGTAACTTTTCGGGGCGATTGTCTTATCATATTATCTCCCCGTAACTTTTACTAAGGTAGTGAATTTCTACCCTTTTATTAATCACTGTACTCAAGGTAGCCTGATTTGCATATTTTTATTAGCCCTTTTGTTTTATTTTTTTTTTAATAAAAATATTGAGTTTTACAAATAATTTTTCTACCCTATTATGAACTTGTCATTACAAAGCCAAGTAATTGTGGCTATAAGAAACATATGCAGACATAGAAACGTACCTATTTATTCTAGGTAGCTATCTGATTTCTTGGAATATATTAAATGTAAAGTTTAATACCGTACTAAACCCCGATTGCTGTTGGGGATTATTTTTTCTTTACTTACTCGATGATTTATTGCCATTCGGGTATGATACAAAAGCCCACCGTAGTTTTTATAAAAATATTTTGGCCCAAGATGATATACGAGAAAAGGACAATAACTAACAGAAAATGTATCTACACTTTTTATAATTCTCTCTGTGCAAAAGTGTTGTAACTTTAAAATTCTAATACTAAATGTGTAGTGATTAACAATTTTCTCCGTGCAAAAGTGTTGTAACTTTAAAATTCCTATTTTTTTTAGCAATAATATTATTTTATTTAAATTTCTATTTTTGGTTAATGTAACATAGGCTGAAAAGCATGCAAAATCATAATTAAATGTTAAATCGTCTTTATCTCGAAACTTACTTATTCTGACTTACTGCAGTCTTGCACTAAGGGTGCGATATATATATATATATATATATATATATATATATATATATATATATATATATCGTCGGCATACTGCCAAAAGTGACCAAGTCAAAAAAATTCATTTGATGTTTATTGACCAAATGACTTAAAAATATAAGATCTTTTCCAGAAAAAATGCCCAACTCGTGATATAAATATGGTTGCCTAGTAGATGCTTAAGCTTAAGTCATAATACTGGTATTCGCTACCGCCAAAACTGACCAAGGCGACTTGGTCACTTTTTTCGGTAGGTTGTTGTTATTAAACTTGTCTGATCAATTTAACTTAAGTAGACGTTACGTACAAGGATAGTTAATTTTGTGTCAAAATCATTGTCCTAACGCAAATAAAATTCAAAAAATGTGTTCCAGCGGGAAGTACATAGCCTCCTTGTGTGCAGAAAATTTAACAAATGAAATTGCAGTAAACATTACAGGTATGTAATTATTTATATTATGTTCCAAAAATTACGTTATAGGTTAGATATTACTTTTATTGCATTTGATTGATTATGATTTATTTTTAATAAAATATTTCAAGTTATGCCAAAGGGGTACTATATAAATAATATACGAGTGAAATGATTAGAGATTATTGATAACTACTTTTATTTCAGATCCAACTACTAGCCTCAATAACAGTTTATCGGGTGGTAATCAAAATCAAATACCTATCAAACTGCATGTAGATGCTGAATTTACAATGAGTGAGACTGAATCAGAACCATTTGGAATAGAGAGTGATGATAATTACATTGCCACTGAAGATGAAAGTAGTTAGGATGAAATATTAGTAAAAAAACCAAGATGGAAAAAAAACCAGTCCAGAAAAATGGAAGAAGAATATTGCCAAACAGAACAGATCGTTAAGTATTCCCTACGTAAGTAAAACTGGTATAAAAGTCCAAAAAAACCAAAAAAGGTCAACTGCAAAAACTGTAAAGTTCAGTGTTCAACCAGTTTTTCTGAAGAAGAACGTGACAAGTTATGCGCAAGTTTCTGGAAGTTACAGTATGAAAGGCAAAAGGACTTTATTCTATCTTGTGTTTCGTGGACTAAGCCAAAATATCGAAGGGTTCGTACTGGAACAGGCACTAAGAAGGAAACATCTAGGAAATATCATTTCCAGAAGAATGAGCACAGAATTCAAGTGTGCAAAGTATTCTTTCTTAAAACTCTTTGCATTAGCCACGGGCCTGTGGATACAGCTTTGAAGGGAGCAAATGAACATGGATTGTTTGCTATTTCAGATAACAGAGGTCATCATTTTCCATCTAACAAAACATCTGAAGACATGATAGTAACAGTAAGAGAACCTATTGCCAGCTTTCTGCGATGGACTCCCATTATTGCAGAAAATCTTCAAAGCGACAGTATCTAGATCCAAGTTTATCAATTTCCAAGATGTATGACTTATACGTCAATAAATGCAAAGAAGATAATAAACCATACGTTTCCGAAATTACTTATCGTCGTATATTTGGGAAAGAATTTAATTTATCTTTCTTTCACCCGAAAAAGGATCTTTGTGAAGTATGCGAGAAACACAAAAAGAAATTAATATCGGATGAAGATTACACAGCTCATATTGCGCGACGTGACGAAGCAAATCAACTCAAGGCCAATGACAAGGTTAGAGCAAATGCAGATACTAATTTTATAAGTGCAACTTTTGATCTACAAAGCGTTTTAAATATTCCAACTTCGGCCGTTTCTCAAATGTATTATACAAGGAAGTTATGTGCCTACAATTTGACTATTTATGAAGCTGCGAAACCCAATAATGCTCACTGCTTTTCTTGAACGGAATTAAATGGTCAAAGGGGAAGTTGTGAAATAGGAACTGCGTTACTCTGCTGGATAAAAAGTATTCCAACTACTATAAAAGAAATTAGTGTTTTTTCTGATAGCTGCAGTGGACAGAACCGAAATCAATTTATTTCTGCTCTCTTTCTGTATATTGTACACCACATGCATTTTGATGTTATCCAACATAATTTTTTGGAGAAAGGGCACACATACATGGAAGTGGACTCAATGCATTCTGCAATCGAAAAAGCAAAGAAAAATGTATGCATCTTTACACACAATGACCTTTTAAACATTTTCCGACTTGCACGTTCTAATCGCAATAAAAATAAAAGTTGTAGTCCCTATAATGTTCAAGAATTAAGATTTTCTGATTTCATTGACTTAAAAGCTCTAGCAAATACCTTAATTAAAAATAAAAGCAAAGATGAGAAAGGAAACAAGGTTGAATGGCTAAGAATAAAATGCATGAGGTATGAAAAGGCTAATCCAGGATGTATTTTATTTAAATACAGACCTTCAGAGACCGAGTTTCATGTGCTTCGGGTAGCTGGAAGAGGAAGACCAACAGCAACGGCGATGGATCTACAGCCATTATATAAATCGTTGTTACCAATAACGGAAAAGAAGAAAAACAGTTTGCTAAAACTTATAACAAGTAGCATAATTCCGCCTGAATATCATGATTGGTACAAATCTTTGCCTGTGAATAATAAGGCGCTTGATAGAGTTCCAGAACCAGCAGTATCAGATTCAGATAGCGATATTGATATTGATTAATTTTATTGTATGTAAGCAATAAACATCTATACTACACACAATTTTTTTTATTTTTATCGGTTCTTACGTTAGTTTTACCATGTCAAGTTAGACATGCCCAAGTCATATTGGTTAATTTTATCTTACATCGGAAGTGACCAAGTCATCTTTATTGCATTTTTGTTAGTGTACCATAAGAGTTATTTTATTATTAACTAAAGTATTTGCCTCTAGATGACTAACCCTCGAAACATAAAACCTTCAAAACTGTGTAGTTATCATGTTCGATTTTATAGGCACTTCTAAAAATTTACACTTCATTTTCTCGAAACTACCTAAACATGATATATATATATATATATATATATATATATATATATATATATATATATATATATATATATATATATATATATATATGTATATCACATTTTGGCGATATTATTATAGTTCAGCGCCGTCTCTTTCAACCACAAAAAACACTATTAACAAAAATGCTCTCAGTTCGATGTGATAGAGGAGGAAAGATACGGCATAAGTGGGAAGAATCATTTAAGTCACAGCGCCCAGAGGAAAAAACTATCTATCAGGGTCCTAAGAATATGGTGGTGCATGCAGCACAGACAGGTAGCAAATTGCTACCAGCTGCCGTTCTAGTACAATTATACTATTTCTAGTACATTTTTAGCACATAAGTACAAAAGTAAATTTTGTAAGTTATCCAGCCCATTTCTAGTACAATTATTACGCAATCTATTTTATTCACTTTATACGGCTAATCAGAGGGGCTAGGGAGCGGTCATGTAAGCGGTATTACTGCTTCTAAAATATTCGCGATAGCCGATTTCGACAGGGGGCGCTGAAGATTTCGAAGATGGATGATAACTTGGGGAAAACAGATCATTATGTCATTTGATCTCTAAGCTTATACGTGTATTTTGTAAAAGTAATAGTTGGAGTACGTTCTTCAAAGTTTATTTGTGTGCGATTTGAGTTTTTACATAAGGTAATTGACTACCAAACTTGAATAAAAATCAAATTAAATGTTTGTTTTTCTATAGTATGGTTGCAAGATCGGCAGAGATCTTTAGTTGAGAATGAGGTAGTTTTTGGAGCTGGCCACGTTATATTTTGTAAATTACGCCTTACGTTTTCTACTAGTAACTTCATGAGACCGTTGGGACAATTTAACTGATGGAACAGCATTTTTCTTCAGTCTTCTCAATTTAGTTTCAGGTGTTACTATAAAGTAAATTAAGTACAAATATATTAAAATATAAATAATATTTTAATCAACACTTGGAAAGTAATCGTTCTCAGTAAAATGTAAACTGCACACAGTCATGTACTTGGTTATAGGTTTGCTAATTCGCAAAATGCATTGCTAAACTTTTCTCATATTCTCGTCCAGCGGAAACTTATGTATGGAATTTTTTTTGTGAATTATAATAGGATAAACATTGAGGAACACTGCAATAGTTTTTTGAAGTCGAAGTCATTTTTAAATACAATATAAACCAGTCGCTAATATGTATACAAAATATTGACAATTTCAAGGTTTACCCGGAGTTGATGCTTTTGAAACCTACCACCAGGCGTCGTCCACTTCGCGGTTCCTCGTGAATGAAAGAGTAAGGCGGCGGTTACATTGGATAAGAATTCGTACGAAAATGTATTCGTACGAATTTGTAGGAATCAGTTCTTACGAATTTAACAGGCGTGTGTGGTTACACTAGACGAGTTCATTTTATTACTAACTACAGTGTGAAGTATGAAGTATATCTCAGAATTGTATGTTTTTGAAACATCACTATTAGTGAAATATTTGTTATTAAAAAAAATAGAAGCAAATGGGTAAATAACTATTTTTATGCAGAAATAAAAAAGAAATCAGTTTGGTAGATCATACGAAAAATTGAGAAGAAACGCTAAACAATTTTTCGAATACACGAGAATGACACAATCCACATACGACTATATATTAGAGAATATTGAGAGTCACATTTCGAACTACTCGAATTTTCTAGATTGCATATCCCCAAAGCATAAACTGATATTGACAATTAAGTTAAGTAAAAATTAATTGTTTTAGAAATGTATATTTTTATTCACAAATTATGCAAAATCATTTGGCAGAAAATTGATTATATGTCCTGCTGCAGTACCATCAGTACAATTATTTAAAAAAATTGAAGCTGTATAGAAGTTAGACCCCTTTGGTTCCTGTGCAGGCGTCAGTGGCAGTGAATACTTTGTTGACGTGTCACTATGTACCGGTGATAGCTTTCTATAAACTAGTAGGGTTTAAATATATGGAATAAGACTTAGTACAAAGTAAGTGTCATCATCCTGCTTATACCCGAAATGCTGCATAAATGTTGCATTTTTTCTTTTTCAATATTCATAAGTTCTTGAATAGCGCCATCTTTAACAAGTTTTGCTTTTTTTGTGTAGGATTAATTGCGTTTGATTTTTCCTGATGCATTGCTGACCTCTTCTTATTATTGGAGGAGAATGGATTATTGGCAGTTTCTCTTTGTCGATTCCATTTAGTCGTGTCATTGGAGGAGGATGAAGTAATTAAAGTTTCGCTTTATTGGCTCATTTCACTTTGATTTCCTAGTTGGGAATGATCGTTAACCATCATTGGACTTAATGTTACCTGATCTTTTGTCTCATCATAAGTGAAAGCTTCTTGTACAGCATTTTCAATGTTACTGCAATGTTTTCTGGGTGTAAACTGATCTTTTAAAATTGTCATATTTTGAAAATAGTGCCACTTTGACTGTGGTTTATCATCAGCACCATCTCCACTCCTTTTTTGGTTAAGTTTAGAAATTTCCTTTTTAAAGGTGTCGCGCAATCCACGCCATTTTTGACGCACAAAATCATCTGAAAAAAAAAATTTATGAGTTTTTATTTTTTACCAACTGCGGGCTTTTGTTTTAGGTATCTTGCAACTGGCGCTTCTTTTAGATCATTGGCCTTTTCATTCGGAATGTCACATACAACTATTCGAAAAGTGGTTTATGAAACCTGTGAGGTAATATGAAATAGTTTTCACAAAAAGCATATGTCTTTTCCAACCCAATTAATGTTTTTGTCGATTGCTAAACAGTTTTATAGAAACTGGAAATTTCCCAATTGTATAGGAGCCATTGACGGAAAGTATATTAGAATTAAATGTCCTGCGAAATCCGGATCATTCTATTTCAAATATAAAAAATATTTTTCGATTGTGCTTTAAGGTTTGGTAGATGCGCAATACAAGTTTATATGTATCGAAGTTGGAAGCTATAGAAAGCAGAGTAATGGTAGTATTTTCACTACGTCATCACTGTACTACCATCTTAAACAAAATACATTTTGTGTACCTAGACCTAAGATATTGGATATCTTTCTAGCGAAGGCGCCTTATCGAATGCGTATTTGGTAATAATAACTTCAAAATGAAGGATTCTAAAAACGGAAATTGAAATTGCTCCTGACAAAGTCGATTTAATTGTAAAATGTATTTGCTTAATACACAATATAATTATTGATTTAGAGGGAAGCCCAGAGATCATTAAAAATATTGTGAACCTCCAAACAACAAGCCATAGAAACGTTGGAACACGAAATTTTAAGAGGGCTACTACTACTGCTTACGACATTAGAAACAAATTTATGCAATATTTCAATACTCGTTAAAAGAAATTTGGAGAAATTTTTAAAATTGTTGTTATTTTATGTTAAAATATAAAAAGTGAAATAATAATACCTAAATCATAAAATTATTCTTAAATAAATATTAAAATGAATATACCTATCTCCTAGTTTCATTTGACTTACTATTTCTTTCCATAATTTCTTGTTTAACTCTCTGTTGTGACAATGTTTGCTTTTTTGATCCCATAGGGATCTTTTTTGGTGCACTAAAGTTATTAGTACTTCGCAATCCATCTCAAAACACAAGAAAACGCGAGTTTATCGTACGAACAACTATTAACAAACAAAATATTTTGGTCGTATTGAAAACACGTACGAACTCGTACGAATTCTTAAGAAATGGTCATAAGCAATATAACCACAAGTATTTCAATATACTGATTTGTTTATTTCTGATGACTTACGATTTTGTACGAATGCGTGCGAACAAATTTTCGTACTAATTCTTATCCATTGTAACCGCCGCAAATGCAACTTTAGATATTTTCTTATGTAGATGCTGCTGGTCGTATGCATTGAATGCTTTCATTTTATAAAATTATAGATCAAATCCTACTCGGGTATACCATATTTTTTGTATAAAATAAAATATTATTTCAACTTTTATTAAGTGAATCTTTTTAGAAACAATATTGTGATACAAATTTTTAATTGAAGTAGGTATGTACAAATCTACAAATAATATAATTAAAGCTCTCTTTTTATAAAATATAAATAAAAGTAATGAAAAGTTAATCACTGGGAGAGAAATCTCAAAAAAATTCGAAGGTTGTTTCAATTTCAAAAACAATTTCAGATCTTGCTAGTACGCTAGACATACACCAAAGAATTCGTTTTACAATTTGAAAATTTTAAATTATAAAGTATAATTTCGGATTTTAAAATTAAAAAAGAAATTAATAAGTAATTCTCAAAAAATGCCACTCTGGAGCGCAACAAATGAAGATAAGAAAAGAGGAAAAAAATGGCTGCTGGCCCCTCTCGCAACGGAGTTGCTAAAAAACCAAGGCTCTAACGAGCAGACTAGGTAATCCATGTAGATCTGATAAATAACAAACTGGAACAAGCAGTTGATGAGGCTCATATCGGAGGTCATAATAAACTTTTACAGTTTATTTTTCTTTCTATAAAACATCATTTAGCGAAGTCTGTGGGTGAACTATGTTAACGATTATACAAAAAAATGGACTACTGACATGATGAGAAATATGTGGGTGGGAGCAAACTTAAATATAGTTGATCCCAATGATATGTCCAAGCGCCACATGATCCTCACCCGCGTCCACGAGAAAGAGGCTGATAAGAAATCATTAGGATTTATCTAAAGAGACAAAATAAGGACCTTAAGACAGAAGACTGGTTGTTTAAAAACCAAAAGATCAAGGATGACGCGCAAACCCTAGTCTATACGATTGACAAGGTCTCGAATAAAGCATTGGGAGCTGCTCATTTCAAGGCATATTATAAACTTGGAAAGGTATCCTTAGGGACAATTAGAGGTCTCAACAACATATCTTGCTTACCTCATGGCAGTGCAGCCACAGAAAGCGATTTTTCATTGTTAAATTTAATAAAAAGAAAAAATAGAAATTGTCTGAATAACTCAACGTGCCAAAATTTATTATAACGAAGAAAATAACGAAAACTCTAATCTGCTTTCATTGGGAACCACCGAATTATGTATTTAAGCAGTATAAAAGTTGATTTTTTTAATTTTTATTCAAATTATTGCTTTTAAACTTTAAATTTTGAGATTTTTTATTTTGCTTTTACATTAATACATACTTGGTTTTTTTATATCGTAGAATTTAGGTAATTAGTTTGTTAATTTGTAGCAGAATTTTTTAAAATTAAGTTAAGTTTTAAGTTTTAAAAACTAACTTTGTAAAAGACAAAACATGTATAATATATCTGTTTTATTTTAAATTTCCCATCTCTTCCCCTACTATTCCCCATTAATTTATTCATTTTGTACAATCTAGTACATTTTACGAATAATTCTAGTACATTCTGAATTATTTTGACGACAATTGCTACTAGCAATTATTATTAGTAGGGTCTGTGATCTTGTTGTAGGATCTTGTTGAGACACTTTCGACATTTTGAAGAGTTGTTCCAGTTTAAAAAACTATTATTAAGTCAAGTTTATTGTTGTCTTATAATGGATAACGAGTTTGAAAGTAATCAAAGTTCTAATGGAGGTCGCGAAGTTGTCGTTTTAAAAACAACAAAGAAGAGAAAAAATTTATATCCGTGTAAAAGATGTCATGAAAAAAATTAGGCTTGATAGTCATACTACAGGCGAATAGTGCAGGTGGCCATAGATTAAAATGCTTTAAAAATATTTAATTAGATAATAGACTAAGAATAATATGACAATTTAATGGACTGGAAAAGGAGGAAAAAAAAAGAGTTGCCTCTGATGGCGTACATATCAATGGAAAATGCGAATGCGCCAAATTTAAAATTTTCGACATTAACAGTAGCTATAAAATAGTTTTCAGAATGTGTCTTAAACGAGAAACTTTAAATAAATATTAAAGATAACAGTCTAAAATGTGACACAATTGTTAAAAAACTTCAATATAAATAAAATTGCATGTCACAGTTGGGACAAACAATAACATAACCCAACTAAATTTGATTTAAATCATGAATGTGTTGCTTGTGTGAGTCCATTTCAAATAGGTAAAGAAATAATAAATAAGACTTACTCAGAATCAATTTAATTTAACTATCCAGACGACCGGTTTCGCTTTCTACAATATGCAAAACATCTTCAGGTCTTGATACAAATTTAAATAAATGCTGAAATAATAATAAACCCATATTAGGGTGTTGTCTAATAAAGATAAACAAAGTAGATGATATAAATTACAGTAATTATACCAATATTACATGTCTGTGGTTTTTCAAAATGAATAAAGAGTATAAAAAGTTTTAACAGCCAAGGTAAGATCCACAATTTGGTATAAAATAGTCTATTAAATTGTAATATATTAATAAATAAGCAAATAAATAAAATATGACTTACATGCCGGTACTCTATTAATTGATGGATGGTAGAGCATGGTTGAAACTATCATGTATTGTTGAATGGAGAACTTAAGTCTGCTAATGTAGTTGTTTGACAATAAACGGGAAGTTGTTATCCAATGAAGTAGAGTAGAGATAGGTGTAATGTGACTATCTCACTCAATATTTCAAAATTTTGGTCCATGTATAAAGATTTGAATTCCAATAACAAACTTTCCTAGAAAATGTTAGCCACGGAAAGATACATGTAGTGCATGTGACTGTAACAAGTCTAAAAAAGCTGCATTCGAACATTCTATTTCTACTGCAAGTGTGGAAGGGAAAGTTAACCTTGATAATGACTTGAATAAGTTGGTAAATAAGAAAAATCTCCAAAAGAGATTGCACACTCCCAACATCACTACAAATGATGTTTATTACAAGCAACAATTAAATTTTGTCTCATTTAAAATTCATGGTCTTTCTGATCATACATCTGTGTTTTATACATACGATGAAAGTGTTGCTAGAAAGGCAGCTGATGAAGTATGCTCGATGATTTACCATTTTGTGACTTCCACTCTATTTACGACTGTTCGTAATCTTGCAATATTTTGCAATAGTTGTGCTGGTGAAAACAAAAACTATACAGTGATACGTTATCTGCATTATTTAGCGACCAAGCAAAAACCATTTGAGTAATGTTTCCTATTAGAGGTCACAGTTACTTAGAGTGTGACCGTGACATAAGCCTCATCAGTCAAAAATCCTATGTCGATGTTTCAGAAGAATGGAGGGAAGTTGTAAGAAGTTGTCGTGCGAAACCATCTCCACTCATAGTAATTGACTGTAAAAAAGGCATGTTCAAGTTTTGGACTAATTTTTTAAAGCCTATACACAAATTAAAGTGTCCAGTATTTACAAGGCCAATCAGATGTCTTTATGTAGATAGTTCTACACCAAGGTTAGTTCATCACCGTTCGAGTTTCTTTGGTAGTTATTACAATTATGAAATTACCAATAAATACAAGAAAAAAAAAAAGGATGAAGGACCATCAACATGACAACAATATTCCAACACAAGTATTTAAAGTTTTGTATGAGGATCCAATACCAATTTCTCGTGTGCAATATAATGACATACAGTTTTTAACTAAATTTCTCATCAATACTGAAGCTAGGACCTTCTATACTAACTTGATGTGGGATGGACGTGAGAGCAATGATCAGCATGATAGTGTATACTTGGACTTCATGAACGACTATGATGAGTAAAGGTAAATATTATTCTGCACGACAATCTCTATCAAAAATTTTTGATTTTAATGATGATTTTGAATGAAATTCAACAAAGTCCAATAATGTGACTCAATAATGTTAGTGTCTTATAATAACAACAACAAAAAGTAATTAAGAAAGGTGCCGTATCAATAAGTGGCAGTCGATACGACACATGACTTAACTAACAATTGTCATGTCAAAAAATGTCGACAACATGGTTATATTAAAATAGAATAAATTTAAATATTTAATTTAGGCTTTGTTTGTCATCTTCCTCTAGTTGAGAGATGCGTTTTTGATTTGTGTTTAAAAACAATGTGTAGTTCCACATCTAGAATGTTATATACTAAAACATAGTGTCAACGTTAAGGTAATATTAAAAAGAACATCTTAAATTATGATGAGTGTAAATAATGTTTTTCAATTACAGCAAGTTATGATTAAGCCCAAAATTATGTGGCGAAAGCTTGACTTTTAATAAAACTCACTTTGAAACACCCGTTTTTTAGTGGTTCCTTAGTATTGGGTCGTTCCCGGTTACCTTCAACTCTCTGTTGTTTACCAGTAGCTCGTTACTGTCCTCGACATATATATATATATATATATATATATATATATATATATATATATATATATATATATATATATACATATATCTAGAGCTAAGATTAATATTATTACTAAAATTAATATCAAACTCACCAGTCTTACGGGTTGAACCGCGTCGATATCCATTTTGCCAAGCTTTCGGCATCCTCTCTGATGCCTTCCTCAGGGCTTCCGAGGTCTCAGTCTCCCGAGCACCCAGACACTACCCAGACAGAATCCTGTAGGTATTCAAACGTATATTTTTATTTCTTTCGCTATAAAGTCTGCCGAATACTTATATAAATAAATGACAGGTAGATTTACGTGTACTTTTGTTGTCCCTTTATCATTTCGCCGTTTTTATGATTAATAAAGTACATCAGATTTAAGGCTGAATCTTATCTATTAAATAGAAGAAGAGAAAAACAGTAAAATAAAAACCCCGCGAGAATATTTTAAAAATATAGCTGTAATAAAATGCTGGCACCGACTTGGGTTCAATTAAAAATTTCCGGTGACCAGCTTTGTTACTCTAGCAATTTTCTTTTTAGTCTGAAATGTTATTATAAAAAGCTATTATGCTTTGAAACTTTTAAAATAATTGTTGAGTTGTTTGTCATAAACGAATTAAAAAGTTTGATGGTTTGCTATAAAGTCAAACTGGTATGGAATTAATTTTCTAGGAGAAAATAACTTTGTTACAAGTGACATATTTCCACTGCAAATCTTAGTTTAGAACGATATGTATTTTTTTGATCTCATCAGTAAAAGTGGTGGGCTCAGAACTACACAGAGGAAAATAAAATTTAAGAAACTAATAATTGTTCAGTGAAACAAAATGTTCATATTTAACATTTCCTCGCTTTTATTTTTATTTGGTTATCACATAAAATCAAGCCTAAAAACCACTTGAAAAATTACTGGGCGCAATTTTTTTACTGAATTATCTAGAGAAAGTTAATAGAAAAGGTGTACCATCTCTTAATTTTTAAAATTTTTACTATTGCGTAACGATTTTTAACATTATAAAGAAGCTACTTTTTCATTTAAATCAATCAATATTGTGAAAGAACTAGTCCAAGACTTACACATGCCTTTTTTACAGTCAATTACCATGAATCGAGATATTTTCGCACACTACTTCTTATAACTTCCTTCACGGTCACACTCTAAGTAACTGTGACCTCTAATAGGAAACTCAAAATTAAAATTATTTTAACATTATCAAATCGTTTTTGCTTTGTCACTAAATAATGCAGATAACGTAGCACTGTATAGTTTTTGTCTTGAACAGCATAACTATTACAAAATATTGCAAGATTACGAACAGTCGTAGACAGAATGGAAGTCACAAAATGGTAATCATCGAGCACACTTCATCAGCTTCCTTTTTAGCAACACTTTTATCGTATATATATAAAACACAGATGTTTGATCAGAAAGAACATGAATGTTGAATGAGACCAGATTTCAAGTTTAAGTGCAAGTTCTTTTAGAAATCAATAGCAATGACTTCCATGTCATGAGTTTTCTGGCTTTTCTTTTGTATTGAGTCTTTAAGTCATAAAATGCAGCACTCTTACCTAAATGGAGATTTTCCTCAATAAACAACTAAATCAAGTCTTTTTCAAGGTAAACTTTCTTCCACAGTTACAGTAGCAATGGATTGTTCAAATGTAGTTTTTTTAGACTTGTTACAGTAACATGTACTGCATGTATCTTTCCGTGAGTCAACAAATGAGAAATTATGATCTTGATTAAAAATACTTCTAAACGTGTCATAGGAAACTTTGTTATTGGAATTCAAACCTTTAAACATTGACCACAATTATGGAATATTGAGATCTTCAGGTAAATAAATGTTATCGGTGCTTTTTAGAGAATAATGTGACTTTCTACCCTTTAATGATTAAGAAATGAATTGACACAAGGTTTAGTTTAGTCACTTATTTGGCGATGCCTGTTATTATGCTTTCTCCTTCCATCTGGTTTTACAGTACCAACTGTACTAACTTGCTTTTCTTTTTGAATTTGCAAAATTTAGTTAAAAGTAAAAGTAGATCGATTTCAGGTTACTGAAAAACAGTACAGGTAGTTACAGGTTAAAAATTGAGAAATATTAAAAATAATACATAATAAAAACATCTTGGAAAACCCTGTACATAGAATTTATTAACTAGAATTAATATATTTGACACTAGTCTACGATTTAGGAAAACATGGTGAAATGACCATCTGGCCACTCATAATGCCTGATAAAATTTTACATTATCAAAATTGCCAATAAACCTTTAGCTCGTTTTTACTCATGTTAGAAATATTAGCACGTCTGGCATATTTTTTAGATTATCTTGTAATTTCTGTATTTGAGTGTAACATAGTACGACAAATTATATCATCTCAAAAAAGGTAACAAATATTCTTCAACTTTTGTGCAGTTTCTTTTTTAGTGGCGTTCTCATCTTATTTTCTACGTACTTTTTGTGTATATTTTTCGCTTTGCACCAATATTGCTTTTATAAATATGGATCCATTAAATTTACAGATGAACTGGTTACACTGGATCTTTTTCTTCTTCTAGTAGCACTACATCCCGGGGTGGGTCTTGGCTGACTGCACAACCTGTTTCCATCTCGAACGGTCGTCCATGATGTTTAAGTCAGTGGGTAGCCCCATTGTTCTTAAATCTGACCATATATTATCTCTCCATCGCATTCGTGGACGTCCTAAGGGCCTTCTCCCTGTCGGGACTTCTTCCCAGAATAACTTGGTAAGGCGGTTATTAAGGAGCCTATGAACATGTCCAGCCCATCTTAGACGTTGGGATTTAATCTCTTGGACTACGTCCACTATACATCGCTACCACTCGCTAGCACTATACATTTGTTTGACCTCGGCATTTGTTCTCATTCGGTATTGGTTAGTATTCGGATCGTGATAGGGACCGAAGATCTTTCTGATAATTTTTCTCTCAAAGCATCTGAGTTTACTTTCCATTGCTTTTTTCAGCGTCCACGTCTCACACCCATACATGAGCACCATTACACTGGATCGCTAAACAATTTCTAAATTATTATTATTTTCAGAGTCATCTTGTTTATCTGAATCGTCCGATCCAAACTCCAAAGCTTCTTCTTCTAACTACCAGTCATTTTCACTATCTTCAAAAGGTTCCGGGTCACTATCTTCACCATTCATTATACGCTGTGTTTTATCGTTTATTTTATTTGCCATTAAAGGTTTTCTTGATGACATAATGCTGCCAATAAATTAAATAATATATACTACAAATGTAAAAAAGAATTAGATAATGACTTACCAAATACGTCACAGGCGTCCAAAAAAACTCGAGAGAAAAAAACTAACGTGGAAAGCGAACTTTCGTATAAGTGATGACGTGCCCTCAAAAAATCTAATACATAATAATTATAGTATAGAAATTAATGGAAAAATCCCAGTACTTGGTTGTATACCATAGTTAAAAAACTTATAAAGAAGGAAAAAACTTCAAAATTTGTATATTGGTATAAAAATATTTAATTAAAACTTTTAAACATTTAATTAAATTTTTTAACCAATATACAAATTTTGAAGTTTTTTACTTTGTATCAATAATTGTAGTAGTAATGAAACATATTCACCACATATTACATCAAGACTAAAGAAACAGCTACGAAGGAGTGTATGGGAATAGGTTACGCTATTGCACCAGAACTGCTACGAAAACCGGGAAGTGTCAAATTTCCGATAGTCCACCTTTCTTGGGTTAAAATGATGTTTCACGTGACATATGTTATTTAATACATGTCAATGACGTCATATTTTGCCAGATGTAAATAAAAGACAAATGAAAATATTAACGACATATTAGTCCGTCAAATGATGTACTACTTACCATTTAATCCGATTTAAGATAATTTTATAAAATGGCAACCGTGCAACCATTTTCTATTATTACGTTAATAAAACAAAATCCATCTTCTTCGATTGATTTCTTGCCGTAATCAAGGTTGGTTATAATCATAGTGTATTTTCCGGCAGCCGCTCTAAAAAGGGTAAACCGAGCTGAAACCAACCGATGTCATGACATTGAAGAACTTGAAAACAGATACGACACGTTTAACATGTAAAAAAGTAAAAGAAGCGGATGGTATCTTGAATAAGAAACAAACTGCACTTCTGACAAACTTAAATAATGGGAAAATTACGTCACAAACCTATTCGAAGACGATAGGAGTCGTTCACCTCCCGATATTACCAACTGCTACGGACCCCTGATAACACGCTCGGAGGTTATAAAAGCCATACAATCATCAAAAAATGGCAGAGCGACTGGTCCTGATAAAATTCCAACTGAAAAGTACAAGCATATAAATGATAGCAATGTTTTATTTTAGAGGCTATAACTTTGTTTTTTAATACCATTCATACCAGCGGACAATTACTTAATGGTTGGTCTAATTCACTGTTTATAGCTCCACCTAAGAATACCACAGCAAAAATCTGTGCTAATTATAGAACCATCAGTTTGTTAAACCACTTATTAAATTTTTTCTAAAGGTAATACATTTTTGTATCTACAATAAATGAGAGGAATACATGGATGACACTCAGTTTGGTTTCCGTAACGGATTTAAAACATCAGAGGCACTGTTTGGAATGAACATACTTGCTCAAATAGATCAAGATATATCTGTAGACATATACTGATGTTCTATTAACTTCCAAAAAGCATCTGATTGTGTTAAGCACTCTATATAGATCGAAGCTCTAAAAGACATTGGATTGGACGGCAGAGATGTTCGAATAATTGAAAATTTATATTGGAATCAAACATCAGTTTTAGTAGATGGTGTGAAATCACAGGCTATCAAAATAAAAAGAGGGGTATAGCAAATATGCCTCTTATCACCTCTGCTTTTCGACGTTTACTCCAAAAGAATTTTCAGAAAGGCACTTTCTAAAAAACAAAAAGGAATACTTGTGAACGGTAAAGTCATCAATAATTTGAGATATGCGGATGATACAGTACTCCTAGTTTCTAGTCAAGAAGATCTGCAAACACTACTTGATAGTGTCATTAAGAGTTTTAGGGAGGCAGGTCTGGATCTGAACATACTGAAAACCAAAAAACTCGTAATAAGTAAACAATAGCATATAAAACCGTCTATATATGTAAATAATACCAAACTTAAGCTTGCAAACCAAGTTGATAAAATCGTTTACCTTGGACCGCAATTAAATTGTAACGCAAAAAGTCACGACGAAATTAGATCTAGGATAGAGCAGGCTAGAGCTGCTTTTAGAAGGATGTCCAAGGTGTTATGTAACAAAGACCTAAAATTGGCATTGATGATTTACCTACTTCGCTGCTCCATTTTCTCGGTCTTACTTTATGGTGTCGAGTCCTGGACTGTAAATAAAATCGATCTAAATTGCCTTGAGGCTTTCGAAATGTGGTGCTATAGAAAGATTTTAAAAGTTTCTTAGGTGGAGAAGATTCTAAACTCCACAATACTAAAACGTCTCAGCAAGACTACTGAGATCATAAAAAGCATCAAGCAGAGAAAGCTGGAGTATTTCGAATATGTAATGAGAGGTCCCAAATAAAGGTATATCATGCAAGGAAAAATAGCAGGCAAACGCAGTCCAGGACGAAGAAGAACCTTATGGTTGAAGAACTTGCGAGATTGGTATAGTGTTGATCTTCTTCTTGCAGTACCGTCTCCTATCGGAGGTTGGCTACCATCACAGCAATCTTTACTTTGTTGGCTGCAGCTCTGAACAACTGTATTGAACTGCACCCATACCACTCCCTTAAATTTCGCAACCAGGAAATCCTCCTACGTCCCACATTTCTCTTTCCCGAGATTTTTCCTTGGATTATGAGTCTAAGCAGAGAGTACTTTTCTCCTCTCATTATGTGGCCCAGATATTCCAGTTTTTTCGTTTGTATGGTTTTTATGACTTCGCATTCCTTCCCCATCTTCAGCAGAACATCTTGATTTGTTACTCTTTCTGTCCATGGTATTTTCCACATTCTCCTGTAACACCACATCTCGAATGCCTCAATGTTTTTGATGTTTATCTTTTTCAGTGTCCAGGCTTCCATGCCGTACAGCAGAACGGAGAAAACATAGCACCTTAACATTCTCGTTCTTAAGTTTATATTTATGTCACGGCTGCATAGGAACTTTTTCATTTTGACAAACGATTGTCTCGCTATCTCTATTCGCCTCTTGAGTTCTCTTGTCTGGTCATTAGTATCAGTGAAGCAAACCCCTAAATATTTGTAGGATGTAACTTTTTCAACTGGCTGATTATTTATGGTTAAATTCACATTGGTGTATAGCTTCTTTGTTACAATCATGAATTTAGTCTTTTTGATGTTTAGTTTTAGACCATACTTATTGGTATGGGTGTTTATGTTTTCCATCAAAAACTGTAAATTTGCTAGGTTATCTGTTACTATTCGCGTGTCATCAGCGTATTGTATATTGTTAATTAACTCTCCGTTAATGTTCATGCCAATGTTTTGCTCTAGGAGCGCTTTCTGACATATTGTTTAGCTATATATATATATATATATATATATATATATATATATATATATATATATCATCATCATCATCATCATCATCACTGGCTCGACAACCCTTTTTGGGTCTTGGCCTGTTCAAGGATTCTTCTCCATTCTGACCTGTTTCGTGCTTTTTTTTCCAGTTTTTAATTTTTAATGTTGTTATATCATTTTCTATTTGTTCTACGTATCTCAGCTTCGGTCTTCCTCTTGTTCTTTTTCCTACTGGCACTTGTTTGAATATTTTGTTTGGTATTTCGCCTTCTTCCATTCTTTCCACATGTCCAATCCAACGTAGCCTTCCTATTTTAATGAATGTTATGATATCCGGATCCTGGTATATGTTGTATAGTTCAAAGTTATACCTTCTCCGCCAAATCCCGTTTTCTTTTGTGCCCTTATATATGTGTCGCAAGATTTTTCTTTCAAAGGTGGCTAATAACGTTTCCTCCCTTTTAGAGAGTGTCCAGGTTTCTGAACCGTATGTGAGTACCGGTCTTATTAAGGTTTTGTATATTTGGCATTTTGTTTTTCTGGAGACGTTATCTGATCTTAGTTGCCTAATTAAGCCATGGTAACATTTATTGGCAATAAATATTCTCCTCTTCACTTCCTCTGCAACGTTGTTATCAGACGTAACTAGGGATCCTAAGTATGTAAAGTTTTTTACCGCCTCAATGTTGTATTCTCCTATTGTTAAATTTGGCAGCTGCCTTATTTGTGCGTTTTTATTTGCAGGCATATATTTTGTTTTTGTCTGATTGATTTTAAGACCACTATTTTTTGCAGCTCGTTCTATTTGAGTGAATGCCTCTATCATTTCTCTTCTTGATCTTGCGATTATGTCAACATCATCTGCAAATGCTAGTACTTGCACGCTTTTATTAATTATTGTTCCTCGGGTATTAACTGTTGTGTCTCTTATTATTTTTTCAAGTATGATGTTGAATAATATGCATGATAGAGCGTCTCCCTGGCGTAGTCCCTTCTTCACATCTATTGTTTCCGTTAATTCGTTTTGTATCCGGATTTTACTTTCTACTTTTAGTGTTTCTTTTATCAATTCTATTAGCTGTGTTGGTATATTAAATTCTTTCATTGCTTTTGTTAGGAATTCTCGGTTTATATTGTCATATGCGCTTTCGAAGTCTATGAAGAGATGATGTGTGTCGATGTTATATTCACTTGTTTTTTCAAGGATCTGTCGCAGAACAAATATCTGGTCTATTGTTGACTTCTGTCTACAGAAGCCACATTGGTATTTGCCAACTATTTTTTCAGCGTATGGTCTAAGTCTTTCATACATTACGTTAGACATTATTTTGTATGCCGCATTCAACAGCGTGATTCCACGGTAGTTTTCACATTCTAACTGGTTTCCTTTTTTATGTAGTGGTACAATAATGCCGCTATTCCACTCCTTTGGTAGTTGTTTATTTAACCATATCTTTCTTATCATCTCATGTATGGCTTTAAGTAATGCGTCTTCTCCTTCTTTTAGTAGCTCCGATGATGTTTGATCCGATCCCGGTCATTTATTGTTCTTTAATTTGTCCACTGCTGTTCTAATCTCTGCTATTGTTGGTGGACTCTTTTCTCTGTTGTCTGCTTGGTCTAATGGTATATGAGGGTTCATCTCCGTCCTATTCACCCCAAGCTTTTCCTTAAAATGTTCTGTCCATCTTCTAAGTATCTCTTGCTGTTCTGTCAATATATTACCCTCCTTATTTTTACACATCGTTGTTCTCGGTTTGAACTCTTTTCTGCTTTTGTTGAGTTTCTGGTAAAATTTTCTTGTCTCTGTTGGTTTACTTAGTTCTTGTAGTTCTTGAAGTTCTTTGTTGATATATTCTCTCTTCATTCTTCGGTGAATTTTCTTTTCTTCTTTATGTAGTTGTTTATATTATATATATATATATATATATATATATATATATATATAAAGTCTATGAAGAGATGATGTGTTTATATTATATATATATATATATATATATATATATATATATATATATTCTTCTTCTTCTTAAGGTGCCGTGCATTTCTGCGTAGGCGTCCACCGTACATCGTCTTATCAGGTGAGATGTTAAATATTCTGGTTTAAATAATTCTGTTTTTAGCAGCATTGCGAAGCATTTCATAGCTGTGGATTCCTGTCCATTGTCGAATATTGCGCAGCCATGACATTTTTTTACGTCCGAGACCTCTCCTACCCTCTATTTTCCCTTCGAGAATCAGTTGCTGAAAAGTGTATCGTTCTCCTCGTATAATGTGCCCCAAGTATGCAGTCTTCTTACTTTTTACATAATTAAAAAGTTCCCTATCCTATAAGCTCGCTCTTCTGAGTACTTCCTCATTTCTGGCCCTGTCCGTCCGTATATATATATATATATATATATATATATATATATATATATATATAATATAAACAACTATATATAAACTTTATATATATATATATATATATATATATATATATATATATATATATATATATATTGAATAATAGTGGAGAAAGCACACAACCCTGACGCAGACCTCAATGAATCTCAATTACTTCGGTTAACTCATTATCAACTTTGATTTTTGGTGTTTGTCCCCAGTACAACCTGGATATGATGTTAATGTCGCGACTGTCGATGATTTTGCTTTTTAGGATTTCATACAGCTTTTGGTGTCTTACTTTATCGAAGGCCTTCTCAAAATCTATGAAACCTACGTCGAGGTCTTGGTGTACATCCAAACAATGGTGTTTATACAAGCACGCTATTTAAGGTGTTAGTGAATAAAATTAAGATAGCTTTGATGGTAACGTTCTGAAAGGACTTGGTACATAAAGAAGAAGAAGAAGAAGAAGAAGAAGAGCTGAAATTATTTATTTTCAAAGGTTTTTCAGCCAGAAAATTCTACTTCGGTCTATGTTTCTTTTACCGTTAAGTTTTCGCTGCAGGCTAACTCTTAGTACTTATCATGATACTCATAGATATAATTTCTAAATCGTTTCCCAAAAATTTACAAATTTATGTTTCGTGGCTATGAAAATCGGATATATTAGACCATAATACGACCAACAGTCGCGTAAGGAAGCAAAACATGGACGATAACAAAAAGAGAAGTAAATAAATTGCTGGTATGGGAACATAAAATTCTTCGAATGATATATGGCCCTTGCAGAGACAGCGTGACAAACGAATGGAGGGCAGATACAATAACAAGCTAGAGTCTCTATTCGGAAAAGAAAATCTAGTCAGATATATAAAGGCCAATAGACTCAGATGGGCAGGACATGTGATACGCAGTAACGACAATCGCCTTATAAACAATGTGTTCTGGGAAAGGCCAGATGGAAGAAGGTCTGTAGGGCGGCCTAGAAAAAGGTGGAAAGATGCAGTCAGAGAAGATCTAGAGAAGATGGGAGTGCGACAATGGGAATTACTGGCACAGGACCGACAAACATGGAAGGCAATAGTAAACGCGGCAAAGACTCACGAAGAGTTGTAGCGCCATTGATGATGATGATGATGATGATTATGAAAAAATTAAGGAAGAATTTAAACGCACACTATATAAACGACTTTAAACCTGTACAAAAAGAACCAAACCGAACATAAGTTCTATCCCTATCTAACCTTATTTAAAGTACATAATATATCTGACAACAATAGATTTATAACAGTGTAATCTTATTTGAAATTTGCTGGTTTTCAAAATTAATTAAATTGAATATACATAAAATGTATTGATTGTAAAGATTTTTTAAGCAAACATGAAAAATAAAGACAATAACCGCCGAAAAGATGCACATAATGATATACAAATTGTCAGACAGAAAAATAAATATTAAAATTTAAAAAAACAATAACTTAAACAAAGACTGGAAAGAAAACAGATACTTTTTAGGTCATATATCAATCAGACAGGAAACACAACAAAAAATGTATTCAATTTAAATTGTAGGCAATCTTTATATATTTTTAGGCTCAAATTTCATACGTTCGGTCCTGTTGTTAACACCGAAATGTATTTTTTGTAACAAAATATACATTTTAGTTTAAAAGCTTTCCAGCCCGAGAAATTCTTATTCAGGCCACACTCAAATTACGCAGCCACCCCTAACACTTTTTTTCGCCCGACAATATTTTTCTTCGCTTTTAGCGTGACTCGTCCGTACTTTAGTTTTGTAAACATCTTTTTAAGGAGTCCATTACGGAAGACTCTCTTATCTTTATTAGTGCACACGGTAAAACCCGAAAAGCAAGAAAAGTGAAGACAAAGGAGGTTTTTATTGCGGCAATATTCAAATGCGTGAGAAAATGTGTAGCTAATAGAAAAACAACAGTAGAAAAATAATCTGTGAAATATGGTAATTATTTTTTTTATCTAAGCCGTCGCATCGATGTGATCAGATATTCATTAGCGACAAATCAGTAGGTTACTATTAAATTAGATTAAGATGATTAAGATTTAAATTACACTTCTCCAACAAATTAACGCAACACTTCAATAAATCAATTTTATTTGTAAACAGGCAAAGAATAAAAAATTAAACTTTACCAGATTTATTCTACATTTTATTAGTAATTATAAACAATTTGTCTAATCATTAGAAAATGTTTAAGTACAGGAGAAAAAAAAAATAAAACGGAAAATTCTAAAAAAAAAATAATAATAAGATGTAACGGCTAGCTCACCCATTGCACATTGAAACCCCTCAGGGGTGATGTTCGGCATAAACTAACTTAATTTGAGAAATCGGGAATTATTAATAAAATAATTTCTTTAACACATATCTTTATTTATTTATATTTTAATAAATCAAAATGTAATAACAATTAAATTGAGGTTCTAACAACAGGGAATTAAGCATCTATATACAAAATCTCAAGAAATAAAGAAACTTAGCTCTACTCTATGAGAAATCCTCCTGCTGTTCTCTTCTCAACTCGGACCATACAATGTCTGCAAAAACCATGCCGCTAAGCCGAAACCATGTGGATCCCTCTCCAATCCAAAGCCATGCGGATTTTCAAAATCGAGATGGATTTCTTATTCCAAAAAAAAAACAATTCCATTTTCGTATTCTTCGACCCAAAAAATCCATGTCAACGTAAATTTTCTTATATCATAATCAAGGTGGATTTTCTTGAATAAAAATCAAGGTGGATTCTCTTGAATAAAAACCAAGGTGGATTCTCTTGAATAAAAACCAAGGTGGATTCTCTTGAATAAAAACCAAGGTGGATTCTCTTGAATAAAAACCAAGGTGGCTAGAAAAACAAAAACCGCTACAAAATTCGTCATGGCACGAGTTTTGTCCAACAACAGAAGAATTCTGGCAAGCGGAAAGCTCTTCTCTCTGAGACCTGTATACCGATCCAGAATTCTCTGATGTTGCCAAAACTCACAAATTAATAATTGTAATTAATAGATAAATTATTAAATGAAAAATGAAAAAGACAAAGTTGTGCGATAAATACGATTTATATTGAATTATTATTATTACAGCAAAGGTAAAAAGAAAATAAAAATTGTAAGCAGTTTTTAAGTACTAGCGTACACAAAATTATACGAAAAACTAAAAGTGTTCTTGATTAAAGTATGAAAATATGTTGTTGTAAAAAGAGCAAAGTATTAACTTACCCAGACCGTTGGAAGTTTCTGACCACGAGGACTTATTTTTTTAATAATACCTTCTCGTTTGCTGGTTTATTTCAAAAAGAAATTAAATCGGATCGGATTGATAGAAGTAAATTATTTAGGAGTGGGGTTTCTGTTTCTTGTACGATAAAGTAAGCGAAGGTAGGACTACGAGGGGACTTAAGAAATTAATCAGCGGATTTATTTGTAATAGGAAAATATTGAAATAAAATATAGGAATACAAACAAAGGAAAAAGAACTTATTATCAATGAAAATCAAATAATATGAGCAGAAAATAGTGGAAAGTACTTTGAAATTAATAAGAACAAAAATGTAACGTTTTAAACGTTACAAAGAAAAGTAAACTAAAATATGAATAAAGTCTTAATAACAAGTGTTTCCACCTCTACTAGGTATAACAGCCTCACATCGTTGGCCCATACTTAAAATTAATTGCCGTATTTCATTTTTGTCTAGTTCTCTCCAAATCTGGATCAGCCTCTCTCCCACTTCCTGTAAATTGTTTGGTGGGATCGGTGTCACTCGTAATCGCCTACCAAGAATATTCCAAAGATTTTCAATCCGATTTAAATCCGGCCTATGGCTATGCTGGTCATTCCATAGTGTTCATTTCTGCCTCTTCTAGATAATTTCTGACCAACTGTGCAGCGTGAGGTCTGGCGTTATCTTATATTAGTAAGAAATTTTCACGAATATAAGGAGCGAATGGTACTACATGTTGCTCCAGGATCTCCAATATGTACCTTTCAGCTGTAACAGTTCTACTTTGTATGACAACTAGGTCTATACGTGTGGTCAAAGAAATATCACCCCACACCATAACGGATCCTCCACCAAAAAATGTGGTGTGTGAGAAGTTACACTATCGTTCGTTGGGTCGTCGCAACACACGAACACGCCTGTCGCTATTGTACAAACAAAATCAGGATTCATCAGTAAATAGCACTCGTTCCCACTCAGCCTTCAACCAATAACGTGTTCTCTGGCAAAATATAGTGTCCCCCTTCGATGCTCTGCAGTTAATAGAGGAACTCGGGCGGCAATCCTAGGTGTTAAGTTGTATTACCTAAGTCGCTGGCGAACAGTTTTAGTACTAATTTGTATAGCATGCACGTCATGAAGCTGAATTTGTAGACTTCGATGTGTTACAAAACAATGTCAAAGAGCAGAAATTCTTAAAAATCGATCTTGAATAGGGGTTTCGCCGGTTTCGTCCTTGCCCTGGTCTGCGAGTATGATCCTCTGTTTCAAGGAATCTTTCCAATTCCCGTGAGACGGATGTGCGGGACACATTAAACCGACGACCAATTCTTTGGTAACTCCAACCTTCTTTCGACAGCACCACTGCTTGGGCACATTCATCTAGGGACATTACGTCTTCCCTACCATTTCCAACTATCGAATGTGAAAAATCGGGTTTTTCAGATGCGATAGCTTGTCCTTGCATTAGACGTGATACACGTTGTAGCAAAATATCTAAACTGTAGCCTGATAAGGGACGTGGCAAAATTTTGTTTAAACCATCGAATATAAACATTTTGTCATTTTGTTTTGGTCAAAATATCGAATATACTGCAAACTGACGAAAATGAAATAATCGATACTTGTGTTTTGTATAAATATAACTAAAGGCATATTTGCACAACGCAAAATGACGAATGTGTCACATTCATTAATTCAGTGTTGTAATTGATACAGTTATTTAATTATAATCTGCAAACTGTCGAAAATACTAAACATTGTTGACAAGAGAAAACGCATGAATTCACAATTGTGTCAATTATTGCTTCCAAGAAGTTCTTTCGGTGAGGTACTTTATCATTTCGTTTTCATCGGTTTTTCATTATCTGATTAGTCAGTTAACTGGGTATAGCTAAACCAGAAACACTGATTTTGTCACAACGAGAATTATTTAAAAAAACATTAAAGAATACTGCCTTTGAGACGTTCTCCACTCCACACAGTGTAATTCTCCTTTCCACCACAAACACCTCGAAAGAAAGATGGAGCGAGAAAAAAAAGTGATGAAGATAAACAGTCGGCTTTGGAGAATAGGAAAATATTAGCATTTAATTTCGATTTTCAATTTATTATGTCAACGCCTAAAGGAGCTGCAGGACCTTGTATTTATGTGAAAAACTTTTTATAATTTTACCATTTATTATTTAAGAGAAGGGAGCGTCCGGTGTTTCATATAGGATAAATCCGAAGAAAAACGCGGTGGTACTGAAATTCTTCTTCTTAGAGTGCCGTCTCCCTACGGAGGTTGGCAATCATAATAGCTATTTTTATTTTAGAACTTGCTGCTCTAAACAAATCAATCGATCTGCATTGGTACCAATCACGTAGATTCTTTAACCATGAGTTCTGCCTTCGGCCAACAGATCTTCTTCCTTGAATCTTTCCCTGTATTATCAGTCTCAAAAATTCATATTTTGGTCCCCTCATCACGTGGCCTAGGTATTCCAGTTTTCTGGTTTGTATAGTGGTGATTAGTTCTGTTTCTTTACCAACCCTCTCCAGTACTTCTTTATTTGTAATTCTATCAGTCCATGATATTTTCAATAATCTGCGGTATAACCAGAGTTCGAAGAACTCGATTCTTTTTAAATTACATTTTTTTAATGTCCAAGTCTCAGCTCCATATAATAATATTGAAAATATATAACAGCGAATGGTACGTAGTCTGATCTCCAAATTTAGATTTTTGCACGTTAGGAGTGGCTTCATTCGTATAAATGCTGATCTGGCAATCTCTATTCGCCTGTTTATTTCTACAGTATGATCATTGGTTTCATTGATCAAAGTTCCCAAATACTGATATTTTTCTACTTGTTCTATCACGTTACCATTTATTGTCAATAGGTGATGTATATTTTGTGGCCTTTTTGTAATCAGCATGTACTTCGTTTTTTTAGCGTTTATAGTAATTCCCATCTCAGCACTATTTATACTCAAGCTTTCGATAAGATGTTGTAGATCCTCTATACTCGTTGCTATGATCACAGTGTCGTCTGCATATCTTAAATTATTAATTAATTTTCCGTTAACGGTGACTCCCGCTTCGATATTATTGAGCGTGTTTTGGAAAATTTCTTCAGAATATAAGTTAAACAAAAGTGGTGATAACACACATCCCTGTCTAACTCCTCTACAGATCCTCATTTCTTCTGAGTGTTGCCCATCAATTTGAACTATGGCACTTTGGTTCCAATATAATGTTTGCACTATATTTATGATTTTACTGTCAATGCGCTTGTTCATAAGTATTGATATTAGTTTTTCATGTCTTACTTTATCGAAAGCTTTTTCGTAGTCAACGAAGCACAAGTGTAGATCAACATTTACATCCCGACATCGCTGAATTAATATGTTGATGGCAAATAGTCCTTCTCGAGTACCCATTCCATTTCGGAACCCGAACTGCGTCTCGCTAATATCCTCCTCTAGCCTTTCGTATATTCTCTTATGTATTATTTTTAGCAGAACTTTTAAAGTATGACTCATGAGGCTCAGTGTTCGATAATCAGAGCACTCTTTTGCTGCTTGTTTTTTAGGGATGGTTATAAATGCTGACTTTAGCCACTCCTGTGATATTATTCCCGTATCGTACACCGTGTTGAATAAATCTGCCAATACTTCCAAGTTGTCCTCTTCCACTAGTTTTAACAGTTCTACTGGTATTTCATCTAATCCAGCTGCCTTATTGTCTTTAGAGTTTTTGATAGCATATTTGATTTCATCTATCGTGATCTTCTGTATCTCTAAAGGATTTAATTCTTGTATTCTCTAACGTACTCCTCCCATCGCCTTAACTTCTGTGGTAAATCTAGTAGTAGTACTCCTTTTTTGTCTTTTATGTGTCCTTGCTGTCTATTTTGACCCATTCCAGTCACTTCTCTAATTTTTTTGTGCATATTTCTCATATCATATTTTGTTTCTAGTTCTTCTATCTCTTTACATTGCTTCATCAAATAGATTTCCTTAGCTGTTTTGATTTTTTCCTTAATTATTCGTTGTATTTCTTTATACTTCTGTAGATCTTTTCCTTTATATTTCCTTCTTTCTTCCATCAGTAATAGTATTTCTTCTGTCATCCAGTGTTTTTTAGCCTCTGATTTATGTTCTATTAAACTTTCTTGAGCTGGTTTCAGTAATGTGTTTTTTATATTACACCACTTTTTATTTACATCCATAATTTGTTTGTTGTCAGTTAGTGTTTTTTGCATATTAACATTCACATTATTTTTTATTTCGTTTTTTATTTCTTCGTTTTGTAGCATTCTTACGTTAATTTTTGGTTGTTGTTTTCTGAGTTCAATTCTTTTTAATTTTATTTTCACGTCAGCCACTAGCGGATTGTGGTCTGAGTTAACATCTGCTCCAGGATAAGTTTTAACTGAGGTTATAGAGTTTTTATATCTGCTATTTACGAGTATAAAGTCTATCTGGTTTCTGACAATGTGGTTTTCTGTATGTGAAGGAGACGTCCATGTATATAGTCTTCTTTTAGGAAGCTGAAACCAAGTATTGGCAATTACCATATTCTTTTCTTGGCAGAATTCTATGAGCCTTTCTCCTCTCTCGTTTCTAGTTCCTAGTCCGAACTGTCCAACTATATTTTCAACTGTACCTACTCCAATTTTTGCATTAAAATTGGAGTTCTTTGCATTAATTGGTACTGAAATTGCTACATGTATATTTAAATACATCATGTCTTACCCTGATATTGAATATGTTAAAAGTGATGTCCGACAATTGCGGAGGACAACAGAAAAACTTTGCTTTTTCTGCCATGTGTCAATATGTTGTTAATTGTCACCAAAATTTAAAAACAATTGACCATGTGGTTTTTGTACCGCGTCACTCAGAAATGGAATAAAATTCTGTCCATTTAAAAATTGAATCTAACTTAAAAAATTCCCCTGTATAGGTACACCCTTAAAGGATGAGCACAAATCATAAGACTTGCACGCACTACGCCATGCCCGTTTGAAATGACATACCTACTTTATAACGACTTCTTAGATTTCAACCAAAGAAAGGTAACATTTGCACTAGAAAAGAAAATAAAACCAAAGAACAAACAAAATCAATATGAAAAAGAAAATTAAGTAAAAGATGAAGAGCAAGCAAGTAATGGAAATACTAATTTTAAATATAGTGATGGTACATGGTACCAGTATCGGCAAAATGAAAATAAATTTTTATGAAGACTAGAATTGATGGAAACTTTTATCTCTTGAAACCAAACAATAAAGAGGCAAACAAAATAGTATCAACGTGTATGTGAACAAAACTTATTAACTAGGCCATACCACCAATATTACCAATCTTTACCAATATCTAGTACTGACAAAAATTATCTTCCAGAACCTAACGCAACTGAAGACAACGATAACGTTTAATTCAAAATTTAAAACTTTTAATTTACCATTATTTTACAATAACTGAGGGTCATGACTGAGTACTTGAGGTATCTACAGGACGTGAAGTTCCATAATTAATGTTTTTTACGTTTCTAATTACATTAATTTTCTAGTAATACATACTTTCATAAAAATATTTTTAACAATTTTTTAAACATAATTTTCCATTTTATCCTACAACTTTAATTTTTAAATAAATGATCTGTAATAAACTTTGTAAGAACAATAAAATTATTTTAACTTTCCTTCTTTTCAATTAAGAATATAAATGTGTTAACATTAGACCAATATGAACTGTCGAAAATGCCACTTTCGCAATTTTGAACCATTGCACCAACGAATGTATTAAAATTATACCAATATAAACTGACGAAAATGCCACATTCGCAACTTTGAGACATTGTACCCAAACAAATCGTTGATTAACACAAAAAGCAAAGTATCGAATGTGATTTTTTGGAAAGAAAAAAACAGTAAACAGTTTAATTTTTTAACAATCTAACAAGGATTAAACATTAAATATAAAAAATATAAAATTTTTTCCATTTGTCAAGGCGCTGATGTAGGATTCTCTAAAAAAGAGTTATCTTGCTCTCCTGAAAAGTACTACTTTTCACATTCGATAGTTGGAAATGGTAGGACGACGTGATTGACGCTCCATAATAAACACAATTAACAAAAATCAACAATTAAACAGTAGCCAAATAAAATTCGTGAACACTAGGAAATTAGTATATTTATAGAATTAGTACATTTTTTGCTTCTTTTTGTGTTGTTGCAAAAAAACTATAGCGATAAAACACAATCTATAAATATAGAATGTACGAATAACATAGACAAGGGGCTTGCGAAATATAACATTACAATGAAAATTGTTATTAACGCTAATAAAATATTTTAATATTTTAAAGTGGTGCGTTAATTTTTTGTAGAAGTGTACATTAAACGGCTTATGCCGATTTTACAATTATTTTCAGTTTTTGATAAATATATTTTGTAGTTTATATGTATTATATTTAGGATTTTAGTCAACATTTAATATTCCGAATTTTACAGCAAAGTTACAAAGAATAAACAAAACTTTTTACAAAGTTAATTACACTCTAAACTTGACGCTGTCATCAATCAAAATTTTTATAAGGGTTATAATACTAAAAGTTGGTCAAAAGTTTGTATCATCTGTCCTCATTAAAACTTTCAAGTTTAAAAGCAATAACGTGGTTTACTAAATAAGAACAGCAGATGCTTCCAATTAGTTTAACTCTTTCGATAAATCTTTTTCTTTTCTTGTTTATTGGACCTACTCAGTAAAAAGCAAAAAATTAAAATGTGTGATTTCAATAAAAAATAACTTGATAACTTATTAGGATATGGGATTACGTTAAGGCAGAGTGAAATAACTTGTGATAACCAGCAATACTGCTCATAGTATATATGTATTTATATATATATATATATATATATATATATATATATATATATATATATATAGTTCTAATTATATAATATATATATATATATATATATATATATATATATATCTATATATATATATATCTATATATATATATATATATATATATATATATATATATTATATATATATATATATATATATATATACAGTGTCCCAAAAGTCTGGAAACGGCTAATTATTTCGTAAATTACTAAACATAATTATACAAAATTTGAGATACGCCTATCTTGGGATACGGAGGTTCCATATTTGGTATTTATATGTATTTATATATATATATATATATATATAAATATATATAGTTCTAATTTTATAATATATATATTAATATATATATATATATATATATATATATATATATATATATATATATATATATATATATATATATATATACAGTGTCCCAAAAGTCTGGAAACGGCTAATTATTTCGTAAATTACTAAACATAATTATACAAAATTTGAGATACGCCTATCTTGGGATACGGAGGTTCCATATTTGGTATTTGCAATGTTGCCAGATTTTCAGTTTCTCTTATATTACTTGTAACTTTTTTTTTAAATATATCGCCCCGTATATTCCGTCATTATTGGAATCTCCTATTAAATACGAGTTCAACCATATGTAACACTCATGATTTTATGCAGTCTGGAAGGTCTTAAATACATAAAACAGAAGTCTGGTAACGCCTAAATTGTTTGAATACATTTTTTAATACTAACTATTTTCAAATACAATAAAACTTAACAATTGATAGTTGGGAATATTTTTTAACATAATAGTTACGTTATTAAGTGTGCTCCATTTGTAAGTTGACAGCACTTTGATCGATGGTAGAATACGGCTACCACATTTCTCCATGATTGTCTAGAAATTAATCGAGATTCATCAATAATTCATTGCCTTAGCTATGCAAGACTTGCTGGTTAAGTTTTGTAAACTGAATTTTTCAAGTATCTCTAATAAAAATAATCTTTAGGATTAAGATTGGGTGAACGTGGAGGCCATTCAATTCTACCTTGTCTACCAATTTATCGTCCGGGAAATATCTCATCTAAATAACGCCGAACATTTACACTAACTACCTGACGTTAAATTTTTTTCGATAAAAAATGGCCCAATTAAATAAGTACCTACTATAACTGACCATACATTTAATTTTTGTGGTCTTTGAGTATGGTTTTCACGCATTCACTGTGAATTTCACACGAGTTCAGCTATTCAATACGAGTTCAACCATAAGTTCACTTGATTTTATGTAGTCTGAAAGATCTTAAATAAATCAAACAGTGCAAAATATGTAGATTTTAATAAATTTAAATATTTAAATGGAGAATGGAGAATTTTAATAAATTTAAATATTTAAATGGAGATTTTGACATTTGTTCACCATTTAAATTATAAACTAAAATTGACAGTAGTTGTGGTTCAAAAAGTTCTGCAATTTAAATTGCTTCTGTAAAATGCCGTTCTCTAAACCGTTGTCCTATTCATAAGACGACGGTACAAAAAACTGTAAGGCGATTTGAGGAATCTGGAGAAGTAAAAGATAGATACCGATCAGGTTGACCGAAACGAGTTATCAATGACAACAAAACTTCAAAGTTTTGTTTTGTTGCAGATCCACATACATTCCCAGGCAGGGTTGCACAAGTATATGATGTAAGTCATTCTTCAGTCTTACGTTTATTACGTAAAAATAAATTTAAATCATACAAAATTAACTTATTGCAAGAATTAAGTGAAGATGACTTTGGTCGTAGATTAGAGTTTACTGAGATAATAATGGATAAAATTGAAAATTATTAAAATTTCGTTAACAGAATATGTTTTTCCGATAAAGCAACTTTTACACTGCGTGGAAGTGTAAATCGACACAATTTAAGGTACTGGTGTGACGTAAATTTACACTGAATGATCAGATATAGTAGTTACTTATTCAATTGGGTCATTTTTTGTCGAAAGAAATTTAACGTCAGATAGTTGGTGTAAATGTTCGGCGATATTTAGATGAAATATTTCCTGGACGATAAATTGGTAGACAAGGTAGAATTGAATGGCCTCCACGTTCACCCGATTTCAATTCTAAAGATTATTTTTATTAGGGAAACTTGCAAAATTCAGTTTACAAAACTTAACCAGCAAGTCTTGCAGAGCTAAGGCAACGAATTATCAATGAATCTCGAATAATTTCTAGACAGTCATGGAGAAATGTGGTAGACGCCTTCTACCATCGACTAGGGTGCTGTCAACTCACAAATTGAGCACATTTTGAACACTTAATAACGTTCCTACTATGTTAAAAATGTTCTAAACTATAAATTATTACGTTTTAATGTATTTGAAAATAGTTAGTATTAAAAAATTTATTGAAACAATTTAGGCGTTGCCAGACTTCGGTTTTATGTATTTATGACCTTCCAGATTACATAAAATCATAAGTGCTATATATGGTTGAACTCGTATTGAATAGAAGATTCTAATAATGACTGAATATACAGTGATGCATTTGAAAAACCGAAGTTACTAATAATATCAGAGAAACGGCAAATCTGGCAACATTGCAAATATCAAATATGGAATCTCCGTATCCCAAAATGTAAAGCAATGTATTAACTACAGGGGAATAACACTCCTAAACACCACCTACAAAATCCTTGCAAACATCCTGCTAGAAAGAACCAAAACATACACAGAAGAAATTGTTGGAGATTATCAATGCGGATTTAGACCGGGCCGCTCTACAATTGACCAGATATTCACAATAAAACAGATAATGGAAAAATGCTGGGAGTTTGATCGTGAGCTTCATCAGATGTTCATAGATTTTAAACAAGCATTTGATAGAGTATGTAGGGACAGACTGTGGACAGCGATGCAGGAACTTGGCTTTCCAAAAAAACTAGTCCGGTTGATACGGATGTGTATGGAACGGTTACGATGTAAGGTGAGAGTTGGACAACAATACTCGGAGACATTTGAAATAAACAATGGACTAAAACAGGGAGATGCACTTTCACCACAACTCTTCAACTTAGCTCTGGAGCACATAATCAGAAGTGCAAGAATCGAAAAACCGAATACAGTATTTCATCGAGAAGGACCAAACTTACTACTGGCATTTGCAGACGATATAGATCTAATAGGAAACACGCGATTAAGGATGAAGGAGACTTTCGTAAGGTTTGAGAAGGAAGCAGAGAAGATGGGGCTCCAAATCAACGAAAACAAGACGAAATATATGTATATGAGCCGCAATAACCAAAGCAGAGACAGAATCGGTCAGAACATTACCATCGATGACTTTAACTTTGAGCGCGTTAGGGAATTCAAGTATCTTGGAACAACAATAACTGAAGACAATAACGGATCACAAGAAATAAACAACAGGATTCAGGCCGGCAACAGATGTATTTTTGCCCTCCAAAACCTTATAAAATCAAAACAACTAACACGACGTACGAAGATACAGGTCTATAAAACAATCATACGACCCGTTGTGATGTATGGAAGCGAAACGTGGACGATGACAAAGGCAAATGAAGAGAGACTACGTGTTTGGGAAAGAAAAATCCTAAGGAAGATCTTTGGTCCGGTGCTTGATGAAACATCAGGACAATATAGGATAAGAACTAATAAAGAGCTTGAAGAACTTTACCCAGACGCCAACATCATAAAAGAAATAAAGTCCAGAAGACTCCAATGGGCAGGACACCTCAGAAGACATTCTGACGAACGAACAGTAAGACTGGTGTGGCAGGAAGTCCCAACTGGAAGGAGACCACGCGGACGCCCTCGTCTCCGGTGGCGAGATAATATAGCAGGAGACCTAAGCACTATGGGCGTGGAGAATTGGATGGAGGTTGCTCAAGACAGAAAACAGTGGAGGCATGTTGTCGAGTCGGCTAAAACCCACGAAGGGTTGTAACGCCACGGAGTAAGTAAGTAAGTATCCCAAAATAGGTGTACCTCAAATTTTGTACAATTATGATTAGCATTTTACGAGATAATTAGCCGTTTCCAGACTTCTGGGCCACTCTGTATATATAATTTGTTGTTTAGTACCGACCGTATATTATATTATTATTTAAAAATATTTTCTTGTGTATATGTCAGGTTAGACCAGTCTGGAATTAAAACAATTCTGTTTTTTAGTAACTTAATATTTCGCCAATTGATTATTGGCTTCAGATGAGCTCTACAAATTTAATAAAACAAAGAGATAAGCAATATTACGATAAAATTACATAAATATGTACTTACAGAGGTAGAACTGTTCACAAAAAAAGACATGATGAATATTTGTTTGACACTTTTACAAAAAAATAAATTTTTGTATATAAAAAACAAGGTAGCAGGTATATCGTAAATTAATATTGACTTAAATAAATTGCAGAATATTTCTGTAGATGCTGCCTAACTGATTCGTATCTGCTTTGTAATTTATCACATTTTTTGTTTTAGTAATATAATACATTTCCAGAAACAGCCTGTTTTTATAATTAGTTGCTGTTTGTAGGATTTTAACATTCGTATAGTCAAATCTGTGACCTGTATTGATGGAGTGTTCGACAACAGCGCATGTGTTTTTACTATTATGGCAGTCACTTTTGTGCTGAGTAATACGTTATTTTAACCATTGGCTTGTCTTTTCAATGTAGCAACCTTCGCAGCCTAAACGCGGTATTTTATAGATTGTATTGGTAGTATAGATTATTGGTGTTTTATCTTTGACACGAGAAAATAGACTTTTGTTACTAATATCGCTGTATTTACCAATTTTGATGTTATTGAATGGTTTAAAGACAGCTGTAATCTGATTTCTTTGATTATTAACGTAGAACAATATTTTATATGTAAAGTTTTGTTGAGTATCTTCATCCAATGGTCCATCATAATAGTGGGAGTTGAAAATTATTTGTTTAAGGAGTGCCTTTGGGTAAACGTTGTTAATGGTTTACAAATGTTTATCGTGTCTGTAACAATAAAACACTAAAAACTTTGTTTTCAAAACTTCCACAAAATTTATTTTAAACTCTTATCATTCATAATTTGTTAATTTTTAAGATTATAATAAAGATAGCTTAAGGTCTTTATTTTGAATGTAAAAAATTTGAAATTCGTCATTAAAAAAGTGATTATGGTGTGTACATAGAAACTATATTTCTATTATTAAAAGCCCTTTTATGTTCCGTTTTACGTTTGTTAAACTTTCTACGAGTTTGATCGATGTAAGTTTTTGAGCAGTCGCCAAATTTAAGTTTGTATACGAGTACACCACTGTGTAAGTGCTTTGTTTTTTTTTATGTGTGTGGCTATTTTTGTTGATATCTTGCCTATATATGTAATCCGACAAACAGTACTGACATTTTTCTCTGTTGGTGGAAATAACAATTTCAGGGCTTTTTATGTAGTTATTGATTTAAAATTTTATTTAGTGTTTTTTTGTTGTATCTATTCATTGTATACTGCTTTTTGGTTAATGATATTCCATTCTATCTCAAAATTGTTTTTTTGCAATCGGAATTTTTATTAATCTATATAACATGGTATTATGTAATGTAGTTTATGTAGGTTGCCAATTTATGTTGGCTAAAATGAGATGATAAAACGTGTATGGGTAGGTATATGAAATACGGATGTTTGTTTTAATGTCTGATAATTTTTAAATTTAAAAAAAATTATGGATTGATTTTGTTCTGTTTCAATTGAAAAATAAATATAACTATAAAGTAAATTAATATACAATTAAAATTAGTCAAGTTGCCGTTAGCTCCTGTAAAATATACCAGTATCTTCACCAATATAGATGACTACCCAAAAACTTACATAGGTTAAACTCGGAGAACTTTTAACAAACGTATGGCAGAACATAAAAGAGCTTTCAGTAATAGAAAAAAGATTCTATGTACCCACTTCACTGTTAAGACTATAATCCTTCTTTTAAAGACGACTTTCAAATTTATCACATTCACAATAAAGGCCTTAATCTATCTTTATTAGAATCTACGAAAATTAACAAATTAAAAATACAGACATAATTTTAAATGATCAACTCGAGACAAACAGTCCTTCTCTCTTCCACTTATTCAGTTAAAGAGTATAAAGTGTAAAGGTATACCAAAAATTGATCACTTGAGAAACGCAATCTGCCGAAACAGCTGTAGTGATAAAAAAATTTGTGAAAATTTTAAAAACAAAAGTTATCAGTATTGTATTTTTAAAAAAATAAATTTTTTATCAAGTAACAATCGAATCCATCACTTATTTAAAGGGCATACTAAATATATAAAATAAGCATATAAAAACGTCTAATTGGGGATTTCAGTTTTATTTTACCGACGTCTTTTCAGAATATGTCGTAACGTGACTATTTACAATACTTGTTTTCTTGGCACACAACCTCTGAAAATCTGCAAACCAATGAAAAACCAATTAAGAAACATTGAAATAAATCAAGCTAACAACCTTTGAAAATATAATGACTTTCAAAAAATGCGAATAGGTACCGGAAAAGAGTTTTCTGATCGTAATGAAATTTCGTGTGCTGCTTTTGTCTTGCTTTTAACAAGACCCTACCAGTTAGGAAAGTATAAAAGGTGCGGATATTACGTCATTTTAAATATAATTAATAATTTTATAAAAATACGTATAGAAGTAAATCCGTTCTAGCTACGAACGGTTGAAATGACAGTATAGGAAATTTAACATTAAAAAAACAATTAGTAATTTTCCATTTTATTAGTAAATGAATTATTAATATTTGTGAATACAACATATAGAAATATATGTTGCATATCAACAACAATTGGTAAGTTTTTGAAAATATACCCACTTACTGGAAATTAATTAAAGCTACTAATATTAGAATAATAAATTACCAATACGACAATCAAGAAAATATAAAATATGAAAGTAAATAATCATCCACTGAATACGGTTAACGAAATCATTGGGGCCGATAAATGATGAAGGCGTGAAAATAATCAAATATCAAACTAAGGTATATAACCTCCTAAATAATATATATCAAGATATTTATATTATTTAGGAGAGCATTTTTTGTTTTTTTTTTTCAGTTGGTATGTATTCTGGATCTGTCAGTTTTATAGATATATCAGCAACACATATAATTACAGACTTCTTATGGGAAAATGGCTGATGAGATTTAAAGTTAAATTTAAAGATATCGTGAAGACCATGCTTATTTTGTGAGCCACATAGTTTTAATTATGTTATTAATACGATGTAAAATGATATCCAGAAAATTTATTTTATTATTATGTTCAATTTTCACCGTAAACTTTGTTTTGGATATTAAATAATTGATTTTGAAAATGCAAATCGCCAACTGGCTGATATTGATTGGAATGATATATCGGCCACATAAAAAATCTAGTTGTATTCTGAAATAAGTTCTTACACGTTATTAATTTCTGCAAAAACCAATGTACCTTCACAAAAACCATATACAAAATTAACATAAAACCTTGGATTTATGGGGAATTCATATATCTAATCAAGTATAAAAGAAAGTTGTGGAACAAATATAGATGTACAAATCGCATAGAGGATTTACTAATTCATAGAGACTTTGCCAAAGATTTAAAGAAATCTCTACATGAAGCTCGTGTTGCCTACGAAGAGTATAGATATTAGTAATAACTGTAAACAATTGTTGTTCAAGAATATTAAATCTTTGTTGACAACAAAAGTTTCTATACCTTTACTGAAAAATGATATTGGCGATATATTCCAAAATAACTATGAGAATGCCGTAGTCCTCGCCAGTACTTTCTCTAAGGTTTTTTCTGTCGAAAATACTAATCATTAGTTGCCTAATATTACTTCGTCACGAGTTTCTTTTTCCCTTCAAAATATAATCATTACTACTGAAAAAGTTAAACATCACCTTCAAAGCCTAAAAAATAGTTCGTCTTCTGGTCTCGACTTACTATCTTCTTTATTTTATTAAGATAGGTTCTGATGTTTTAGCTTACCCACTATATGTGATTATGTCCTTATTATTCACCACACATATCTTGCCTCCCATATAGAAAACAGCATCTGTAACACCGATTTTTAAAAAAGGGAACAAATTGGATCCTAATAACTATCTTTCTATCAAATTAACACCTATAATACCTAAGATGATGCAATCTATTATTACCGAAATAATTTCTGATTTTCTGCAAAATGAACTGGTTACGCCACAAACGCTAATAAAGAGCCGTTTCTACCATATGGCTGGTAACCCCTGAAGTACCTCACGCGGCATGCTAGGCAGATCCCACTTCTTCTTGTGCGTTCTATCGATTCTTATCGATCACACACTAACCACCTTCTTTTCCCCCTGCTCCTTAGTAGCCTACTACTTCTTATTTGCGTTTCGACTAATTGACGTTTTTTCACACCCCCCACAACTCCGTTAAAAAAAAGTTTCCCATTCCTTGAAGAGGCTCAAGCCTAAAACAAGGTTAAAACTCAAGGTCCTTAATAAACTGGTGATATCAGAATAACAGCATGGTTTTATCAAAGGCCGTTCTACAATGATAAATGTTCTCGTGTGTCAATGAATGGTCAAGAACATTAGACAGAAAAGCCCCGTTAGACATTATTTACCTCGATTTTGCTAAAGCTATTGATCGAGTTCCAAAGCGATGACTATTACATAATTTGGAACACCATGGTATTCGTGGTCAATTACTGAAATGTATCAACACGTATTTAAAAGATAGAAAGTTTTGTGTTAGAGTTATTAACTCTTTCTCAGTTGAGACAACGGTTTTAAGTGGGGAACCGCAAGGATCAGCTTTGGGCCCACGTTTATTCATAGTATACTCAAGTGATGTACAATTTCATACTAAATGCAATAAAGCTTTCTATGCAGATGACACGAAGCTATTTTCCGATCTATCCGTAAATTTTCAGTTACTACTGGATGACCTTGATTGCGTATTGGAATGGTGCTCTACTTAAATGCTGAATCTTAATGTGACAAGTGTGTAGTTCTTTACATGGGTAAAAACAGCCCGTGTCTTCCTTACTCTATTAATGGAAGCGTGTTAAAAAAAGTGAAATCACATAATGATCTAGGTGTTATAATTAATAACAATCTAAGTTGGTCGGAACATATTTTGCATATTTCTAAAAAAGCTAACAGTAAATTATATCTACTAAATAAAACGTTTGCGAAAGTGTCATTTATGAGCTCAGTTCATCTGTATAAACTGTACATTCGTCCAGTTCTGGAATATTGCGGAACTGTTTGGTGTCCGGTATTAGTGCGCGATCGTAATATTCTCGAAAACGTACAGCGGCAGTGCACTAGGATGTCTTTTGGTCGCTCAAGACCTACGTATACAGAAAGACTGAATATGGCCAATCTCACTACATTTGAACAACGTCGACTTCAAGGCGATTTAATTATTACGTTTCGGATAGTAAAATACAACTTTGGAAATGTGGGGATATGTTTATACTAGACAATGACAATCGTCTTCGTGGCCACAAACTTAAGTTTAAAAAGGAAACTTTTTTAACAACTAGACAATTTTTTTTCTATAATTGAGTGTTCTCGATATGCTCCATCTGTCAATATTTTCAAAAATAAACTGGATGACCATTTGCTCCATAGTTGAACATTTAATTTGCACTAAACAATTGCTATTACCTATGTTTTTGTATATTTATTTAGTTAGTGCTTAATATGTAACTACTGTAATGTAACCATTTATTTGCACACTATATAACATTGTATTCACATGAGCATATCTATTTTGCGACCCCTCCTCAAATTTATTGTAAAATAAATAAATAAATTTTCTGAGACCAAAATACACATGTCTTTCGGTTGTTCGTTCATGGTAGAACTCCAAAAAAGTAAAGTAACTCATACAAAATACGATATGATAAATTTTTTTACGCTTAAACGCTGTTTAATAAAATATTACTAACACTCCTGAAAATATAAAGACTGTTTTCGTAGGTATCACCAATCTTCATTGATAAAAACGGAATAGGAGAATACAAATCAATAACAAAACTAAACACTTACCTCGTGCATCAAATTCCAAGAATAACAAAGGCTGGCCGGAAACAAAGGTTTGTAGTGGTTCCCCAATGTATACATGTAGATCAACCAAGGAGACGGTACCAACAACGTGAACATATCGCATAAAGCCATAGCCATCAGGACAACGTTGGTCGGAGTGCGCATGTGTCTTTTACTCAGTACTATCACAATAAGCGTATTGGCTACCATTGTCACCACCAGCAAAATAGGCATGAGATAACCATAGAGAGGAGTTGCGTATGTTATAGGCATTTCCAAGGTTATATTTAAGAAATCGATATTTGACATATTTAGTTCCATTTGTATAATCGACGTATTGGTCCATGAATTGGTGGGTGCTACGAAAGTGGAGTTATTAGTATTTTCCGCCATATTTGTATACATTTGAATATTTTATGAGCAACAGTGTACAAATATTCAGTAGCTGGTATGTTACTTATTTATTGCTGGCAATACCGAAGATTTTTCTCGGTATATTTATTGAAATATTCTGCCATTGTGTCCATTTTCTCCTCAAGATTTCACCTGGAAACAAACAATATATTTAGTGTCTATACACAAATACGTTTCAATATAAAGTAATTGTATTATAATAGATATTTTTTGTTGTGTTGAAATAAAATTGATAAAATTAATTTGTCAGTGTAAAATAAAAAAATATCAATTATTTCATGAATTGTTAAAATTATTATTTCTAGTAATAGTTAATAATAAATTTATATTTCTAATTATTTCCGTTCGTCAATTTCATAAAATTAATTAATAAACTGCATATTGTATGAGTATAATATTTAGTCAAACAGATATATGAAAATAGATTATTTGTCGGTCAAATGATTTTTTTATTAATAAGTATTTCAATTTGGTTTTTGTCTATTATAATTTTTTTATTTGTCACAGATATCATATTATTTTTGTACACGTGTTTTCATACGTTACAGAAAAACTGATTCGGATGAAATCATAAACTTTGATAGATATAAATTTTTTTTATTAAATTTACAATCTACTATTATTAAATATGAGTATTGCAAATACATGAGAGAAGACATTATCCACTGATAACACTCCCAACAGTAACACTAACAGATTAAGTTAATGTAGGATTATAATTAAAAACTAAAATTGAAATGAAAATTAAAATCCAATTTGAAATTAGTGAATGAAGTCTGTTGGCCACTGTCTCTTCAATCTTCTTCTGATTTCTGGTTGGAGGTGTAGTTGTGTTGCTTCTTCTTTGGGCTGGGCTGGCAGATGTTCTGAATAATTTCTTGTTAGTCTGCTGATTTCGTCTTCAATAAACGGTATGCCAGAGTAGGGATGGGAAAAACCTTCCGGTTTTAACGGAAAACCGGTTTTTATACTTCGCAATAACCGGTTTTGGCGGTTGATATTTTGTCCCGGTTATAACCGGTTTTTTATTTTTAAAGTAATAACCGGTTATTAGGTTTTTACGGTGATTAGGATTAGGTTAGCTATTATTTGGATACCAATCATAATTATTATTCTCAAGTAATTATTCCAAACAAAACCATAATTCAAATTTTGTCAATACAGAAGCAAACTAAAGTGCATTGTAAATGTAACTTTTTTAACCTATTGAAGTAAAAAAACCGAAAACCGGTTTTTGAAAAAAACCGGTTTTTTGGCCGGTTATAACCGCCAGGTTAAACCAGGAAAACAGGTGTTTTGTCAAAAACCGCCATCCCTATACCAGAGTCATCATGCAGTGTTTTATTATTAACTACCACGGCGCGTTGAAAATCATTCTGAGGATTTTGGATTGGATTCTCTGAATAATTTTGGTATTAGAAGGCTTTGCACAGCCCCATAGTTGCACTTCATACGTCCATATAGGCTTTATTATGAACTTATGTAAGAGGAGTTTATTATCTATAGATAACTGTAATTTTCGGCCTATTAGCCAATTCATTAGACGTCTTTTCATGTTAATTTGGATTTTTTTTTTGGATTTGAAGTAAACTTTTGATCAAGTGTCATTTCCAGGTATTTAACTACTGTTTTTACTGGTAGTAATATATTGTTCCTAAACCTGAAACGACCAAAAATAATAATAATAGGCACGTACGGTCCGAATAATGACGGCACGCCTAGAAGAAAAAATAAAATACTATGAAGTCCTACCTGAAACTATCTCTCAAATAGGTCAAACAAGGGAAAATATTATACGAGGTAACCTCAATGCAAGAACTGGTAGAAGAATTAACGATAAAACAATAGGACCATATGGATAAAACACTACAAACGACAATGGCAATAACTTATATTATATTATATTATATCGATATATATATATATATATATATATATATATATATTATATATATATATAATATAATATAATATAATAAAATATAATATATATATATATATATAATATATATATATATATATATATATATACATATATATATATATATATATATATATATATATATATATATATATATATATATATATATATGTATGTTTTTAGGTTTCCGCGGGTGCTATATTTGCTGTCACTATTTTTCCGGGTTTGACTCCGCGTTGTAAAATGCTGGTTTTCTTGAAAACCATTGTTTTGGCGACGTTTCGGCAAGGTCTCACTTGCCATTCTCAAGCCTGGTGGATCTACTTCTCGTCGTTACTCGATTAGTACAGTACTAATCGAGTAACCAAGTGAGACCTTGCCGAAACGTCGCCAAAACAATGGTTTTCAAGAAAACCAGCATTTTACAATGCGGAGTCAAACCCGGAAAAGTAGTGACAGCAAATATATATATATATATATATATATATATATATATATATATATATATATATCGACGAAGCACTCAGGCACTGGAAAACGAAGTGTTAAGGGATGGGGCTGTCTATTGGGGATGAAACGTTATACACGTTGCACTATGTAGATGACCAGGTAGTAATTGCCCAAGACAAGGAAGACCTGGAGTATATGGCTAGAAAACTAATGGAAGAGTACCAAAAATGGGGCCTCGAAGTAAATTTACTAAAAACGCAATATCTTTGCTTAGGAGGAGAAAATACTGCAGATGACCTTGACTTAGAAGATGGTAAAATTAAGACCGGAATTGAAAAAAAAATATATAACACCATATTAAAACCAGTAATCGTCTATGGATTTTTGGAGGAGAGTAACGGAAAGTCTCGATTAAAACATGTAAGAAATGAGGACATAAGGAATCAAATGAATGTACAAAGATTAATTATAGAAGACATCGAAAAACAACAACTGACATGGTACGGTCATGTTAGATGTATGAGGGAAGAAAGACTCCAAAAAAAAATATTGGAATGGGTACCACCAGAGAAAATAAAACGAGGACGACCACCAACAACATGGATGCAAGGAATTTCAAAAGCAATGTCAGCAAGAAATCTATCTGAAGAAGACTGGCAGAATAGAAGACAGGCTTGACGAACGGGAACCAAAGGCGGATTACGCTATATAAATAAATATATATATATATATATTTATTTACTATATATATACTATATATATACCTATATATATATATATATATATATATATATATATATATATATATATATATATATATATATATATATATATATATAATATATTATTCAGTCTGATTCTTGGACGTACGATGTTTCTCTTGGAAAATGTAATTTAATTAGACTTGTAATTCTAGTAGGTTCAAGTGTATTTGAAGGTTTCCTGATGCTACTTGAAGGTCATTATCGATGGATATTATGGCGGTGTCATCTGCGAACATGGCTACTGTCATTGTATTTGTTGTTGGAATATCAGCAGTGTATATGAGGTACAGGAGGGGACAAAGGAGACTTTCTTGAGGGACACCGTATTTTATGGATTAGTAATGAGAGGTTTCTGTAAGGAATCTGAGTTGAAATTGATGTTCTGAGGATGATGGGAAAGGATGACTTAAGTTTATACAATAGGCTGTCATGCCAAACAAGGTCGTAGGCTTGTTCTATATCCAGGAAGGCAGCAGCGCAATTATTTTTCTCTTCGAGGCATACATAACTGTTTTTAGCAATTCTATGACACTGCTGTAGAGTTGAATGGGCTTCGCGGAAATCAAACTGGTGTGTTGGGATCACTGAATCACTGTCTATATGAAGTAGTAATATTTGGTGGTTTATTTGGTTTACTAATCATAATTATTTGTGCGAACTTCCTATTAATCGGGTAGTAGACTAATCTTATGATACTATTATATATCATTGTTAGTAGGACAACTGCTTTTCTCAGTAATTTTTTTTTATATAAGCCCGGTAATCATGTCGAAAATATAAACTAAGCAACAAAATTAACGCACCACCTTAAAATTGAGATATTTTGGAGATCTCGAATTTCCCATACCTATTTCAGATTTAAATAATTTTTTTTTAAATATGTTATAGTCTTATTCTTTAAAACGGCATTGTAATAATATTGTCGCCAAACAGTTAAATGTCATTGTATACCGGGTATAACAACAATAATGTCTCTTTTCTTTAAGTTCGGAACATGCTGTGGAATATTCTAGCATTTATAAAATATTAAAATTAATTCTCACTATAGTCTCTTTTAATATTCTGTTTATTTATTTATTCGCTTATGTTAGATAATAAAAGAGATATGTTCTTTTATAATACAAAACGTTATCACATCATTAAAGTAACAAGAATAAATCAAAACAATATGCCACTAGCACTTGTTTCTGCCTCTACTTCTAATGACGGTTTCACATAGACGAGACATATATTTGGAATGAGGTTTGCCATTTGATCTTGACAAATATCATTACAAATCCTGAGAGCTACTGTCTCTACCTCTCGTAATTCAATTTGCTTGAACCTCTAGGTGGTCCAGCAAATGCTGTCGTAGTATTCTGCCAGTTATATCCCACAAATATACGATCGGGTTAGGATCTGGGCTATGTCGTGAAAAATTCAAATTCCGAAGATTTACCTGTTGTAAATATTTGGTTATAGTTTGTGCAACGTGAGGTCTTGCATTATCGTGTATTGCAAAAAAATATTACCAATTTAAGGAACAAAAGGTACAACACTCTTAGATAAAATATCAGTTATGTACCTTTCACTGTTTAAAGAACTTCGACGTAAAGGAACAAAATCTGTTCGAGCTGTTAAAAAAATTGCTTTCCAAAGCATTATAGATCCTCTATTAAATAAATCGTAAATAAAGTCGTTCTACGTATGTTGCACTGGGTATAATGCTCATTTGGTCGTAGGATTACTGTTAAATGTCGATCGGAACTATAGAGGCAAAATCTAGATTCATCTGAAAACAGAACGTTTTTCCAGTCATCATTTTTCCAGTTTACATGTCAAAACATGTGTTCTGTCAAAATTGCAATCTAGCTGTGTAATAGTTTGCAGTTATTTCTGGGCCTGTAGCTGGTCTTCGAATATACAAGTCATATTCTACAAGACCTCTCCTTACGTTGTCAATGCCGGGTTGGATAATATAAATCGCATAAAGTTCCGTTAAAAGATTCCTTGACGTGGTAAATTGTTTTCTTAATGCGCATAATCTATTAAAACGGTCTTGAACGACTCTGGTAACTCGAGGTATACCTTGTGAGGGACGTTAACTGTAGTCATGCATTTTTCTAAAGCGTTGAACAATACGGGAAATTAATGTATGTTAAATTCCTAACCTTTGACGGATGGTATCATGGTAGCTAAGGCCAACACTATGTAAGATCACTGCTTTAACATACTCATCACGGGTCAAATTCCTTAAAGCGCCTTCCACTTTTACCAAACAACAAAACAAAATTTTGAACTTAATTAAAACCGAAAATGAAGATTTACTAATAAAAAACATGATTAGTTGTTAAAGAGCTTACTTTTTTATTATCCGATATAAGTCAATAAAGCAAAAAAAATGTTAAGAAAACCTCAGCCTCTAGTTGGGTTTCAATTTAAGTATTTTATTAATGCGAGAATATTCCACAAAGTGGAATATTCTAGCATTAATTAATATCCCACAGAGTATTGCGAATTTTGAGAAAAAACACAGTCTGATTGGTACACCCAGTATACAATGGCAATTTATCTGTCTATCAATAATATTATTAAATCGATATTGTTAAAGGGTAATGCCATTAACCAGAGATAAATAATATAGTATATAGAAATAGATACTCAACTCAATGTATAAATTTCGTGCATTAGCACCTCGCGGCTGGAGTCATTACTAATCATCTCTTGGCGGGAAATTTAAATACACGCCCCTTACTACCATACCCTTTAGCGCCTCTTGAGGGCTATTTAGTTACTAATGCAAATTTATTGGAAAATATCTTTTTATTTTTAAAAAATTTAATTAATCTTATATAATAAAATCTTATACACTAATTACAGAATATTTATTACACTGATATTTTCAAAAACAAATGTTACATACTATTATTGTTTGCTTCCTTACAACTTACTATTTGACTACTTACACTCATTATCCTTTTTGTAAATTGTCCATGATTTATACACAACGGAACAATACAATAATTCACCATGTTTTTTACTAGCACAAACACAGTTCTTTGCTACAATAGGTAACTAAAGCTAAACTTTAAAAACTAAGTAACCCACTTAAATTAAAATTACTGAGAATAAATTCAAACGAAAGTTAAAAATAATCAAATAAAATTGAAAGCTTGTAAACGAATGGAAGATCTTTGAAAGAATTGACACAAACGGTGTTTCTGTATTTACTAAATGGGACCACTTAATTTGACACTATGTACTATCAAATATGGCGACGAGTAGGTCCGGATTTAAATTAATTTAAGCTATATTTAAGCTACCTTTATATGTAAATTTTTTTCACCAAAACTTGCAAAATTCCGATTCTTCAACGTAGTTTTGAGTAATATATTAATACTGTGGACTTAATAAAACTTACATTTGACACAAAGTACTCATTTGACACAAGCTACTCAAGTTAAACCCATCTACTTCACCGTATTTCATATCCCCTCTCTTATATATATATATATATATATATATATATATATATAAAAGGATCACTCAACAGAGTGGTGGGCTCTTATATCGGTCAATTTGTAGGTGGTGACCGATATAAGAGCCCACCACTCTGTTGAGTGATCCTTTTATATATTGGAATTTGACGGTCGTACTCCTTTTTCCGATATATATATATATATATATATATATATATATATATATATATATATATATGTATATATATATATATATATATATGTATATATATATATATATATATATATATATATATCTGGTTAAAATAAATGATCGGTTAAAGTCTTCGTGAGAGAAATAGGCTGTCATTTCTCTTTATTTCTCCTCGAATACATTTGAGGAGTAAGTACTCGAAAAGTAGTTAAAAGAACTGAACGAATAATTCAGAACACTGGAAGACACTCACAACATGATCCAGAAAACAACACAGCTCGACACTGCCTGGACAAACAAAAACTCTTCGGAAATGTGACAATATACTTTTAAGGCATGCTGAGAAGTCTTTCTATAGGAAACTAAATTCCACTGTAGAAAATGTAAATAAATCCTACCCAAGCCAAAAACAAATTCACGAGAAACCAACTTTCGACACCAGCTACTCATAACAACAATGCTGGATGGATTGAAGAAACGACGAACAACTGTCAACACTACAGCAATATTCGCTATAAACCTTTCACCACTGAAGAAGTCTCAAACATAATCAAAGAGCTTCATAACTTAAAATCTCCTGGGCCAGACGGAGTTCAAAACTTCTGACTAAAGAAGTTTACTAGTTAATAAACTAAAGAGACAAACAACATTAATTGATGTGGCGATACCCAACAACAATATTCTTCGTGTTAAACAGAACCAAAAATTTGCCAAGTACAGGACAATACCTATTATTCTCTCTACTACTGGAGTCATTCCAAAAAACCTCCTAGAAAACATAAAAAAAAACTAGGTCTGAATGAACATCTCTACAAGACCATGCAGAAAGCTGTACTACTCTCAACGTTCAGATGTGTACGAAAATTTTTGGGAGATACTCCAGCATATCAAGTCACCTAGGGCTTGATAACACGGAAAGAGTCACATCAGAGCTCAATCCTTTTGATGGTGAATTTTCTCCTTAGAGGGAGTGTGAACCGTATGGCTAAATCTGATAATAATAATAAGCAATTTTTAATAATTTTGATAGCTGCTGTGACGTATTTGATTGTAATTAAATATTCGATTACAATCAAGTTTTAATTAGCGTTCGAACACAAAATAAACAGTATTCTGTGATTCGAACAATCAGCCCTTAGAATCTTTTAATGTCATAAGTTTAAACGTCTGTTACATATCCAGAAAAACATACATTATATTTTTAATCATTATAATACTTTTAATGTCCTGAGTTTAAACGTCTCTTATATATCCAGAAAATATGAACTTAAGCTTTGGATTAACGATGATTATACTCTTTTAAAAGGAAGTGCACTCTCGACCTTTTGGAATCTGACGTAGTGTGGCTTAATACAAGTGGAAGAAAACACCAAATACAACGTTTTAACGAATAAGAAGTACTAGCTTTAAAATAGAGTAAAATAAAAAGGTTTATTTTATTTTACTTATTGACATAACATTATTATCTTTTCGTGTAATAGAGTACTTATCGAAAAAAAACACGACGATAAAGTTCACAAGAAAATACAGAAGCTAACTGAAAATATAAACCATATACTGTGTGGCATAAAAACAAACATGTATGATAGAATTCTGATAACAATAGAAGGAAAAAATGGAAAAAGACACTACGGGAGTGACTAAAGAGGGGAGACAGATGAAATGAAAGAAAGTAAATGTCTTGTAAGATATATCGTTTCGGTCGTTAGATATTTTTATTATACCTCTGCACGATACGCCGCTTCGACCGTAGCCCGCGATAAGAAAGCAATGCGCCCAATAAACAACGAATAAAACATATTTACAAAATATATTCTTAGTTAGCAGGGAACAAAATATAAATAGACGTTTAAAGATTGACAATTATTTACCGATTCTAACATTAGAAACAAAATATGCATTAAAAAAATATGAAAAAAGGAACATTCCTGATCCCGATAATATTTATAGCCCTTAAAAGATGAAAAAGATGGTTAAGGGCTAGTTATGAACCTCGGAGGTAACATGCGCTGTCGCTCATGTTACTATTGCAATAAAACTCTGAGAAATTTCCACCAGTTTCCCAATGAAAGGGTTGGGGGTTTTTGAAACAGGTTTTGGAAACAGGGGTTTTGGAACTCGGTTCTGTCAGTAAATCTTACTCTCACGTCTTCAAAGACATATATGTCGCGTAACCACCATATGGCGTACAATAGATGTGCGTTATATAGCAGAGGAGAGAGGGTAAAAGGCAAGTTTCTGTCGCCTTAAAACTGGAGCTGGAAGAACTAGAAGAAACTCCAACAGAAAATCCTGGTTCTTCAAGCTTAGGGATTGGAGCGATGGGCCAGTCTCTTATCATCTAGAAAAAAACTCTTTTGAATTAATATTTTGACGCCCAGCCTCGCAATATGGATGGAAACTCACGACAACGATACCTGGCAAAGAAAAGGACTTTGAAAATTGGTGCTTGAAACATTCAAGGCATGACTCACAAAACAATGAATTTTTAACTGAAATTACAAAGCAAAAAATGGATATTATAGTGAAAATCAGCTTATGAAATATGACGTATAGAATATTTTGATTTAACTAGATTGCATAATCCAGATATCACAAAAAACAAAAGCAATGGTTAAATTGTTTAATGATACTATTTCTAAATATAACAACAAAAAATTAACTGTATCTAATCCTATACCATCTAGGTTATATGGACTTCCTAAAATTCATAAACACAATTGTCCCATAAGGCCTGTTGTAAGTTTTTGTAACACTCCAGTTTCTATATTGTCAGAGTTTGTTTATAACACAATTCAGTCTATCAATAATTTTAAACCTAAGTTTTCCATTACAAATTCATTAGATCTAATAGAAGGTTTAAATAACATTAAAATAGAAGGGAGGTTTTATTTAGTTTCTTTTAATGTTTCCAATTTGTTTACTTCTTTACCAAGAGATGAAACATTAACTTTAGTACACAACCTTTTAAACAATTGCAACATACCGGCTAAAGACAAAGATGCTATCTCAACTATGCTTAAATTCTGTCTTGATCAGGACTTTTTAAAATTTAACCAAAAAATATATAAACAACCAACAGGTTTGGCAATGGGATCTCCATTATCACCTTTTCTAGCTGATATTTTTTTGGACAGCTTAGAACAGAAATTGGTTAATAACAACAATAAAATAGTTTTTTGGTCAAGGTACGTTGATGATTGTATAGCTCTCATACTGTAGCGTTTTTTTTATTTATAGTGTATAGAAAAGATTTCTGTAGTACGCTCCTGTTGTTTCTACCAAGAAATCGATCAATAAAGTTAAATGTAGGTACGTTGTAAATATTTCAAGTTTTTTTTGACGAGATTTTTAAATGCGTATTAACGCTGGAAATATGTTTTTATCTCTGTGTTGCAATGTTAGGTAAAACAAACAGTTTTTTGTCGCCAAAGAGGTGTTATGTTACATGAATTCCCCCTAATATTCCAGTTGACAAAAAGTTGTTTTTCGTTATTAGAATGAGAGTCAAAAAGAATATTTGTTTATTTAGGATACCAATACTGGCGTCTAAAAACGCAATAAAGGAATATTTAAAAGGTTTTTTGTCGATACGAGCGAGGGGATATTGTTTTGGTTCTTGAGTTTGTGGGGACAGGTTAGCTGCAAGACGGAAGGGAAATTTTTGGCTAGTTTCTTGTAAAATGTAACGAAGCAAGGGAGTCGACATTTAAGTTCCAAGCGGGGCAGACATGTGAGAATGGAGTCAAAGATTTGAAACGGAGTCGAGATTTAAGTTCCAAGCGGGGCAGACATGTGGGAATGGAGTAAAAGATTTGAGAGGAAGTGATGAAGAACTTCTCGAAGAAAAAAGTCGTTTAATTGTGATGTTGTAAGCCGGCATTCATTCGCCAAAATGGTGGAATTTTCACTCTAAGTAATATGTCGTTTCTGAAAGAGTGACCAGTAACCACTGTTTTTATTTTGGCTGAAGATTTATGATGTTTGAGCAGTGAACAAGTTTAGTTCCTGTTTGTTTTTCGTTTTTTTGAGAGATCCAGTTCCTTCCCGAGATGCCCTTTTCACCTCATGTAGAATAATATTGGAGCAGTTTTGATTTGGATGTGCCAGTTTCAGCTTCCAATAAAGCTTTCCGTTGATGTGCAGTTAGATACCCCGCAGAAGTTAGCCAGTTGTTCAAAAGTTTAAGTTAAGATGTGTGAACTGAGGTAACATTTACGTTATTAATTTTTAAAGTAAAAATAGACATTTTCTTTTAAAAAGACAAAATTTGCTTTCTTTTATAAATTATTTTTTAAATTATTTACTAAGAACCGTTTCGAAGAGTTTTGTAACCTTTTGTAAACAGATATGTAAGTTTTTTTCATTTGTATTTGACAGCTAATTTTATTTAATATGCCTTTGTATAAGCTGTATTTTTGAAAACTGTTTGGTGAGACAAAAATAAATGTTTAATTTGTTTCTCTGATCTATTTTGAGTTTTATTTGAAAAAGATATTTTTTTTTTATATTTTTGATGTTATACAATTATTTCCCTAGTTACAACTAGTGGTTGTAATAGGTATAATTGGGCACCTCAAGTGGCGCCCTATATTAAATTTCTTGAGGTGTTTCCGTTAATTTTCATTCTGTTTGTCCCAAGAGATTTGTATAAGTACCCCTTTATTTCTTTTTTTTGTAGTTGCCCAATCCAACCCCCAATATCTTCAACTTATCCACGACCCAGCTCTCCAACAACCAACTGAGTGTCGTATGCACTTGTTTCGATTATTTTGTTTGCCCAATCTTGTCCCCCATATTCTTACCCTGTGGTAAGCAAAATAGTCGTTACAAATTTGGCTCCCAACGTGCGAGGCTTTTGAATATTCCTTAATTTTTAGATTTTTGACCATTTTCCTGAAGCCACATATCTTTTTCAGTTTCCCCAGTTCCCTGCCATTTATATGAAACTTTTTTCCTTTTGAATAGTGCCCCAAAGTGTCTCACAAACAGTAGTGTATTTGTATTACAATGTATGTATTTTGTACCAACATTATGTATTGTTGTTTTTTCAGGTAATGTACTTATAGTGACATATGTATTGTTCTTCATATATGTAATGGTAAATGAAAGCAAATATTTGAGTTAAATATTTAAATATGAGTTTTAATTGAAGTATTGATATTGAAAAGAATTTAAAAACAGTAGCAAATTATACAGTTACTGTTACATTTATTTTTTTATTGATTCGACAAATTTTACAGAATAATCGGTTTTTGTAATTTTTTATTTGTTGGGTCATTTTGAGTAAATGTGTGTATTCGTTTGAGTGACTTTTGAGCTATGTAGTTGAGAAGTAGTATTATGCAGTTTGTCTTCTAATTAACCGTCTCTGAAGGTGTATTTAAATGCCAAGGGTTAATTAATGTTGTTGTACGAGGGGTAGTCATTGTGAGTCGTAGAGAAGATTCGACAAGTTTAGTCTCAGTAGTAGACTGTTTATTGTGTATCCTTTCTTGTATCTGAATGACCACAGGTGTAATATTTGTGATCAGGAGATGCTGTTTTAGTTTTGACTAGGAGCAGTCTCATTTAGTTTTCGGAACAAGAGTTGGTTTATTTTGGTGTTATTTAGTGTAGCTCACTCAAAGGTCAAGTTTTCAATATTATTAGTATTTTGTCTTTCCTTGTATGTACGGTTTATGTTGTTTGTTAGTGTCCATGTTGTCTCATGTTATTTGAAACCATTTTTTTTAGTCCTTGTTAGTGGAAGTGTGAACTTTTAGGAGACAGGTTATAGACCTCATTTTTATTTACCAACTGATTACTAGGTCAAGAGCAGAAGTTGCAGCAAACTGATTGAGTTTTGGATTTCAGTACGCGGGAGTGCAAGTGAGACTTACTATCAGGTGATAAATGGAAACGGTTGTTTCTTAAAATTGTCATATTTTCTACTTGTTGTTGAGGTTGATTTCAGTTATTTTGTGTGTTTGCTTTCATCCAATTTTTGAAAAATGAAGTCTACCCAGGTTAATTATTTGAAATCAGGAGAGTTATCTTATGAGCTTTTCATAAGAGGTAAAAATGTCCCAAATAAGACAGTTGATGATAGGAGAAAGATGTTAAGAGCTTTGTTGGCCAAGGAGGCCACTTCGTCTTCAAGTTTAGTCGATTTGGTTAATAATGTAGTAGATCCTAAGGAAGAGTTGAATGAGATCATGTTGATTATAAAAGATTTATATAGTATTGCTCAATCAATGAATGCAGAATCAAACAAAGCTGATTTTGCTAGATTTGAGACAAGGTCTACACATTTAGATACCAGATTAGAGAATTTCCCTATGAATGATGTTGAGGAAGATGTTAAAAAGTTTGTCAATGAGTGTAAAGATGATTTGTTGTTGTTACAGGGTGATGTGTTAGAAAAAGCTAGAAATGTTTGATGATTTGGTAAAACCATCCACTAGTAGCCCAGTTTCAGTCCCTGTAGTTCCCAGTTGTACAGCCCCAGCCCCAATAATACAGGTTTCAACTCCTGTCATTATTTCTGATTTACATATTAAGTTTAATGGTGAGAGTAAAGCCCTTCCCACATTTTTAGAAAAAATTAGAGATTCTGTTAGGTCTCGGAATATTTCCGAAGACATCCTGTTTCGCTCAGCCATTGAGTTATTTGAAGGTAATGCTGCTATTTGGTATAGGAGTGTTAGAGATAAAACTAATAGTTGGGATGAGTTGGTAGCCTTACTCAAATCTGCTTTTTTGCATCCAGATTATAATGATAATCTCTTTGATGAAATTAAAAATAGAAAGCAAAAAAGGAATGAATCCATAACCATTTATTCAGCAGTGATGGAAAACCTTTTTAAACGTTTGGAAACATATCCTAGTGAAGCCCAAAAAGTAAAAATAATGAGGAAAAATATTTTAGTGGACTACATTCCACTGATAGCCCTTCAAGAGTTTGCTACGGTAGAAATGTTAGTAGCAACTATAAAACGTTTAGAGCAGAATGTCCTGCCCTTGTTGCAGACTACTAAAGGTCTTGCAGGTATTTCGATTGATGATTCAGAAAAGCCCAAAGAACAAGTTCATGTGGTGAATAATCAAACCAAGCAAGATAGAAGTGGAATAGGTGACAGACAGGACAGAGAAAATTCTTCTAGGAGACCCAATCCCAAATTTAAGTATGAAAATAATAGACCCATTCCTCCAGAGAATACTGAAATAAGAAATCAGTCTTTTTCGTCCCCACCCCCAATGATGCAATCTTTTTCGTCCCCACCTCCATTAATGCAGTCAGTCCCTTATCAAGCTCCAAGAAATCCGGAAAAAATTATTTGTTTCAATTGTAATAGACCAGGTCATATTTCCCGTGACTGTAGGAGTAAGTCAGTATCTTGTTGGCGTTGTGGTCATAAAGGTGTGATCATATCTTCTTGTCCTAAGTGTTGTATTTCGAATAGGTCTAAGTCCAATAGACCTTACAGGTCATCAGTGAACCCAATTTTTGAAAAGAAATATTTTGATAGTCGTCCCCATGTTAATTGTTTACAAGTTAATGTAGATAGAATAGACCCTTGGTTCGATAATTTGAGATCAAAGATAATCCGATCCCCCATTGATTATCCACAGTGGAAGGTGGAGAATGATTTTGTTTACAAGTTTGCCCCTACCAAAAATTATTTTAAGACTAATGATGTAGAGTGGAAAATTCTTGTGCCCAAACCACAAAGGTTTGAAGTTATGAAGTCTTGTCATGAGCCACCTACGTGTGCTCACTTTGGATTTTCCAAAACTTTGTCCCGTATTCAGGAAAGATATTATTGGCCCCAGATGCGTGTTGATGTGCTTAAGTTTGTCAAGTCGTGTAAAGTTTGTGGTGCTCAGAAGACACCAAATTATGCTCCATTAGGTAAAATGGGTAAGCAGAGAGAGGCCAAGTTTCCTTGGCAAATAGTTGCAATAGATCTGATAGGTCCCTTTGTTCGTTCAAAGAAAGGTTATAAGTGGTTATTAGTAGTTGCTGATTGGTTTAGTAAATATACTTTAGTCCAACCTTTGAGAAAGGCCACGGCTAAGAATATTGTTGAGTTTTTGGAAAATGATGTTTTCCTAATGTTTGGTGTTCCTCAATATGTGATTTGTGATAATGCCTCAAATCTGAACAATCCTCTCTTAATTGATCTCTGTAATAGGTATAACGTTCAGAAAGTATGGTTTAGCCCAGTATATGCACCTCAGTGTAATTTTGTGGAGAGGAACAATAGAACCATTGGTACAGCAATACGTACGTATGTTAAAGACCACGTAGATTGGGATAAGAATTTAGCAAAGATCAGACAAGCTATTAACACTGCAAAGCATGAAGTGACTGGATATACTCCAGCTTTCCTGAATTATGGCCGTCATGTTCCTTTAAGTGGAAACTATTATGGTGTTGATCATAAGGATCAACAGAATCAAGATATCGAGATAATTCCAGGTGACCGTAACATGTATGCTTCAGAAGTCAAAGGTTTAGATAAAGTTTTTGAAAAGGTTAAGGCTAATCTTCGAAAAGGATATGAACGTAACGCTAGAAGTTACAACTTACGTAGAAGAGAAGTCCAATTTCAAGTGGGTGATAAAGTTTGGAAAAGAAATAGGGTTTTGTCTTGTGCTGTCAACAAGTTTATGTCCAAACTAGCACCAAAGTATATTGAAGCAACTATCAAGGAAAAATTGTCACCACTGGTTTATCGTTTGTCAGATTTAAATGGTTCGGATCTTGGTAAGTGGCACATTAAGGATTTAAAGCCTTTTGTATCAGATGAGGACAATATGTCATGTTTAAGTAATTAGTTCATCTTATCCCATGTCTGTATTTTCGAGTTTGTATATTGATTTGATTTCATCATTTTGGAATATTGTTTCGCATTTGATAATTCTAGTTCAGGTAACCTATATCTAAAAGATATTATTAAGAAGTTTCGACTCAGTTAAGAGGTCATCTTCTGATTTGGTTTTTGTTGTGTTGCCTTTATCAAAAACTGGATAAGAATTATCCGAGTTTTTTCTTTTAAGAAGGGGCATTGTAGCGTTTTTTTTTATTTATAGTGTATAGAAAAGATTTCTGTAGTACGCTCCTGTTGTTTCTACCAAGAAATCGATCAATAAAGTTAAATGTAGGTACGTTGTAAATATTTCAAGTTTTTTTTGACGAGATTTTTAAATGCGTATTAACGCTGGAAATATGTTTTTATCTCTGTGTTGCAATGTTAGGTAAAACAAACAGTTTTTTGTCGCCAAAGAGGTGTTATGTTACATGAATTCCCCCTAATATTCCAGTTGACAAAAAGTTGTTTTTCGTTATTAGAATGAGAGTCAAAAAGAATATTTGTTTATTTAGGATACCAATACTGGCGTCTAAAAACGCAATAAAGGAATATTTAAAAGGTTTTTTGTCGATACGAGCGAGGGGATATTGTTTTGGTTCTTGAGTTTGTGGGGACAGGTTAGCTGCAAGACGGAAGGGAAATTTTTGGCTAGTTTCTTGTAAAATGTAACGAAGCAAGGGAGTCGACATTTAAGTTCCAAGCGGGGCAGACATGTGAGAATGGAGTCAAAGATTTGAAACGGAGTCGAGATTTAAGTTCCAAGCGGGGCAGACATGTGGGAATGGAGTAAAAGATTTGAGAGGAAGTGATGAAGAACTTCTCGAAGAAAAAAGTCGTTTAATTGTGATGTTGTAAGCCGGCATTCATTCGCAAAAATGGTGGAATTTTCACTCTAAGTAATATGTCGTTTCTGAAAGAGTGACCAGTAACCACTGTTTTTATTTTGGCTGAAGATTTATGATGTTTGAGCAGTGAACAAGTTTAGTTCCTGTTTGTTTTTCGTTTTTTTGAGAGATCCAGTTCCTTCCCGAGATGCCCTTTTCACCTCATGTAGAATAATATTGGAGCAGTTTTGATTTGGATGTGCCAGTTTCAGCTTCCAATAAAGCTTTCCGTTGATGTGCAGTTAGATACCCCGCAGAAGTTAGCCAGTTGTTCAAAAGTTTAAGTTAAGATGTGTGAACTGAGGTAACATTTACGTTATTAATTTTTAAAGTAAAAATAGACATTTTCTTTTAAAAAGACAAAATTTGCTTTCTTTTATAAATTATTTTTTAAATTATTTACTAAGAACCGTTTCGAAGAGTTTTGTAACCTTTTGTAAACAGATATGTAAGTTTTTTTCATTTGTATTTGACAGCTAATTTTATTTAATATGCCTTTGTATAAGCTGTATTTTTGAAAACTGTTTGGTGAGACAAAAATAAATGTTTAATTTGTTTCTCTGATCTATTTTGAGTTTTATTTGAAAAAGATATTTTTTTTTTATATTTTTGATGTTATACAATTATTTCCCTAGTTACAACTAGTGGTTGTAATAGGTATAATTGGGCACCTCAAGTGGCGCCCTATATTAAATTTCTTGAGGTGTTTCCGTTAATTTTCATTCTGTTTGTCCCAAGAGATTTGTATAAGTACCCCTTTATTTCTTTTTTTTGTAGTTGCCCAATCCAACCCCCAATATCTTCAACTTATCCACGACCCAGCTCTCCAACAACCAACTGAGTGTCGTATGCACTTGTTTCGATTATTTTGTTTGCCCAATCTTGTCCCCCATATTCTTACCCTGTGGTAAGCAAAATAGTCGTTACAATACAAGGAACTCAAGATGATGCTTTATAGATTCTGGATGATCTTAATAACCTCCATCCTAACATCTCTCTTACATTAAAACCAAAATCTGATACTAAGTTGAACTTCTTGGATATAACCACATCTCATAATAAAGATTCTCTTGAGTACAATATTTACAGAAAGCTCACCCAAACAGATCATGTTATACATGAGACATCTAAACATCCAACCCAACATAAAATAGCTGCTTTTAATAGTTATATTTACAGGTTACTCAAATTTCCACTTTCGAATAATAACTTTAATTTAGAACTTAACACTCTCAAGCAAATTGCTTTCAATAATGGTTATGCTCCCAACATTATCCATAAGCTTCTAAATAGAGCTAAACTTAAAATTGCAGAAAAGCTTGCATATTAATGACAATGTCTTTTTCAACCTAATGCTTATAACAACATCAGATATTTCCCTTTTTTTCTTATATTAGCAATATTTCCAATAATATAGCTAACCTTTTTACTTCTACAATTGAAAACATCAAAATTTCCTTCAAGTCACACAACTCATTAGGTTCATTTTTAATCAACGCTAAAGATAGGATGAACACACTTGACAAAAATGGTATTTACAAATTAAAATGTGATGATTGTGATGCCCCTTATGTAGGTAGAACCATTAGAAAGCTATCTACCCGAATTTCAGAACATTTGAAAAGACCTAACTCTTTAAGTTTTGGTCAACATTTATTCGCTCCGTGGGTCTCCCCTCTATTTACAGACACGTGACACGCTGTCAGATTTGTGAGGACGTTTTAGTATTGAGTCTTATGGGATTATTTTGTCAAACTTATATTTTATTTTGTAGTGTTAATATTAGGATTCAATTTTTAGAATTAATTAGTTATTTAGTTATAGTGACATTTATAGTTCAACACAAATATTTTTTGTCGTTAATAAAGATTTATTAACATAATCTGCGAAAGTGAGGTTATATATATACATTATCAACATCCACAGTACAATGAATATGTTCATTGTACCATGATACTATCAATAACAAGATAGGATCTTCCCGTAGCTCAAAATCGGTCGGGTTCGCGCCTGCCGTCATTGGAGACTAGAATTTCAATTCTTGTTAAAGTTAAATGAGATTTGTATGCATTCTGTGATGAAATTACTAGACGAAAATAAATTAAGAGGTTTAATAATTACAATAATCGTACAAATAAGGATATCTCCAAACTATTTATTAAAGATTATTTATTGATATATACAAAAACTGACATTTCGAACGTGCAAGTCTCCAATGACGTCACAAAAACATGCGCAATATCTTATCTTATAGTCATAGTATCATGCATTGTACTATGCACAAAAGCGTCCTGATAATATTTCAAGCAATCGCCACCATGAGCAGGTCAGTCTATTTTGCTTTGACACTTTGTTAACTCTCGGAGCGAATTATCGCACAACACAATTTGAACATCAATACTGGTTCGTCTATTTTAGATGACATCAGTAGAAAGAAAAACTATTTGGAGTTAAATTTATTGGAAGATTTGGAGATCACAAAGGAAATAAATGGAAACTCTTATTGTCTTAATAATAAAATTAATTGAAATTTTACCAAGTTTAAACCTATTTTTATTTACCTCTGCGTAATTTAGGTATACCAATTCCACAGTTGTATATTTCAAGATCTCCCACTGTTGGTCAGTTGGTCTTTAGTAACGCTTTTACATATGAGTTTTACAGTTCTCACATTGACTAGGGGTTTAACTGAACTACTTGAATTATACCCCATTTATACACTGCTTTCAATTTTGTTTTAACTTTTAGTATTTCAATTTCATAGTCAGATTTCTTCTCTGTTTTACAGTATTGGTAGTGCCTGATAGACCATTTATTGTAGTCAATCACCCACTGTCTAATATATTGTTTAGTCTATTTCTTTCATTTACACTTTATGTCCACTTCATTTGCTCTAAACTTACAACCTTATTATTATAGACGGGTGTAAGTGTGAGATCTGGATTATGCAATCTAGTTAAATCAAAATATTCTATAAGTCATATTTCATAAGCTGATTTTCTATAGTAGTGTTAGTTGGACCTTTGGTCAATGCCAACTTACACAGAATTTTAATATGTGCAGATCACATATCCATGATTGTGACAGCCCATCAAAGCTGTCATATGTCACATGTCACCTTAGCATTTCCGTTAAATACCATTCTCTCTCCTGTTGCGACAAGAATGTAGAGCGTAGAATAATTTTTAAATAATTTTAAACTGTTTGTCCTTGTTTTAGTGTAGTGTTATGTACAATTTATGTTCAATTTCATGTTTATTACATTCTGCGCTTGCTGGATAGCCCAAATTTGACGAAGTAAGTCTAAAACGTTAATCACAAAAAACTTTTATCATCCATTAACTTCGAGTTTTTTATCGAAGTTAATTAATTTTCTTCATTTAAAAAAACGTTTCTTGGCTTATTTCAGATGACCCTGATGATGCTGTAGAAAGCAAAAGTACTTGGGCAAGATTTGATTATTAAAATTGTGCTCGATATTTGCCTTTAATTTTTCAAAGTTTATTTATTCGAGCATTCAACCTTATATCAAAATAAAGATTTTACAAAAAGGAAAACACAGTTAAGATTTGATTTCACGTATAAATAGTGCGTCGATGTATCAGCTTTTACGTATTTCGGCCCAATAGCCCTCATCAAAACGGCAATTCGGCAAAACATGCAAACGGCAATGTAAATACGTATAAGCGGATACATAGACGCACTATACGTGAAATCAAATCTTAACTGTCTTTTCCTTTTTATTTCGATTACTCTGTACAAGTACAAGAAACCAATTCGCTAAGGATTTTTGCTTAATTGAAGAGATATGTCGTGGAATGCAAATTTTAGCTTCTCCAGATTAAAGCAAAAATCTGAATTTGGTTTCGAAAATTAGTTTACGGAAATATTTTACATTTTATATCATATAAGCTATGTCTGTGTGAAGAAGTAAAATTGTAATGCAGGCCATTCACGTTCCGACTTGTGGTACGACTAGTGGTCCAACTTCTGCAGTTGGATCTGAAATCGGACCGTGAGTGGGCTAGTTGGATTAGTTGGACAACTAGTGGTACGACTCGGAACATCTAGTGGGACGACTTGAAGATCCGACTTCCGACTGGCGACGAAGTCGGAGCGTGAATGGTGAAGTTGGAAGTCGGATCACAGGTTGGATCGAAAATTTCCTCAGTCAGTTGACTTTCGGCACCTGTTACGTATGAGATTTCTATGAAATACTTTACGCAAAGATCTCTAGTTCGCGAATATTTAATAGAAAATAAACTTTCAATTGCACGAAAATTACCTTTTTGTTAGGGCAAATCATTTTCCTTTCTGTAGATCTATTTCGGACATTCCTATACAGGTAAATTTCCGATACTCCGGATTGGCTACGGAAGAATTATCAACAAACAATGAAAGTTAAATTATAGTTGTAGCAAAAGATTCCTAGTTCGCAAAAAAATAATAGAAAATAACTTTCAATTGCACGAAAAATTATTCCTATTAAAAATATACGACACACACACAACAAAATAAATCCCAGCTCCAGTTTAAAACAAATAAAATATAGATTTTATACCTACACAAATCTTTAAAAACTATAATTTTTTCCTACATCTTAAAAAGTCATAAAAATCAAGAGTTGAAAAAATTAATTAGTTCAGCCCTAGACAAATAACTAGAGAAACGAAACCTAATTTTTAAACATACATATCATAATATATTATATTTTGCGTAGTGTTTATTCGATACATTTTTGGTTAGCGAGTACACCATCGTGAAAACAACCTAGAACTGAAGTTGGACCGCTAGTTGGATAGAAAGTCGGAGCGTGAGTGGAGACGAACATCCAACTAGTAGTCCTACTAAGTGGGACCACAAGTCGGAACGTGAATGGCCTGTCTAATAATAACAAGAGTACGTAAAATTAGTATATTACATAACGAGAGTTGTAAGAAGCTTATTACATGCGAGTAAAAAAGTTGCGCGCGAGCCGCGTAGCGGCGAGCGCAGTAATTTTACAAGCATGTAATAAGCTTACAACTCAAGTTGTGTACTATACTTTTTCTACCATTATTTTCGTTTATAAAAATAAAAATTAAATTACCACTATATTTACACTGACAGATTAATAATTTTTAATCTGTCAAAATAACGTCTGTTAATTCGTTTCCATGGTAACTCGACCAACTGACTTACAAGGCTTATGTGATATTACACATTTTTATAAAACTGAAGCGTAATTTTTTTTATTACGTGCTAGTCATTACGTGTCAGTATCTGTTATGATGCATTTACTTAGCATCCAAATAGTAGGTAATATACAATTTACTAGTAAGCGAGTAGAAAATAGTAGGTATATTACATAACGAGAGTTGTAAGAAGCTTATTACATGCGAGTAAAAAAGTTGCGCGCGAGCCGCGTAGCGGCGAGCGCAGTAATTTTACAAGCATGTAATAAGCTTACAACTCAAGTCGTGTACTATACTTTTTCTACCATTATTTTCGTTTATAAAAATAAAAATTAAATTACCACTATATTTACACTGAGAGATTAATGATTTTTAATCTGTCAAAATAACGTCTGTTAATTCGTTTCCATGGTAACTCGACCAACTGACTTACAAGGCTTATGTGATATTACACATTTTTATAAAACTGAAGCGTAATTTTTTTTATTACGTGCTAGTCATTACGTGTCAGTATCTGTTATGATGCATTTACTTAGCATCCTACAACAATGGTAGGTAATATACAATTTACTAGTAAGCGAGTAGAAAAAAGCTATTATACATCAGTTATCAAGGCAAGCATGCAGTAAGAGGAAGGGCAAGGTAAATTGTAAATAAAAAATGGTCAAAATTAATTTTAGCACATACATATAATATGCAATGCTTTAACATTATATACCAATGTAAAAAATAAATATTTCTTAATTGCTATTTAACTGGAAATAAGCCACAATTAAAGATAAAAATACGTTTATTGACGTTTCACTTCGGAAATCATTCTCAAAATACAAACAGTAAATTAAACAAATTTTGTTTTTTGTTGAATAATTTTGTAAATTTGTTTAATTTACTATTTGTATTTTGAGAACTATTTCCGAAGTGGAAATTGAAACGTCCATAAACGTATTTTTATCTTTAATTGTGGCTTATTCCCCCTTAAATAACAATTAATTTAAAATGCTACAAGAAAATAGCTTCAGAACAATATAAATATTTCTTAATTACATATTGAATTACTAGAGCAACTAATATCTACCCAATATCATAAAGCAGGACTATCAAAACCTACAAATCTATGCGCTCTACTATATGCCCTACTGTAACTATACCAACCTACTAGGTAGTTTAATAGTAGTTAGATAATTACTTTAGTTTGATCGACGTGGTCGCCATTTTTAAATAATGGCCCAATACGGGTCTTTTATGGAAAATCCATAATGATCGACATAATGTCAGTGAATAAGTTTAAAAAATGTACGTGTAAGGTTTTAAAATCGTTTTGTTAGCGGCTTTTTGTATTTTGCAAATATTTAAGAAAATCTATAATGGTCTGTTAAGATAAAAAACATTTTAAAATTTTGTAATATTTTTAAACATTTTCATTATTAATATTGTTCTAAGCTATTTTCTTGTGGCACTTTAAATTAATTACTATTTAACTGCCACAATTAAAGATAAAAATACGTTTATTGACGTTTCAATTTCCACTTCGGAAATCGTTCTCAAAATACAAACAGTAAATTAAACAAATTTTGTTTTTTTGTTAAATAGTGAAAAATTCTTCTAATAATTTAATTTTATCTGACTCATTTATATTGACAATTCAGACATACATTATGCATTTTAAAGTAGACGACTTTAAAATGATATTGCCAATATTGTTGAGTTGCGCTCCTGGGACGACTTTACTTATAAGATAGTTCATTCGATTACATGAAATCAACTTTAACTTGAGAATATCCGTCAGAAAAAAATCATAGCATGTAATTCGTCTTTAAAAAGACAAACACATGACATGATGACAGTAAAATTCTCCTGTTAGTGATTCCATAGTAAATTATGAGGGAAAAACCAGGAAAAAAACCTCATAATACTATCCCGACATGGTAAGTATTTGTTCGTGCATTTAGTTTACCTTCAATAAACACCAAAATTCTGATTTTATATGTTTCGTTATTTAAAAAAAAATAATAAGAAAATACCAGTATTAGTAAGTCAGTAACATATAGAGGATACATCATTTATGTTGTTTAAATAACGAAACATATCAGAATTTTGGTGTTTATTGAAGGTAAACCAACTGCACAAAAAAATTCTTACCATGTCGGGATAGTATTATGAGGTTTTTTTCCTGGTTTTTCCCTCATAATTTACTATGGAATCACTAACAGGAGAATTTTACTGTCGTCATGTGTTTGTCTTTTTAAAGACGAATTACATGCTATGATTTTTTTATGACGGATATTCTCAAGTTAAAGTTGATTTCATGTAATCGAATGAACTATCTTATAAGTAAAGTCGTCCCAGGAGCGCAACTCAACAATATTGGCAATATCATTTTAAAGTCGTCTACTTTAAAATGCATAATGTATGTCTGAATTATCAATATAAATGAGTCAGATAAAATTAAATTATTAGAAGAATTTTTCACTATGTAACAAAAAACAAAATTTGTTTAATTTACTGTTTGTATTTTGAGAACGATTTCCGAAGTGGAAATTGAAACGTCAATAAACGTATTTTTATCTTTAATTGTGGCTTATTCCCATTTAAATAGTAATTAATTTTTATTATTAATTTATTATTTAACACATCAATTACATTTCCTTGTAGTTTTTTAAACCAAGGTATACAGCCAACCACTGGTTATATATTTTTTATAAGTTTAAAAGATATTAGTTGGTATTAAATTTTTATTCAAATAATTTATTTCATTGATTTTTTTTATTATTTTATCTAATGATAAAGACGTATATGTTTATTTCCTTTAAATCATCTAATAAATTCATACTGCTTGTAACCAAAAATCATCTCACAGTCCACGTATTATACAAAAAAAATCGTTTGATTGCAGAATTCTTTTTTGACCTTATCATAAAATCCAATTCTGAAAACTCAATTTGGAAGTTGAAAAAATCAAATAAATATTCATTGAACCACAAAAAATACATTAGGAAACATTTCATTTTAAAAAGAAAAAGCAATAAAACAGTGGCAGCTACCAAACAGAGAGATCACAAAAGCTCCTGTAGTATTAAAATGTGGTTTAGTAATAAAATGGAAAAAAGTCGTAAATCTAACAAGCATCTTAGTCTGATTAAGCATTGGTATTAAAATGGAAAAATGTCATGAAATACAGGTCATCAATCTAAATCAATTTTTGGTGATTGATTTACTCTTTGTTTAGCTTAATTTTAAACTTTTTTATTATCCGGTTGTAAAAGGACTGTAGACTTGAAATCAATCCAAATAAAATATACAAATTATAGTAAAAGACACAATTAAGTATACAGGGTGTGTCGCGGCAAGTTTTTATTACAAGTAATGACGGATATAGTTGTGCTAAAAATCTGAAAATTCAAAAGTGTAGGTTTTAGATCGCGCGGAGGTAAAATATAATCTCCTGAATGTAGTACTTCCGGTTATACCGGAAGCAGACGTAAACTTAGCTATTTTAAATAGAACGTAATATTTTTTATTTTATTTTCAAATTTTACATAAAATTTTACTTAAAATTTCTGTACAATGTCCTATACAAAAATGAAGTATTTGAAGTAATTCGATGGAGAGAATATAGATCGATTTTTTTCAAAAGTTTGAAAAAAATTCTAGTCTATACTTAATAATGATATCTCCATTAATAACATAGCTAGTGACGTGATTTTAAAAAATAAACAACAAGCACTTGTCCGTTAACCCAGTGTGTCGAACTTATTATTACTTTATACTGGGTGTTTTAAACTCAGCTGCCAACATGCAGTTTAAATCATTTATAAGTTGCTTATTTAAAATAAAACACCTTGTGTTTTATTATCACTAATGATAATTTTTTAAATCTTATTATTATTTGCAGCGAGTGTAAAATTGCAGTGTTTCTGCAGAAAAATATCCAAATCGAAGAAATACAACTGGTGATATTGTTAAAAGACTGCTTAAAGACTATCATTAGTTAGCCCAACTAAAAAGAAAAATTAATTAAAGTAAACAAAATTAATGTTTTGGGTTATGTTTCTGCCCTTCCAAATGCCTCCCTTAGACATTGTGACTTCTTATTATACTTTATCGATGAAAACAATTTATCGCATTTAAAAAAAAACTCAAATGTGATCTTCCTGGTAGAGTATAATTGTAAATGATTTTAATAAAACCCAAGGGGATGAAAACTTCATAAAATAGTAATATGGTCTAATGAAGCAAACATTAGCAAATATGGATTGTTTAATCGGCTGGATTAAACTGGATATGGATTAATTAATCTAATGAAAATCCACATGTTATTTCCAAGAAAGTTTGAGTTTTAATTTTTTTCTGCAATAAAAGACAATCAAATTTCAGCATTAAAATTTTATTATCACAATTTTAATGGTAAAATATATTGCTACCTATAGAAGCAGCCATCTAACCGACATTACATACTTTAAGAAATATAGTGACGGCTTCAGCTTGGTACCAGCAAAATCGAGCAATTCCTCATAACTTTGGGCGTGTAGATAGATTGCCAGTCTATCATTTGGGGTTACATTAAAAATAAGGTATACAAACTACCTTTTACTTATATTAAAATAATAAAGTGTTGGCTTAATTAAAAATTATTGGCTTAAAAAACATAGCGGAAAATGTAAGGTGTTCTATTTACAGTAGGCAACTTATAACTAATTTAAATTATACATGTTGCTAGCCAATTTTAAAATATCGTATATAAAATATCAATAAGCTAAACACACTGGGATAACGGGAAAACGGTAGTTGTTTATTGGTACCAATTTCACGTCTTTAGCCTTGTTATTAATGAAGATGATAATGTAGACTAGAATTATTTTAAAATTTTGAAAAAAAAAAATCGGAATATTTTATTTTTGTATAAGCCATTGCGATCTTTTAAACTAAAATTTTTACACTGGGATGACGGGAAAACGGTAGTTCTTAATTGGTAACAATTTTACGTTTCTAGCCCTATTACTAATGAAGATGATAACGTAGACTAAAATTATTTTAAAATTTTGAAAAAAGATCAAAATATTACATTTTTGGTATAAGATATTGCGCTCAAATTTTAACTAAAAGTTTATGTAGAATTAGAAAATAAAATAAAATCTATTAAGTTCTATACAAAAAAAAAGTTGAGGTCTACTTCTGGTATAACCGGGCATGCACCTTCGAAATTGCAGATTTTTAATATAGCTTTATCCGCCATTACTTTTAATCAAAACTTGTTGCGCCACACTGTGTATACAGGATAAAAAAATATATGTAATAATAATGCCGTTTATAATCCAAGCTTTACGAACAGTTACAAAAATCTTAATTAAAATTTTCAGAATCTTCTTCTTTTACATTCTAGGGATTAGACAGTTTTTACCTATTTCACAAACAAATTTCGCTCTATCTTTATAAAAGGAGTCTTACATTTCTTCTTACTTTTATTTTGGATCGTCTGTTTGGTAATGGGATCAGCATCGAATGATGGTTTGGAAACAATTTCTTTCAATTTGTTTATGTCTCTAACAGCGATTTCGGCTTTTTCTGTCGCCCTTCTTACACACTCGTGTTTAGACCTCGTCTTGGACTTAAGTGATTCCCAAGTCTCCGGTTTAATTTCATTCACTGCTTCCTCTATAATGTACTCTATGTCTGCATTGTACGATCTTATAATAAAAACTGCCTTGTTGAAAGCGTTCACAGCTTCTTCTGCGGATACACGGATGTCTTCCTCGAGCTTTGCTAAATTTTCGGCGGTTGGGCTATCCGAATTTACTGCTATAGGTTTGGGTTGTGGTTCTCCAGCTAGTTCCACAACAGGCTCTAGTTTTCCACTTTCTATTTTCTCTATTCTAATTTCAGCATAGCTAGGCGGAGGCGGTTTTTTCATTTCTTTTTCAATTACTGGTAGAATTGGCGGAGGAGCTTTATATTCTGATGGCAACTCAGAAATTTCTTTAGTACTAATGTATTTACTTTATGTAGTAGGCTTGCCTGTGAATAGGTCAAAAATGGCCTTCTTTGAACTTTCATAATAAGAAGATAGGATATTACTTGACTGTATGTTATCTTCCTGCCACAATGTTTTAATGACATCATCAGTGAAAGGTACAAAGCCTACTAGGGTTTTCCTGAAATCTGGATCATATTTAGCGTATGCCAAGGTGGCTCCTCCAGCTGTAATTAATGCCCCAACTGTTAAGAAAAATCCTTTGCCACCACCTCCACTACTATGTGTATACTGTCAATGTTGGGGTACACTTTTTCCAATTTTTTTTATTAGGAATCCTTTTAATAAATCTTAGCATTTTGGGGAAAAGCCACTTTGGGGATAAATGAAAACAGGAATATTAGGATTCCGAGAATCACCCGAAGTTTCAAGAGTGTCCGGCCGTCATCTGTCTCGTATCTCCTTAGCTCAGAACTGATAAACTGATTTATTTATTCAGTTCTTATTAAAAGAACAACTTACTCAAAAATTAGACAGTGATGATAGAGATATAGACGAAATAGACATACTTACAGCAACAATGATTACATCAGAAAAAGAAATAGCAAAAACGGATATAAAAAATGAACAACTATATATCAACAAAAACAAAGAAGCTTATGGATATAAGAAAGAAGCTGAACGAAGGAGGCAAAAGGAAATCTATAAAATATGTAGAAATCAATAAAACAATAAGCAGAATGATAAAAGAAAATAAGAGAAAAAAACAAGAAATAAAAATAGAAGAAGTAATACAGAACAACAAAAATATGAAATTCTTAAGGACGAAATTAGGTAAGTTTGAAATAAACAAAATAAAAGATGTAAATGGAGTAGAAACAAACGTTAAAGATGACATCATAAATATAATCCACCATTTCTACTCAGAATTATATAAAACAAAAAAGGAACCACCAGAAGAAATTAAAAACCAACTTAAGGTTAAAATAAAAAATGTCAACTCAGAGCTACAGCCAGAAATAAGCAAATCAGAAATAAAGAAGGCATTGAAAGAAATGAAAAACAACAAATCGCCTGGAAAAGATGGAATAACTGCAGAGATGCTGAAATATGGTGGAAAAGTGGTAATTAATACTCTACATCCCCTTTTTAATAAGATATTAAAAGAAAAAAGAATCCCAAACAACTGAAAGGAATCAGTAACAATTATCCTACACAAGAAAGGGGATAAAGCAGATATAAAAAACTACCGTCCTATAACACTCCTCAATGTAATGTATAAACTCCTAACAAAAATTTTAACCAATAGATTGACGACAAAATTCGATGGATACCAGTCGAAAGAACAAGCTGGTTTTAGAAAGGGATTCAGCACAAGTGACCATTTACTAAGTATGAAAATACTTATAGAACGAGCAAATGAATACCACATTCCTCTATATATGGCGTTCATAGATTATGAAAAGGCTTTCGACAGAGTCGAACATTGGGCAGTGAAAAGTTCTTTGATTAACAGCAGAATTGACCACATATATACGGAACTAATAGCCAATATATATAAGGAAGCCAAAACAACAATTAAAGTATATGAAGGAACAAAATCAATACAAATAAATAGAGGCATGAGACAGGGTGATACAATATCACCAAAACTTTTCAATCAGGCTCTTGAAGATACTGTTAAAAGATTAGAATGGGAAGAAAAAGGTATAAAAATTTGTGGACAACGCTTGAACCATCTAAGGTACGCTGATGATATCGTATTAATAACTGATAAAAAAAAGAATTATTTGAAATGATGAAAGAACTGGACGTAGAAGCTGGAAAGATAGGCCTTAGTATGAATTACAGCAAGACCAAAACCATAACAAATACAGATGAAGACATCACAATGAGAATCGGACAAGATGAAATAGAACAAGTTCAGGATTATATATCTTTGTCAAACTATAAAACTTAACAAAGAGAACCAAACAGCAGAGATAAAGAGACGAGTTAGACTGGCATGGGCGGCATTTGGCAAACTAAGCTACATTCTTAAAAACAAAAAATATCCACAGCATCTTAAGACCAAAGTATACAATCAATGCGTACTCCCTGTTCTTACTTATGGTTCCCAAACGTGGACATTTACAAAAGCAAACATAGACAAAATCATAAAAACCCAAAGAGCAATGAAAAGACAAATGTTGCACATACGACTAATGGATAAAAAGAGAAACAAGTGGATAAGAGAGAAAACAAAAGTGAGGGATGTTAGGCAAGAAGTTGCAAAATTGAAATGGAGATTTGCCGGACACAATATAAGACAAAAAGAAGACCGATGGAACAAAATTCTTGGAAAAATAAGTTGGAGACCGTGGGAATATAAACGAAGCAGAGGAAGGCCCCAAATGAGATGGGCAGATGATATCAAGAAGCACGTAGGCTCTAGGTGGATGACTGTAGCGACAGACAGAGAAGAATGGAAAAGGATTGGGGAGGCCTATGTCCAAAGATGGACCGAAGAAGGCTAATTGGATAAATAGACAGATTATAAATTTTAGGTACAGGTATCTCTCGCTTATTTGTCTTTACTGTTTTGAGCATAGTTGGCTTGAATTAATTTTTTAGTTTTATTGCTAGGTAAAGAGCTAGAAAACTAACTGTGCATAGTTATATTACGGTATGTTACTTTTACAGAACTTACAAGTCACTTGACAACATCCGATGGGCTATTTGTCAGGCTTTAAAAACATGTACTGCACAAAAGGGCATCGACCTTTAACACTTGTTGGTTAACAGGTTGTTGTTCGTCAATTCTGAAATCAGGTCCAGGTATTACTAATTTCTGGTAGTTTCCAATAAATATCTGTCAACTTATCGGTTTCCCGATAAGATATCTTACAATATGGCATTCATCCCAGTTCCGTCTGTTCTCCAAAAATATGTTTTGTTTTGACTGCCTCATTTATTTCTTCTTAGAAGGTATAACATTCCAATTAGAGCTATTATTTCACACCTGATCAGTTTGTATAGCAACTCAATTACTATTGTACTTGGGCTTCATATTTTTATTGTATATATTTTTAGAATCAGTTACCATTTTACAATGTTGTTGCTGATAAAAATTTCAAAACATTTTGTTATAGTTTTGACATTTTCTGCATCATCTATGGGCCCAGTATCTGAAGCTTAGCCGTTTTAGAAGCTGGTTAAAATACATTCACCTTTTAATAGTTTAACAATATGCAACAGGAGTACAAGGAAAATAGAATAAATGTTAAATAAAAATTATTTAAATATATTAATCAAATACAATGCAAAAATTTCATTAGATACACAAAAAAATATCAATTATCCATATCACTATGCCCTACTCTGACAATTTTCCTATACAAACCTTTTGAGCTTATAAAGAATTATACAAACTTTATAAAATTTTATTAACCATTCCGTTTCAAAATTTCTTTGTGTGAAATTTTTAAAAATCACGCACCGAATTCTCGTGTAGCACCCGTTTGCTAACCGCCTTTCTTAAAGCCCGTTTTCACGAAACGTCTTATTGGACGTTTTGTTGGATAGGACAAATCCTATACAATAAAACGTTGAATGTAAACAGCAAAACGTATGTCTTGTCGGAAGGAAACACATAGTGTGTATACGCTGGACAAAACGTACGTTTTGTCGTACGTTTTATATGACCAACAAAACGTACAATAAGACGTAGCGTGAAAACGGGCCTTTAGATATGCTTCCAAAACCTAATATAAATCTCTAATACCAAAATAAACTTTCCTACCCTTTGGATACTAAGTTCTCTCAATGCAAGTATAAATTTTGTTCTATTTACAGATATTGGTGCTATCAAATCTGGTATCACCGTCCGAGTCAGCATACAGTAAACCAAAACTGTTATTCCTTTTTTTAAATTTAATACTTTTAAAAATAAGATTATTTTCTTTCACAACATAAACTTAACCATTAAAAAAAAACGATAAAAACGTTTCCGTATGTCACTCTCTAGCCTTTGATGTTGTTCCTTTTCCGGCACAGCAACAAATAACTCTACTCTTCAAAATAATCTTCTCCTAGCAATTCCTTTAACATTTTCTCTTTTCCCACCAATTACAATCTAGCATTTTCAAATACACAAAATTCCATTCATTTGATTTCTATAAAATGCCCAGATTATACATTTTTATTTTTTCCCTTAAGCCACCAACAAACAAATTTGCAGAAATTATCGTTCTACCGGCTTCCGACAACAAAAGATCGTTGGTCGCCTTGGACTTCTCAAACATTATTAAACCTTAATCGGTTTCTTCAAATTTCCAAACATATTAATTTTTACCCAATCTTAATCTATTATTGATTACACTCTAATGTTTGTTTACTGAAATTTTTAAATGCAAACTACCTTCACTGCTAACATCTACATAATATCTGGTATATTATACCAGAAATACAATCTTGGTCAAAATTTTTATCTTTTTTACCAAGCATACAAATAAGAATACATTATTTGAATTTATTTTAGAAATTATTTTTTTTACATATTATCGATCGTAACGTAGCCTACTAACGGATTGCTTAAAGAAATCAAAGTTTTTGTCCTTTTGGAATTTATTAAAAGTAATTAATTTCAAGTGCTTCTCGTGGAAATAATAAAAATTTTAAAAACTTCAGTAGCAACTTTTCCCTCCTCTGGCCGTTATACCAGCTTGTAGGCGGCAAGGCATAATTTGGATTAGATTTTGGTTCACATTCTGCGGAATATTGTTCCAGTTTTGCACCAGTATGTTGCAAAGCTCTCTTGAATGTCTGGAAACTGGCGAAAGACTACGTAAATGTCTCCTCTTATTATCCCAAACATGTTCCATGGGACTGATATCTGGATTGCGAGCAGCTCAAACAAATCGTGTGATTTAAACCTCGTCAAGATACTCAGTAACTATCCAAGCAGTGTGGAAGTGTGCGTCGTATCGAAGAATAATCATGCACGGTAAAACATCGTCTTCTAAGACCTGTCATTCTCAATAAAGACTAACACTAACCATGCCATTATTAACCCTTCACCAAATGGAAGTCGGCAACACATGCTTAAGCACATCTCACGCCTGGAAGTGGCCATACTCCACACGTTAATTCAAGCCCACAATATATAACCTCGATTCATCAGAAAATAATTCATGACTTCAATCTTGCATTCTCCAAACCAAGTTTCCTTGTGCAAAATTCAACCTGGTAATTATGTGTTAAAGGAAAAGCGGTGATCCAATTACTTTAGTTTAAGAAGATTAACCAGCAGGATGAAGTCGCCTCCTAACTATTCGTATACTTCGGTTTACATTTCTCACTTCTTTTCGATGATTTCAAAGGAAATCTACCGTGACCATTCGGTTTCTCAAACATTAGAAACAACAGAGCGGTCATTATCTAGCTGTTGTAATTCTGTCTGGACGCGAATCAGGTCTTCCAGTAATGAGACCGATCTTTCTGCACCGTTGGCATACTCGTTGCACACTCGAGAGACTCACGTCAACGTTTTTCGCAGTTTCACGCTGAACGTAGCCATCTTTTAACGCCGCCACAACAGAACTTATGCTTATTGCAATACACTGAGAGTAACAACACTACATAAACCATTTACGTTAAAACCACGGAATCAGAATAATTAAAACTATACTGATTCTTTACTAGTAAAAACTGTAAGGGTTCCTTATTATCCCAAACGCTTATCGAAACAGCAAAAACAACAATTTTTTTTAACAATCCATTGGTAAACTATGTTGGAAAATGTAATGTTTACTTACGGACTTGCCATTTTTTTACAAATCAACTTAACACAATGTGAATACATAAAAAGGTATTTTCGATCTTATTCTTAATAGCACTTAGTGGTAAATAAAAAAAATCATTACCATTAAATTTATTTCCATTTCTACACATTCTAACATTCGGTTTAATGTGGTATTCAAATGAAATCGGATGTTTGTTTCTAAAAAATTGCATTACCTTACATTTATTTATGTTCAAATTCAAAGCATTTAAGTAACACCAATCCAATAAACTACTTAAATCATTATGTAATAAACTACAGTCATTGGAATTTTTTATGAGTCTATAAATTTTTAGATCATCAGCATAGAGAAAAATATTACTGTGATAAAAACAATTTTTTATATTGTTTACAAAACAATTAAAAAGCAGAGGAGATAAATGTCCACTCTGTGGAAAACCAGAGATTACATTGATAGTAGATGACAAAAATTGGTTAATTTTTACAACTTGAGTTTTATCTGTGAGATAGCTCTTCATCCAGCCTAATAATCTTCCATGTAAGCCAGCATTATAAAGTTTAGAGATTAGAACAGTATGATTAACTCTATCGAATGCCTTCGAAAAGTCGGTGTAAATGACATCACCTGGTCATACCCTTCAAGAGCATCCAACAAAAATTTTTGTAAAACTAAAAGATTGGTAGTATAAGAAGGTCCTCGAATAAAACCATGTTGGTCGGGCATTAAAGTAAGATTCAATAATGAACCAAGTTTTGCAGCTACAATCACTTTAAAATATTTGACGAAAACTGAAATTTTAGATATAGCTCTGTAGTTTTCAATATTGTCTCTATTATCATTTTTATGAACTGGGGTAATATAACGTTTCTTCCATATCTCTGGAAAGACACCTGAGCTAAATGATAAACTAAATATTTTTTGTAAAATAACTCAGAATAATCACAATAATATGAACAAAGGGGATATATTATCAGGTCCACAACTTACTTTTAGATTAATCTTAGATAATAATTCAAATACATCTAATACAGTAATATCACAAATTTCAACACATAGACTATTATCAGAGTTTACAGCTGGATAATCTGTATTACTAGTAACATAGGTTGAACTAAAAAATTTACTAAACAAATTTGCTATGTTATCTTCTCATATTTTATTGTGTTTGGCAAATCAAAACATTTTCTTTTATCATTTACATAATTCCAAAAATCTTTTTTATCATACATAGCAGTTTGTAAATTATTTAGGTCAATCTGATGACATGTTTTGTAATAACCCCTAAATTCTTGACGCAAATTAGAAAAGTAATCGTAATCCTTCTTAGATCCTGTCATTTTGTATTTTGCTTGAGCAATCTTCTCTCGAAATAATATATGTTTTAAATGAGGCGTGTACCATTTCGGAAATTTTGAGTTTTTGCATCTAGTTTTTGGTACAAATAGTTTATTACAGGAATCTAACACCTGATAAAATTTATCTATCGCTATTATTTACATCTGTCTCATCAATAATCCTATCCCAGTCGACTGAACCTAAATATTCATTAATAAGGATATAATTAGCATTTTTAAAGTTAAAATAGAAATAATCATAGCTAAGAGAGTTAACCATATAATTTCCAATAATGTCAAAGGAGAAGGCTGGATGATAGCTATGTGACCACCGAAAATAGTTAAAAAAGTAGTCATTTCCTTTCAAATCAGAATACTTTCAGCAATAACTAAAATAATATTCTATTATAAAGTCAATCCCATTTTTGACAGTGTATAAAAAATCTTGTGTCTTATAACACCTCAAACACTTGTATTTATATTTTCAGTCCTACCCTGCAAAAGAAAATCGCAACATATTTTATTTCTCTCTGAAATTGTTGACTAACTTTTACAATCTCGCTGCTACTTGACGATGACTGACATTTCAATAAAAATCTTTGGGCGTATTTCGAACTGCCGTTATTGAGTCTGTAACAGCCCCTGCTTATTAAAAAGTGGGAGAATAAAAAACCACCCTACCAAAATTGGTCTGTATCAAGTCTAGACAAATTTTCTATAGAAAGAAAAAGGGTAACCAGTAAGAAACTTTTCTAGCTTGTTTATGTTCTGTTAATGACAGGTGTATTTTATGTTAATAACTAAATGATAATAACATCTATTAATTTTAAAATTTAATCAAATCTGATTGATAATTGTTCCCAAAGATATTCCAAAAACTGTAATGTTGCAGTCCAATTGGTTAACATTTTGTAACACACTTTTCACCCAACTGTGTAACGAAAATTATATTTATTATATATTTTTTATGGAAATTTAAAAATAAAGGATGCTAAGATAAAACATCAATTCTATAAAGATTTTGAAAGGGCATATAACGGATGCTTTAAAAATAATCAAAATAATTATTTAAGGTATGAACTTCTAGATTGATTGAAAACAAGAGATTCTATCAAAGTTATATTGGTAAACTAGTGACAATGAGAGAGATTAACAACTAGTATGCTAAATACTAAAACCAGTATAGTTTTAAGCACGTATAGTCACTAAAATATAAAAGTATCGTAAAAACGTCTAAACAACAGAGATATTATATTGTGGCTGGCAATATAAACAATCAAATCGATCATGTGGTGGTCTTCTAGAAATGATGACAGAGAAGAGATCTGGAACGACTGGATACTATTAAAATACCTAGTGGTGCTTTCTTCTTAACGTGCCCTATCAAGTACCCTTGACATTGGCGATTAACATGGCGAAACTGTCTCTGTCTCGAGCTATTCTAAAGAGTTGCTCAGCTTTTCTTATTCCTGTCCACTCCCTGATATTCTTCAACCAAGAGGCCTGCTTTCTACCAATTCCTCTGCGTTCTTCGAGTTTACCCATCATAATAAGTTGAATAATATTATATCGGTCTCCCCTTACTACGTGTCCAAAATAGGCCATCTTTCTACATTTGATGTTACTAGTGGTGCTTAGTAATGGTAAATTGACTTTTGTTAGAGGTAAGACACGAAGTCATAGTGATGTTATCCTTGCAAGTAGAAATTATGCCAGGAAGTTGGTGGGCTGGTATGTGCTGGAGAACAATCTCTTTACGCATTACAGATACGTCGTCTTCGAAACTGGTACTAAGATCATAAAAATAAGGAAGAAAAGGAGTACTGTTAACAAAAAATGCTTTAAGACCGAATGCTATGATCGAATCTATGATCGATCGCAGTCTGAAGTTGTGTAGTGTTGAAAAACGTATTACATTCCTATACATACAAACGTACATTCTACACAAAAAACTACTGAATATTTTTGTTCAAAATTGTCTGTTAATTTTTTTATTTGAAACATTTTTTTAGGACTTACAGATTTTAAATAAATCGATATTTTTAGTTCCGAGATAAAAGTGTTAAAATAATTATTTGCATATTTTTTTAAGTCCCAAAGTTGACATTCCCAGCTGCCTTGTATGATATTTAGAGGTTCAGTGGTATTTTAGTCTGAAGTTCTGATACTAATGGGTGAATTCAATGCCAAAGTGGACAGAAGAAGTGTGGAGAGTTGTGTTGGAATGTATGGATTGAAAATGCGAAATTAGTGTGGTAAAAAACTAATTCAGATGTGCCAAACAGAAGAACTGGTAGTTATGAATACAATGTTTAAATTACCAAATCGCCGGCTCTACACGAAAAAAGTTCCTGGAGACAACAAAGGTATAATTATAAAAAATCAGATAGATTACATCTTAATAAGAAACAGGTAGAAGAACTCTATTACAGTGGTGAAGACTTACCCTGGACCAGATGTAAACTTGGACCACAACCTAGTAGTAGCAAAGATGAATGTAAGATTGAGAAAGTCATTAATGAAAAGATCTAGACCACAAATATACATTGATAAACTAAGAGAACTAAATACATACCAATAAACTTGAAATAAAATAAATCAGAATATCCAAGAAATCTTCTTCTTTCAGTGCCTATTCGTTCCGAATATTGGCTTTTTTTTTCTCTTTTTTTTTCATTTCTTTAATTGCGCATTGGATTTTTCCTGATTGAGCCATCGTCCTAACGTTCCAAGTGGATATCCTCTTCAGACAATTCGTGTGGACTTTTCTTAAAGGTGTTTTATTGGGTATTTCACAGGGATTTTGCATATTAACGACCTGAGAGGCCCTGTGGTCATGGGAATGACCTCTCTTGCCGGATCTTGGTCTCCGATGTCCATGATCAGTATGCGAATTTTTATTGAGTTGTACAGCCATTATTATTGTACTAGAGATATCCATAGGGATCTTTAATATAGTGGTTTCTCGTTGCCTTCTATATTCTTATGCCGTTGACCAAACCATTGATTCTTCCGCCTTTGGGGCCGGTTTCTCAGCCCCAGGACAAAAGAGTGCCCTACCACCTACCAACTCGTCCGCCCGGAGCCGTTGGTCGGTAAGTGGGGGACTGCTTATACCGGCAATCACTCGGTCCCTATCTGCGTTAGCCATCAAAATTGATGTTGCCCGTCCTCTACCGCGTGGAGGTGCAGATTCGGATTTTTCCTTCATCGAGATTAAGACCTTTCGGCATTTCCTAATCTCTCCAGAGCTTTAGAAGACATCCAAGAAATAAAACAACAAAATAAGAACACTACAGATATTAAAACCAAATGGAAGAATATAAAGAACACAATAGAAACTGTGGGATGGAAATTATTAACATTTACAAAAGCTGCCAAACAAAACTGGATGACACAAGAAATTCTCGAAAAGATGAACGAAAGATGAATACATATAAACAAAGATAAAATTAAATATCAAGAAATTAATAAACAAATAAAGCAAAAAATAAAACAAGGAAACATGGATGTCGTCCATTAAATGTCAAGAAATTGAGGAATGTGAGGCAAGATATGACACTTTCAACACCCATAAGAAGGTTAAAGAAAGTATTTCAGGAAATCGTAACAAACATTACAAACGGATATTAACAAATGCAGATGGTACCACCATGACTGAAACGCAAGACATATTACGTAGATGGAAAGAATACATTGGATACCTATTTTATGACCAAAAAGTAGAACAATTAGAAGTTGACGGAGAAACCACGGTACTAGAAATAAGTAGAAAGGATGTTATTTATACCATAAAGCACACAAAAAGTAGAAAAGCTCCAGGACCCGATTAAATACCAGTTGATCTAATAAAGATAATTGATAAAGAAAATATTGATGTCTTGGTAGACCTTTTTAACTCCATATAAAAGATGGGACACACACCCAAAGAATGCCTTCTCCCAACTTTTGTAATGAATCCAAAAATCACAAATGCTAAAGATTGCAATGACTAATGGACAATTGCATTAATAAGCCATACATTAAAAACCTTCCTTAAAATCATACATAACAGAATCAGAAACATAAACAATCATAAACAGAATTATAACAAGAAATACGTGATTCACAGATGGGTTTTGGAAAGGGTCTAGGAACTAGAGAAGCATTATTCGGAGTCAATGTTCTGATACAACGATGTCTGGATATAAATCAGGACATATATGCTTGCTTCAGATATTTTAAAAAAGCTTTTGACAGAGTTCAATATGACAAGCTGTTAAGTATTCTTAAGAACAAAAACATAGATAGTAGAGATCTACAAATTATATCGAATGTATATCAAAATTTAAAAGCAAGAATAGGAGCCAAAGGAGAACTGACAGAGGAAGTCAGTATACGTAGAGGAGTTTGACAGGGGTGCATACTATCACCAGTCTTATTCAACGTCTACAGTGAATTGATATTTCAAGAAGCTTTATTAGATATTGTGGAAGGTATTTTGGTCAACGGAAATAGCATTAATAATATTAGATATGCGCACGATACGGTCATATTTGCAAGTGACATGGAAAATTTACAGTACATAATACAACATGTATACAATGCATGTGAAATGTACGGACTGCAAATGAATCTCAAGAAAACGAAATCAATGATATTCTCAAAAAAACCACAAAATGTAGATAACCTGATCATCAATAATACAACGATCGAAAGAGTAACAGCATATAAATATTTAGAAACGTGGCTAACCAAAGATGGAGATCGAACAAAAGAAATCAGATCTAAAATAGAAATGGCAAGAAACACGATCATAAAATTGAAGAACTTACTTTGCAACCGTAACCTTAATCTAGAGATCCGCACAAGAATGCTACGTTGTTACGTTTTTTCTACTTTACTATACGGCATAGAAGCGTGGACAATAAAACAGTCTGAAATCAAAAAATTAAACTCCTTTGAGATGTGGTGCTACAGGAGAATCCACAGAATATCGTGGACTGAAAAAGTAACTAATATAGAGGTGTTACAAAGAATGAAGAAAGAATGTGAAGTCATAAAAACTGTTAAAATTAGAAAGATTCAATATCTGGGTCATATAATGAGAGGCGAGAAGTACGTATTACTTAGGTTAATTATGCAAGGGAACATACATGGGAAGAGAAACCCAGGACTACGCAAAATATCCTGGCTAAGAAATTTATGAGAGTGGTTCGGTTGCAGCTCATTAGGATAAAATTAAAACAGCGATGATGATTTCCAACCTCCGATAGGAGAAGGAACCTGAAGAAGAAAATATTTGCGTCTCTGACGACTGGAGTAATTTTTAATATACACGTAGACTTTTATAAATATTCGTAATTTAGAAATAATTCTATTTTGTAAATATTATAGATATTTATATCTCTATCTATACAGCCCTTAACATCCATCCTTGGATATAGGCCTCCTCCTCCTTCTTCCATGCCTCTCTATCTTGGGCAATTTGCATCCATTTTGACCCGGCGTGTTTCTTCAGGTCATCTGACTATCGCATTTGTGGCCTTCCCCTTTTACGTTTGTGATTCCATGGTCTCCAATGTATAATTGTTTTAGTCCATCTTTCATCTTTCTGCCTTAGGGTGTGTCCGGCGAACTTCCATTTAAGCTTTGCTACTTGGGTTGAGACATCTTTCACTTTTGTTTTATTACGGATCCATTCGTTTCTTTTTTTGTCTGATAGTTTAATGTTCAGCATTTGTCTTTCCATGGATCTTTCTGTCTTTGCTATTTTTTCCATATTTTCCTTTGTAAACGTCCATGTCTGAGAGCCATATGTGAGGACAGGGAGTATACATTGATTGAAGACTCTCGTTTTTAAGTATTGGGGGTATTTTGAATTCTTTAGAATATAAGACAGTTTTCCGAATGATGCCCAGGCCAATCTTATTCTTCTCTTTATTTCTTCGGTCTGATTTTCTTTATTTAATTTAGTGATTTGGCCTAGATATATATACTCTTTTACTTGTTCTATTTTTGTTTGTGCCACTGTAATTATAAGTTCTTCTGGTTGATTAGTCATGGTTTTTGTTTTACTATAATTTATCTTGAGTCCAATTTTTGCGATTCTCTATCTAGTTCTTCCATCATTCTTTGTAATTCTTCACTTTTTTTTGTTATTAATACAATATCATCAGCATATCGTAAATGATTCAGATTTTGCCCGTTTATATTAATTCCCAAGTCATCCCAGTGTAGTCGTTTAAAAACATCTTCTAGCGCTTGGTTAAATAACTTGGGCGAGATGGTATCTCCTTGTCTTATTCCTCGGTTTATTTTAATAGGCTCCGTTTGTTTCATTAGCATAATAGTTGTTGTTGCCTTGTTGTATATATTTGTAATTAAGTCGGTATATCGGTAGTCTATTCTGCTGTTTTGTAGGGAATTCTGTACTGCCCTACTAGATATTTATATAGAACTATAATTATATACATACATGCATGCTTTCCTATTAATCCAATTTATTAATTCATAACCAAATCCCGAGCCAGATACCCTTAAATTTGATAGAGATTTATTTATTTAATGAAAATGATATACATAGCTCATATTGTTTACATTCATTATTTAAATTATTCCCCGAGAGATAATTATTTATGTGTGTTATTTGACTCTATTTAATAATGAGGCATTCCAAAACTGTGTCAATTAATTTAATTAATACTTGATAATATAACTTTATTACGTTAAATTCATTCTATTAAAATATGTATTTTAGTTTCTTTACATATTAAAGCTATTTGTAATATTTAAAGGTAAAATAGCACGGATTAAAAAATCACTTTTAGGTTACTTGCCTAAAATAGTTATTTATGCACCAAGGGTGTTATTAAGATCATAACACCTGGAGAGTACCTACCATAATCCAGCCCGAGGGCCTCTGGCCCGAGGGATGGGTGTTGCTTGAGTGGCGTAATTAACCGGTAACAACAGTAGTACATACAACACTAAAATTAAGACGTTTTTACCATTTTTATTTTACTGCACCTACGTAGGTAATATATGCATATTTTTAGTGGTATGTGACAAATAAAGTGTTTGAAGTAGTCTATGCCAGTTGTTGATATTTTAGTTATTTTAGACACATTTAGATTTACCAAAATATTCGAGAAAGTGAAATAAAGGCAACAGAAAATTTATTACTGCTTTAATCCAGGCCATTGTACAACAAAGAGGACAAAATGTTTATTTAATCGAAATTGAAAAATAAAATAGCTGACATAAATAAGACAATACCATTGGTTTACTTTCAGGAATTGGTATGTTAATTTTTGTTCTTTTTTATGTTTAGTTCACGTTTTTGATTAAATTATTTTAGTCAGTCCGACTATAGTGTTCTTTAAATTACTTGTGGACTAAATGGACGTAGCTATGCAGAAAGCTACCAACCCACAATAGGCTTAAATTCGTACTAAGCACATAAAATTTATCTATATGTCAAATATTTTAAACTGCAGAAACCTACCAATTAAAATTAATAACTGTCATTGTATTAACCAACCCATTTTCTTAACCTTGTAAGATTTCGGTTTTTGCAGAAAAATACCAATCCACTTGGCTGTATCAATCGTGATATAATGCGACCAAGTGGGTTGGTTGCATTCTGCGTAAATAAAAATCTGAAATTGTTGACGCCACTGCGTTGGTTGGTAGTTTTCTGCATTATGGAATCTTCACATAACCTCAAAATATTGTTGATTGGTGTATTTTGGCTCGTGATATTAGCAAAATTTAAGTCTTTTAATGATATTTTATAAATCTAAAGTGTGTTATTTTGCGATACAACATGTTTAGTTCCCGTACTAGGCAGATTTTTAATCTGCTTCAACAAAAAGAACAAGAGCGAGGTAAGATTTTAGCAATATTTTTTAAATAAAATTAGTAATATATTTTTTGTTGTTTTAATGAAATAGGGACTGAAAAAGTACTAGACTCCTCTCAAACAAATGAAAATGTAGCTGATACTATTACAAATAATCAAATTCCATGTACTAGTAAGGAAGTAACTATAACAAAAGACGCCCAATTAATCAAGCAGTGTGGATCTATTAACAAACCTTTTATCAGGGAGGAAGAGAAAGTATTGACTCAAAAGATTGATGGTAAGAAAATTACATGTTTCTTTTGTGTAATTGATGATTGATGTTTTATTTTTTATTTTAGATGTTCATTTGGAAATAAACCATCCAGGTGATGCTGATAGCGATTTAACAGAAACCACTTTAAAAAATAAAGTTTACGAGGGAAGGCCAAAAAAGGAAGAAAACGGAAATTCGACAATCAAAAGAGCATATCTTAGTCGTGATAAAATTGAACTTGAAAATATTTAACTTAAAGCTGCAAGACTCGTATTCGCCTGCAAGACGTAAGACGTAAGACGTATAAAGCTGCAAGACGTAAGAATAAGATGCCCCCATTATAAATTACAGAGGTAACAGACGACAGCCAGGTCCAGAGTGATCTTCTTGCCAAATAGGATATTTAATATGTGGAATAATTTGCATTAAGACACTGTATCTGCAACAAGATTAAATAGTTTTTAAAATAGACTTGCTAGTACTATATTTAATTTATGGCACTGCATTGTGTTTCGTAGTTTTATTTTATGTATATAAATTTAACCCTATAACTGTTATTAGTTTTATGTTTAGTATATTATCAATATTATAGAATCTAATATTGATAATATACTAAAATACGCACTGTACAAGTAAAACTTGAGTCGTTGGGAGAATGTATAGCGTAGTTAACAAATGTCAATCAAGTTCCCTGTAAATATGATACCCAAAATTTCAGGAGTTAATTCGTTTAGTATAATTAATACTTACGGGACCGCCTTGCCATGTTCAGCAATGCGTTAAATAGCTTATCAACGACGCACAGAGTTTATATATGAATATTGATATGAGCTGATTAGTATCGTGATACCGGATAAGCCAACGAATATTTCAGTATTTTAAAATTTTCAGAGTATTACGCTCGAGTGTACGTGTTTTTTATTATTTAGGGAAATTCCCGATTAACCAAACAAGCCGCTTTTGACGTACAGGTAACAGGATTTCTGGGTTTAGAATATTATATAGTTATGGTTGATGATAAAAAAATCGTTAACAAGGTAATTTTCCCCAAAAATTTTATAACACTAAGTTCTGAAATTTTCTACATAAATATTAGACCAAAAACTTTAACGTAACAAAAGGAATTGCAAAATTTTCATAAAAATTGATCCTCTACGAACGAAATCTTGTTTTGTGGAGAAACAATAAAGTAACTTAACATAAATTAGCTAGATTATAACGACTTATAGACTAATCAACTAAAAAATAAGAATTTTTTCATCATTACTGTATAGATGGGTTTGACAGTTGAAATGTGTAGTATGAGACAATACCAAAAGACTCGCATCCAGGGATTTATCCATTTTTCTGTGAAAGTATATTTCAAATATTGATTGCCGACAATATTTTTAAGGTATTCTCGGATGCCGTTAAGTTTTACGTGTTTTTTTGCTTTATAAAAATATTTATAAAAATAATAGGTTTATTAACTTAAAAATCAGTTTTTTTTGTCTAAAATTACTCCTAAAAAAAATACTCCTATCGTAGTGATCTGTGTCAAGTACTAATACTTTTACAGAATGCCGAACACTCCGATCAAAGTTGTTATACATTTTAGCAATAAAACGAATAACATAAGTATAGCATTTTTCATATAAAAATGCTTGCACGTCATTCAAGATTTACGACGTCAGAACCCCACAGCGTTGCCAAAACATCAGAATAGTTAGTAAGTGAGGAATTTTTAAAATGTCAACTATTTGTCAAACTATTATATTAACAGTAAATACACTTAGTTTTAAGACTACTGCAACACATTAAAATACATAAGAAAACATTTTAATACAAAATTATCTATTCTAAATTTTAAACTTACGTCTTTTAGGGCTTTAATAGTAAAAACGTCCCGCCAATATTTCATGTTCAAAATAATCTATCTTTATGAAAGCTTATCAGCTTTCTACAGACTATTTATTTGTTTTGGCATAGCACAATCACAATACACAACAATAATTAGTTTTTAAAGCTATTAATCTAAATTTAATATGTATTTATAAATACAATTTATTAATAATATATTATATTATGATCAAATTGTGTAAGAAATCAAAACATAAACAAAATCCTTACTGTAAAAAAGCAGCAACACTTTATACACTTTTGCCACACGCTGAACTGTCAATAAAATTTATTGACAGACAGTTATTATTATAGAATATGGTCATTTAATACTCGATTATACAAACAATGAAAAGATTAATTTACAGGTAAAATGTCTTCTAATTCTAAACAAAGGTTTTTTGATAATTTTTTTGGAAACGGAAAAATTTCTATTCTTATCTACACCAAATCTTATCTTAAATTACTATATGCAATTTGTTTATACTGATATCTTAAAATTTTATTTCGATGGATCTTTTATTTATTTTCCTTTGGTTGGGAAAGAAAAAACATGACAATATATATATATATATATATATATGAAACTTAGAGCTAAGATTAATATTATTAAAAAAAATAATATCAAATTCACCAGTTTTCCGGGTTGAACCGCGTCGATATCCACTTTGCCGAGCTTTCGGCATCCTCTCTGATGCTTTCCTCAGGGCTTCCGAGGTCTCAGTCTCCCGAGCCCTCAGACACTACTACACTGTTCACTGATCACTGCACTACTGTAGTAGTTTGTTTGCACGAGCAATTTCATTGACTGAATATTTCTTGAAAACGGTATACGTATCCTCGCGAGGTTTAATAATTGTACTTTCAACATGTTGTCATCGAATGGTATATTTTTTTAAGAGAGCCAGTTGATTATTTCACCTTTTCGCCAGGCAGTCGTTGGTGATGGCTCCAACCGTCGACTGTAGTATGACGCATTGTCCATAACGACAGAATTTGCTTCAAGGTTTGGTAGAATATTTGAAAACCATCCTTCAAATCTTTGAACGTTCATTTCTTTATGGTAATCGTTGGTTTTCTCGGATTCGAATAGTAAAAAGCCGTTCTTCAAAAAACCCGAATCGCTGCCTATATGTGTTATTATGAGCCTCCGTCCTTTACCCACTGGTGTTTTTAAACCTAATGAAAGCTCTTCAATGAAGGCTTGTCGACGACTTTTAATTTCCAAATCTTGCCACACCTTTGAGACAGTATGACCTTGATTTAGCCAAGTTTCATGTAAATAGTATACTTTTCGTCCTTCACGACGATACTCTCGGATTTTTTGTAATTTAAGTAATTTCTCCGCCACAAAACAATTTCATCTTTTTCTAAAAGAACACTATTCCTGCTTCTTTTTATATATTTAATGTTCATTTCTTCTAATGTTCGCAATAAAACACGTCGTGATATTTTGGTATTGAATATCGGAATTTATTCAACTTCACTTCTTTAAGGTTGGGATTTCGTTCCGAAAAAAGAAAGCATGGAATTTCCTCCGAATAGCATATTTGGTATGATCTTTAAGCTGGATGCGGTTTCTACCTCTGGTTTCAATGGTTTCAACAGGTCCATCATCCAATTTGCCTTCACTTTGTTTAAAATTGTTTACAATTCTGTATACACTTTTAGGTTTTAGGGAGGTATAACTATTACCTTCTAACCTAAAATTATTATTTATTGTAATTAGAGGTAATGGATTTTGACAAGAGCTATGAGTCATGCCGATGCAGTACACAAGTTTACCTATTATTTACAAGGTCATAGCTCTTGTTAAAATCCATTACCTATAACTCAAATTTATAAAACAATAATAGAAAGTATTGAGTTGTACGGCGATGTAGTATATCTTTTCTAAGTAAAAATATTAAGAGAATAAAAGTTTTGATTCTAAAAGTATGTCGAGTGGGAGATAAAAAAATTGAACGTATTAAACGAGCACTGAAAGACGTATGTGGCGTCCTTCATCATTTTTAGTGGCTAATTTAGATTTCTCATCCCAAAAAAACTCCAGCTTACCAAATTTCGTGTTGTTATACCATGCCTGTCACGAAATATTCAAAAATAAAAGTTTACCTTTGACACCCTTTATTTTGGTTATTATCAACATTCGTACTAAAGTAAGTTAGTTTAAATCGGCCTATTTTAATCTCAGGAATCTAAGATTAAGTTATGGCCATTCGTTGCCAAACACCATGTATATTATATTAATATATATATAATAACCCAAATGTCAATAATAATCATATTAAAATTAACATAATTATAAATAGGTACATATTTATTTAATACAAGTAGCTTTGTCGTAACTTCTTATGACATTTTTCGTACGCCATTGGAAGACCTACAATAGCGATGAACCGTCACTATTACTTCCAAGAATTTACTGCCTAGATTTCTGGATTCTGACTATAGTATAGGTATGCCATCTGCGTATTGCAGGTTGCTGATTTTTCTGCCTCCTACAGTGACTCCTCCATCCCATTAGTGTTGTACTATTCTGAATATATATTCAGAATATACATATGCTGTATAATAATAGTGATAGTGTGCAGTCCTGTTTAGTTCCTTACTTTGTTCTGAACGTATATAAATATATACCGTGAATGTTAAGTTTGGCTTAGTTTATATCATACAGATTTCTTATTAGATTAACTAGGTGGTTAGGTACTCCCATACTTTCAGTATGGCAGTCGTAAAGAATATTATTGCGACGGACGAAAAATTTACTATAAATAGTTGAATTGAGTGTTAAATTACTTTATCTTAGAATTATGGAGGTACAGCTCTACAAGACATGGTATCCAACATATTAGCGCTAATAATGGAATACACAATTAGATTAAAGGATAATTTTACTGTCATCATGGCATGTGAATGTCCTTTTTAAAGACGAATTACATGCTATGATTTTTTTAATTAATATACTAGTTTACTATTTAATTTAATAGTTTTAATGGATATTTTTCAGTTAAAGTTGATTTCATGTAATCCGACAATAAAGTCATCCCAGGAACGCAACTCAATAATATTGACAATGTCATTTTAAATTCATCTACTTTAAAATGTATAATATAATGTCTAAACTGTCAATATAAATGAGTCAGATAAAATTAAATTATTAAAAGAATTTTTCATCAAGCAACAATAAACAAATGTGTTTAATTTATTAATATTTCTATTTTAAGAAAGATTTTCGAAGTGGAAATTGAAACGTCAATAAACTTATTTTAACCTTTAATTGTGGCTTATTCCCATTAAAATAGTAATTACTTTAAAATGCTACAAGAAAACAGCTTCAGAACAAAGTTAAATTTTAAGCAAAAAGCTGCATAGGGAATATCGTGCAAATATATTTTAATAAAATGAATTTCCATCATGTAACGGTTGAATCCATGAATTATTTAGTAATAAGTTTATTTTATAATGTAACGTTTATTCTAAAGAGACAGTCGAAAAATATATTATTATAAAAACGGTTACTGATTTAAAGCGTTAATTAAAATTTTAATTTCATTTTAATTTTTAGATATTTCCAATATCCAAAATGAATTTTGTACTAAAAAATAATGATTTTATCAACTTATACCTATTTACGATATGAAAGAGCTGAAAATTCCTAACAAGTTAATTAGTCAACTGAAAATTTCTTTGGAATTAACAAGAAATGAAATCATTTCAAAGGAGAAAGGAGAAAGTTCAAAGAAATTTAATCAGCTGTTCAAGACGCTTTTTAACTTTAAGGCAAGAGCATGATAATATACATATTAAAAAAAACAATATTTAAACTTGATCGACAGTGCGTATCGTCTGCAGGTATTATAACGATAATAAATTAAATAAGAAATATGACGTACACATAAGACAAATAAATAATATAAAAAAAGGAAAAAAATGTTTTTTTTTTAATTTATCAATACCAAGTGTTTTTATTTTCTAGTTAAGAGAACTTTGACGTTTACTAAATGTTGTCACTATATTATTTATGGAAGATGAAGTTGATCATTCATAGCAACTAGTAATATATTTGAATTTGAACTGACTAAAAAGTTTACACCAGTATAAATATTCCAAGAATTTCGCGGTGAGTTGTGTAATATTACTGTTGCTCTATAATACTCGCTCCAACGATCCAAAATTCGCTTATTTTCTAGATAATTCACATATCCTCCGAATATTTCAAATCATAAACATATATACATTTACAAACATTTAAAAATGACATGTTATGATAGAGGTAGGTGATTTTATAAAACAGAAGATTAAGATTTTTTTAACACAGAATTGAGTCCTTCGGGCACAGAGAACTTATATTCAAATTCGACTAAAATTTTAATTCAAATGCAATAGATTTTTTACATGTCATGCAGTTGATTTCGTCGATTTATTAAGTAGCAATAAAATAGTACTCGTAGATAGTGATTGCATGTCAGGTGATAGTAAATTGCAAACTGATATTCTTCATATAGAAAAAAAAACATCAAAGTGAAATGTGTAACGAAGAAATAAGAAACAGAAAAGGAAAACATTCCATAGGAAGCAGCTCGGATGAAATAAAAAAAAACAAAACACAACACCAAACTTGATACAGAATGATACCAAACTTGATACTTGATACAGAAACTTGATTAGAGGACAGAATTAGCAATACTCAATTTGGGTTTAGGAGTGGCTTGGGTACAAGAGAAGCCTTGTTTAGTATACAGGTGCTAGTACAGAGATGCAGAGATATAAATCAAAATGTGTATATTTGTGCAATCGATTTTGAAAAAGCTTTTGACAAAGTCCGACATAACAAAATGCTAGAAATATTGGAAACAGCTGGATTGGACGATAAAGATCTACGAATAATTACAAATCTATACTGGCATCAAGTGGCAAGAATAAAGGTTGATCAAGAACTGTCGGATGAAATAAATATAAAAAGAGGAGTGAGACAAGGCTGTATATTGTCGCCTTTACTTTTTAACTTATATTCGGAGGAAATATTTAAGGAAGCCTTAATGGAGACAACCGAAAGTATTATTGTGAATGGAGTAACCGTCAATAATATTAGATATGCCGACGATACCTTAGTCCTTGCCAATTGCGGAGAAGACCTTCAAAATGTAATGAACAAAATAAAACATACTTGTGATCAGTATGGATTAAAACTCAACGTTAAGAAAACTAAATATATGATAGTTAGCAAACAAAATTATATACATGATGACGGTATAAAAGTCGGAGATGCCACACTGGACAGAGTAGAGAAATCTGTAATCAGAGCTGGGATCCAACCGCAGAAATTAAAAGCCGAATAGAACAAGCCCGAGCTGCCTTTGTAAAAATGAGAAACGTACTTTGCAGTCACGATCTTAGCATTGACCTTAGAGTTCGTATGATATCTTGCTACATCTTTCCTGTCCTGCTGTATGGAGTAGAAGCGTGGACCCTAACTGAGGCTATGCTTAAACGCTTGACAGCCTTTGAGATGTGGGTATACAGACGACTACTGAAAATAAGCTGGGTCGACAGAGTTAGAAATGAGGAGGTCCTTAGACGGCTGAACCAAACAACACAACTGGTCAATATAATAAAGAAACGCAAGCTGGAATACTTCGGTCATATTATGAGACACCCTGAAAAATATGATCTTTTACATCTGATCATTCAGGGAAAGATCCAAGGTAATCGTGGTCCTGGGAGAAGAAGAACATCATGGCTGAAAAATCTAAGGCAATGGTATGGAAAATCAACTACATCGTTATTTAGAGCTGCTGTCAATAAAGTCACGATAGCGAATATGGTAGCCAACATGATATCCAACGATCGATAACGGTCATGGAACTAGAAGAAGAAACTTGATACAAACAAAGAACTGGCTCGATCAATGAGCACATTTGTCAAAGAAATAGAGAGAATGGAAGAAGAAAATAAAATTGTACTTCTTCTTCTTCTTCAGCCGTAAGTAATCTAACTTTGGGCATAGGTCTCCCCCAATAAATCCAGTGTTTTCTATTTTGCGCCACTTGCTTCCAATTGTGTCCTCCGACCTTCCTTATGTCATCAGCCCATCCATTTGTAGTCTTTCTCTACTTATCTTTCCTAACCATGGTCTCCATTGGTTTATTTCGTGGTTCCACCTTTTTTCCGTCTTCTTTCTCCTCTTTTTTCAGTCGGGCCTTGTCTTATGCGAAGCTTCATTTTAATTTGGCAGCATTTTCTTCTGTGTCTCTTACTTTGGTTTTGCTTCTAATCCATTTGTTTGTTTTTTTGTCTATAAGTGTCACTCCTAGTATTGATCTTTCCATCGCTCTTTATGCTTTTACTATTTCATCCATATTACACTTGGTGAGTGTCCACGTCTGTGAATCATACGTGAGTATAGGGAAGATACACTAATCGTAAATTCTAGTTTTCAAATATTGTTTTACTTTAGTGCTTTTTAAGATCCAACTCAGTTTTCCAAATCCTGCCCACGCTAGCCTTATTCTTCTGGTAATTTCGGCAGTTTGATTTTCTTTGTTAACTTTCATTATCTGTCCAGGTAGATGTATTTCGCTTACTGTTTCTAAATTTATGTAGTTCAACGTTATTTCTCTAATGTTCAGTGTATTTGGTCTGTATCATCAGCATCATGGTCTGTAGTTTTTCGAAACTTGTAGCGAATATTACAATGTTATCAACGTATCTCAAATGACTTAGTTTCCTTCCATTAACAATTATTTCTTTATCTGCCCAGCTCTGGTGAGATGACATCTCCCTGGCGAACTCCTCTGTTGATTGGTATAGCTTTGGTTTTCGCATCTATTTGTATTTTCATTGTAGGTTTCTTGTAAATATTATGCATGAGCATTCTGTATCGGGAGGCTATCCTGCAGTTGTTCATAGCTTTCTCTATTGCCCAAAGTACTATGGAGTCGCATGCCTTGTCATAATTAAGGAAGCCAACTTCAAGTAATATTCATTGGCTTTCTCTATTAGCGTTCTGACAGTAAGAACATGATCCGCTGTACTGTGACCCTTTAGGCTTGATAGAATACAAAATGACCATATCAGAAATATAATGGGAGCCAGGTCAACCATCATTGACGAAATTCAAAGGAGACAACTGATCTGGTATGGTCATGTGAAAAGAATGGACGACGACGGGCTGCCAAACCAAATTTTAAAATGGACGCCAAGGGAGAGAAGGAAGAGAGGAAGGCCAAAACAATCCTGGCTGTGCGGCATTCAGAAGGCAATGTCGGAAAGAAACCTTCACCCTGGCGAATGGAATGACCGAAGTAGCTGGAAACTGGTAACCGGAAGGTGGCGAACGCTATAAAAAACTGGGATAATATAAAGTTGTGTCATAGGTGGTGTTAGTTCAAAGGGTTATATGTTAGGAAGTATTTCTGAGTAAACATTCGTTATCTTTCTCTATGCTATCTTCCTTTGCAGTGTTATCTGGGTCCTTGTTTGAGGAATATAAAATCACGGTAAAATGTTTGAGTAACTTCTAATAACTCGTTCTTTTGTCTTATTTCTTTTCCATCTTCATCCTTTAATGAGATTATTATAGACTTTTCTGAGTTTGATCTTAAGTATTTCAGGCCTCGGTTCTTCTCTATTATTTTTTCTAAGTTGTTTTCTTTGTAGATCCTTAAATTGTACAAAAAACAGAAATAAGGCTCCTAAAAGGAAAACTTATGTCGTTTAGGCACCAACACGAACTACAGGTACGACCAACTCAGCTGCATCAGCTAGAAATAAAGAAAAATGAAACCTAGAACTTTATGGTATGTCTCAACGAATAAATAAAGAATGTCATGCAAATATTCGAGAAAGTGATAAATGTAGCGAGTATGATGGCCAATTTCGGTAAGCAGTAATATTGAGGCAAAATAAAATAATGGAATTTAGGAGAGATGAAAAGTAACATCAAGACACCGAACGAGTTTGCTAACATGCTTGAATTATATGCCATAGCATTACAAAAAAACACAGTTCACGGAAAAAAACAAAAACAATATTTACAGGTTATGACATCTACAGAAATGATTGCAGGGCCAATTTAGGAAGCACATATATCTTGGTTAAAAAAGAAATATTTTTTAAGCAATTTCTACATCAGGTGGACCCATTACAAAACCTGGATCACCAGACGAAAAACAAAGAGTCAATGAGGATGACACAAATATTAAAACAATAATACTAACCCTGGTATAAGTAGAAACAAACTACTTGCTAACTTACATTAACAAAAAACAAGTTGTTCAAATTATCAAGGAATTGTGAGTAAAATCGTGGTATCAATTACCAACGATAAATACAAAACAAGAACTAGAACAAAGTCTTTAAAAACCAGAAAAAACGTTACACAATTCTATCGATGCAAGCACCACAGAAAAATAAAAACCAACAATAAATGAAAGATTTGCTGAAATTAACAATGAGCTGAGAAAAACTTAAAAAATATATATTAAAAGAAAAAAGCCCACAAATCAAAACAACAAGAAGACAACATAATTGCGAATAAGGTGAATTGGAAATTTAAAAGATAATAACAAAATTACAAAAACATAACCCGAAACACTATGTCTTGCAGAAAAAAATTGTGTAGAAAACCCGATAGAGACAAAGAATCAAAAGTGAAAGTGAACCTGGAACAAACCATGAAGTGGAGATATCCAGGAGTGGCTAGTATACCTGTTGAATACAAAGCACGTGGTATTCGTGTGTATTAAGGTATAAAAAAATGCTTATTAAAGGCTTAAAATTTTTATTTTAAAGAAGATCTTTTTGGAATTGAATCATTCCATCATCAGTTTAATAAAAAGTTGTTAAAAACATTGTATGGCCACATAAAAACATTGGAAGGACATCCGTATTAAAAAACAATCCTCATGGTATTTATAAAGGTAAATGCAATAGACTGTTAACTTGTTGATTAATAAAAACTGAAAATGGGGGCATCTTACATGACCCCCTGTAGCTGGTGAGGTTTTATTGACTTACATTACTTCTTATCAGTGTTGGAGTTAGCCCTAGACTTTATTTTTCCTCACTAGAGGTCTCTACTAGCATACTCTGGTAATTTTTTTCCTATAATTGCGAGAGCAGTCGGTGCATTTTGATTTGGTTTGAGTCTTCTTACAAACTCTTTCTGATGACGGGTAGACCCACAAACACGTGTTAGGGAGTGGTAAGAGACTCAAATTTAATCTAAACGCAACCGCCTTCATATAAACTCCATTGAAGTAAAATTGAAGGGAGACTACTAAGAGAGTTGACAGCCTAGACAGCGGCTGACTGGATTTAAAAGGAAAGGTATAGATGGACAGAAGGATGAGATATTTACTTAATAGTCAAAACGAATACAACAACAAAAGGATCCAAAATAACTACGTAAACTATGTAAACATATCTTAATACATCTCATTAAGATGCGTATTTAGAGAAACAAAATAAAAAATTCACAAAAAACTAACTTCCTTTAGTTGGCTATGTATCATGTATCATAAGAGATGTATTTAAAAAATTATTTATAAAAGGTATAATAATAAAAACCCTATCGGGCTAAATCACAGAACGTTTTCGAAATAACTATTCCATCATCAATGCTATCTGGATGTACATATTCGAAGCCACTAAATATATAGTTAAAAATGTTTTAAATGTTTGATTAACTTTAAGTGAGATGTAGGAATGGGAAAAACCTACCGGTTTTAACTGAAAACCGGTTTTTTTTACTTCGCAATACCCGGTTTTGTCGGTTGTTTTTTTGTCATGGTTATAACCGGTTTTTTATTTTTAAAGTAATAACCGGTTATTAGGTTTTTACGGTGATTAGGATTAGGTTAGCTATTATTTGGATACCAATCATAATTATTATTCTCAAGTAATTATTCCGAACAAAACCATAATTCAAATTTTATAAGTACAGAAGCAAACTAAAGTGCATTGTAAATGTAACTTTATAATCTATTGGAGTAAAAAAACCGAAAACCGGTTTTCGAAAAAACCGGTTTTTGGCCGTTATAACCGCCAGGTTAATACGTTAGCAAAAAAAACGGTATGACCGAAAACCGGTGTTTTGTCAAAAACCGCCATCCCTAGTGAGATGTTACAAAAGAAATTAATTACATGGTAATGTAATACTCCTATTAGTAATATTTACGAACATACAATTTTTGTTACTATCTACTATCTACTAAGACCGGAAGAACTATATTACAAGTAACTTTAAAGAGTCCAAATGCTTTTACAGTCCATTTAACCCATTTTCTTTTTTAAACCATAATAATTTTTGCATAACTAAATAACTGAACCTATTCATAATTGTATATATTTTACTGACGTAGTCGTTAAACACGGCCTAGGACACTATTTTAAAATTAAAGATTATAGTACGTAATACTTTATTTGAAGGATCTCGTATTATTCATAATTCTTTGAGATTTTTAAGAAATTTTGTCGAAATGGCGACCGTTTAATCTGGTAGTCTTAAGTTTTTATCAGAAACTGGCGATGAGGTAAATTTTATTATAGGTTAATTTGTTTATTTATTGACATATTTTGTTAAAAATATGTCGTTAATATTCATTTATATGGCCTGTAATCCATCATTTAAAAGCGATTGTGTTATACAGTAAGATAGTGTTTCTAAAATATAATCAATCAGTATAACGCACCTTCTTACATTCTGCGATTGTATCAGCCAAAATATAATAAAGTTTTGTATTGTAAGGTTTGTGTTTTTAGTTTTTTATATAGCCACTTAAAGGGAGCCACAACTAAAACCTTTCCAACGCAAATGTAATCTCATAGTTTTGTTGACATAAATCGAGAGTATCATTGCGATACAGCAAGTTTTGTGCATACAGTGAAGTTTTAAAATAAGCAAATCTGTCGAAAAATGGATCATAGCCGAAAATATTTTCAAGCAATAATTTTTTACAAATTTCAAAAAAGATTATCCCAACACCAATGTCTTGCTGAAGTGGTTTCTGTGTTTGGAAATGAAACATCATACCAGTCAACTATTTACCGCTGGTACTGCGAATTTTAACGTGGTCTCTTCAGTCTCAGTGACGAATCCAGGCTAGGTCAGTATATAACCCCTTGTTTACCAGAAGTTATCGCAAAATTTCAACAAAGCAACACACAACAGCGAATCGTCCCACACTAGGACAATATAAGTGCTCACACTACACTGCCCTAAAGACAATATAGTTTTTAGAACTTTAAAACATCTTATTGTTATACCATTCATCGTACAGCCCCGTACTAAGTCCCAACGACTTCTTCACGTTCCCAAAGATCAAGAATTCAATGCGTGGGCAGCGATTCCAGGCGCCAGAAGAAGCCATCGCTGCCTTTAAAACAGCGAATTGGCAGGTGTCAACTGAAGACAATCAAGTACTTTGAGTCTATATATTTTTTGTCTTTATGGTTATATGTAAAAATGAAAAGACAACTCTCGTAGTGTCTTATTCTGAGATTCAGTTGCCACTAATATATAAATTAAATGTGCAATTAGAAATAATTTAAAAAGACTATTAGATCACATAGTTATAGATAACCCTCGTATATTTACAAAAGAAGTTTAGAATGTAAAGATGCATTTAAAAAATTGCGTAAAATTTGATAAATTTTATTTTTTATTTTATATATTATTGCACTCATAACAGAGTGAGTTTATTATCTTCTTTTTCTTTCTTTTAACAAATAAAATTTTTTAATTCTGAAAATAAGTATGAAAACATTCTTTGAAAAAGTGTATTACTTTTAACTTAACAAAAAATGTCGTATTTTCAATTTAAAAATTTATATTTAAAAGTAATTTTGTTCGCAATTTCTTTGAAACATTTTTAGTACAGGAATTTTTAATATTTAAAATAATGATTAAAATAATATAGTCCGCCTAGAAAGTATCCGGAATTTTATTTTTTTTCTAATTTTAATAGATTTTCTTTTTGTTACACGACTTTTGTACTAAGACAAAAGTGATGCATCAAGTAGGTTGTGCCGATAGTAGGTTATGGACAAAATCGTATGGCAACACCATCTGTCAAATATTGTGGTTTGTAAACAGACTTAAGATTTGTGAAATAATGTCGCAAGTAGAATATTTGTATGGAAAGGTTGTCCGAAACGTAAAAAAATTAGTGCAATTGACTGAACTCGGAAAAAGTGCACTGGATGAGACAATAAAGAGGATAAAAAATGGCATAGATATGAGACATAGACCAGTTTCGTGTAGAACGCGTAAAATCCGCGCGTCAACTATTTAACAATTAAAAATAGCTATTAAAAACAATTTAAATGCTTTACTGGCTTTAGGACGACAAAATCCGCGCCTAGGGTTTCGAAAATTAGCAAACAGATTTGGAAATCAACGAAGAATAAGAGTATGCCCAAAAAATGTCACTATAAAAGCAAGGCTACATATCAAGGAAATCCAAAAAAATCGCTACAATGACACCTCTGCAAAGGCAACGAAGAATAGATTTTTGTATTCGTTTTCGAGAAGATAATTTTAATGTCTTTATATCTGATGAAAGTTGTTTCCAGCTTGGTGCAAATCATCTAAAAGTCCTATCAAGCGAAAATGTCACCGTTCAAATTTAAAAATTTCCCACTAAAATAATGGTTTGGGGAACCATATCTCAGCGTGGTGCTACACCTCTCTGTATAGTTATTGGTACTGTTGATAGTGCGAAATATTTTGACATCCTTAATGGTTTTCTTCTAGAAACAAATCATGTTTTATATCCAGAGGGGTGGCGTTTTCAGCAAGATAATGCAAGACGCCATACTTCTGCTTATACACACGCTTGGATGCAAGAACACCAATTGGCAACAATTTTTGTGGCCAGCTGCATCTCCAGATATTAGCCTCATTGAAAACATATGAGGACTGATGAAGATTGATGTGGAACGAGTAGAGCCGAGAGATAAAGAAGATTTGATTCGGTCAGTTTTACAGGCCAAGAACACCATTATCGAAAATTATGGACTTGACCTAGTTTCGGGTGTACCTGGACGTTTAGTTAAGTGTTTAGATTTAAATGGAGGTTGTATAAGTAAATGAAATGAATTATTTGTTGAAATTTAATATTTCAAGTGATAGAAATAAATACTGTAAAATTATAATTCTGCTTTCTTTTTTCCGGATACTTTCTAGACGGACTATATATTAAAAAAATAAATTTACCGTAAAGTCAATTTTTATTTATTGCCTTAAAGAAGGCCTTAGGCAACGTAAACAATAAACAATTGATTGAATCGTAACATCTGACATGGCAAATAGAAGAGAAAAATATATCGAATTAATTTAGATAGAAAAAACAAACAAACTATCAAAAAGTCACAGAATGACATATTCGTTAATAATGAACGAATAGTGACCTACCAGATATCAAATGACACTATGGATGCTTACATACATAATATAAGGTTAATTTGCTTTTTGAACTGAAGAAGGCCTCTGACCGAGTACAAAATAAACAACTACTACTAGCATATCGCACATCAAATCAAACACCGTGAGACGTATAGTACATATAATGAGTGCACCAGATCATACTTTATATTTACGTGGCTTATATGCAAAAAGGTTATTATTTTAAAAACTTAATGACTGTTGTAACATTATAAACGTCACATCTCTAATAATTTATATTTAAATAATTATTTCATTTTAATTTCTTTATTAATTTAATAATTTCTTTACCTTTAGTTTAATTTTACTATTTTTATTTAAAAAGTTGGCGCCCTCTCTGTTCCTCTATTTCTTCCTCTGTTTTCATTTCTTCCTTTGTCATTATTTACTCTCTCTTTCTGTCACGTAGAATAAATATTTGCCCTCTCTCTTTGTATTTTGTGTTGACAGACAAGCTAATATTATGAAATAGCAACATCCTGTGACATCTGTGCTAACTTCATTTTAGTCTCCCACTTTCTGTTAGTTAAATGTTCTAATGTAGTGGGAATATTATTTTTTTTGCCTCTTTGATCGTTATAAAAGAAGACAAAAATTATATTTAGACTCATTTTATGGTCTACAAATATTCTTGGGCTAAGTACTTTCATTGTGATATTTATTCTATAATTCTGACCGCATTTCCAATATTTGTAACCTTACTTTCTTTCGAAAGCACACTATTTTTTTTATATATGCATTAGGACTCTTTAACAGAATTTAACTAACAATCATAGTAACAATCATATCTCATTTTATCCTTGCCATACGCTATTTGTTTAATAATTCATTTTGTGTTTTAGTTTATTGGGAATATTTCACCATTTTATTGGGAATAATAATATAATGACCATTTTATTTGGCATTTATTTATTGGATTTATTGGCATATTGACAACGTTGTTGGCTTTATTGGACTTCTACTGGACAGTTTAATCAGAACGTAGGATCACATGTAACTGCAGCTCTTCAGATATTACAACATTCCATTGGAGGACCTAGCAGCTAGAATACACAAGTAGCCCATCAAACGAAGCAATAAGTATTTCATCAATTGTTAAGCTTTGGCAGGGTTAATTTGGTTTGGTTAAAATTTGTCTTATTTGCTATCAAATGAGAACTCAGGTTCAATCCCTATTTTAAGAAAAGACGAACTCACCCTTGAGATACTGAGCTAGGCAAGGTATAGACGATAAGCTCCCATGGTTGATTGTGGTATTAGTTTTACAATAGTACTTCAATTCGCTTTGGTAGTCTTATCGTTACACTGTAGATAACAATTATTTCAATCTCTCTTCGCATGCGACGGTTTCAAATCACTAATATACTATAAATGGAAAATACCAATAAAAGTTTTAAAACGAATAAAACACCAAAAAGAACTACTAACAAAAAAACCAGTACGTGAATAGTTCGCACTGTGGGTAAATAAATGCGTTAGTAAATTTTTAAAACCGACTCTGGTTAGAAAGGACGACGTCGGAAACAATTCTTTAGTCTGCACAACAACAAATTTTTAGTTTTTATTTATTTATGACACCATAAGGGGTAAACTATGAACTTTTTGATTCAGATTATTTAAAAGCTTAAGGATTTTGACTTTCTAAAATAACATAGATAACAAAAAACATAAATAACAATAAAATCATAAACCTTGATAGGCTTTTAAAACTTATAAACGTTTTAGATCATTTTTGTTATTTAGATTTTAATTATTACATAATTAACACCCAAAGATGAAAAACGGTAGTCTCTGAAATTGGTCATATTTTTGTAAAAATGCTTGTATAACAAAATTTAATACATTAGATTGAAACCCTCTAATATCTAACACAACGAGATTTTCTAAAAGAGCATTTGTCATTTTTTTGCTGAAATATGATAATTTGTTTATCCCAATACCAAAATAGTAAAAGGCTATTTTTTGACAAAAAAACGCAGAAACCTAATCCAAAATGCATCATGTTTTTAAAGACTTAGTTTGTCAGTATAATGTAAAACAAAAAAGCCAAAACATAAAAACTACCTATTTATTACATTAAAAACATGGCAAAACCTTTTAAAAAACTTAGAGCTTAAGCGCCCCTAAATATCCTGGTAGTTATGTCTGAGATTATGATTACTAGCTTTAAAACACACTAAACTAACTAAACTCACTAAAAACTACAAACCATAGTTTAAAAAAAAACAAACCATAGAAAGTTACATTAGGTACTCCAATTCGGTGGTGCTTGAAAAAATTTGTGATTTCTGAGTGAAAGATGAACACATTTTAATATATTTTTATTAAATCTGGGGCAGCGTAAACGATAATATCTACGTAATTTATTATGATTCTTTTGATTGCACCCACTGTTAAATTTTATATTTATTCTTAGAAAACTTTATGTATTAAATTATAACATTTTCTCTAATTATTCTACTCAGAATTGTATAAACGAGAAGAACTTATAGGTCCTAATTAAAGTCAAACACAAAAAGTCCAAAATGTAAGCCCACAAGACATTCCAGATCTTACAACAGAGAAAATAAAAAGAGCTTTCTCGAAGATAAAAACATTAAATCAACTGGAGAAGATGGGATAGTCATAGAACAATTCGAAAAAGGAGGGAAAACGTTTATAAATGTGTTAAAAAATTTGTTCAATGTTTGTTTGACAAGAGGTGTAATCTTTTCCCATATGCATAACGCAATAATGATCATAATGCACAAAAAAGGTGCATTATAGACCTAAAGAACTAGAGACCTATTAGTTTGCTTTTTCTTACTTACAAAATATTCATACTAATAATAACAAAATGGCTTGTGAACAAACTTGATAATTACCAAACTTGCAAACAGGCTAGATTCAGGTTTATATACGGAACAAATATTTATATATAAGTTATAAAATAAGTACCGATATATTGCCTTGATTCAGAGTATCTACTAAATTGGTTCAGCCAAGGTACATCCAAGTTAACATCAAAATATTCCTCTTATTCTACCTAATTACAGTGCTGTAATATAAATAACTTTTAATAATACAATATCACACTTATCAAGCTTATCAAATTTATTAAACTTTAACATTTATCACACTTACAAACAGTTACATCAATAATTTTCTTTTCTATCTTGGTAATTAATATAACTTTTCCCCTCGCGAACTATTCCAATAGTTGTCAATAAGTGCAGTCAAGCCGATGATCACCAGTCTTCAGCTGACCATAACAGAGCTTTAAATATGTTGTCTCATACATTTAATAAGATTCCTTACATCAGCACCATTTAATTTGCAATAAACCGGACACCTGGGGATGCATAGAAAATTGTAGTATGCGAAACTGGTCGTCGGTGGCAGAAAAAAATGGTTTTGAAAAGCCTTATTCTTATTTTTCTTTGCCCAAGTTAAACAAATTTTGTTTTGTTACTTAGTAATACACAAAATTCTTTTAATAATTTAATTTAATTAATTTACCTCATTAGTATTGACAACTAAATCATATAATATTATGTATCTTAAACTAGATGACTTTAAAATCATATTGTAAATATTTTTAATATTTTAATGGCCATAATAAAGTTAATAGAAAGGAAACCTACGTTATTTGTCTTTTGAAATTTTGTTCTAGATTACTCAGACAAACAATGATGTCAAGATTAAAAGTAATGTCGTTGAAAGAAAAGATATTACAAATAGGGTAGCTAAATTTAAAAGAAGAAATTCCGAAAGTAAAGCAAGTAAGTGCATGTAAATGAGCAGGAGGTTCTACAAGTATTTACTTAGATATTACAAAACTTACGTGATTACAAGTGGTGGAAGTATGTCTGTATATTGACCTGTAGATGTAGCCCGCACTGTTATTAACGTACGATCTGAAACAAAATATTTTAAATTTATTTTCTGAATTAGGTAATAAAACAAAGCAAACCCTTTATTTGCGTGAGCTAATGCATAGTAGCACTAATAAAACATTCTAGAAAATCGTCAATACCACCAAATATAAGTATTTTTTATTTACAAAAAGCCGCATCAACCGTAAAAGGTTATTAGCGGATGTCTATTACAATATATATGGTAGTGCATATATTATAAGGTTAGGTAACATAAAAATTTATCAACTAAAATAAAAATTACATGCTATGAAATAGGTTAATGTCCTTAAGATATTTGATCGTATTGGATAAGTTACAGTTTAATATATTTTTAAGTTGACCTGGTTCTTCAGAAATATTGTTGGTGCTTCGTTCATATGAGTAAAGTGGACAGTCTGTAAGTATGTGTTGGACTGTTTTTTGGCATCTACAGTATGAGCATTTTGGTGGTAGCTGCTTCGTTAATGGGGTTTAAATGGGGTAGTGATGCGAAAAATATGACGCTGCATCCTGTTAGCGTCACTAGCCTCTCATACTCAATTCCAACTCTCACCTATACGCGGTGAACCCTGGTAACCTGAGCAACTCTGTGGAAGATTATGGTAACCAACCCGAGTGGGAAGCAGAGTCAGGGCAAATGAGAGTGGAAGAAATGATCCTTCGAAGATTAGGGGGTTGGGCAAAAGGTTAACTTAAAGGTAACCTTAACTTAAGGTTAACTTAAAGGTTAACTAAAGGAAACCTTAAAAAAACTCATTGTTATGAAAGCACAAAGTGGAAAAGCCGGACTATTTAATTCACGACGACCTAGCAAACGACAATGGAATAACGATTTACGGAATTTACGGATATGCACATGGAATGTACGAACCCTTTACGCCCCAGGTGCTCTTAGACTGCTAACACAAGAACTTGATTAAATGAAAACCGTTGTAGTAGCGATTCGAGAGATGAGATGGACTGCTTCAGGAATTATCGAGAAAAAAAACTACAGTATATACTACAATATATACTATAGGCAGTTTGGCAGTGGTTTTCTAGTCAGTAAAAAAGCAAAGCAATTAGTCCTTAATTTTAAACCCATAAACAACATAATATGTTATCTACGTCTTAAAGGAAAATTCTTTAATTATAGCTTACTTAGTGTACACGCACCTACGGAAGAAAAGGAGGATAATGAAAAAGATGAATTCTATGACACCTTAGACAAAGAATATGATCGATGTCCACGTCATGACGTGAATCATTGCTGGGGACCTTAATGCAAAAATTGGCAAAGAGCAATTTTTCCAGCCAACTATAGGACGTGAGAGCTTACATGAAGAGTCAAATGATAACGGGTTGAGATAATAAACTTTGCAAGTGCTAAAAACATAATAGTAGGAGGAACAAGATTTCCCCATAAAATGATACACAAAGGAACATGGAAATCCCCTGATAACGAGACTATTAACCAGATAGATCACATCCTGATAGATGCAAGGCACTCTTCCGATCTCATAGACGTCAGAAGCTACCGAGGCCCAAACATTGACAGTAGCCACTTTCTTGTAATGGCAAAAATCAGAGGACGAATATCAAACCTGAAGGTGGGGGAAAATTTAGAGGAACTATAAACAAAATGTAAAAACATAATAACTAAAAAAGCAACAAAAATATTGGGGAAAACTAAACCAGTTAAAGAAAACGAATGGTTTGACAAGGAGTGCCAAATAGCAACAGATAACAAAAACAGGGCATACCTAAAGACAAATCAAGCTGGATGCACAAGAAAAGCAAAGGAAGAATACCGGACCCTAAAAAGAGAAGAAAAACTATTACATTGAAGAAAAAAAGCACAGAATGACTAAGAAATCCAAATGAAACTCAAAAGTTCTACAGAAATCTAATCAAAATGCGCAAAGAGTTTAAGCCAAGAGTAAGGAGCTCTAAGGATGTAGAAGGAAACATCCTAAATGATACGGCCTCAATCCTAAACAGATGGGTTGAATTTTTCGATGCAAAATTTAATGGCCATTTTATTGAAGAAGCAGATAACACCCTAGCAAATTGAAATGATTGGAATCCTTTTAACCCAAACGAAAGACCACCAAGCTAAAAATCAGAAAATCACCGGGAACGGATGGTATACCCAATGAACTTTTAAAATATGGAGGCCCGGAACTGGCAAGTAAACTGGCACAACTATTTAACAAAATATTAAACAAAACAGAAACACCAGAGGAATGGCATAATAGTATCACAATCCCCATATTTAAAAAAGGATAAAAAACCTGCCCACTAAACTATAGAGGAATAACCCTCTTAAATACAACAATGAAACTTTTCACGGGTATTCTTAAGGACAAATTGGAAAAGCAAATCACTAATGCTGAAGAACAATAAGGTTTTACAAAAGGGCGGTCTATAACAGACGCAGTATTTATAATAAAACAAATAAAAGAAAAAGATATAGAGTTCGGCATGCCAGCGTATATTTGCTTCATTGATTTGACGAAGGCATTAGACAGAGTTCGCCTGGGAGATATTCTAAATATATTATTAGAAAATGAAACACCGACCAGTATAACAAAGATACTCCATAACCTAAATAACAACAACGTAACCAAAGTTAGAGCAGGAGACGAATTCACTGAAAATATTCCAACACCGGGAGGAATTAGACAAGGCGACAGTTTAAGCCCCTTCTTGTTTAATCTTCTCATGAGCAAAATTATCAACAAAGTAACATCTCTTAATCTCGGATATAGAATGGGCAACAAAAGAATTGGTATGGTGTGTTACGCAGACGATGCAGCAATTATTGCCGAATTAGAAGATGATCTCCAAAGGCAGCTCTTTCAGTTCTTTGAAACAAGCCGACTACTAAATATGAACATCTCTACCAACAAAACTAAATGTATGACAATAGCAAAAGATCCGCTCAGATGTAAGTTAGTGGTTGAGGACAAACCCATAGAACAGGTGATGCAATTCAGATATCTGGGCATAGATATATCAAGCACCCACACCCAGTAAATGACCTGAGGAGTCAGATCAACAAAGCATCTGCACTGTCAGGATGTCTGCGGGAGATAGTCTGGTCAAATCCGTATATGCGCACAGATAGTAAAATTAGAATCTATAAGACTTGCATACGACCGATCATGACATATGGCATAGAAGTGCGTGAAGATACCAACAAAACGAAACAGATGCTAAGGGTTGCCGAAATGAAAACCCTAAGAACAATAATGGGGAAAACAAGAAGAGACAGAGTGAGAAATACAAACATTAGAGAGCAGTGCAAAATTCAAGATATTGTAAGATGGGGAAGGCAGCGCAAAAGGATGTGGTACAACCATGTAAGACGAATGGATGAGAATAGACTCCCAAAAATTGCCCTAGAAAACAATCCGCCCGGTTCAAGACCCCCCGGAAGACCACCTAAAAGATGGAGGGATAGTTGGCAATCTACCTCCCAAGAAATTAACCAGAGGCAGCTTTAGAATTAAACAGATCGAAAGATCTACAAAAAGTAGAAGAAGAAGAAGAATAAGAAAGACCACCTACCATCTAAAACTTTGCCCAAGCCATTAAAAAGCTTAAAAATGATAAATCACCAGAAATTGATCAAATTTGCAGTGAGCTCTACAAGAATGGTGACGATGCCCTACTACAGACACTGCATAAGCTTTTACTTCTTGTTTGGCATAATGAGACCATGCCTTGTGAATGGTGTCAAGGCGTGATATGCCCGTTACATAAAAAAAGGTGACCAGCTCCAGTGTGACAACTATAGGGGTATAACCCTGTTAACAACTGCTTACACAATACTAGCAAATATTATCTACGAAAGGCTGCAAGTTTACACAGTGGGCATAGTTGTTAAATTTAAAGCTGGATTCACTCCAGAAAAAGCAACAATTGACCAGATACATTCAATAAGACAGATTCTCGAGAAAACATTAGAATTCAATATTGAAACCCATCACCTATTCGTCGACTTCAAGGCCGCATACGACAGTGTCAAGAGAACAGTGCAATACCAATCAATGCATGAGTTTGGTATACCAGAGAAACTTATCCGACTAACGAGAATGACAATCTCTAACTTAGAAGCCACTGTCAGAATACAGGAAGAGAATTCTAGAATTCTCCTGTTTAATATTGCCTTAGAAGAGGCAGTCCGCGATACACGAATTAGGGATGGCAGTACTATTTACAATAGATTGATACAAGTGTTAGCATATGCTGATGACATTCACATAAGAGGGCGTAGCAAGCGAGATAATGAGCAATATCTCCTGGAATTGGAAACAGCGGCGAAACAGGTCGGTCTAGTCATCAACGAAGACAAAACCAAGTACATGTTGGTTACAAAGAGTCACATAGCAAATGAGGAACGAGACACAGTCTTTGGAAGTCATACCTTTGAACGTGGACAACTTCACATACCTTGGGTCGCTATTAACTGCTACCAATAAAACAAGTGAAGAAATCAAAAGACGAATAAATCTTACAAATAGGGCATACTATGGACTCCAAAAGAATTTCGACTCAAGAAACATTCAAAGAAGAACTAAAATTATTATATACAAAACATTGCTGAGCCAGTCATCACATATGGAGCAGAAAAATGGATGGACACTAACGCAGAAAGATGAAAGACTTTTGGGAATATTTGAGCGTAAAATACTCCGCAAAATATTTGGAGCTATAAACGACTAAGGGCAGTGGCGCAGAAGATATAATTTTGAATTGTATCAGCTCTTTGAGGAGCCAGATGTAATAACGTTCATTAAAACACAGCGACTTAGATGGGCTGGACACATAATACAAATGCCAGAAAATACTATTGGTAAAAAGCTAACCACAGGAACACCTGTAGGAAGAAGAAGTAAAGGCCGACCGCGAATTAGGTGGTTAGATGGAGTTAAAACCGACTTAAAAATCAAAAGATGGCAAAATGTTGCCAGAAACTAAACAGAATGGCGACGAATCTTAGAGCAGCCCAAGATCAACAGAGGATTGTCGAGCCAAAGATGATGATGATGCTTCGTTAATAAGTGTTGATGGGTTAATGTTGTATGGCTAATTCTTAGGCAATTTATAACTACCTGTTCTCTTCCTTTTTCTGGAAGTTGGAGCCGGACACCGATAGAGGGTTTGGTTACTTTAAAATTTGAGTTATTTGAATCTTAGCATCGCTGCCAAACTTCTGTACAGTATTGTTTGATATAAAGGTAGATATCTGTAACTGGAATTTGTTTAATAATATCGATGCTTTCATTTGAGTTTGCTTTAACCGCTAAGGCGTCAACCTTTTTATTACCTGAAATACCTATATGTGATGGTATCCAGAGTAAGTGAATGTTAACGTTTTTGTTTTGTAAGTAATGAAGCATAGATTTTATGTTTTGGTAGATTTTATGTGTTAGATAGACTTGTTTGATGCTTTAGAGTACTGATAATGAATCTGAGATAACAGAAGATTAGTATCTGTATATTTTTGACAAAATTCAAGTGCTTTTTAAATTGCAATAGCTTCACCAGTGAATGCGCTGCAAAAAGTAGTTATTCGTATAGCATATTCGATATCATCTGTTAAAAAGGCTGTGGCACAGCTAGTTTTGGTTTTTGATGCGTCAGTAGGTAGGAGTAGGTAGTTATTGTTGTTAATATTGCTATATAGATTAGTGTATTGCTATGTAGATTATTATTGCATATCTTAGTGTAGTATAATGTCTTCTTATAAACAAAGGTGGTTCATTTAGTGCAGCTTGAAGACTTGCCATCGGACTAGCACGGAAGGCACCCAGCACAAGTCTCAAAGATGCACTTTGGATAACATCTAAGACTTTAAGAATTTTTTTACTAGCAGTAATTTACTACGGATGAGTGATTTATATAAATATAGCAGATTAGGTGAATCAACACCCCAATTTCTGTTAGAAAGTATTTTAAGGAAGTTTATTTTTGGCTGACAGGATAAGGCTAATTTTTTAATATGGTCTGTCCATTTCAAATGACTGTCGAATCTCAATCCTAGAAAGTCTGTTGAATCTTCTTGTTGTATGTTAATATCATTTAGAATTAGGGTAGGTTTGCTATTGGTTTTATTTTTACTAAAGATAATAAAATAGTTTTTTTCATTTGAAAAGGTAAAACCACTTTTGTGGGACCATATCTCCAGTTTGTGAAAAAATGTCTGAAGGATTTTTGTCGCGACAGAGATATTACAACTTCTAGTGTAAACTATTAGATCGTCAGCATACAAATTTGCTTTTAATGGTTACTCTACTTCTTGTGCAATATTATTAACAGCTAATAAGAAAAGTGTAGGGCTTAGAGCGGAACCTTGTGAAATTCCATTTTGTAAGTGCTTAGTCTTTGAATTAATGCCATTAACACGAACTTGAAATGTTCTGTTACTCATAAATTTTTTAACAAAGCCAGAAAATTTCCTTGTATGCCGCGGCTAACCATTATTTTCAGAATGCGATGTCGTCATGCAGTATCAAAGGCTTTTTTTATATCGAAAATTATAAAAATTACTTGTTGATTGTTTTTAAAAGATTCACATAAAATATATCATTTACTAAAGATATTAGATTGTTATTTGTCGATATTTGTCGTATTAATTTGTACTGAAATAAAACTGCTATCGTAAAAATTGGAGATAAATACACCGATGAAATCTCTATACAACGAGGAGTCAGACAAGGTTGCATTTTGTCGCCAACATTGTTCAATGTTTACTTGGACCAGTTATTTAAAAAGGCACTTGAGAGACAACCATAGGGAATAAAAGTCAACAGGGAACTACTTAATGTGATTAGATATGCAGGCGATAGTAATTCTATCAGATAATATTAAAGGTCTTCAAATTCTGCTTGATCGTATTCACGAGGTAGGAGAGGAAATAACTATTAAAATAAACTTAAACAAAATCAAATTTTTAGTTTGTAGTTGTGACCCACATCCCGATGCAAAGCTTCAATTAAACAAAGTCCAAGATGAAAAAGTTCACAAAATGACATATTTGGGAACTGTGATAACGGACCAACTAGATCCAGATATAGAAATAAAACGTAGAATAGCAATGACTAAAACTACTTTTATGAAAATAAAGTCATTTCTTTGCAATAACTATGTCAGTTTAGAACTAAGGCAAAGAATGGTTAAGTGCTATGTTTGGTCCGTACTTTTGTATAGTGCAGAATTGTAGACGCTAACAGTATCGATCATGAACAAAATTGAAGCATTGGAAATGTGGGTTCATAGACGAATGCTAAAGATACCTTGGACAGCAAGAAAAACTAATGAAGAAGTACTAAGGAGCACCAACAAAGATAGTGAACTGCTAAAGACTGTTAAACATTGAAAAATGTCTTATCTGGGACACATAGTAAGAGAAAGTCGATATAAAATATTACAACTGATCCTTAACAAGTTTCTTGGTTAAAAACATTTGTGAATGCTTTCAGATAGTAAATGCAAGACAATTATTTCATATTGCAGAAGATCGAGAAACCTTCACAACGGTGATCGCCAACGTCGGATAATGCTGATATGGCACGCGAAAAAGAAAAATAGATCCAAGGTATAGGTATTGGTCGTCTGCATAACAGAGTATTTTAACTTTTTCGTTTTCCATTCTGTTCCTCTTCTTTTGTAGATAAAATTTGAACTCTAATGACAATTTATATTATATTGCAATTTTATAAAGCATGATCATTGAAAATATCATTGGCGTAAAAAAATAGGGAATTAAATTAACACAATTTCCAGCCATGCTGATAAAGCATTAACGTCATTAATATTAGACAGTTATTCAACGACTTCATATACAGAGATTAATTATCCCTCAAAGATCCAATTCCATAACGGATTCATCTATTATTTGATCATCTATCTTACTACCATCGCTTTACCTATCAATTAACTGTATAATCAATCTCATATTACAGGAGTATAAATCAAAACCTCCACGCTTACTGACACTGCTACTCAACTAAACATTATCTTACTTTAGAACACAAACTACAAACTCGAACTATGCATACTTTTAAACGAAATATTTAGGGTTATCCTGTCTGTTTGGCAAAGGTCGTCCTAGGTCGATGGGGAAGTCAAAAGGTCTTTGGTCAATTTCTCGGGAAGTAAATAATTTTAGAGCAAAAAGCAAGTTTAGGTATTGTGCGCTCGAAACGTACATTACTAACTAAAAAATTATGAAGGTAATTAATGATTGTGTTTGTTTTTTAGTTTACTAGAAAATAAACTGTAATGTCTTTAAAGTTAGAACTTTTAGTAATTCAAGAATTATTTTACATTTATGTCTATTGCACGTTTGTTTCTAGCATTTGTTTGTGTTTTACTGTTTTTGTTGTATAAGAAGTTGTTCTAAAATTTTTCATCCCTCCTGTTTTTATTAAAATAACTGTTTCGTTTTCTGAAAAACATTCTTGTTTCTTGCAAATTTTTCTCTTGTCTCAATCATAAACACTCTTCTCTCTTACAGTGCGTTTCTGATGAGTAAAAATATTTACTTATCCCTTACTTTTTGTTTTTTTTTTTATTTAAAATCTTTAATATAAAATGTAAAATTACACAATTTTATGACTCATTATTAAGAATATCAATAAGTATAAGTTTTATTCATATTTTATGTTAGATAAAGTACCTCGACAACTATGATAATTGTTACTATATATCGTTAGTATATATCGACAAAGGGTTAGTAGAATTAGGTGTTAATTAAGTGAATCGTAAATAATACAAAAATTAAATTGATATAAAAATAAAATAGACAGAAATAACAACATTTAGTACAAAATACACAGTGCCAATGGCGAAGAAAGTCTAAATTTAGAAAATGTGTATTCAAATGTTCCAAATAATTTATTTACACCAGTACAATGTGCAAATAATTATTCTATTCCATCTGATTAGTCAAAAATAGGAGTAAACCCATTACGAAATCAAACCCAACACATGCAGTACCAGCTTATGCAGCTCCAGCCAATGCAGCATCATTCAATCCAAAAATATAATCAGTTCACAATTTGTCGATAGCTCACTACAAGTTTAATCCTAATTAGAGAACTGAAATACAAATAGGATAGGTAATACGGTATAATAGTAAAAACCAACCTGAAACTAACGGTTTAAGATGTTTTCGACCAACTCACCTTGCATCTGAAGAAATACAATACAACAGTCAACCTTATATCCGATCACGAAGGTATTTTGGTTACAGATGACCGACCAGTGTCGTAGAGTATATGATTGAAACATTTATTTGAACTAAATACATATATTTTTTAAATTGTACTTATGTAAATTGTATTTTTGTTTTAATAAAACTTCTTTATTTTAATCAAAAATAAAAAATTTCTTGTCATTTGTGAAAAATACATTTATTTAATAATTAAGGGAAAAGGCGCCAAATGTCGCGTGGTAAAATTTTTAATGTGTTTTAAATGTATCCATTATTTTCGAATCCGGAGAAAATTAATAAATATTTTTGAAAAATTTAAACGCAGAATGAAAGATTACCTTTTTACTGAGTGCAGAAAGTCCCTGAAAACTTCTACAATGTTTGTTTTAATATGTTATGTAGCAGGGGTAAAAATAAAAGAGAAAATATAGTAGAATTTTTAATTGAAAATATTGCATGCAAAAGAAGCTTTTTACTTATTATAATAAATATTTCATTCTGCCTTTAAATTTTTCAAAAATGCTTTTTAGTTTTCTCAGGATTTGAAAAAAAAATGTGTACATTTAAAACAAATTAAACATTTTGACAGGCGGCATTTTGCGCCTTTCCCCTTTAATACCTTACGATTACAACTACTATTACTTACCTTATATAATTACGGCTAGAAAACTATTCATATTCAAAATAAATGGGATCAACTTCGGAATCCTAGTCGTCTTGAGGGTTAATAATTAGCGGTTGTGTCTCTACGGTCGCATCAATTATGTTATCAAGACCCCACATTTTTTGTTCTTCTTCTATTACATGTCCTACTGCCTCTTTCCAGTTTTGTTCTGTAATATGTTTTAAAGACTTGTATAACAATTCACGTACAGCCTGTATTTTATATGACGTATTTTTTCTAGCCACATAACTTTTGATTTGTGCCCAAATGAGTTCAATTGGATTTATTTCGCAGTGGAAGTCTAAGGACTGCGATGTTTCGCCTTTCCGCTATTTTGTCAACTACGTATTTCTTGAACTTAGATTTTTGTGTTACCGGGCAATTTTTCAAAGTTCTGCTTTTACCATTCCATCTTGGTAAGTCAGATACTTATTCGGCAGCCAGTCAAGAATATCCTGTTTCTTCCACGCAGTCGTTGGAAGTCTTTCTACTAGTCGTGAATAATAAGGTGCATCATCTAATACTATAATTGAATTTGGTGGTATATATTCAATCATCTGCTCAAAATACTCTTTGAAAACATTAGCTGACATCTCCTCGTGATAGTCTTTTTGACTTTTGGACTGAAATTACAACAAACCATGCTTAATAAACCCTTTTACACTGCCAATGTGAGAAATTAATAATCTACTGCCTTTACCAGAAGGAAGAAGATACCAGTAGACCAACCTTCCATAAAGGCTTGCCTGGAGCTTAATATATTTTTATCTGACCAAATTTTTTTTAAGTATGACCTGAGTTTACCCACGTGGCCTTCTTTCAGCCCAGAATTTTCGTATGGATTTTGGATAATTTCTTCTCCGACATATTATCTCCTCCCGGTCAATCCAAAGTGATTGTCTGATTTCTTTCACCGGAAATTTAATTCTTTTAAAACTTGCCACAATTTAGTTCCTCCGATATGAGTCAAATCCGGGTCATCTCTAACTTCTTGTAAAATTTTGTTTAGGTTTGGTATTTCTTTTTTGAAAAAAAAAATCTATGAGTTTTCGTTCGAATACCATTTTTGGCAAATTCATCAATTTCGATAGGCTTTTTCCCTCTCTTTCAGTGTTCGTTTTAGTTTAGGTTAGCTAGACCGTGTTTTTTTCTTTCTGACAGGAACCTATATATAGTTAACTCCCTTGTGCCAGTCATGTTTGCACAACTTTCGACTATATTGTGAACAGTGTTTGTGGGATTCTGATAAACCAGAGCACCGTATACATTTAAGACAATCTTCTTCTTCTTACGGTGCCTTATCCTTAAGGATGTTGGCTATTACATTTGCCCATTTAATCTTATTTGTAGCAGCCCTGAATAGTTCTATGGAGGTCATGTGCGTCCATTGCCGTAGGTTTTTAAGCCAAGAGTTGCGTCTTTTTCCTGGTCCGCTTTTGCTATTGACTTTGCCTTCGATTATAAGTTGGAGCAGTTCATACTTTTGATTTTTTATGATGTGACCAAAATATTGTGTTTTCCGTTCTTTTATTATCAGCATAAGCTCTCTTTTCTTATTCATCCTCCGCAAGACTTCCGCATTTGTCGTATGGCTCATGTAGGATATTCTGAGCATTTTACGGTAACACCAGAGTTCGAATGCTTGGGTTCTTTTTTGTGTTGCTTCTATCATTGTCCAGGCTTCAACACCATAGAGCAAGGTGGAGAAAACATAGCACTTAAGTATTCTAGTTCTCAATGAGATGCCCAGCTGGCGGTTGCATAGAACTTTTTGCATTTTGTAAAACATTGTACGTGCCTTTTCCAGGCGTATTCTTATCTCTAGTGAGTGGTCCCAAGTTTCATCAAGATTACTTCCAAGGTACGTTGTTCTTGTTACTCTTTTCAGATCTGTTTTGTCGACATTGACCTTCATCCTTCTGTTTTGGTGCTTGCTGATGACCATCGTTTTTGTCTTCTTTGTATTCAATTGCATTCCAAATTCTCTACAGGCTGTCGTTACTCGGTCCATTAAACGTTGCAGGGCTTCAGCATTATTTGCCAGTATGACAGTGTCATCAGCATATCGCAGGTTATTTATACATTGCCCGTTTATAATTATATCATCCGAGGTGCCTTCCAAAGCTTTCTGAAATATCTTCTCAGAGTAAACATTGAATAGCAAAGGTGATAAGACACATCCCTGTCTTACTCCCTTCTCGATATTGATTTTTCCAGATGTTTCGCTTTTTATTCTGATTTTAGCCTTTTGTTCTTGGTAGAGGTTTGAAATGATCCTTAAGTCTTTATCGTCGATATTACATGACCTTAAAATATCTATTTGTTTATCATGTTTCACCAGGTCAAACGCCTTCTGAAAGTCTATAAAACACAAGTATATATCAGAATCGACATCTCTACATCTTTCAACTAGTACACGTATTGAAAAAAGTGCTTCTCTGGTTCCGAACCCATTCTTAAAACCAAACTGAGTTTGACCAGTGTGTTCGTCTAGTTTATTGTATACTCTATTGTGTATATGATGAAGTCATCACAAATAATCCAACAAAACAATAATTGTTTTCGTTCATAATAACTTCGCCCTTTCAAGTTAAGTTTTAAATATAAACTGAACAGATGACGCACGTGGCCAAAGCCGGCATCTTTATACCCATTAAAATATTAAAACTCTGGGGAATTCCATCCTAATTATCTTGCAACGAATAGTGCCTTCGGATATGAATTACAGGTTTTCTAGTAAAGTGATTAAATGCGAAGATTAGTAATGAAATATCCAAAGAGATAAGGTATTCCTATTTACAAAATTGTTAATGGTTAAATTCTTATTTTTATTAATATAATATAATAACCAACATTAGCCGTGAAAGCTTTAATTGTTTTTTGATAAATATATTAGTATTAAAACATTATTAATATTATTATTAATTTTAATAACTAAACACCTTAGGAACGCCTATGATGATATAAATTTTACGAACGTTTTATGACTTTGAGGCACATTTCGTGTTATCAGCAATTTGTGAACAGATAATAGCATATGCAACGCAGTAAAAGTAAGTTCCTATAGAAAATGCAAAGAAATTTTACTCAAATGAAGATAAACTGATACCTACAACCATCACAATTATAGTAAAAATAGTTAAAATAAACATACAACTGAGATAGAAAACACAGTGTATCAAGGGGTCCGTAAACATTAAACAACCGATAATTATGGTAACTATGAGCCGAATGACTTTCGGAAAATTAAATTTCATAGACATAAACAAAAAAGACAAAAGTGAATCATTAAATTAAAGTAACAACATTAGAATTAAAATGGTTTTCAACCCCTTACACAGATGCAACAAAATAACTCTATAAACAGCGCTAACAAAGCTAAACAAAAAATAGATCAAATTGCACCATTTATTCTCCATGGAGTAACTAAAGATGTCCAGACACTGCTAAAACTCATTTGTTAAGGATTTACAAACTTTATTTATTAGCTTCTAAAGAAAAATTAAATTAAAAAATCCAAGGAGCAACGATAAAAGATTACAAAACGATAAAACAAGTTCCCGGCAAACACAAAGTAGTTCAGCATATAAACTACCCAAGGAAAAAACTTACCGAGTAATCTTAAGAAACTGTGGTATGCCACAGTACAAATGTGACTGAAATCATATCCATATCAAAAATGGTCATAATGTACAGCAAGTCCTAAAAAATTAAATTGGTCAACAAAAGCACCAAAGGAATTATTTTTTATTAACCTAGAAAGAAAAGAAAATAACAGAGACATATTAAATAAATGCAGTATATTATTCAATTCAGTAGTTTAATTTGAACCACTCCACAGAAAACAATCTGTCATTCAATGTGAACTTTGCCAAAATTACGGACTTTCAAGAAATCAGTATCAAGCATCACCGTACTAATCACGGTTCTCGGATGCCAAGATGTCTCCGGAGGCGTGTCAGGCAGAAGCTGACAGTCGTGCCGGACGCATTTAGAAATTCGGAGAAATACTTGGAAATTCCAAGTTTGGGCAAATCCGAATTTCTAATTGACTCGATGCAGGGAAATTCCACTTTTGCTACGTAAAACAAAGGATTTGTTTTATATAAAAGCAGACGGAATTTCTCTCATCGGTCAGTCGAGCTTGCCTCTTCTTCTGTAGACCTAGTCGGTGCTATTATTGTTCCGATTATGCTATTGTTTTATTTCTTATTTCCTGATAACCATTTATATTTTATTATTGTATATTCAGACCTTTTCAGGTTAGAATATTACTTTGACTTATATTTGTTCATATACTGATTATTTGATATTTTATTTGATTATTTTGATTGTTTATTTTTCTTGTATTTTGTATCTAAGTTGTTTTTCCGTAAGTTAAGAACACTTAGAAATATTTACCTTACTTTTTTCTATTTTATAAATTTGATTCTGTACTTTCTGTCTAAGTAGTTCTTTCCGGTAAGTCAAAGAACTCTTAGAAATATTTCTCTGATATTTGACTTGTTAATTTTATTGTGTGCCTAAGTCATTCTTTTCCGGTAAGTCAAAAGAACACTTAGAAATATTTTCATTATCATTATTGCATTATTATTTCCGATATTTATCTAAGATATTTTCTTAATATATTTGTTTTTTTATTTTACCATTTCATGCTGAGTTGTTTATTCCGTAAGTCAAGAAATACTTAGCAATATTTTCATATCTTTTCTGTATTTGATTTTCTTATTTTCTATTATAAGTTGTTTCTTCCGTAAGTCAAGAAACATTTACAAATATTTGTATTCTTATTTTACTATATTTGATTCTCTTGTTTGTTTTCTGTTCTAAGAAACACTTAGAAATATTTCCATGCATTGTTTCATATTTAAATATTTCATTTATCTATATTTTTCTCTTAAGTTGTCACTTCCGTAAGTCAAAAAACAATTAGACACATTTTCTATGCATTGTATTTTTATATACCATTTTATTTCCTTGTTTACTAAGTTATTTCTTTCGTAAGTTAAAGAATACTTAGATTATTTTACCTGTTCTGTTTTCTATTTTGATCTGCTATTTTGTAACTGTTCCTTGGAACTGTTACCTATAACAGATACTTGTCACGGTAACTGTTATTTTATACCAGTAGCAGTATTAACACGTTTTACCAGCGACAAGCAAAGATGGTCAACACCCGATCAAATTCCGGGGACAGGAAGAAGTCCGAAGAGCCGGCGATGGGTCCTACAGGCCCAAATACCCCCTCTCGGCAACAAAGATTCGACAGGGGGAGAAATATCAATGATGACAGGGCTCCTCAGGTCGTTTACCAACGAAATCTCTGCGTACTTAAAATACAAAATTCAACTTTTAAAATAGCGACATGAAATGCTAGAGGCATGTATGGGCCTGGTAAACTAAGGAACATAGAACAAGAAATGATGCGACTTAAGATCGACATATTGGCAATAAGTGACACGAGATGGCTTGACTCCGGCGAACTAAGTACAACCAATGGTCGACTTTTCTACTATAGTAGTACGGACAGCCAACATCGATATGGAGTAGCAATTACTGTCAGTAAAAAAGTTGCAAAATCAGTTGTAGGCTTTATACCACTATCGGAAAGAATTATGCTAATATAAATGATGACAACACATGAGAAATTAAACCTTATTCAGATTTATGCGCCAACCGCCGATAAAACAGAGGAAGAAATTGAAAAATTTTACGATGACCTTCAAAAAACCCTACAAAATACAATATCTAGAGATATAACAGTAGTCATGGGTGATTTTAACGCCAAAGTTGGAGAAGGAAGATGTGAGTCTACTGTAGGACCATATGGACTCGGTGTTCGAAATGAGAGAGGAGAACGCCTTATAGAATTCTGCCCAGAACATAATCTTGCGGTAATGAATACTTTCTTCAAACTGCCTAAACGACGCCTTTACACTTGGAAATCGCTAGCTGGCGGTTATGGTCGATAAAATCGTTAGAAACCAATTTGACTATATTTTAATAAACCACAGATATATCAAGCATGTGCTCTCTGTTTTTTGTATTCAGTCTTGTTAGTTGTGTAACTATGTTTTTTTATTCATTAAAAAATGCTTTATATTGCTTAATTGCATTTTGACATTCTGTATTCTACCATGGTAAAAAATGTGAAACGCTTCACGATTTTGCGTATCATCCTTGAGCAGGGGCCATGCTAATCTTCTCTGTATCGTTTCAATTTTAGTATATGTACCGCCGAAGCGAGTACATTTGTCAAAGTTCTTACTTGTTTTGTTCTTATTTATCGTAAATAACATTACGAATACCCCTGACATTCAATTTTCCTGTCTTCGTTTTAGTATTTTTGTAATAACGTTTTTTCGGGAGGTGATTTTATCATTATTTTTAACAGCTTGAGAAATATTATTATTACTAACAATAGATACAACTTAGTTTTAACGTGCAACGTGTTTTCATTATTTTTTTATTGAACAGAGGGTAGATGTTGTCTAATAATTGTAGTAACCCCTCAATATCTTTTGTAAAAGTTTAAGCAACACGCAATGGGTCAGGTGAGCCATACGCGTTTTCAAAAAAATGTATCGTTTCTTGGTAATTAAGAACCCTTGTGTTTGTGTCGTCTTCAAAAAATACTTTTGTTGGCTGCATCAATTTCTGTATATCAATAGGATCTATTGTTGGGATAGTTCTCTTCTTTTTTGAACGTGTATCCTTAGCAGGCAGTATAAAGCATTCAGGAGTTTCAGGTGGTGTAACTGTTTCGGAGAAAGCTCTTTTGCTCTGTGTTTGCAGTGTAGGTTCTGTGCTAATTGGTGAAGTGATCAATGATTCATTAGTTTCTAATCCTATTTTATTAACGTTCATACCTTTATTTATAAGAGGGTTATCGTTTTTTGGCCTTGGTTTATTTTCATCTACATCTTTATTTTTGTATTGTTTAGATTGAGTGTCTTGTACCAAATAATTTGGTTCTGAATGGATTTGTACTGAGTGTTGTGTTACGTCGGTTATAATGTCTGCTGTAGTTACTGTGTTATTTATTATTGAACTGGAGTTATTGTTTTTTTGAGGACAGTTTGAGGCGATATGGTCAATCTTTTTACAAATATAACAGGAGTGTTGGTCTACAGACATAAAAATTCTATAGTTTGTATTGTCATGACAAATTAACAAGGATTCAGGAAGTATTAGGTCCACTAAAGGTGAAATATATACCTGTCTACGAAAACTTAGTACATGCTGAAATTCGGGACGAGATGTGCCAATTCTAAGGAATGATAGGGGAGACATAAGTTTAAAGCCTAGTTTCTGTAGTTCTGATTCTAGAATACTATGTGGAATTGTTGGACATACATTGGATAATATTAGTCGTTCACTAGGAGTAATTAATCTTCTTCCTTGTAATATTTGATTATTTACTATGATTTTTCCTTGATGAACATTTATAAATTTGTCAACTAATTCTTCCTTAGATAAATAAATACAAATCCTGTTGTTAGCTATACGAGAAGAGAACAATATATCTTTTGTAGAAATAACTGATCCTAGTGATACAAGGTAATCTTCTAATTTTACATTTTCTAATGAACTAAATACTATAGCTTGCTTTCTGGATGGAAAATTAAGAGTACTGGTTACTGATGAGTACGATTTTTTAAGTGTTGGTGGTGAAATACAGCTCATTTCCTGAGCTAATTCGGAATTAATATCATCCATTTAAATAAATTTCGAAATAAGTCATTAGATCTGAATGCGGTCCTGTATCCAAACTATTACAAGGTAATTAAGCCGGTGCAAAAACAAAAAAGATAAGAAATTCTTGTTTGTATTTGAAATATTCGATGGTTCTTCTTATGTTGTCAAATAGATATTTTGTTATTACTAATAATTGACGTAATATAAGCTGACTTACAGAGTCTCCGATGTTACTCCTAATCAGGAACTTCACCAACTCACTCTTGTAATTTTTCAGCGGGTATATTTAACTTAAAATTCACTTCACTTAAGAGCCCATATTTTCCTATTATACTGGTTAACTTCCAGGTCAGGAATCCCGATTGTTATCTATTTAATTAGAATTATTTCTTTGTGGAGTATTAAACTAAAATAGTTATTGCATAAAATTTTTATTACTAATAATGAAAAATATTTTTGGTTATTTATTTAATATAATTCTAAAATTCTGAATATATTTACAATTACATTTTTCTTATTAGTATACCGTGTTGACGCCTATGAAAGATCGAGCAGTTCCGTATAAATAGGTGTCGTATTATTAGCTGCGTCATGGAAATTTAAACTCTAAGGTTAATGTTGTTGAAATTTTAAATCCAAGTATCGTCAGTTTGAATATATCGTGACGTGCAATGATTTTAATGCGAAAAATACTATACCACTGAGCTGCTCGCGCAGCGATGACATATACAGTCATAATGAGCAAGATAACCATGTTCATTACTAGCAAACGAAACGGGTAGGTAGTATAAGAAAACTTAAAAAGTAACATAGATACATGAACAGCTATACTTTATTTAAAATACTATGTCGTAAAATACTAAAGAGTCAAAAGTACATAAAATGGAACTTTAGCGATAACGCCCCATTAAAAAAATGTTTTATTTCAAGCGTTTTGTCGCAAAATTAGTGGCTACAAAAATCACGCATTTAAATCACCAGTTGTTACATCTCTCACAATAAACCGTGACGAATCGTTAAAAATCCCATTTCGGTGACAATGCAATGTAATGAAATTATAATTGAATTTTTTGTAACATTTCGCTTATAACAAATTAAATTTATGAAAGCGGAATTGTATTCCTATTATCTTGAGTACGTCACAATTCCACGTGGTATGAGATTGTTAAGGTTAGAGACAAACACGTGTAGTTGTTATTAAATCCCTTTGAAACACAGATTCTAAATATACTGTTCAAATATTTTATTTTAACCGAGCTTCTATACTGGTGTTGTATTGGTTTTTCTCGATAGGAAAATGCTGAGGCGATCGTTATAGGAGTAGCGGCACGATATAGTTGGTTTATTAATTAGGTAATAGAGTCCATTTAATCGAATAGTTGATTTCGGTATAAAACAGGTAAACCTGTTTTAATTTCATTAAAATCTGTATCAAGCATATTAACTAATTAGCGGATTTTTTTGTACTTTGTAATAAACAAAAGTGTGTGAAAATTAATGGAATTTTGATAAATACAATCAGATATGCAGACGATACAGTTATTTTAAGTAATCACATGAATGGACTACAATGCCTTTTTTAAATGCCACTGATACAGTGGGAAGAGAATTTGGCCTAAACATAAACTGTTCAAAAACAAAACACATGGTGTTTAGCCGTTTAGCACATCAGGATGCACGATTATATCTTGATGGTCATATAATTCAAAGAGTGTCCAGTTTTAATTATCTTGGTTGCCATATTACTGAACAACTAGATCCTGATCAAGAGATAAATTGAAGAATCGAGATAGCCGGCACGACATTTTTAAAAATGAGGTCATTCTTCTGTAATGATAACTTGCAACTTCAACTTCGAAAGCGCATGGTTAAATGCTACATTTGGTCAGTCCTCTTATACGGTGTCGAAGCATGGACATTAAAAATATCCACCATTAATCGTCTGGAGGCCTTTGAAATGTGGCTGCACAGACGTATACTAAAAATTCCATGGACGGCTATGCTGACAAATGTGGCAGTCCTTGAGAGAGCAAATGATGCTCGCGAGCTGCTTGATAACATCAAATGTAGAAAGATGGCCTATTTTGGACACGTAGTAAGGTGAGACCGATATAATATTCTTCAACTTATTATGATGGGTAAAATCGAAGGACGCAGAGGAATTGGTAGAAAGCAGGCCTCTTGATTGAAGAATATCAGGGAGTGGACAGGAATAAGGAAAGCTGAGCAACTCTTTAGAATAGCTCGAGACAGAGACAGTTTCGCCATTTTAATCGCAACGTCAAGGGGACTTGATAGGGCACGTTAAGAAGAAGAATAAACAAAAAATTGCTAAAATGAATGAACTTTGTTTATCGATTATTGTAAACAAATTGAAAAAATAAAAAATATTAAATAAATATTAAAATTACTTTATTTCATTTTAAAAATATTATTTAAAATCTAAAAATACAAAAAAAAATAATAAAAAGCTATGCGCTAGTTTACAGTACCACCTACTGTACAATTCACCACAAATAGCTGAAAGTCTGAATGCGCATGATCAATCCCATGATGCGCATTCGTCATCGGACGGATCTCGCACTAGACGTCCACTTAACATCTACCGTTTGTGACGTGAACAAGTCGGTACAGTCTACGAAACATTTTTTGTAAGTACGAACGCAAAAGAGAGTCATTTCCAAATTTGCAAATCTGTGTTGTGTACCTATATTAAACATGGAGTTTAAATCGAATCTGAAACGAAAAATTTAAAAAAAATCAGACACGGGAAATGATAGCAAATGTGATTTCTTTTATGAGAAAGGAGGCCCAAGACAACAAAAATTGTAGATTATAGAAAAAAGTGCAGGAGCGTGTGTTATTGGCTGCAATTGGCAAAAATTGCTCTTCTTCTTAAGGTACCTTCTCCATTACTGAAGGTTGGCTATAACTACAGCAAATTGCTCTCTATCTTGAGCTGTTCTTAGTATCAAATGTATGTCCATACCCTTCCAGTCTCTTACATTCTTCAACCAGGAGCATTTTCTTCTTCCTGGACCTCTTCTTCCTTCCACTTTCCCTTCCATTATAAGTCGTAGGAAGTTATATTTTTCTCCTCTGTAAATATGTCCTAGATAATTCGTTTTTTTGTTTTTTACAATATATAGGAGTTCTCTCTCAGTACCCATTCTTCTTACCACCTCGTTGTTGGTAACGTGCTCTGTCCTCGGGAAAAATTGCTCGGGAAATGCAATTAATTAAAGACGGCGAATATTCCTTATGTGTGACTTAAAAAAAAGCGCTTCAAAAACGTGCTTAAATGATTTTGATATAGGGCATCTTTGACGTTATATAATGGATTTTTGTATACCACAAAATTAAGTGCCAACTGTAAAACGCATACACCGAATATTTGCAGAGGAGTACAACTACTCAGGTTCCATAGAAAGCCTACAAACAGTAATTAGGAAGATGGGATTTTGTTCGCAAAAAACCAGAACTAAGAGAAAAATATTAACAAAAAAGCTCAATATTCAACATCTTAAACTGAATTTCTTACGTTGTATGAAACGTTACAGGAACGCAAATCGCCCAATTATATACATGGATGAAAAATACGTCCATTTATCTCAGACTTATCTAAAGAGCTGGTCTGATAGTTCAAACAAGGGCCTACAAAAATCAGTATCTAAAGGACAGATGCTTGTGATAGTGCATGCTGAAGGTGAAAGTGGTTTTGTTAAAAACGCTTATCTGCGCTACAAACCTACTATAAAAACAGGAGATTATCATGATGCAATGAACTACGACAATTACAAAAAGTGGCTTCAGGATAAGCTGATACCAAATTTGCCCCGAACAGCGTTTTAGTGATTGATAATGCACCGTATCACAACGTACAAACTGAGAAATGTCCAACTATGTCTTCCAGAAAAGCAGAAATGCAGCAGTGGCTGACAACTCGAAATATGTCGTTTGCAGATGTCATGTTTAAATTAAAAACTATATGACAGTATAAAATTACACAAACCTCGCTTTAAAACGTATGAAATTGACAAAATACTCGAGGATAAAGGACATTCAGTTTTACGGTAACCCTCGTATCATCTGGATTTGAATTCTGTACATTTAGTATGGGCTTCTGTAAAGCAATATGTCGCTGAAAAAAATGTCAGTTTTTATTTTAACCCTAGAATAACAACGTGGCGTCGCCGGTGACCGGTGAAAAATGTAATCGCTGTGTACTCATGCGCTTCTGTACATACATCGCTTGTATTTCCAGTACCTTTCTTTCAGTTTAGTGACAACGATCACGCAGGCAAGAGGGTACGTGCAAATAACTTTTTGAAGTTGTGAAATCTGAGCGATTTGTCGTATACGACGCCACGTTGTTATTTACGTGAAAAATAAATTTTTATCAGGTAATTTTCTTATTTTATTGTTTTGCTAAAAACTAAGAGATATTTTGACTAGATATACCACTAGAACCCCAACATGGACAATATATATAAAAGAAAACGGCCTTTAACTCATGATGAACTTGAGAAGTTGCTTTTGTACGACACTGACGATGGTGACATATGTATTGAGAACGAGGAAAGCGAGACTGAAGATTTGAAGGAAACTGAAGATCATGTGGAAGATGAATTTGATGCACGTAATTTAGAAATTTTGGCCGAAGAAGCGGTAGAAAGTCCAGAACCAACTACAAGTAAATATAGTCCGCAATATAACAACAATTTATTAAAAGAACGGTCACAAATGGTATCTAAAACCTTTTCATTCTAAGAATACAAGAACATCTCGGCACAATTTAATTACTCATCTTCCTGGACCAAAAGGAGCAGCTCGAAATGAAAAGAATATAGACAAATTGTGGCAGTTATTTTTTACAGACGATCTATTAGAAATTGTTGTGACGTACACAAATTGTGAAATAGGCATTAAAAAAGCTCGCTTTCGTTCTGAACAACGTTATCTTCAACCAACAAACCTCGTTGAAATTCGCGCTTTATTAGGATTGCTTTATCTCAGTGGTGTCTTGAAATCTTCAAATCTTACGACTAACGATTTATGGTCTAAGCAGTTTGGTCCGCCTGTTTTTAGAGCTACGATGTGCAAAAATCGTTTTGAATTTTTAATATCATGCCTTAGGTTTGATGATAAAACCACAAGATTAACAAGAAAGGCAACAGACAAATTTTCTGCTGTTAGAGAAGTTTGGGACATCTTCGAGGGCCGGTGTAGACAGATGTACACCCCGTCCGAATATGTCACCATTGATGAAAGTTTGTTAGGTTTTAGAGGTAGATGTCCATTTAAAATGTACATTCCTAATAAACCTGACAAATATGGGCTCAAAATAGTAACAATGTGTGATGCCAAGACATATTACATGTGTTCAGCCAAGCCTTACGTGGGAAAAAAAGTCCGTTGTTCACAATATTCAATTCCAACACAATATGCACTGCAATTTAACAAGTGATATATATGGAAAGAATAGGAATTGCACCATGGATAACTAGTTCACTTCGTATCAAGTATCGAAAGTGTTAAGAGAAAAAGGCCTTACTGTAGTGGGAACGCTTAGAAAAAACAAGCCAGAAATACCACGACAACTAATTGAAACAAAAGGAAAACAAGTTTCATCATCTCTATTTGCTTTTGATGAGAAAAACACTTTAGTGTCATTCGTTCCAAAAAAAAAAAAACGTCATTCTTTTATCGTCTATGCATACTCAAGATGATGTAGATGAAGAATCGAAAAAGCCAGAGATAATCTTGTTCTACAATAGTACAAAAGGTGGTGTAGATACGTTTGATCAACTCTGCCATTTAACAACAGTCGCCAGAAAAACTTGCAGATGGCCATTGCGAATTTTCTATGGCATGTTGGATATTGCAGGAGTCAACAGTTACGTCATACATAAACTAAATGTTAATAAACCACTGTCTCGATCAAACTTTCTAAAGGAGCTGTCGTTCATTTTGGTTAAATATTGTTTAAAAGAACGAATGTATAATAATCACTTGACAAGACAAATCCGCAGCAGTATCAAAGACATTTTAAATTGTAAAGATGAAGAAATAATAGAACAAAAGCCCCAAGGTTCAATGGGTCGCTGTGACTTTTGCCCAAGAAGCAAAAACCGAAAAGCGCGCGATAAATGTGAGCACTGCCCGAAAATGGTCTGCGCCGAACACCGCCTGTGCATTTGCAGTGACTGCAAGTAAATTACTTTTTGTTTATAAAAGTGTATCCTTTAGTTTGTTATGTGTCATTACATATAAAAAAATTTGTTTAGTTGTTGTATTTTGTCAAAAAACTATCGTCAATATTTTTTTATACTTTTATGCAGTACCACAGTTTTATTTTAAGTTTCTCATTTGTTATTTATGCAAAAACATTTTTGTATAAAATTTATGAATATATATGTTTATAACCAAAAATAAAAACACTTTATTTAAAAAATAATGTACTTTTGTTATGCTTTACGGCCAGTTCTTTTGGAGTCATATACGACGCCACGTTGTTAGTATCGTAATCCTACTTTCACGTTGTTGTTCTAAAGACTATCCGTTCAGTCGTGATAGCCAGCGTAAACAAGTAGGCGTGGTCTATTGTTTCAGGACTGGACTTGTTTTCGGTGATGTTCTGTCTACGTTAGTGTCTGATTTAAAAAAAATATCAAAATGCACTTTACCTAAAAATAAATTCGATAACGCAATTTATCTTGTATTTCTGTTACTATGAATAAGTTTGAATATCATTTTTAATACGTTTGTAATTCTTTAATACTTCCCAATTTTGTATTGTTTAAAAACGGCTTTCAAAAAGATAGGGAAAATGATTATTTTTGAAATTCTTAGTATGCTATACTATAGAAATAATCTAAACAAGATGTTCCGGCCAGTCTTAGCGAATTTGAATAACATTAAAGTAATACCTACCTTAAAAGGTTTGCAGGTATAATAATAAACTATAATCTTTTAACAACAGGGCAATATCTTAACCATAATAAAAGTATTTTAATTTGAATATTTCTTATGTAGCATTCTGTGAATTTTTATAGATAATAATTTTATGGTATTTCCTAAAACTTAAGATCGTTGGTGGTCAATGTCTTCATTTAACAATGAACATCGCGCATCCCTATTCAGTATCAGTCGAGTAGTTTCGCGTTAACGTTTATTTCTGTATCTCGATCTAAAAATGAACTATTTGTGTTTATAATAATTATTTGTTTGCTAATTTAAAGTTTATGTGGTAGTTTTTTAGTTTTATTAAGACTTTTCAAAGTTGTGCGTTCTAATTTTTAATTTAAAATAGTAGTTTTTTAGTTTTATTAAGTCCAAGTTTGTGCGTTCTAATTTTTAAGTTAAAATGTCCAGTTCTACCGATTCTGCGGAGGAAGTTACACCAAAAAAGCGATCAAAAATGCGTCCTTTTAGTAGTACTGAAAAAAGTGTTATTTATAATGTTTATACATCGACAATAGAATCGCATCCAGAAGCTTTGGTATCGGAAATAGTGAAACAGACAGCTATTTCTTGTGGCGTAGGTGAAGCTTCTGTGTACAGAATTCTTAAAGAGCAGAAGAATACCGGAACATTTTCTTCCCCGAAAAAGACTAAGCCCAGGAAAACTATATTGGACAAAATTGATGATGCCGATAAATCGGCCATACGACGAATTGTGCATCAATTTTTTTTTAAAAACGAAATACCTACTATACACAAAGTTCTTTCAGTTGTTAATGAGGACGAAAGCTTGCCGAATTTTAAAAGCACTACATTTTATAAACTCCTCAAATCACTTGATTTTAAATACGTACGGAGGGGCAGAAATAGTGCTTTGTTAGATCGAGACGACATCATCTTGTGGAGACGAAATTTCTTAAAATCCATAAAAAAATTTCGGGAACAAAATAGAAAAATTTACTATTTAGACGAAACATGGGTAAATTCAGGACACACAAAATCCCATGTTTGGGTTGACGAAACGGTGAAATCTTCCATGCAGGCATTTTTGTCTGGTTTTTCAACAGGTCTTAAAAATCCATCGGGCAAGGGAAAAAGACTTATTATTACCCACATAGGGAGTGAAACAGGATTTGTAGAAGATTGTTTATGGATGTTTGACTCAAAAAAGAGCGGCGATTATCATGAAGAGATGAACGCTGAGAGCTTCGAAAGGTGGTTTGCAAGTACATTGCCTCGGTTAGAAGATAATTGTGTGATAGTTCTTGATAATGCCTCTTATCATTCCCGGAAAATTGAAAAGATACCCACAACATCATGGAATAAACAAAAAATAAAACAATGGCTACAGTCAAAAGACATTTATTTCGATGATGATATGTTAAAAGTGGAACTTTTACAATTAGTGGCCCCCCTTAAGGCAAAGTTCAATAAATGTGTCGTAGACGAAATGGCAAGAGAACAAAATAAAACCGTGTTACGTTTACCACCATACCATTGTGAGCTCAATCCAATTGAGCTCATATGGGCTGACGCTAAAAATTTTGTTGCTGCTAATAACAAAACTTTCAAGTTCGCAGATGTAAAAAACCTTTTTGATGAAGCTGTTAACAACATCACCCCAGAAAAATGGAAAAATTGTGTGGATCACGTTAAGAATATAGTGGAAAAAAAGTTCTGGGAGCTGGATAATATTATGGAGGTTATAGTGGAACCAGTAATTATAGAAGTTGGTCCTAATAGTGAGAGTGACATATGCAGTTATTCCTCATCGGAGTAAAAATACTGATTGTATTTTTACAACAACTTATCAGCATCAACACTGACATAAAAATTTGCGAATAAACTCAGAGTTACACAACGAGCCATGGAACGTGCAATGCCTTCGAGACCACATAACAAACCAACAAATCAGGTAAAGATCAGGAGTTCACGACGTCATTGAAAGAACTACTAAGCTTACGTATCATGGAATGACGAATCATGGAATGGAGGCCCAGAAACTATAATAAAAGAATCCCAGGACGACCACCCAGGACATCCCAGAATTATATAAAAGAATCCCAGGACAACCACCGACTAGATGGACAAGTAGCCCAGTGAAGTGAACACTGGAAGGAATTGAGGGGTACCTATGTCCAGCAGTGGACGCAATTGGCTGATTGATGATCAACATCAAGGAACTAACCACATAAAGTAAGTACTGATATAAATTTAGGCAGCCATTTTGATTTATTCTTCTGAAATTGAAATATTTGAGATCACTTAGTAGTATTGGCTGAATTTTTGGTTTAGCTTTGATAAATATCTATATAACTTTAGAAACTTGCTTAGGAATAATTAATATTTTTAAATGCCAAACCACATTTTATTTATTTCACACACTCTTACAAATTTTGTTAACTTTAAAATGGATAATATAGACGCTCTTTATACTTTATATTAATGTTTATTATTATTTTACCATATTTTTCTGACAACCTGAATGACCTCTTTTTTTTCACTTATTTTCTTTTATATTGTAAGGGTTCTGTCACATAAATGTCGCTCATTAAATATTTTTCATTTACAAACAAATCCCTATTTCTAATATCATTTAATTTTCTTTGAATATATTAATAAATACCTTGTTTATTATTATTTTATTAATGAATATTTAAATTAATCTTTCATTTCTAATCTGAAAGTGTAAAACTCAATCACAATCAAAAATCTATAATTTTCATACAATTAAAAGGTTTAATCAACTAAATGTCACATTATGTGACATTTTTAAAATAACAATAAATTCAACATTATAATTAAAACTTTAAACATTTCAAAACTGCCAAAAACCCATCCTAAAAAATTCTTGCCTTTCCTAGTATATTACTTAAGCTAAAAATTTGACGTAGTTTCAAGTGTTATGTAAAAAACATATTAATCGTGTCAGAGTACACCCCTGAAGAGGGTGGAGCGGTCAGAACCTTCAACCAGTTAAAATATTCGTATCCCTGTACAAGGCCTATTTATTTGTTTTGGTGCACTATCTCGACTCGGTGAAGATACTTTAGGGTTAAATTAGTAAAGTTTGTGTGATGAACGTTTTAATTCGTTTTCAGTCGAATAATGGAAAAAGAGGTGTGAACATGTTAAACAAATAGAACAAAGTTATATGGCACAACAGCCAGCTTTTGACACAGTGGTGGATCAAATAATCATAAATGTAGGTGTCGATAGTTATAGTGATTCTGAAAATAACGAGATGGACTATGATTCAGAAATATAAACCTAAGACACTCATGTTGCATTTTTTCAGAAACTGTTAGGTATTATAAACTTTTAATAACTTTTTAAATATGTTATTTTTATTTAGTTCTCCGCGGACGATTGTAGCTGTCGAAAGAATTTTTAATTTCCCTCCTTAATCATTTATAGGTCCCCTACATGGTCATTAGTAATCACATTACAAAATATTTTGCATTCTTATTTTTAATATTTTATATAAGACTTACTTATAGAATACTTACTAAATATCTCATTTTTTTAAGAGTTTACACTTTTTTCATACTTTGGGTAAATATTCATATATTATAATGGCCACTTTTAACAAAAGGTATTGGTACAAAGACACCATATTTATGCTTCACCGGAACCGAACATCTAATTTCTATTAGTATTGCATTACACGATTTTATTACTACTTTATTACCCTACTGCTTACGCCCTTTTTTTCGAAACCTTTTGGTCAATATAATGGCAATATAAGGTATAAATGGTCAATGTAAAAATATAATTTTTGGTTTATAATGCCATAAATTATAGCAACACAAGCGGTTTTTGTTGGATCTATTTTTTTACATCTCACTTTGTATACTCCATTCCACGAATATACGACTGTTTTAAATTGGCTTTAAGGTGTCGATTTAAATGGTCCAATGTACTGAATTGTACAATAGTAAATTCTCCCCATTTTTAAAACACTGTTACGACAGATATACCTAAACCTTAGATTTAAATATGAAGTCATGATATAAATATAAAGTTAATAGTTTATAAAATAGTTGTAATTCAGATTTTGAAGTATATAATTACTATCATGGAGTTTATTTTTTCATTTCAATCATTTCATTGTAAACAAGTTGGTTTTTGAATTATGTGATTTAAACGAAATGTAACAATACTTAAGTGATCAAATAGTGTAAATTTTTTAGTCGAATATTCAATTAATATTAACCCTCCGTTAGTCGCTAGGAAAAACTGAGCATCAAGAGTCGCTACGGTGTCTGAGACCGACAATTAAAAAAAAATAGTTTTTAATATAAAATTCATACAAATATTTTATATTGTTTATAGGAATAACTAAAAAATATTTTTGAAAATATTTTATTGAAAAAAAAAACAGATACAAAATGAAAAACACTAGTATAACAATATATTGTGAATATTGTTCTGAAGCTATTTTCTTGTGGCATTTTAAAGTAATTACTATTTAAATGGGAATAAGCCACAATTAAAGGTTAAAGTAAGTTTATTAATGTTTTAATTTTCACATCGGATATCGTTCTCAAAATACAAACATTAGTTTGTATTACGTACTATATAATTTTCTTGTCTTGTTCTAACATTTTACGGTGGAATAGCCTTTTTACTTTCTTTTTTCTCATGTGTCATATCTTGTTCCGAATTATTTCCACCATCACCACCTCAATTTGATCTATTTCGCTTTCACTTTCCTCATCATCAAAATAATTTTCATCGTCGGTAGGAATCATGTCCATAATTCCAACAAGCGCTGGAATCAAAGTTGTTTGGCTTCACAGGACATCTATAAATAATAATTGACAAAAACTTACCGACAAAATGTAATAATAAGATGATAAATATTTACCTGTTCTGCAAGTTCTGCAACAAATAATAGCTACACCGTTAGTCGCTACGGACTCTGGCACCGAAAATAACTATAAAACTCACACAACTGTACCCAGGAATGTAAGAATGTACACTAACACGAGTTTGATTGATAGGGAGAGGTACAGAAAGTAGCGATAGAAAAATAACAGTTATTTGTAAATCCCGAATGAATAATTTTGTCGTCGGTGTGTGAGACCGATAGCGACTAACGGAGGGTTAAAAAAACAAAAAAATTATTATTCTCTTAATCTTCTAAAACTATCATCAACGATCAGATTCACAGCCATAATCAGTCGGCGATATATGAAACTGTATATAAATTTTCGTTACTTTTTAATATCCGTAACGACTCGGTACTTTAAATCAATAGCTGGTATGTTATACCCGTTACTTTCGGAACTTTTAAAAGTACATAAACTCAAAGTAAACAAATATTTAAAACTAACAAAGTGAAATATTAGATCCTTTTTCTGGTTTGTGAACCATCGTTCTGTCATTTATATTAAAAATAGTATATTTCTTTTTATTACAGTTGTAATACCTAATAAAGTATTATAATAAAATGTGTTATATCAAAGAAACCCGGCACGCCTCTTTGGTGTTTATAAATTTCACTTGAATGTACATCAGACATTGGTAAGGAGCTTTCCCAAATGTCTGATGAACACATTTGGCTTCATAGACGTCATTATATTTATTTGTAGATTTTAACTGAAATAATCTTAGTTTAGATGTCATACTAGTAGACCCTTTTTATTGGAATGATAATAAGACCAATTGACCTTCATACTTCTACTTGCACAGTAAAATATTCGTTGTCGCAGTAAACCAAAACAGTCGTATATTTGTGGAATAGCCTATAGAACAAATATCAGAACTATACTGAAGACAAGTAATGACAGTAATAATAATTGTGTACGGGACCTATTAGAAACTATTCAAACTTCACGTTTCTATATTTGTGTCTCCGATTATAGCTATATTTTAAAGTTTACCCGGGCGTACAGACTTACTTTTTCTTTCCGAGTGCGTTCTCACTTCATTGTTCGCGGAGGCAGTTAGAATTTCACACTTTCAGCTATTTCTGGTGAATTGTACCAATTTTTTTATTTAGCTCTACAACAGGTCTTAAGGGGACAGTCTCATGCGAAACTTTCAAAAAATCAAAAAAATTTTTTTTACATAAATCGCTTCCATTTACATTCAAAAACTCCCTCCTAAAATTTTAAAAAGAAATTCCCACTAGAATATAAGTTATAGTTATTTTATTAACGTCAGCTACGCACGTATGAAAACCGGTTTCTCTCCGCGCGGCGAGCGCGAGGCTCCAGCTGTTCTTGCTTTTGTATATATGTTGTATATACGTTGGGTATGTATTAGTGATTCATTTTTATATAGTATGTATATCTGTATAACGTTTGGCAGTTACTATACACATTTGGAATTTTAAATCCGGAACATAGGATTTTTTACAAATACTAAGATTCTCTGCGTTGCAATTAACCAGTGTAAATTTCTTTATAACGTCGCGATGTTTTATAACTAATTTATTTGTTCCACTGGATTACTATTACTTCTCCTCAGCGGTTTGTAGTAGCGTATATGGCACGCCGACAGTGTTGCTCCGTCTACCGATTTTTCCTGAAAGTCCGGTTTTGTGCAGATAATAAATAATGTTTTATTAACATCAATTTTGTTTGTGTTCATTAGGTATTATTTAAGTTATAAAATTTATACTTAAATACATTTATTATTCCAAATATTGTTTATAATTTCAAATTAAAAAGAGTGTAATATAATTATTTTATTTTTAAAATTCCTTTTTATTTTTAATTTTAGAAATCAACTTTTTTTTCAAGCCGTTTTGGCAATAAAACATAACCATTTTTTTAGTTATAAAATATTTTCATATCTACATTTATAAATAAGTAGATACGTTTTCGTTAAATTGACATGCGATCTAGGTGTGTTCCGTTTTTACACTTACACTGTCAGCATCGCGGCGTGAATTGAGACTCCAGTCGAACTAATGAATTAATTATAAAACATTAAATCAAAAAGAAAAAAGCTTTACAAAGCCATTTACAACAACTGTTGGATGAAGAGGGACCTCAATATTCACCAGGAATGGCCGATTAAACGTGAGTATAAAGTTATCAGCCTTTAATTCACGAAAATTATGTAAAAAAAACTTTAAATGCTTTTTTCTCAAAAGTAACATTTTCAAACTGGTCAGACACTTTTCTCCGAACCTTCTTAACCGATTTTAAAAAACCAAAAATTTTTCGAATGTATATACAAAAGACTAGATGATAAACCTTTAAAATATTTAAAAACCACCCCCCTTTTATTATATATGGGTAAATCCACCCAAAAATATAGCGATTTTTCGACTTTTTTGAAAAAATTCGTATAAACTCTTCAAAATAATACAATTTGCATATTTTAAAGGTTTATCATCTAGTTTTGAGTCTCACGAATACAACCCATTTTGAATTTTTTGAATATCTGTTACAGGTGACCCACAAAGTGTCTTACCACCAAAAACGCACTTTTTACTACACGCCATCTACAGGACACCAATGAAGTTAAAATCGCTATTAAAATTTTTTTTATGTACTTCAAGACTTACTTAATCATCTCCAAAAGGAATTATGTTAATAAATATTATAGTTTTTTTTTCTGCTTTAATTTTAAAATGTGTCTTTTTTTTTAATCGCATGAGACTGTCCCCTTAAAGGCTTGGGGTTTAAATTAACATTTTCAAAATCATGTACTACAAAAAATACATGTTAACATTTTTTAATCTACAAGACTGCTTATTACAAAATTTCAAGTTTGTTCACTTTATCTTGTACTATGTCACATTTTTTTCTTTGCCTTGTACTATCCTTCCCCAGCTGGACCTGTTTACTACATTAATTTTACAGATTGTGCTCTTCATTTTTAAATCGATCTTCTTATCGATTATTTCAGCCATTCTATGATTTTCTAGTCCTTGCACAAGTTCCAGCTATCTAATTCGTTTTGCGTTTATATCTAGTAGGTATTATTTTTGGTTCTTTTGTAGAGCGCTTCTAATTCTTTATTTTTCTTCTTTTGTAACCGTCTTTAGTCTTTATTTATATATCGACCGTAGTATTTTTCTGTCTCACTGTTCTAATTTTTTAGCTTCGCTCTTTGTTAGTACCCATGTTTAGCAAACATATATTGCCATCGCTCGTTTTGTAAATTCTTTCTTTTGTTTTCTTTACACAAATTTCAATTTATTTACCGATCTCAGCACTTCTCATTTTTGATTACTACTTTTTGTAATTATTTATTTTGGCAATCAACAATACGAAATAAACGTTTGTTTCCTCCTCCTCAGTCCTAATCCCTTTTGGGATGTGGTGACACCATCAGGCCTTTACAGTATTTTTCACGCTTTCCCTCAATTCTTTCCTCTTCTGGGCTAGTTGTTCGGGTTCATGTAACACTTGGTTAATTAATATTTTTGTTTGATCTGCCCAACGGCTTGGAGATCTTCCCCTAGGTCTCTTTCCTTCAACTCTACCCTCGAGTATTAGTGTTTCCATCGTAATTATTCTTCTAAAAATGTATCCAAAATACTGCAAATATCTCTGTTGTATTTGTTTAAGCAATCTATCCTTTACTTTAAGTTGTTCTAATATCGATACATTAGTGCAATGATAGTTTATTGTATTATAATAATGAAAATTATATCTATTTACTAGGCCATTATTATGTTGTTGTTTGTTTGTGTTTAAATGACTGCGGACACTAAATCCATTCGCCAATCTTACAATTTGAGGTGTAGTGTGTGTGTGTGTGTGTGTGTGTGTGTGTGTGTGTGTGTGTGTGTGTGTGTGTGTGTGTGTGTGTGTGTGTGTGTGTGTAGAGTAATTGTCTTGATACTTAGCAAAGTCGACGTCATTGTCTTTGCTAAGAGACGCTAATTGTATCCGAACGTCTGCGGTCCCTCCGGTGTGTACCGATCACACAAGGATAGAAATTATTTTCATTTATTAATTTTTTTAATAAACGAAAATTTTCACCCAGGTGGGATTCGAACTCACGACCTTTAGATTTAAAGGCAGGCGCTCTTACCACTGAGCCACAGAGGGGGTAACCATTATTATGAAAAGTAGATTTGTCTGTAAACAATACATTTAAAAAAAAACAATTATCTTTTCCAACTTTATGCCAATAAACATAATGTATTAAGTCAATAAACAAAAATTTAAACGTTTATCGCAATCTTGTTTTGTCAAATGTTGGTGCAGTTAAGTGTGATACAGATGATAACGTTTTGTCTTAAATATTCTATATACACTCGTTTAACTGATTTCTAATTCACCCGAAATTTTTCTTGTACTAGTATTTGGGTTTTCCGTAACAAAAAGCAGGACATCAAGTTTGTTAACGTTGTAAACATGTACTGGTTCCTTCTTATTTACCTGTTCGTATGCAACATTACCACTATTTCAGAATCTATTAAGGAATCTTCCAAAAACTTCCTTTTTTGGATTTTTTTCTATCAAAATACTGCTGAGCGTATACTTTAGAATCTAAGAGACAATTTTCCAAACATTCCCCAATGTAAAGTTCCATGTCGACTCTTTCGTTAATAGCGTAATTCTTTAGCGACAATGTCTGAAGATCCGCTGGATCTTCACACATTGTCCAATAACATCTACATCTACAGTAAATATATATTTAAACCGTAGTAATCAGAAATTAAAGCGTTTTTATTGAATATAAGCAAATCTATAGTGCATATCGTTAGATCATATTCATTCCTGTAGTTGGTAAATTTAGGTTTAGATTTTAAGAAGGTTACAAAAGAGAATAGGAACAAAAAATGCAATATGAGAAGACTAAAATATAAGGAAACAAAAGAGATAGTCACACGGCTTCTTTTAGGGAAGATACGTACTTGAATCAAATTTATAAACATTGAAGAATTTTTATAAACAATTAAACGTATCCCGAAAAATAGTTAAACCATCAGATGCCAGGAAGTGTCATTCGATTTGCAATTTAAAGAGCTACAATATACCTAATGCTTCTTGCACAAAAAAAAATAATTTTTACAAAAGTTACTAAAAAATTAAAAATGGCCAAAAATTCACATTTTTTGACTTTCAATCGTTAATTTTTTATAAACTATTCAAGATTCGACTTATTTTACCATAAAATTTTGATCTTATACACAAAAAAAAATAATAAAAACCACCATTTTTTGCAGCTTAAAAGTGATATAAAAAAATTATAACCAACAGTTTGTAGTTGCAAATACTTTTGCAGGTATTGCTCTTAATAAAGCTGTTCTGAAATTAATATTCAAAATCATTCATTTTTGTCTCTACAGCTTAAACTACTTGTATAATGTTGGATAAAATATTGAAAATCCTAACCAGCCGTAATTCTCCAGCTGGAAATCTGTTTTAAAATATTAAGCCTGATTTATGCTCAAACAATAATTCCAGATCTCTCCTATTATTTATGTAAATAAATTATAACGAGCTCTTTCGTTAGAGATGGACGTTTTCGTGTAGTTTAGTATCCCTGGTTTTGTTTTGTGTGATCCTTTACTATAAATAAAATCTTAAAATAATGAATGAGTTGCGCATGTGAGTCCAATTTAATAAGGAAAAAAAATAAATATAGGATTTACAATAAATTTACTGTACCTTGGACGATCGGTTTTGATTACTGAACTTTGTTGAACTATAAGGGTTTTATCAGGTATACTATAAATTATGCCAATATTATGTATGCATAGTTTAAAAAGAACGACTCAAAATGATAAATAAGAAACAACCAAAGAAATGGACAAAACCAACTAACATTCAGGAGTTCGAAAAATATATTGGGAATTCATTGAAAGATACGACAACAGCTGACATCAATATATTGAAAAAACAAATAGTGAACACAATGCAACAGGCTCAAACTAAATATTGTCCGACAAGCAAAAAAGATGAAAAACTAAGTCAACCCACGAAAAACCTTATAGAACTAAGACCTTATAGAACTATAGAGATAACACTGCAAGCAAAGAAGCGATAAATCAAATAAATAAAACGATCACAAAGGCAATAAGAAAAGACATAAGAAACTACAATGTAGAAAAAACAAAACAGGCAATAGAGAAAAATAAGAACATGAAAGTTTTGAAGAGGAGCATACAAAAGGGGAAAATAGAAATTAACAAACTGAGAAACAGAACTGGAGAAGAAACAACGAACAGAGATGACAGAAACAATGAACAGAAAAACTTGGGTATCAAACCAAGGATCAGATTTAATGCCCAATATAACAAAATCAAAAATCAAAGAAGCCCTGAAGAAAATGAAAAATAATCGAACCCCGGGAGAAGATGGAATAGTATCAGAAGCACTAAAAATTGGAGGGGATGTATTACTTGAAAAAATTAAACAACTTTTTAATATCTGCTTTCACAGCGCCAATATTCCAACAGACTAGAACAACGCTACTATGATTCTATTACACAAAGCAGGAGACAAAGCAAATTTAGAGAATTACAGACCGATTAGCCTCCTCAGCCATATATATAAGTTTTTTACGCGAATACTAGTTAAGAGAATGGAAAGAAAATTAGAGACTTATCAACCAAGGGAACAGGCAGGATTCCGAAAAAGTTACGGAACAAATGACCATCTACAAAGTATAAAAACCCTAATAAAAAAAGCATTGGAATACAATAAACCTCTAGTTCTAATATTTATCGATTTTCAAAAAGCCTTTGACACAGTTGAGTTAAGCAAAATATTACAGGCGCTTAAAGAATACAGGCTAGATTATGGATATACTAAATTATTATACAAAATATACCTGCAGGCAACAGCCACTGTCAGATTTTTTAAGAATTTGGATTGGATGACAAAGGGAATAAAAATAGATGAAGAATATCTAAACAACTTACGTTTCGCCGATGATTTCGCCAAGGGAAGACAAGAGAAGCGTCGGTCGACCACCTACAAGATGGACTGACGATTAAAGAAGACTCAATAAAAACTGGATAAGAGCGGCGCAAGATAGACGGGGTTGGAAACATGAGGAAGAGGCCTATGTTCAGCAGTGGACTCTTAAGGCTGGATGATAATGATAGTTTAAAAAAGTATATAATATGTTACTGTTAGAGCCCGAAATCGGTAAATGCTGAGATACACCAGTAAATCTCAACATTCAACAAGTCGCTTAGCGTATGTTCGAATCATTGGATAAATATTACATTTTTTAAGATTCACCAGTGAACGTCGGCATAAATAATACATTTTTGGTATTTGTTAAAAACATAAATATATTTTTTTGCCAAGTAAAAATAAAAAAAATTAGTTGGGTGTGTTTTTTATTTGGAAAAATTGTTTTAATAAACATCAGAAGATTGTAATATTTAAAAGAAATAGTGCAAATAGTCGTTGGCAACTAAAATATTATCAACATAACAGCAAAATATTTTTTTAGATTTTGATAATAATATAAATAATATAAAAAAACAAAGCAAAGAAAATGTATTATGTATCTTCTTACGGTGTCTATCCGATTCGGATGTTGGCGATCAGCATAACTGTCTTAACTTTACTTGCAGCTTTTTGGGACTAGTCCGGTTGTAGACGTATTGAACCACCTTCTTAGGTTTTGAAGCTGAGATATTCTTCTTTTCTCTGGTCCTCTCCTTCCAAATACCTTGCTGTGAAGAATAAGTTGCAATAAGCCATATCTGTGTGTTCATTTCTCATAACATGGCCAAGATATTATAATTTGCGCTCTTTGATTGTATTAGTGATCTCGCATTTTTTGCCCATTATACGTAGAATTCAAAATCTAATGAACAAAATAAAACAGACTTGTGATCAGTATGGACTAAAACTCAACGTTAAGAAAACTAAATATATGATAGTTAGCAAACAAAATTATATACATGATGACGGTATAAAAGTCGGAGATGCCACACTGGACAGAGTAGAGAAACTCGTGTATCTCGGCAGTAATATCAATGAGAGCTGGGATCCAACCGCAGAAATTAAAAGCCGAATAGAACAAGCCCGAGCTGCCTTTGTAAAAATGAGAAACGTACTTTGCAGTCATGATCTTAGCATTGACCTTAGAGTTCGTATGATATCTTGCTACATCTTTCCTGTCCTGCTGTATGGAGTAGAAGCGTGGACCCTAACTGAGGCTATGCTTAAACGCTTGACAGCCTTTGAGATGTGGGTATACAGACGACTACTGAAAATAAGCTGGGTCGACAGAGTTAGAAATGAGGAGGTCCTTAGACGGCTGAACCAAACAACACAACTGGTCAATATAATAAAGAAACGCAAGCTGGAATACTTCGGTCATATTATGAGACACCCTGAAAAATATGATCTTTTACATCTGATCATTCAGGGAAAGATCCAAGGTAATCGTGGTCCTGGTAGAAGAAGAACGTCATGGCTGAAAAATCTAAGGCAATGGTATGGAAAATCAACTACTTCGTTATTTAGAGCTGCTGTCAATAAAGTCACGATAGCGAATATGGTAGCCAACATGATATCCAACGATCGATAACGGTCATGGAACTAGAAGAAGATACGTAGAATCTTAATATTGGTCACACGATCCACCCATGAAATTCGTAAGATGCGCCTGTAACAGTGTGTTATAGGCGCCTTTGGTAAAGAGGCTTTCATGCCTCTACTCCGTATAATAATGTAAAATATACACAGCATCTGATGATATAGCTTGTTAATACCGGTTTACCTGGTTTTACCTTACTCTGGTTTACCTTGTCAATTGGCTGTTGGTTTACCAACAGATGTTTATTTGATATTATTGCTTGTAAACCATCTAGCCTATCTGCAAAAACTGCTGCGTCGTCAGCATATGTAATGTTGTTTAGACGCACTCCGTTGACTAAGAGGCCTTCCTGTAGTTGTCCTAGTGCTTGCTCGAAGATACGCTTCGAGTACATATTAAATAGCACTGGAGACAGAATGCATCCTTGTCTCACTCCTTTATCTTTGGAGATTTTCTCTGTCAACGGGTCATCTACTTTATTGTTGGCAGTTTGGATGTAATACAAATTATATATAGTTCGCAAGTCTCTATCATACAAGTCCGCTCCTTTCAAGATGGATATGAGCTTGTCATGTTTTACTCTATCAAATACCTTTTTGTAGTCAATAAAACAAATATATACATTATATCTGACATATCTGCATCTATGGATAAGCACTTGTATAGCGAATAGAGCTTCTCGGGTGGCTAAAGTATCGCGGAATATAAATTGTGTTCATGACACTTGTTCTTCACATTTTTTATAATTATATTCTGTTATGTAAAAACGATTAAAGGAAGTATTAGTCTTATTATTCTGTAGTCTTCGCAGGTTTTGCATTTACTTTTTTGGTATAGTTCCGAAGGTCGACTTTGTAGCATTTGCAATTTCATTGATTCTTTGGTGTATATTGAAATCCCCTCAGAATATTTTTTAATGTATTTTAGTTATCCATTTGTACGTAATAAAACACCGAATTCTTTCAATTTCTTTTAGCGTCGCGAAGTAAGACAAACCATTTTAGAGTTGTTTATTTATTTTGTGGCTGTGTATTTTCCTGCCGATAATTCTTTTATTTATGCTGCCCAAAGTACTGCGTTTTCAAATTAATAATCTACGTTTTAATTTTGGTTGTGTTTTGTTTATTTCAACGTTTTGTTTATTTCAAGTTATGTGAACGAATTTTAAGATAATTTCGTCATTCTTACTTAAGTCGCTGTAGGCTCAGGTATGGATACAAATTCATCCGTCGAATTTGTAGTTTTCTACTTTTGACCCCTTTTTATGGAAATATGTAGCAGTGAAAAGTAAATTGTAAAGTATGTCTTGTTACAGAGGAGGTTAAAAAAGTATTTAAGAGATTTCTGTCACCTGCAGCAATTCTGATGTTCCAGTTTGTTTCCAGTTGAAGTGTTTCGTCAATCTCGCTGTTCCTGCTTTGTTCCTGAAAAACCCAGTTCCTAGTGTAAAACCCAGTGCAATCCAGGTAACTTTTGTGTAAATATTTAAAGTAAAGTAGACATTTTTTAAATTATTCTTTTGCTTTCGTTTATAATTTGAGAATTTTTGATAATTAATATTGAAAATATTAGGGTTTGACTTTAGCTATCAATTTGTGTGTTCAGTTTTTTTTTAATTATTGTTAACTTATGACAGCTCGTTTTATTATTTTCGATATTTATTTGTTTTATTTTTAAAGAAGGTTGACCTCCATGCAATTTTGTAAGTTTTGTAGCAACATAGTTGGTAAACGGCTAGGACACAGGAACACCATTATTAAAGTGGCGGTTACACTGGATAAGAATTCGTACGAAAATTTGTTCGTACGCATTCGTACGAAATCGTCAGAATTAAACAAATCAGTATATTGAAATGCTTATGGTTATATTGCTTACGACCATTTGTTAAGAATTCGTACAAGTTCGTACGTGTTTTCAATACGACCAAAATATTTTGTTGTTAATAGTTGTTCGTACGACAAACTTGCGTTTTCTTGTGTTTTGAGATGGATTGCGAAGTACTAATAACTTAAGTGCACGAAAAAAGAACCTTATAGGATCAAAAAAGCAAACAGTATCACAACAGAGAGTTAAACAAGAAATTATGGAAAGAAATAACAGGTCAAATGAAACTAGGAGGTAGGTATATTCATTTTAATATTTATTTAAGTATAATTTTATAATGTAGGTAATATTATTTGGTTTTTATGTTTTAACACAAAATAGCCGTCGTATTTTCCAAATATTTTTAATAAGTATTAAAATTTCGAGTTCCAACGTTTCTATCGCTTGTTGTTTGGAGGTTCACAATATCTTAAATAATCTCTGGGCTTCTGGGAATTTTGTTCAGAGAAAGGCCTCATTATTATTATAATAGCAGCTTTAAAATAACAATAATATTTGTATTCGGCAATGCCTTAGGTCCAGGTATACAGAATACATTTTGTTCAAGATGGTAGCACAGTGATGACGTAGTAAAAATATCACAATCACTCTCCATCGCTGTAAAACTGTTCAGCAGTCAACGAAAACATTAATTTGGTTGGAAAGGCATATGCTTTTTTTTCAAAATTTTTTATCCTTTCGTCTCAATTCTTTGTATGACCTTCCAAACTTTCTATTTTTATTTATGTATAAAAAATAGTTATCTACTCATTTGCTTCTATTTTTTTTTTAATAAGAAAAATGGTGATGTTTCAAAAACATACAATTCTGATATATACTCCATACTTCACACTGTAGTCATTAATAAAACGAACTCATAATTTTGGTCATATTGAAAACACGTACGAACTTGTACAAATTCTTAACAAATGGTCGTAGGCCATGTAACCACAAGCATTGCAATATACTGATTTGTTTATTTCTGACGATTTCTTACGATTTCCTACGAATGCGTACGAACAAATTTTCGTACGAATTCTTATCCAATGTAACCGCCGCCTAAGACTGACCGGAGTCAATAAGAAAGAAAACGCGCCATCCACGAAACACTTACAACGGTATGCCGACGCGCATCTGCGAAAATGAGGAAGCTCATTTTCGTAAAGTGGAACGCGTCGGCAAGGGGTAACCTAATGACTTAAGATATCGATACGTTTTAGGACTAACACTGCGCAATGAAATAGCGGATACTATCTCTTCTGGCGACCATCGCAATTTTTTTCTTTCGGAATGTAATATCCTTTCAATTTTCCTAATAAAGGTTTTACATTTTCAGCTTCTTATCTCATCTCTTCTATAATGCTAGTTAGTTTGGAATTTTCTTATTTCAGATTAAAAACTGTTTACTGAAGTTCTGCTATTTGTCGTTGATTATTTCTAAAAATGTTATAGAATTACTTAGAGAACATTTTTTGTTAAGCCTAAATAATATCAAATAACTTACAAAGATGGCACGTTTATATTCTCCTTTTCTTGTAGCTCCTTGTTGCTTAAATTATTAATTGGTTGCAAAATATTATCAACACTACATCGCCTTCTTTTTGACAATCTTTCGGATCTTAATAAATTCGTAACTAATTGTCTTTTTGCAGAAAGGTTTAAAGTTGGTATAGCATCTTCCTACAAGTTTTTATTTTGTGGCGTATAATTCAAAAATTGTTTTTAAAACAAATCTCAAAACACGAATTCTCAAAATTTGTGGAACAAATTGTAGCTAAAAAGGCAACATTTATTATATATATATATATATATATATATATATATATATATATACATTTAATTTATATAATTCCAAATAATATTATCAATTTTCAAACTATTTTGTCGGCTCGACGACAAGCTATAATCCAGTTATTTCGAAAGTTCATTATCTTTCGGAAATTTGAAATACCTAATGTCAGTTCCTTTTGTTTTGTGGTTATAATTTCCGCAATTTGCCACGGCACATGACGGCATTTTACATGGGTATAATAATTTACACGCACTTTTAATCACCTATCGTATAGTTAACAATAGTTTTTTTTTCAAATCCAAACATACAACAAACAACGACTTATTAAAAACCACAAACAGATTTAAAAACACTAAAAATAATATCTCACACCATAACATACAACAGCTCGATGCATAGACGTGACGTAACTGCGCGTCAAAGACACATTTTTATTCCAAACGTAGCATACTGTTGTAAGTGTATCGTAACGCCATCCATAAACCATCAAAAACCAGTTATAACTGCTTATTTTCGACATTTACCGAAACTCATTTGCGTTTGTCAACATACACAGGTGATATTTGGAAACTATAACAAAATTTATAAATGTGCAGTCTTTTACAAAGGCATTATGTGATGAATGTCGATAAACATCAATTTCTGACTGTCACAGTATCATATAATAGTATATTACATAACGAGAGTTGTAAGAAGCTTATTACATGCGAGTAAAAAAGTTGCGCGCGAGCCGCGTAGCGGCGAGCGCAGTAATTTTACAAGCATGTAATAAGCTTACAACTCAAGTTGTGTACTATACTTTTTCTACCATTATTTTTGTTTATAAAAATAAAAACTAAATTACCACTATATTTACACTGACAGATTAATAATTTTTAACCTGTCAAAACAACGCCTGTTAATTCGTTTCCATGGTAACTCGACCAACTGACTTACAAGGCTTATGTGATATTACACATTTTTATAGAACTGAAGCGTAATTTTTTTTATTACGTGCTAGTCATTACGTGTCAGTATCTGTTATGATGCATTTACTTAGCATCCAAATAGTAGGTAATATACAATTTACTAGTAAGAGAGTAGAAAAACTTACTTACATGCCGATACCAGAAATGTAGTAACATAGGTGCATACTTAAACGCTCAATTATACTGAGATCTTGAATAAGGGTTATCAGCTTTATTGGATATTAAAAATTTTTAAATGTTTTTTTAAAAGAGAGTTAGAAAATAGAGATAGGAGAAAACTAATGATATTACTGTTTGTCACACTGTAAGTGATGTTATATTTGAAGTTATTTTTATTTATTATAGAGGTATATTTAAAATGTGTGTTGTTTATTTATTTCTAAGCTTACAAACTTTAAAATTTTGTCTTTGTTTTTCTTTATGTCGCCCACAGTTAACCTGCCAATACCAAACCTCTTAGCAATGATAGGGTAGTTCTCATCTTTTTTAACATTTCTATAATCCGCAATTTATCTTTTATTGTTAACGTTAAATGTTTACGTGACGGCCCCATGATATTAGTGAGCGCGCTAAATTGACACTGTACCAACACGAAAGGCGATAAACAAAAGACTAAAGACAGATTGGCTCAGGGCAGCCCCCGCACTAACATCCGTGCGCGAACCCCATTACCCAGGAAGTTTATGTGTAGTAGTAATTGATGTAAGTTTAGACAGCATAGTTTGAGATATCTGGGCAAATCCACATGTCCGGAGTATAAAAATGTCGTTGTTGGTGCCGAAAATCGAACGCGTGCGCTCTGTCTTATAATACCAGTTATAGTGAAGTCGTTTTACCCTGTCGTATTTCGGATTAACGCCCGAAAAATAATTTATGACTCTAGTTACAGCCACTCTGTTATGCTTTCCCTTTTCTACCTGCTTTGTGGTACCGAACCTCCTACTGGTCGGCTGTAGTACTTGAGGATAAATCAGCGCTACCAAGAGAACCGCTGACTACCTGAGGCAAATCTGAACAGACACTTTTATTACTTATGCGACAGGCTAAAACGATCCTACTTTAATACCTTAAACGCTGAACTACGACCGTCTTATTTCAGGAGTATCGAACTGCTGAAAAGAGTTAAAAATAATACCGAAAGAAGATATTATTAGACTTGGTACACATAAAAAATACATTAAATTCAATAATAGAAAAACTGACTACTAGAAAAGAAAAAAAGAGCATATCAAAGTCTACGTATCTAGCGCGTCCTTATGTGTCTTATACTGTTAAGGCAAGTGTTACATATTTCGCAGCAGAAATGGAGATTTCAAGCGTTAACATTCTAATGGTGAAAGAATCTGCGCCCAATTTATGATTTACAAGTTAAAAATTAGTGATTTCTGGATCTTGATGCAAAAATAAGATCGCTAACCATCGCTCATCTCTATACTTAGTACAATGCATCTGCATTCTCTACGCACAGACAGCTAGTTATGTTGTTATTCATATTAACTCTAATCACTAACCAGCTTTGTTATAATGTCCCTTAATATGTTTTAGTTTGAAGTACAATGACACATTTCACAACTAATTGTGGTGGTTGTGGCTTTTCATTTTAAACTAAATTCCATGTATATTCAAGTAAATTAGAAACTAAAAAATAAAAAAAAAGTTTAGGTTTAGGGATCTATTAAATTAAAGTTGCTATTTAGATTATTTTTGTGATTTTATTACAATGTAGCAGTAATTTTGTTTATTTTACAACTAACAAGTTTATGTAAAAACAAATAATAATTTACGGATAAAGCATGGATGTTGGCAAACTTAATTAATTATTCATAGACTGAAATATTTTGCAGCAATCGATTTTAATATTTTAGTAGTTATTTTTCGAAATCACGATTTTCACTGATGGTTTTTAAATATAGAGATAACAGAGCTTTAATATATTTTTGTAGTACATAAAAAAATATGTGTACTTCTTTTAATAATAATAATAAAGTATATAATATAGTATAATAACATAATAATATTTTAATAATAAATATAACGTCATTCAGGATATACGACCTCAGAACCTCACAGCATTGCCAAACCATCAGACTAGTTAATAAGTGAGGATTTTTAATTTTAAAATGTCAACTGTTGAAGAATACACTGGTCAATTGGATGTTTAAAATAAAGAAAATAATCTCATTTTCAAAATTTCTTTTTCACTTTTCAATAATCTGGAAAATAAGACACGTTTAATCCATAATATTAAAAAAAAATCACATAAAATGTTTAATTTTAAACACATTCTAAAACTTAATAAATCTTTTTCTTCTTCCTTCTAGCATGTAGGCTTTAAAACCTGTTTCTTCTTCAATATTAGCCTCCTAAATTGTCGCACCATATTTTTATTGGTCTGCGAATACTTCTTCGTCCATTTGGTGATTTATCTCGTGCTATTCGTACTATTCTATCCTCTGCCATTTTACTGATATGTTCGTTTCATTCCTGTTTTCGTTTTGTCACCCATCCATTTATGTCTTCTATATTGCATGCTCTTCTTATGTTTTCGCTTCTCTCCCTATCCAATAGGTCTTTCCCTGATATTCGTCGGAGTATTTTCATCTCTGGTGTCAGGTCTTATCTCCGCCGTGTATGTTAATATACATAGATCTAATTGCTGCTTTATAGATTCTTGTTTTTCTGTCTTATCTTAGGTGTTTGTTCTTCCAGATTGTGTCATTAAGAGAACCCGCCGCTTTACTTCCTTTTAAGCTTTGTTGTCGTACTTCTTCTTCAACATCTCCGTAACTAGTCATATCTATTGACAGTTATCTATACTCAATAAATCAATAACTTTATTATGTAATATTGCATTTAAATTAAGGAGTATTTAGTGTGACATTAAAAAGTACTGGGAAAGCCAGTATGATGGCTTTCTCAGTATTATGGTATATAAAAGAAAGAAGAAATATTGTAAAATAAAAGGGCAGAATTTCGAGAATGTAAAAAGGACAGAAACCTCAACTAACTTATGCGATTTCAGAAATGAGTGTCAAATACCATGCTAAAAGTCAAAGACAATAAAGCCCCAGGAATCGATAAAATCTGTTTGGAAATGTATAAAAAAGGTAGTGATAAACTTTTTGCAGCAATCTATAAACTAATGGTACGTATATGGTAAAATAAATTGGTAACAAAAGAGTGGTTAAAGGAAGTAATTTGTCCGTTGCATGAAAAGGGTGATCAATTGGAGTGTAAAAACTATAGAGGCATTGCTCTGTTAGTATCTGCATATAAAATCTTGGGCAATGTATTGTTTGAAGGACTCAAACATTTTACAAAGGAATGAATGGAACTATTTTTAATAGACTAACGCAAATTCTCGCATTTGATAGTTGTAGTGGGCAGAAGTATACATGGTGCAGTGTTTTACAAGGCTTGCGGATGCTGCAAGTAAATTAGGACTTGTGGTAAATAAGTAAAAAATTGAATATGTTGGTTTCTACAAACTCTTAAAATATTAAACAGAGAATTGACAAACACGACAAACGACGAAATAAAAAGACGCATAGTTATAGCAAACAGAACTGTTCACGGTCTCCAGAAACATTTAAAAAATAAAAATATAAAACCTGCAGTAAAGCTCAATACATACAAGATACCAAGGACCAGTTATAATATATGGGGCTGAAACATAGAAATTATCTCAAAATGATAAAATACTTTGAAAGATTTTTAAGAAAAAAATTCTTAGCAAGATTTTCGTGGTCAAAAATAAAAATGGGCTATGGTTATGGGTTATGGGCTATGGCGTCGAAGATATAACTTTGAACTGTATTAATTAAACTCTGATCTTGATATTATGAAGTTGGTTAAAGTGCAGAGAGTTAAATGACTAGACACATTGCTAGGATGTCAGATCACGAATACAAAAAGGGATTCTTCTTCTTCTTCTTTGTCAAACATGTTTCATTCATTCCTGATTGTAGGTCTCTCCCAATTGCTTCCATTTTTCTTCATCTTGCGCCAATCCAATCCACTGTTTACCTGCCACTGCTCTTATGTCATCTACTTATCTTTTTTGAGGTCTTAAATGAGGTGATAAATATATATAACTACTAGACAACAACTCAAATATGTTAAATTTATTGGACAAGAGTTAACAAACGAAAAGCCTAAAGTAAAAATTACCATTAGATTTACCATTCTTGAGTTAATAATCGATAGCTGTAATGTTAATGTAGAGTAAATATTTATTAAAACATTTCTCTTCGCGCCAATGATGTAAAGTCAACAACTGTGTTTATGGTTTCTTTTTGACTGACTGTACAGTAAACGTGACAAGAACTTCGCACATTGGGCTTCAAAGTACTGAAGAAGCGGATCGTACAGCCCAACAAGCCAAAAACAGTGAAACCGCGAGTGAAGTAAGAGATTCTTTACGATTTAAAATCATTTATTAAAGTGGAAGTCAAAAATCTGTGGCAAAACCAAAAACCGAAAAACTTCGCGAAGTGAAAAGGTTTGTAAAACCGTGGAAATCTTAAATTCCCAACAGAACTCACCAAGTCATTGTTACTTGTATTCGTCTAGGACATACCCGACTTACCCACGGACACATAATGGGTGACACTAATACCACTTTATGTGAAAACTGTAATATCCCACTAAGTGTTAAGCATGTACTTGTAGAGTGCCCAAGATAACAGTTGCAGAGACAGAACAACCACATCATCGGATCAACAAGTGAAATCTTAGGAGAAAATTGTAAAATTGAACATTTGGTAAAATTCCTTAAAGATATCAATGTATTTAACAAAATCTAACATTTGTAAATAAATTATCTTATGTATATGTATATATGTCACTAATAACCTATAATAACCCGGTTGATGCGACTATTTTGTAAAATAAAAAAAAACTTTGAAAAATTAGAAAATGTAGACAGAATGATTTTTAGACTTACTACATTACTAGTAAACAGTAACTACTAATATTATTAAGAGACAATTTTGTTACTAAGCAGATGTTCGATGGTTTCATTACATTATTATGGAGGCTATTACGAATTGGGATCGTGATGAAAAAATGATTCACCAAGGCGTGGATTGATGACACTGCCTTATATTACAGTAAAGAGAACTTAATTGTAAGAAATTAAATTTCAGAGAAATTTTTATATTAGTTTGTTTTCTTTGATGTAATATGGATCTTCCAAAATGGAATTGGATGTCGTTCATAGCAAAATGAAGACAAAAGAATTGTCACACCCAGAAAACAGAAGATTTGTCCGATTAGTCAATTCGTTAATTATTTATTATTATTACCAGCATTGGGTTTTATACAGATGTATGGTAATAATTGCTGGTAGTAAAGATGAATTTACTGATGCCGCACAAGCGATATATTCTTCAAAAACCAACTTTCTGATTACCAAAGGAAAATGAATGGAGATAACTATATACTGCCTTGCAGAGCAGTTATTAGGGAACCTTGCAAAACTTTAGATAATTATTATGGACAATGCTTCACATCATAGCATGCTACTATATAAAATGACAAATTCAAGCTCCACTGAAGCTCAAATACAAGAATGTTTAACTAAAAAAGCAAAATTTTTTCAGTTATTTTTGTTACGTTTGAGCTTTTCTGTCAATTCAACTATTAAGTGAAATACACGTAGCCAAACTCATTTTATTTAAACTCTCAAATACAAAAAAAAACTAATAACTCAATAATAACAACTTATGCCTCGTATATCTTGAAATATTGAATCACCGCTATAAATAATTAAATCGTAATTTCTAGTATTTACATATCTATCACACTGAAAGTTGAGTCAGCACTTTCAATCGAAATTCTAGAAAGATATCGCGAATAAAGCGTTATTAGAACGCCAGGTAGAATTTTTAAGATTATTAGGACTGTAATTAGGATCATAATTACAGTCACATAACATTGCTCCCTTCTTTCAGGCTGTTCGTACCGAAAAGTATCTAAAGTGATTAGGTCGGTAAATTCTGTCTTTCATAAGGACACAGTCTCTTTAGCTGGACGACCTTCGACATACTTCGTGGCGTTAGTTGAACCCTGTATACAATGTCATTTATCTTCTTAGTAACTAGGTATGGTCTCTTCCAGGGTCACTGCAACTTGAGACTTAAACCTTTCTTTCAGATTGGTTGATAGATCCAAACTGCATCATCTTCCTTAAAGGTAACGGAAGTGGATCTAAATTCTATTCTGATCTAAGTTAACCTTTATTTAGTCACTAGCGAATTGTAGCTTTTTCTATCGTGGCCATTAACCAGTCAATATTTTGCTTCGCCTCTCCGTCTGGTAGATTGCCATGTACTAGATCGACGGGAAACTTCATCTCTCGACCTATCAATAAAATTGCTGGAGTGTAACCAATTGCTTTATGTTAAGAAATTTGGTAGGCTAGCAGAAACAGAGGGGACAGCAACGTTACCATGGTCTTCCAAATTTCTGATTCGAAGTTGCGCTCCAAATCAGAATGAAGCAGAATTGAAACCTTTTGTCGGGAAACGACATTTTCAAGCAGAGCCTCATAAACTGTGGTTGCATCTTGGTTGAATATTGCAGCCCAACAGCAACAGCAATTTAGTCCAATGGATTCCCAGTGATGTAGTGTTGGAGTTTTTCTTTAAATCTCGTGTTGGGTCTCTTCTTGGATGCACACAGGTGACATCGATTGTACCATGCTTCCACATCTTGCCGACAATTCACCCAGTAATACCTCTCATGCACTCTGGTTAAAGTCCTATTTATCCCAAAGTGTCATCCGGAGCCGTTGTCATGAATATCTGCAAGTACATTCTTATTGAAAGAACAACTTAGGGCACTATCCTTGTTTCATCTGGACTCTTCCATTTACGAGTGATGACGTTATTTCATAGACACAAAGAGTTCCAATGAAGCCAAGAGCCCTTTACTTGTTGTCCACTGGAAATCTCCTACCACTGTGGCCTAGCTCCCTTATCCAGTCACTCACGGACTATTTTGGTATCTGGACATTTCTAATGGAATCTAATCTGGAGGTTTTCTTTGGCCGAGAGATACTTCGTCACTTTTGTCCTCTAGGGGTTTTAACTATAGAATCTGTCCTTCTCGTTCGTTTTGGCGCTTGCAGAATCAAAAGTTTTTCTCTTAGTTCTCTTAGTCTTCTCGAGAGGCGGTTAGCATTTTCCATGACTTCTTGCCGGTTGGTGGCAAATTTCAAACATAGATCTGTAGTTTATCCAGTCATTAAGCTATCTCATCTTCATTTGTCTTGAAATTGATGAGCCATTGCAAGGCGGAATGATTAAATCCTATCAAGAATTTTTAGCCATAGAGGAACCAATGATAGTGTTCTACTTTAACTCCTTTGTGGTGACGTAATAGTTTCTTTCCGCTTTTCCCACAGTGTTACTGAAGTATCCTATAATGTTGTCAATTTGTGCTTAAGAGTGGTAAAGGCAAGCTGACAGTATGGTGTCCAGACAAATGATAGCTTCTTCTCGGTCAAGTTATGGAGAGGTTTGGCAATCGTCCAAGAAGCCACAAAAATAACTGCAAAAGGCTAAGAAAGCTTTTTATGTCGTGTTTGTGTCTTGGTGTGGACCACTCTTGTACTGCTTTTAACTTTTCCTGGTCTGCTGCAACTCCTAAGGATAAAATTACATATCCAAGGAAACTAACTTTTTTTTGGAAAAGCTCGCACTTCTTGGCATTAACTTGTACGCGAGCGTTCCTGAGTCAGGTGAAAACTTGATTCACATTGGCAAGGTTTTCGACGAAATCTTTTCCGATGACCATGATGTCGAGGTATACCGGATAGGTTTTTGATTTAAGTGTCTTAAATACCAGCTCCTTTAACCGTTCAAATGTGGAAACTGCATTTTTCAAGACACAATCCACGGTTCATAGACATACTACGGTTGCCTCTTCCGCCTAACCAATGAACATTAAGCCGGATTGTACTCCTGTGACGTAATTTGAATCTTAACATTCAGTACTGTGATTGGATGGATGTATCAAAACAAAAATGTTTTATAAATAAAGTAGGTTGATTTCATGTAATCAAATGAACTATTTTACAATAAAGCCAAGTTAAAGTTATTTATTTATGTTAATATACAATAAAGTACTTACATATGTCAAAAAATAGTATAAAATAAAAATTAACATATTAAAAACATAAGGTATAATAATGTATATATACGTTAAGGCAAACATTACACAGAATATTATATTCTGGGTTCCCAGGTATACACAAAATAGGGATTCATCATCATCAATACACAAGCCAGTTCGAAACATTAAAGTTAAAATTTAGGAATTCATCACTTGAAAACTGCTTCCCCTTCAACCAATGGACTCCTTGCTTCACCACAATACTCAAAGATATCATTAAGGTAAATTTCCATTATTAAATGATACAAATAACTCGTCTTGAACCAAACTAAACATGGAAAAGCAATGGTAAATATTCGAATGTTATGTTTGTTTTTGTTTATACCATTTATATCGGCCATGACACTGCAATCGACCTGCCCTCTACATTCAGTTTCAATCGCGAATAAATGGGTTTTGTATTCTTGTGTACTCCTGTGACGTAACTCAAGCATCCCCACCCCAGTCGGAAGAGGCAACCGTAGTAAGTCTACGAACCGTGCACACAATCCCAATAGCATCACTTTAAATTGGTAGATCCCATTTTCAGCAGAAGATGCTGTCTTCTATATATCTTTAAGGTGGACTGTAAATTTCCAATAGCCGATTTTAAGATACACGGTTAAAAACAATTTCGATCCTGTCAAGGCGCTGAGTGTATCATCAATACGTGGTAGTATTTTTTTGTTTGTTACGCTATTTAATCTTCTGTATTCGACACAGAACCTCGTAGAACCATCTTTATTGATTATCAACACCACTGGAGAAGACCATACCCATACGGACAAGGCACCCAAAGAAGAATAGAAAAATTAATCATTGGAAAAGGTCGTAAGTTATTCTAACTTTAGAGTTTACATCGACATCACAATTTCAAATTGCTGTTATCACCAATTTTCGGTAAATACTTGGTCCGAAAATTGGTCTTACCTTACTGAATATCGTTTTGATTTTATTAATCGTTGTTAAGTTCCTGTTAAATAAATCCCATTAACTAATTAATTTGGTGCTGGGATCCATATAATGCTCGACTCTTTCTCGTAAAGAAATTACTGCACTAATGATCTTGCATGCAATATTAATTGGATTTATAGGAAGGTGCAAATTTAAAATATACGTGATCAACAAACCCAGTAAATATGGTGTAAAAATATTGGCCCTTTGGGATGCTCGAACCTCTTATTTTTATAATACGTATAATATAAAAGTAAACTGGTATTCTAAATTAATGTTGTTAACATTTTTGTTTGTTTGCCTAATTTTTTATAAATATTCTATTCACTGCAAATTTATTGATAACTAAAAATAATATTATTTTTTGCTTAAAGTTAAAATTTGTTAAAATTAATAAACTAGTTTTATTATTTATTGTATGACAAAATAATGTTTTCATTAAATTTTTAGACTCCACTTTTCTTTGGATCTTCAGTTATGTTATGTTTATTAGTAAAGCGTTAAGGATTGTATTTTTACTATTTTTTGTAAACTTATTCTTTTTATGTTAAGCTTTCTTCTATAAAATTTTCAGATTTCTCTAACGTTAAGCATTATAGTTTATTTTTATGAACGAGAGAGTAATTAGCATAATTTTAACTGGTATCTCCGACCACTCCATGGGCGTGCTCAAGATTAATTGAAAAATTACTTTGAATAATTGTAAAAAATAAATGAATTATTTCAGTGTTATAAAGTGTTATGTGTATGTAAACAAAAGTGACCTCTTTTATCACACACTATATTAGAACTGACTGGCCTACATTAAAAAGGGTTTTAAAAAATTCACATTTTTTTTAATTTTTAAAAATTACAAAAGAGAAAAAGAGTTTTTAAAACCGTCTAAGGTATGTTAAATAGATGAATAAAAATATTAATATAAAACTTACAGCTACTTGTTACAAATCCAAATCAGATTCAGAAGATGAACTTTCAGAACCAAGATTTATAATAACTGGCTCGATCATTTTATCAGTAATATTGTCCAGCTTCCACATTTTTTCCTCTTCTTTAATAGTGTGATTTACTGCCTTTTCCCAGTTTTCAGGTTTTACATTATTTACGGCCTCCAAAAACAACTGTTTAACATCATGAATTTTAAAAGTGGTATTTTTTCTTGAAACTTCACTCTTTATCTGTGCCCATACCAGTTCAATCGGGTTTAATTCACAATGATATGGTGGGGATCTAAGTACTGTCATTCCACGATTTTTGGCAATTTCATCAATTTCGTATTTTTTAAATTTTTCTTTATGAAGGGCACACAACGAATAAAGTTCCTTTCTTATAGATCCGGGATGGTACGTAATATTTTTTGAACTCAGCCAATTCTGCAAGTCTTTTTTTAACCACTTGGTTGTGGGCAGTCCTTCTATAAGTCTGGAGTGATAACTTGCATTATCCATTACTATTACACAGTTCTTAGGAAGAAGATCTATCATTTGTTCGAACCATTCTTGAAAGACATCAGCGTTCATGTCTTCATGGTAGTCACCGGTACGAGTTGATTCAAAAGTTAATAAACCACCTTCAACAAAACCGTCTGAACTGCCAATGTGTACTATTATCAGCCTGCGTCCCTTTCCTGATGGTGGGTTTAAACCAGTAGATAAGTTATTTACAAAAGCGTGCCTTTGACTTGTAACAGTTTCATCCTGCCAAAATTTATTTGGTGTATGACCCTCGTTGATCCATGTTTCATCAAGATAAAATATTTTTCTTTTTTGGTTTCTCATTTCCTTTATGGTTCTTAGAAAATGTCTTCTCCATATGACAATATCGCTTCTTTCTAATAAAATAGACTTTCTGGGATTCTTTTTCCAGCGGAAGCCTATTTCTTTTAAAAGTTTCCATAACGTACTTCGACTCATTTCTGGGTAATCCTTATCATCTCGAACTGAGACAAGAACTTTATCCAATGTTGGAAATTCTTGTCTAAAGAAGAATTCATGCACTTTCCGTCGAAGCCCTTCTTTAAAATGATATTCTATTTGAAATTTTGGTTTCCCTGGAGCATTACGTGGCATTTGAAAACTACCACATTTCTCTTCTTTAATAACTCTGTAAATCGTAGATTTCCCAACACCAAGTGTACTGCTAACTAATTCAACGGTCTCATCAAAACTTTCACATAAACGTTTGTCTGTAAATGATTTAAAACAATTAAATATTAATATATCACAACATAATAGTCAAAGTCTGGGAAGAAGAACAAATGCCAGAGGAATGGTGCACTGGAATCATATGTCCACTACACAAAAAGGGAGATTTGTTGGAATGTAAAAATTATAGGGGTATAACTCTTCTGAATACAATGTACAAAATATTCTCCAACACCCTGTACAGCCGTTTAAGTACGTACGTGGAAGAAATCCTTGGTGAGTATCAAAGCGGTTTTAGGCCAGGTAGGTCAACAATTGACCAGATTTTTGTGCTACGTCAAATCTTAGAAAAAACCAATGAATTTAATATTGACACGTTCCATCTCTTTGTGGACTTTAAGTCAGCGTATGATAGCGTCCTAAGAGGTAAACTATACGAAGCCATGAATGAACTTAACATTCCCCATAAATTAATAAGGCTCGTAAAAACAACTATGAGTAAAGTGATCTGCAGAGTGCAAATACAAGGCGATATGTCACAAGCGTTTGAAACATATGCAGGGTTACGGCAGGGAGACGCGCTGGCGTGCCTTCTCTTTAATATAGCGTTAGAAAAGACTATAAGAGATGCCGAGTTACACAATAGGGGAACAATCTTTAATAAATCAACGCAGATTATGGCGTACGCTGACGATTTGGATTTGATTGCACGTACTACACGAGGACTTAAAGAGATGACTTCCACCTTCTTGACAGCCGCACAAAATATGGGCCTTAAAATAAACGAGGAAAAAACCAAAATGCTAGCATCTATTCCAAATAACAGAGATAGAGCTAGAAACGCCGAACAAAACTTCAGTATAGACCAATATAATTTTGAGGTAGTAAATAAGTTTACATATTTGGGTTCTCTCATAACAAACGATAATGACACATCTGAAGAAGTTAAACGGAGGGTACTGCTAGCAAACAAATGTTATTTTGGACTAAGCAAGCAGCTAAAAAACAGAAACTTAAGCCAGAAAACCAAACTAATAATATATCGAACACTCATCCTACCAGTGCTGACATATGGGTCAGAAACATGGACCATCTCCAAAACAGACGCAAATCTTCTGCTCGTCTTCGAAAGAAAGATACTAAGAAGAATAATGGGCGCATTCTGTGAGAATGGTATTTGGAGAAGGCGATATAATTTCGAATTGTACGAGAAATATAAAAAAATAGTAAATGGTAGAGATGTAATATCCTTCATAAAAATAGGCAGGCTTAGATGGGCTGGACATGTGTCAAGAGCAAATGAGAATTACCCACCCAGACGAACTCTATTATCGGTCCCAGTGGGAAATAGGAGTAGAGGCAGACCACGACTGAGATGGAGGGACGGTGTGGACGAGGACGCAAGGAAAATCGGCGCGGCAAATTGGCAACGGTTGGCGATGAACAGAAACGACTGGCGAAATAGACTGGGGAAGGTCAAGGCTCAACTAGAGCTGTAGCACCACTGATGATGATGATGAAATATTAATATTTTTTCATTAACTGTTAAAGGACCAATTTTTCGGCGTTTATACGGCACTTTCAAATTTTCCATAACACTAGTATACACAATAAACTGCACCTTTCAACTGAAGTACCTACTTTTAGTGAACTGTTAAGAATTTTGAATAGCCACTTGGACCTTCCTACAAAATGGAAAAACCCACTATCACATTTTCTGTGGAATAAGTTTAGAAGGTAATTATCTAGTCAATTACTGTCGTAGATTCCTGGAATTAAAGAATTAAATGTTTGATGGTTGAAACCCTTACTTCGTGGAATGCACTCATTTCAGATAAAATAAAACGTTTTATTTTATCTAAAGAATTAAACTTTATTTTGCAAATAAGTAGGTACTTATTTAACTTTTATTGGTTATATATAACCAATAAAATAAACATCTTACATTTCTTGCAAATTCATTAGTACCTGTTAACCTCCATCACTCCGACACTGACAACCTTATTTAGGGATTAGTAACCCTAACAACTATTGTATTCTATTCTGCTCCAACCTTTATACCTCTTGGTCATACTCAATTTAAAATTGTTTTCCTATATACTTCTGTAAACTTGTTGACAAATATCTGTTTTTCATTGAGTCACCCGTATCAACAGTTTAGGGATTTGCATACATAATTTATTGTTTTATTACTCTCTCATACATAAAAATACACTATAGCTGGTATGTATTGCTGAATTCAATTAAGTTCAGAATTTCTCTAAAGACAACTGCAGAATAAATGTGAAATAGCGGGGATGAAGTGGTATTATACTGTTTAACTCCTTATTTAATTTTAGTTTTATTAGTTATTTAATCTCGTATCTTAATTCGGACCGTGTAATTGTAATAAAGATAATAAACAAAAACAAATTTTATCGACTTAAAATTTAGTTGCATAAAGAGTTAAATGAAAATGATTTTTAAAGAAGACTGAATTTTTTTAAGTCAATGTTAAGTCAAAATGTAAATTCTTTGAAAAAGATTTTATTTTTTGACGAATAGACATTTTACAGCAATCGGTTCATTAACGGATATAATAATAATCATTATTACTCCGATGAAAATCTTGACTTATTTTAAATTGGTCGTTAAATGTTTGGGGAGGTATTGTTGGATCATATGTTATTGGACCTTAGTTCTTTCACCGAAAGTTTACTTGGTTTAATAAGTATCATATCATGTTTTTAACAGACGAGTTATCTGGTTTGTAGAGAATTTTTCCTTAAGAATTAGGAACATCATGTGGTTAGCAACATGACGAAGCAACACTGCATCGTACAATTAAATATCAGGCGTGTGTTTAATAATAATAATTATCACAGTTGTATTGGATACGGTGGTACTGCGGAATGGCCTTAAAGATCTCCAGAACTAACTTCACTAGACTGTTTTTTGGGAGTGCATCAAGAATATATTGTATACCGACTATCCCACAACACGGGATATTATTAAAAATTTTATACAAAATACTTTTAACAGCGTTGAGCCTAAAATGCTACAAATGCGATCGGCAGTACCTGTGTTTTGAATATTATGGCTACATTTTGAACGTGTGTTAACATAGTTTATAATGTATGCATAAATATAGGTTATTGATCAAATAAATAATATTTTGTAAGATGAGTTTTTAAATTCAACTAATTTTTATTAAACGTTTTATTAAATCGTTTATATTTTGATTTATGTTAATAAAATAAGCATATAATTTTTATAATTTTTGGTTCAGACCTGTAGTCAGAGATTTGGTCCTCTAAAAACAAAGGGAGCACTCTGAATACATTATATAAATAATTGCAAACAAAAATTGAAGAAAAAATGTATTTATTTACAATATTCTTGTTGGTTTATAATATTAACACTATAGGTTAACCTTTTTCTCTATACAGTGTAGGAAAAATTTTATGGTCGGTATGGTAAAATTTAACAGGATATCTAACGCAGATATAAAATCATATTTTCAGCGAATAGACAAAGATAACAATCATATTTCCCCTTGGTCTCCCCTCCTCAAATATTTTTAACACCTATTGGCTATTAGTGAGACGAATAGTTCCGATCAGAGATATTTTACATATTCTCTGGTTCCGATCCTAATATACCTAAAAAACTAGAGGTGGGTCCTCCCGTTTTTTAAATTTTTATCGGAACCGTTTTTCGTAACTGTAACTAGTTGATTCAAATTAGCGATTACACAAACATATTGGCTATTATCGTTTATGTGTATAAGTATTGAAGTGAAAGAACCTAACGAAGGATATATTTATTATAACTTGAAAAATAAATTAAACAATACAAATAGTACTTACATTTACATTAAATCGTACTTACATTTACATTACACGTTATTATTAAATCGCGAATCGTCTAAATTGACATGTAAAAACAAGTTTTTCTACTTTTCTTGTTAACCCTGTTCTTCTTTTATTTAAAATTAAACCAGATTTTAAACATGTGTTCACACGGAAAAGATTTTGTTACAATTCTACAATATTTTCTAAATATAGTGGCTAAGTTAGGATATACATGGCGATGGTTTTTCCACCACGGTAATGGACAGTTCCAATCTCCGTTCGAAATTTATTGTGGGTAATATATTATCAGACAAATACATGTCGACTTCTTGTATATCTCTCGATACAGTTGTATGTTTAGATGAGTCATGTCCAATTAATTCATCAAAAATACACAATGGACTTAAGTCATCTTTATCAGTTTCTTTTTCTTGACTAAACTTATTGATTTACTAAACTTATGCAAAGACTCGTTTGATCCGTTTTCTATAGGTGAAGAACCAGCTTTTAAAAAGTTTGCAGGGTGGATTCCTGGATATAAACCGCCAACAAGAAAAACTGTTAGATTCATTACTTCAGGAATGTTATGTCAAAACTGATTTGATAATAGATAAAATAAAAAGTCCTTTTTTCGACAATTCTGCAAAAAACATTAAAAAAAAGTACCTTATCTTCAGAAAGGCTTTTAAAGTATTAATTACAACATAACAAAGTTCCCAAACGGCCAATCCAAGACGTGGAAACTAGGTAGAACTTGAATGACTGAGTTAGAAGAGGCAATCCGTTTCACTTCTTCTTCTTTAAGTTCCATCTTCTATCGAAGGTTGAAATCATCATGGTTATGCCGACTCTGTTGACTGCCGCTCTAAAAAGGTCTGCACTAATGCATTCAAACCATTCTCTTAAGTTCTTAAGCCAGGATATTCTTCGTCTTCCCACATTTCGCTTTTCTCGGATTTTTCCCTGCATAATAAGTTGTAATAATGCGTATTTTTGCCCTCTCATCACATGTCCCAAGTACTCAAGTTTTCGTCTTTTAATAGTTAATATTATTTCTGCCTCATTTCCTATCCTTCTAGTTACTTCAATGTTTGACATTTTTTGAATCCATGATATTCGTAGGATTCTTCTGTAACACCAAAATTCAAAGGCGGCCAACTTATTCAGATGAACTTGTTTTCGTGTCCAAGCTTTCAGACCATAAAGAAGAGTAGAGAACACGTAACATCGAAGCATTCTCAGGCGTAGTTCTAACCTTATATCCCGACAACAAAGAAACTTTTTAAGTTTAATAAATGATGTACGTGCTATTTCAATACGTGTCTTAATTTCTTTGGTTTGGTCTACATCTGATGTTATCCATGTTCCTAAGTATTTATAGTTATTAACACTCTTAATTGCAGTATCTTCAATAGTCAATTGGATATTTGTGCAGATTTAGTCATGATCATGCATTTAGTTTTCTTTAAATTTATCTTCAGTCCGTACTCATGACAGCGTTCATTAAGGCGTTGCATTAGGTTCTGTAAATCATTGTTGTTATCCGTAATTATTACTGTATCGTCTGCAAAACGTAAGTTATTCAAAACTTCTCCATTGATAGATATACCTTCTATTGAGTCTGAGAGCGCTTCTTAAAATACCGATCACTGTAGACATTGAAAAGTAGTGGGGACAGCACGCAACCCTGGCGGACTCCTCTCTGTATTTTGATATTTTCGGTGTACTGGCGTGTATTTCCGTTCCACATCGGTATTAAATAATACAGACTTAGACTTAGACCAAATCTAAATAAAAAACACTGGATTATTTGTTCTCAGCTTTTCCAAATTTTACGGCCGTTTAAAGAAATAACAAGTACAATGAGTGACCAAAAATACTTGGAGGGTAGTTCAGTGATTGTTATGGTACGCGGCCTGCAAGAATCTTGCAAGAAAATTTTAGCAAACGGTAACCTTACATCCATATTGTCATTATGTACATTTATGGATTCACCATTTAAAGTGCAGGGTTTTTCTGATAAAAATGAAGATAAAAAAATAAAAGAAAAAGTTAAGAAGCTGGTTACTTCTATAATTAACGAACAAGAAGATTGTACTATTGAAAATCAACCAGTACAAGAAAAAGAAACCAATAAAGATGACTTCAATCCATGGTGTATATTTGATCAATTAATTGGAGATGGCTCATCTACACGTACATCTGTATCGAGAGTCCATTACAACGGTGGAAAAACCATCGCCATGTATATCCTAACTTAACCCCTATATTCATACAGTATTGTAAATGTGAACACATGTTCAAAATCTGGTTTAATTTGAAATAAAAAAAGAAGACGGTTAATAAGAAGTAGGTATAGTAGAAAAACTTATGTTTTTTAATGTCAATTTAGACTATTCGCGATTTAATAATAACGTGTAATGTAAATGTAAGTACGATTTACTATTTGTATTGTTTAGTTTATTTTTCAAGTTATAATAAATATATCATTAGTTTCTTTCACTTCAATAAATATACACATAAACGATAATAGCCATTATGTTTGTTTATGTAGGTACTCTCTTACTTGAAACTACTTTTAAACAATCATAGTTACTTGTTTACAAAAATTTAAATTTTTAAATTCATTCATTTTTTTTGGAATCCTGAGAAAACTAACAAATATTTTTGAAAAATTTAAATGCAGAATAAAAGATTACATTATTACCGAGGGCCGAAAGTCCCTTAGAATAAACAAAAAGTTTTTTGAATGAGATATTTGAAATTAAAAATCACACTAATTTTTTTTTCGCCCTTATAACTTATTAAAATAAACAATATAGAAGTTTTCAGGGACTTTTGGCCCTCGGTAATAATGTATTGGTTCATACTGCGTTTAAATTTTTCAAGAATATTTATTAGTTTTATCAGGATTCGAAAAAAATGAATGCATTTAAAAAATATTAATGCGAACGCTCTTAACGATAAAATTACCACGACCCACCTCTACTACCCGTTACTCGGTTTTCTGACCAGACGGACGACGTTGCCAAATAAATTATTGTGTATGAATATTTTTTAATGTGGTGTTATTGTATGCAGTTTATTATTTCATATTGGGAATAAGGCACAATGTGATTTTAAAATAAGCTTATTTTGATGTTTAGATTTTTAATTCGGAAATCGTACTTAAAATACGAAACATTAATAAATTTTATTTATATAAAACGATTTCCAAAGTGGAAATCAAAATGTTATATTACACTTATTGTAAAGTAAACTTGTGGCATATTCCCAATAAAAAAAAACAGTAAGCTGCCATTTAAATCAATTTCGCCCAAATTGGATTATCTTAGAACATTGTTCAAATGCAAAAAAAAACAACAGGTCAAATAAATCCAATAAGTTTGGCAACGTTGAACTTCCCCTTTCCAGGCATACATGTTTGGCGATATAAAGGGCGGACCTAATATACCTCTCTCTTTCTAAACAGCTGTTTCTCACTCCATCTCACGTAAGGTCCATACCAACCATAAAATTTTTCCTACACTGTATGTATAATAGTTATAGGAGTATTTACGTTAATTTATTTTGTCAGACAGGACTGATTTAAACAATTCTTTATGTAGGTAAAAGAAACAATAAATAAGACTTACTCACAATCAATTTAATTTAACTATCTAGACGACCGGTTCGGCTTTCTACAATTTGCAAAGCATCTTCAGGTCTGTGGATAGAAAGGTAATTAAATGCTGAAATAATAGAACCCATATGTGTTGTCTTATTAAGATAAACAAAAGATAAATAATATAAATTACAGTAATTTTGCCAATATTTCATGTCTGTGGTTTTTTTTAAATGAATTAACTGTTTAAGCAGACACAGTCGGACCCACAAATTGGTATAAAAATAGTCGATTGAATTGTAATAAATTAGTAATTAAACAAAACATTACTTATATTCCGATAAACTATTAATTAATGGTTGTGAGAACATAGTTCAAACTATCCTGTAATTGCTGATGATCGGGATTTTCAGTTTTTTACTATTGTAACTGTTCGACAATCAACGGGGAAGTTTCTTACTAACTGCCGGTACACTATTAGTGTACATGCCGGTACACTAATAGTGTACCGGTATGTAAGTAATGTTTTTGTTATTTACTCATTTATTACAGTTCAATAAACTATTTTTATACCAATTTGTGGGTCTTACTTTGTCTGTTTAAACAGTTTATTTATATTTAAAAAACCATAGACATGTAATATTGGCATAATTGCTGTAATTTAGATTATTTATTTTTTGTTTATCTTTATAAGACAACACTGTAATATGTGATTTATTATTTCAGCATATAATTAACTTTGTATCAACAGAGCTGAAGATGCTTTGCAAATTGTAGAAAGCGAAACCGGTCTTCTAGATAGTTAAATTTAACTGATTGTGGTAAGTCTTATTTATTATTTATTTTACCTATTTAAAATGGACTCACACAAGCAACACATTCATAATTCTTTATGTAACCTAAAATACTCCAGAAATTTTTCAATATTGGTGTATAATCAAGGTTTAATCAATAACTTACTTATGCCTTCCGATTATCGATTTAAAAATAACTCCTTTACTTCTTCTATTTTTATATTTGAAGCATTAATCAATAACTCTTAAATAATAGTAAAGTAAGTTTGATAATTTTCTGCTGAATTGCAAAACGTGTAGGCGCTTTGTATAGGGAGTGTTCATGCCAATTCAGTTAAAATTTACATTGCGATACGATGACATATAACGTGCACACATAAATAATTAACTTCCGCCTCTGGTAAGATTAATGTGTACATGTCGTAAGTCATGAGCTGACAGCTAGCTGATATCTCCACTATTTTAGATTTCCAATTAAAATACTTATTTATTTTATAAAATATAATTTAAAGCTGGATATTGCTAAAGGTTTTTTATATAAATATATGAAGATCTATTAAAATGTGGAAAATGTAGTGTGAAATACCTCTATGATAAACAGGGGCCCCTTATAAATAAAAACTTAAATTTATTGAAGACTTTTGATATATTAATCCATACACATCATCAATTCTTCTAAAATTAGTTAAGAGGAGTTTTACTTTGTAAATTGGAAAAAAGACAGTTTTTTTAAATATTATACAAAAAAATACTATTATATTTATGGCCACAATTTTTCTGTTCATTGTTAAAAACAATTTGAGGTATACAAAATTTTTTTTACATTGTAGTTGTTTTTTAATACTGTAGAGAGCGTCTTCCAAAAGGGAGTTTTAATTTGGGAAACAATTTTCTGCACTTCTGTAACATTTTTTTTAATTCCAACGATATTCAATTCTTGAGACAAAATAAGGTAAGCTCTTAATCTTAAGACAGTAGTAATTTAGTTAAATTGAAATTGCTCATTGGTCATTTATGACTAGATTGTAATCATCATCGTACTAATGAATATTGAAATAAACAATATTGCGCAGTTTTTATTTTAGAAGACACGTAACAGAATAAAATTAGTTTTGGAAAAAATAAAAGGAAGCAGAGAGATAATAGCATTAAAAATAAGCATTTAAAGCAGGTAATGAACATAAAATTAAGGAGGAGTTACTAACAAATACAGAAAATTACATTAAGGAAATATACGATTTAAATGTGGGTAAATCAAAGGAAGTGAAAACACATAAAACAATATTAAAGTAGTTTTAGAACTTATTCTAAAAGTCACTAAAAAAAAAAAAGAAAAAATACTTGCGTAGAGAAAAAAAACATGATAAAGGCCAGGTAATTACAACATTATCATAGAAATGACCACGGAAACTGAAGCAGAAATTCCACATTAAAAATTATGTTCAATAAATTTATAACACATAAAACAATATCAAATACCGGGGACAAAGAAATATGATTATTAATATTATATAAAAGAAGCGCATCACTAAATAATATCTAAATCGATAAGGCTACTGACTAAAATCTATAAATTACTTACAAAAATTGTCACAAACAGATTAATAAATGAACACAAATTTTACTAACAAGTAGAACAGATCCACTTAAACACAAACAGGAATGCGATATCTGCAGCACCTTCTAACAGTCAAAATACCGCTACATAATGTCACTAGATGAATCATTGCTTCTCTTTCGTGGTCGTCTGAGTTTTCGGGTGTATATCAAAGAAAAAAAAGCGAAATATGGTATTAAGTTTTACGATCTATGTACAGCAGACGTATTGAATATAAAAATTTATAAAGGAAAATCCGAAGATGTAGAAGGATTATCTAAAATTGAATCGTTAGTACTGCAACTTATAGAGCCATATTTGGATTAAAGCCATCATTTATTCCTTGATAACTTCTACAACAGCATTTTGCTGTCAAAACCCTTTTGGAAAGAAAAACTCATTCTACAGGAACTCTTAGACGAAACAGAAAAGGAAATCCAAAAGCTCTTGTAAACACCAAGCTAAAAAAAGAACACAAATGGCGAAGAGACGGTAGCATCTATATTTCAAAGTGGAAGGATAAAAGAGAAGTACTCTGCATAACAACCAAATATCACCCAAAACTTATAAATGCACAGAACAGGTTTGGAAAGACAGTAATAAAACATGAAGAACTTGCCAGGTACAATGAGTATATGTCAGGAATAGATAGAAGCGATCAAATGGTAAGTTATTATTTTTCTCCACGGAAAACTATCAGGTGGTACAAAAAGTGATGTTTCACTTACTGGATGTAGCTATATGGAATTCCTACTATGCAATGAAGAAGCACAAAAATGTAAAACTGACCCTTTTGGAATACAGAGAAAATTTGGTAAGAGAATTATTGACCATCACAAAAAATATGAATGATGGGAGAAAACTGATGCATAAGGGAGCTTTGCACGGTGGAAAACGACCTCGAATGGAAGCGAATATAGTTGTCAACCCTAACAATGAACAACACTTTCCAGATATAATTCCACACCCTACAGACCCCCGCAAAAGTCACCATATAAGGTGCATGTGGTGTTTACAAAACAAAAATCGCAAGGAAACCAGATACTTGTGTAAAACGTGTGCCGATAAGCCAGCACTTTTCATTGTACCGTTTTTTGAACTGTACCACAAAAATTAAATTTTTTAATATAAGCGTATCTCTGTATTATATTTTCGTTATAAGGATATTTATTATTTTTTACAGAAATAAAGATTTAGTTGCATTTACTAATCGAGAGCGGCGTGTACCGCTTTGTCCAGTTGCACAACGTTTGTGACATATATAGACATAGCGGCATTTACCGCACCTTGTTTATTTTATAAAAAACAACCTAAACATTCTAAAATATTATGAAACTACTTTTTATGACAGACAAATAACAAATTTTAAGATTTTTACAAGTGTGTTTTTTGGGACCCCCTATAAAAACTAGGTGTCCGCGAACGTGCTAATAATATAAGGAAAACAGAAAATCTGGCAACATTGCAAATATCAAATATAGAATCTCCGTATCCCAAAATTGGTGTACCTCAAATTTTTTACAATTATGACTAGCAATGTACAAGATTATTGGCCGTCTCCAGACTTTTGGACCACTCTGTATAATAATATACACATGTATAATAATATACATATCAATAATCTAACCAGTGTCGTTGCGGGCTAACTTCATTTTAGTTTATCTTTGAAAACCTCGCGTTTTTAACAGCAGACAGATCTAATTTAAGACGATATTTTTAGGCAACCTTATATCATCACTATTTAGAAAAAGTAAGCTTTAATGTAATACATAAACATACATATACATGATAACCAGCGTATTTTATAAAAAAAAAACAATGACAACCTGCAACAGATTATCCATGTACTTTCCTAATTTTAAATGTAAGTTTGGGATCCTGTACTGTAGGGGCTATATGCATAATGAAAGAAAATAGAGATAAAAGGATTTTTTCTTTTTATAGTAGAGTTTAACTATTTACTATCGTGGTGCCACAAGTCAACAGCTTTTTTTTAGTCACTATAAATTAGACAAAATTATTTTTATTCATTTTTAAACATATTTTCATTGTCCTTATTATAAATTAATAATGACTTATCGGTAAAATATTATGAAGAGCTTCATTGATTTATTCCATCCTTTTTGCATATGTGATTTTTTGCCAGGGCTTTTCATTTATGCTGATTTATGCCTCATTCGAGTGATTTATTTTTACGCTGAAACAGTCATAAATCTCAAACCATTTTCAGGAGCAATATCCATGAAGACTGTATAAAATTTTCCGTTATTGTTAAATATAAATATTGGCAGTCTGTGTGTATAAATTTATTTTGCTTTCGTGCCAGGAAATCCCTGTGGTCCTATGGGTTCACCTTTGAGCATGTCTGTCTACTATACATATTTATTAATTTGTTGGTAGTGTCTACACAAGGGAGTTACATTCAACCATACAAATAGATATTTTTACATATTCCCAACACAACTGTGAATTCGATATATTGTACTTAATATTTTGTTTGCGAATCTGTAAAAGTTTAACTTAGGAGAAGGAAATGTTGATAAAAGGAAAATCTTTAGAATTTTTACTTTTTTCCAATCTAGTCTACATAAACTAGCTACGTAAGTTGCAGCTTTAAAAAAAACCGTAAATTTTTAGGAACAAAATATAACAACCACCATAAAATTGTAGAACTGTAACGTGATATTTAAGTATTTTTTGATGGATTTAAATTATTTTTACAGACTGTCATTTATTAGTTGCGTGCGGTGTTTCTTAATTATTTTTATTTTTATTGTATCAAATCAACATTTTAGGGTAAAATAAGTACAATAATATATAAGCTCATATGAAAAGTTTCAATTTGAGGTATGCTACATTAAATTTTACCTAATAGTTTATATAAAATTAGCGAATGAATGTCCAAAGATGTCAGTTTTTCGACTTTTTTATTTTTAAAATAACTTGTGTAAAAATTCTTTTTTTATGAGACTTCGTATGATCCGATCGGTCTATTCATTTTCGAGAAACGTTTAATTGTTTATAAAAATTCTTGAATAGTTATAAATTTTGTAGGGCCAGAACGGTTTTTGTTTAGGAAACAAAAATTTAAATTTAAATGAATTCTATACTATTAAATTTAATATTCAATCAAAAGTTTCCTGATTGACTGATAAGTACACGTAATACAATTATATGGTCCGCTAGATCCTGTGACTCAAAGCATAACGATTTCTTTTTTTAGGGTTTTCTTAAAAAAAATATTTATAGGCATCAGTTTGAAGGGGCTACAAACCTAGTCGAATTAAGGGCAAAAATACTTCATTTCTCTTCAAGCATTAGACCCATGGACGTATAAACATAGATGGACACAGCAATAAGATACCTTTAACACACAATGTTTTGAAGCTTCGATAGAATGTGATGCTTCCGCAATGAGTATAAGCGTGCTTGAATTTTTACTCGCGGGTAATTATTCAGATTTTAAAAATTGGAAGTACCTAGTAATAATGTATAAAAACACGTTCAAAGAATTAAAAAAAAAACGAGAATTTAACTATTAACAAATCACGTCTTTATAGAAAAATTAAAATACAATTTTATTATATCTTATTGAATACATTAATGAACATGAATAAACTCAATGGTACGCCTATTAAAATGTAAACAAACACGCTTTTTCATTTCCTCATCCTAAATAATGTAAATTTTATGTACTTACAAATGAAATGAAAGACCGGGATGTAAATATTTCGTTTATTTTATTTCACTTTTCACAAATATCACTCAAAATACAGCCAAAATTATCTAAAAACAATTTTTCCTTATTTCCTCAATCGTTGTAAACAAACATGGAATAGCATTTGAAGTTTGACGTAGAACCGTAAAACAGAGAAATGTAAACAACCGTTGCCATTTATAAATAGTTTTCAGTGCTTCTAAATATAAAATAATTTATTGATATCTATTATACGCTATTATTAAATGATAATGCACACTATGTGCACACTTGATATTTTGATTACAATTAGATATATTAATATAACCAATAAATTATTATTTTGGTTTGATAGCACCTGTAGAGCATAAAATACGGAGTAATATTTTCAGCGACTCGCGAATAAGAATTTTTAATAAAAAAACGTGACAACAGTTGGAGGTGCTGAGAATGTGACATATTCAAATAATTTTGACTTCACAATTTTATGTAAATAACTGAGTCCATCTGTGTTTATACGTCCATGATTAGACCAGTCCTACTCCAAAATATGAGGAGAATTCTGTATGGCAGATTTGATTACTGTTTAGCACAATGAGGTGGAATATTTGAGCCCTTAATTTATTAATCTGTTTTCCTAATTTTTTTGTTATGTACATTTTACAAAGTTTTTAGGCTTTTAATTAGGTAGTATTTTTTATATTTAAGTTTGGAAGAATTTTATTGTTTTTTTTTATTTAAGTGTACAAATGATTCGTATTCTGATTTTTGTTCTTCTTTCTTGTTTTATTGTTATAAGGTTTGTCCATAAAATTTGTACAATTTTCAATGATAATTAAACATAATATTACTTATTTACTTACTTATTTATTTGTATTGCTATTAAGGCTAAAAAATAACCAAAAAGTTAGTTTTAGAGCATTATAATAAATAATATACTCTGGAGATGGAATTGCAATATTTCTTAATTCCTATGGTCAACAAAACAATGTCGTTATCTGTATACAAATTCATATCGTATTAACTTTGTTTTATTCCTAGCCTATTTTTCATAGTAAGTTTATATTTTTCTGAAAATATTTTCTTCTGAGATTACATCTTATGGTTTGGTTTACCTCTGGGAACCAAATCTTATTAATGCTTATTGCCTTCTGTATTGTAAGAGTGACTAAAAAAGCCAACAGGGATTTACATCGAGGAAACAAGTACAAATAGCTTTATTAGCTACGACATCTGAAATCTTTTATTTTTACATTTATTTAATTTTATTCACACGTGGATAATAAATTTATAAATTATAGAATGTTTAACAATTCCTATATTATATCTTAATGATTAGTTGTTCAGATAATATAGCATTTTCTAATTTTTTATAGCATACGATGAAAGTAAATTACACAATGTGACACGTTGGAATACCTAAGGAAACCCTGGCCAGCTTGCAACTTTATTTACACTTGGTTAAATTTACACTTGAAAAGAGTGTTCAGAACTTGTAACTAAATATAAACTCCAACCAATCAATTTCTAATTTTTTAAATCAACTAAAAATTTTTAGTATATTTATTCTCACCAACTAGTACAATGGAGTTTTAATTGTTTTAATAATAATAGGATTTTTAATACTTTAATTGTTCACGAGGCTTGTTCAATTGTGATTGAAAATTATCTTGTAGACGTGACACATTGGGACAATTGTCCTGTGGTTATTGCTAATTCCATTAAGTTGGTTACTTTTTCTAATTCACAGAGATACAAATGTAAATTTACCAAAAACAAAATAAAATAGTGATTCTATGTTTGACTAGCAAGCGAGTAAGACGTGTTTTAGGCACTAATTTATCGTGCTCGTTAAATAGTAATTATTGAAGTATATTTAAAAAGTAATTAAGTATAAAAGTGAAAGTGATTTGTATACTGAATATTGGAATCGTGAGTAGATAATATATACTTTTTACATCTATTTGGATTTATGTATTTAAGTAAACAACTGTAACTAGTTATAAATATTATCCAATTTCTATGAACTGGTATAACAACGAAAGCTGTAAAACAGCACCGGTTTTAGTCGGATTTTAAATCCATTTAAAAGATGTCATCTTCCAGTCAACTACCACAAAATGCATCATACTCAAAAGCAGTTAGTCAACCACGTAGTATATTAATCCCAGGCAGAGATCAAGCTATTTTATTTAACACTCTAGAAAATTGTACAATTAATGACTATCTTGAAGGATTGAGTCAGCATATAGAACCGAAAAATATAATTTTTGCATCCCGTATATCAAACGGTAGAATATGCATATATCTATCATCCAAAAACCTAGTAGATAAATTCATAGCAGAAACAAAGAAGATAATAGTAAATGGAAATATACTAGAAGCGAGAAGATTAATAACTCCATCAGTCCGCTTAATTCTGTCCAATGCATGTCCAAGCATACCTTCTAACTTAATAATGGACGAATTAATAAAACTAGGTTTAAATCCCCTCTCAGACATATCATACCTACGGATAGGAGCAACCAATCCTGCCTTTAGTCATATTCTAAGCTTCCGAAGACAAATTTTCGTTTCACCTTTTCCAGACAACTTTGTACTACCTGAATCTTTTATTATCGAGTTGGAACAAACATCATACCGCATATTTATAGCCCAAAACGAAAATTGTTTCAAATGCAAATTAACTGGACACCATGCAGCTAATTGTCCAAATATTTCACCTTCTAACCATTCTCACAATGATAGTGCAATACAAACAGAAATGAGACAAAATTCATCAATAAATCATACTCAACAAGATAATTCACAAAATACTCCCGCAATCTCAAATACCACTCCCTCCACACTTACTACGTCTTCTCAAACCACATTACAAACAGTAGCAATCCCAAATTTATCAATAAACCAAACCCAACAGTGCTCACTACAAAATACATCTATACATTTGACCACTTCTCCAGTTAACACTACAATCGCAACACCTACATCGTCTGAGTCATCCTCTAATACCCAAAAACATAAATCAACCTTACCCGAAACAAGTCAACACTTACCTCCAAATAAAAACACACATTTGAATTCTCACGAACCCCAAATAACTTCGAACAAAGCAACCGGAAAAAGAACCCTAGAAGATGCAATCACGCCACCCTCCGAAGAAAACTTTGAAAAACCTAAGCTTCAACTAAAGAAAAAAACCAAAACTGATGACAAAAATTTAGGAAATGATATACCAAATCTCCAAACATTACTAGAACCAGTTAGAGAATATATAGAAAGGAAAAAGCAATTGTTAAGCTTCGATCAAGTAGTGGATCTATTCGAAAATATACAAGGATCAAAAGACATAATCAGCGTAACAAAATTGTACTCAGAAGACTCTCATGCACTTATAAAGTTTCTATCGGAATTACATCCATACTACATCGACAGAAGAATGAAAACCAAAAGCACCAAATTAATACGAAAACTTGGCAAACACATAGGTTTTCTCTCTGCAGTGAAAACTCCATTGTCGGAAGAAGATTCCGACTCATCGATAAATAATTCCTCTAAAGAATAATTACATTCACTTCTCTGCTTCAATGGAACTTAAATGGGTTTTACACCCATTTCGAAAAACTAAAACATATTATCTCTGAAACACACCCATCTATTATCTGTCTACAGGAAACAAATTTTAAAAATCCAAACCATGTATATAACTTTCGTAATTATTCATGTTTTTATAATAACAGATTAAACCAAAACATTGCCAGTGGAGGAGTAGCAATTTACGTGGATGAAAAATTCATGAGCAGACAGTTACCAGTGACTTCAAATAACATTGAATTAATAACTATTGCAATAAATATACCTCAAAAGATTTATATATGTAATATGTACATCCCACCAAATCAAACTATATCCCAAGAAGACTTAACAGCTATTTTAGAACAAATTCCTTCACCTAGAATTATCGTTGGAGATCTTAACTGCCACAATCCGATGTGGGGTTCCATAAAACTCAACCCAAAAGGGCGAATTATAGAAGATATTATAACATCCCAAAATCTGAATCTACTTAACGACGGAAGACCAACCAGATTCAACATACATAATGGCACATCATCGGCAATTGATATTTCGCTGTGTGACCCAGTTCTGTCCACTACGTTAACATGGGACGTTCTACCCTACTTATATGGTAGTGACCACTACCCCATTATAATGTCTTTAACGCATCAAAAAACCACAAATATCGAATCGCCTATCTCAAAATGGAATATTGAAAATGCTGATTGGACTAATTTTAGCAAACAGATCGAACAGGACATTAACCAAACCAACTTTACATCATCAAACGATATTGACAAGTTTTTAAGCACATTTTTACAAATCATCACAGCAGCCGCAGAGACGTATGTAAGAAAAACGAAAATTTTAAAAAAACATAAACCTCTTCCGTGGTGGACATCTGAATGCAGCCAAGCTACAAGAGCGTATAAGAAATCTTTCAATAAACTAAAGCATCATAAAACAGACGAGAACATAATGGACTACAAAAAACGAAGAGCTGAGGCAAGATACATTCTAAAAAAGAATAGAAAAGAATCCTGGAGAAAATTCATCTCATCTCTTAATACCTCTTCAAACATAAGTACAGTTTGGAGAAACTTAAGGAAAATCTCTGGCAAAAGCCAACCATATAAGATTCCTTTTTTAGCAAAAAATAACAAAATAATTAGTGATAGAAAAGAAATCGTAGATTTGTTAGCAGACCAATACGAATTAAATTCCAGTGACGAAAATTACACTGATAATTTTAAAATACATAAAAACAACGTAGAAAAAAACGTATTGGGATTCGACGGACATGAGATTCACAACCTTAACGTTCCTTTTTCCTTCATAGAACTTGCTGAAGCCTTAAACTCTTCCAAAGATTCAAGCCCAGGACCAGACGGTATCCCCTTAGCATTTCTACTACATCTACCAGACAATGGAAAAAATTTATTACTAGACCTTTATAATTTTATCTGGAGTAACCAGGTTTTCCCATCAACTTGGTCCGAAGCAATAATACTACCACTTCTTAAACCTGAGAAATCCCGGACATCACCTGAGTCATATCGACCAATATCTTTAACCAATATTATATGTAAAGTGTTAGAGAAAATGGTAAATAAAAGGCTGAGATGGTATTTAGAACAACAAAAACTCCTTATACCACAACAAAGCGGATTTAGGCAAAATAGATCCACTATAGATAACCTAATAGACTTAGAGTCAGGAATACATGAAGCATTTGCAAATAAGCAAGATTGTATCGCAGTTTTTTTTGATATTAATAAAGCTTATGATACTGTCTGGCGATACAATATCATATCAAAATTGCATAATTGGAATATCAGAGGCAATATGTTAAAATTTATTTCCAATTTTCTTCATTCTCGCAGCTTCATAGTTCGATCAGACAACGCTAACTCAGATAAAAAAGTTCAAAAGAACGGAGTACCACAAGGATCAGTTATAAGCTCAACCCTTTTTCTAATAGCCATAAACGACATACTTCAACAATGCTCACCGATTGTTAAAGGAAGATTATACGCTGATGACTTGGTTTTATTTGCCAAAGGAAAAAACCCTACATCTATTCAAAAACATTTACAACAAACAATTAATAATTTAGAATCATGGTCTAGGACTACCGGATTACAATTTTCACCGACAAAAACTAAATGTATTTTATTCACACGAAAACATAACACTCTAATTCCACATCTAAAGCTATATAATCAAACCCTTAGTTTCACAAATAATATCAGATTTTTAGGTATGGTTTTCGACCAAAAGCTCTCCTGGAAAAAACATACAGAAGAACTTAAAAAATCATGCCAAGCAGGACTAAATTTCATGAAAACTATTTCCAGCAAAAACTGGGGAGCAGATCAAAATACACTATTACATGTATATAAATCTTTAATTAGATCCAAACTCGACTATGGTGCAATAGTTTATTCATCAAGCAAAGTATCTGTATTGAAAACATTAGAAACTGTTCAAAACACAGCTTTACGAATAGCTACAGGCGCGTTTCGCACGACACCAGTTGAAAGTTTACAATGCTTAACAGGAGAACCACCACTAAGTTTACGACGCAAATACCTTTCTCTCTCATATGCTTCTAAAATAGCTAGTAATAAAGAACACCCTACTTATACCAATACGTTCACAGATCGATTTCAAGACACTTTCTCTACAAGAAGACTAGATCCACCATTTTACGAAAGAATTAGAAGAAATCTTCATGACCTACATCTTAAATTTCCTGAAATTCTTCCAACAAATTTCCTAACTTCTCCACCTTGGTTAATACCAATTCCCAAGATTAATACTAACCTTAGTATATATAAAAAACGTGAGACTATAACAGGCCTGATCAAACAATCATTCTTAACAGAAATGGAAACTTATAAAAATCACTATAAGATATACACTGACGCATACAAATCTTCAGACGGTGTTGGTGCAGCCATCCTTACACCCAATACATCTTTAAAATTTAAATTCAATCCCATTACTTCGTCGTATACTGCGGAGTTGTTTGCAATATTACAAGCACTTATCCACATAAAAGAGACGAAACAGTCCCCGTCTCTCATAATAACCGATTCACTAAGCTCACTTCACACTATAAAACGTTTATATACCAATAATCCAATTTCCTCACGTATCAAATCAGAAATAGAGATTCTAAATAATAATAAGATCACTGTTGACTTCATGTTTGTTCCATCACATTCAGGTATACAAGGAAATGAAGAAGCAGATGAACTAGCCCGCTTAGCATCCTCCAGCCAGGACTCCATTCTCATTAATGAGGTTCCTTCAGATGACTTTAGGTCAGAAATAAAACATAAAGTGTTAAGTGCGTGGCAAAATAAGTGGAGTGTATCACAAAATAAACTAAAAGAAATCAAACAATTAGTGAAACCGTGGCTCCAACCCACAGCGAATAGACACGATCAAGTGAAAATAACACGTTTGCGACTAGGACATAGTAACTTTACACATAAACACCTCTTTACGCGAACTGTGCCGCCAATATGTGAAACGTGTCAAGTAACACTCTCCGTGAAACATATACTAACTCAGTGCAAAAAATATGAAACAGCAAGAAAGAAGCACACTATACCAAACAACATGAAGGAAGCCCTAGGAAAAAATATGAACATTAAAAACACAATAAGTTACCTTAAAGACTCAGGACTATATCATTTATTGTAATTTTTTTCTAACTGTACCTGTAGTTTACATTTAGGTCGCTAATAACCCTGGTGGTTACAGCGTAAATAAATAAAAAAAAAATAAATAAAATAGTGTAAAAATTGGTGAAGAGGGACATGGTACCATACCTCGCGCACTAATTAACTGCCGGAAAAATGTCTATTTTAAGTAATTTGGTACTATATGTGCAACTTATATCGAAGCGTTTCTAGGAAAAAGTCTGGCAGGTTTCAGGCGTGGACGTTCTGTTAACTGTTAACCAAATCTTCTCACTACGTCAAATACTCGAAAAAGCGAATGTGTCTTAATAGGTGTGTACTATTTGTTTGTTGATTTGAACTGGTCTATACAACACTATGAATGAATTAGGAATTCCAAAAAAACTAAAAAAATGGTGCGCAACTGAAAAATTTAAAATAAAAATCATTTTTAAACTATTCTTTTAATTTGTGACAAAAAGATCTTCTTTACCTAGTTGGTAAGGTAAGACAAGGTAGTGTTGGTTATCATGATTAAAAGTTCTCATTGTCTTAAGACTCAGAAATCACTTATTTCTATTGATTGCGTTAATCTTATACAGAAGACAAGAGCCGGTGTCCTTTTTGTTCAAAAATAAATTACTATTAATTGGATTAAAACTATTTGCGGCTACTTTTTGACTGGCAACCTATTATCAATGTATTTTGTTAATTTTAAATGTATGTAAATAATGGACATTTTTTACAGTCACCATTTGTTCACTCAATGTTTTTAAGATTATGAATAATTAACATTTGGTAAACTATATTAGTTGAATTTTTGTAAACTAATTGACACAGTACGCTTAAGTATCTATCTATCTATCTATCTATCTATCTAATGAGCCTTCTTCGGTACATCGTTTCACATAGGCCTCTCCAATCCTTTTCCATTCTTCTCTGTCTATCGCTACAGTCATCCACCTAGAGCCCACGTGCTTCTTGATATCGTCTGCCCATCTCATTTGTGGCTTTCCTCTGCTTCGTTTATATTCCCGCGGTCTTCAACTTATAAGAATTTTGTTCCATCGGTCTTCTTTTTATCTTATATTGTGTCCGGCAAATCTCCATTTCAATTTTGCAACTTCTTGTCTAACTCCCTCACTTTGGTTTTCTCTCTTATCCACTCATTTCTTTTTTTATCCATTATTCTTATGTGCAACAGTTGCCTTTCCATTGGTATTTGAGTTTTTATGATTTTGTCTATGTTTGCTTTTGTAAATGTCCGCGTTTGGGAACCATAAGTAAGAACAGGGAGTACGCATTAATTGTATACTTTGGTCTTAAGATGCTGTGGATTACTTTTGTTTTTAAGAATGTAGCTGTCCCACGCCTCTATTTATTTGTATTAATTTTGTTCCTTCATAAACTTTAATTGTTGTTTTGGCTTCCTTATTATATTGGCTATTAGTTTCGTATATCTGTGGTCAATTCTGCTGTTACTCAAAGAACTTTTCACTGCCTAATGTGCGATTCTGTTGAAAACCTTTTCGAAATCTATAAACGCCATATATATAGGAATGTGGTATTTATTTGCTCGTTCTATAAGTATTTTCATACTTAGTAAATGGTAACTTGTGCTGAATCCCTTTCTAAAACCAGCTTGTTCTTTCGACTGATATCCATCGAATTTTGTCGTCAATCTATTGGTTAAAATTTTTGTTAGCAGTTTATACATTACATTGAGGAGTGTTATAGGACGGTGGTTTTTATATCTGCTTTATCCCCTTTCTTGTGTAGGATAATGGTTACTGATTCCTTCCAGTTGTTTGGGATTCTTTTTTATTTTAATATCTTGTTAAAAAGGGAATGTAGAGTATTAATTACCACTTTTCCACCATATTTCAGCATCACTGCAGTTATTCCATCTTTTCCAGGCGATTTGTTGTTTTTCATTTCTTTCAATGCCTTCTTTATTTCTGACTTGCTTATTTCTGGCTGTAGCTCTGAGTTGACATTTTTTATTTTAACCTTAAGTTGGTTTTTAATTTCTTCTGGTGGTTCCTTTTTTGTTTTGTATAATTCTGAGTAGAAATGGTGGATTATATTTATGATGTCATCTTTAACGTTTGTTTCTACTCCATTTACATCTTTTATTTTGTTTATTTCAAACTTACCTAATTTTGGCCTTAAGCATTTCATTTTCTTTTTTCTTTTTTCTTTTCGTCGAGTTTATGATAGGCCTATGATATCCCATTTTATGTTTGTTAATTCTTCTTCCAGTTCATGTACTTTTTCATCTGTGGACATTGATCTTATATTGTATGTCCCTATTGACAGGTTGACGGATTTTTTTTATTTATGTTGTGCTCGTCTTAGTGGGTTTTTGTTTTTATCAATCAAAAGCGAATTATTGCCTCCCCCAGATACCGTGAGGCAGACCTTTGAGGTGTGGGATTCAGAAATTTTCTTACCCACCTGGGGACCATTTCCTTTTGTTTTACTATTCGCCATGATAAAAGGGGGGGGGGGTAATGGCAGTTAAAACACCACGCTTGCTAGGCGAGTTGGTGAGTGAGTTACCAGCCGCCCATTCTGGGTCAGACGCTGTTTGTAGCCGTCCACTCTGGATCAGACGCTACATTTAATTTTATACTAACCCTAAAATTGGGGTGCCACTTCGCCATACACACCGTACCGAAGATGTTCTTCTCCGCCGTGGATACCGTTGTGGTCTTCATCCGTGACCCTGGACAAGGGACCCTAAGCAGGTACTAGTTTTCCGGGTCAGAAAACTCCTGTCTGGCTACCCTCACTTAGTTTAGCCTGCAGACCAATGCAGTTGCCCGGGGTGTGGCACGTGAAGCCATAAGTGAGAGTTAGGTGTCTTATGAGGACCAGTTATCAAGAACCATCTATGACGCTCGATGTGGTCGTTCCAATAAAAGGTACTATCTCTATAACACAACCCTACACGCTTATATATGCCGGTCGTATAATGATTTTTATCGGAAGCTGCTAGAGTTCGATATAAATTTGATTTATAAACTCTATACAATATAGTAATTATCTTTATAATAACGTAATAAGCAATTTACAAAAAATGGTCACCTAAAATTGAACTATATGTCAATATTACCGTGAAAAATAATTTTTCTCGGTAAGAGGTAGTATAATAATCAACGGTTTCTGATCTGGAACTAAAAATGTTAACAATAAATGGAAAAGTCAATAATAGTTACTATTTGTAGTTAACAATTTGCTACTTATTATTTATATAAAATATATTTAAGAAGCTGATTGCTGATATTCTATACAATGTCATTTTATCCACAAAAGAACCCTTATATTTAAAGCAATAAATTATAATTATAGCAATAATAATAAGTACAAACAATCTATAGCTTGTTTACGAGAAACTTTATAAGCAGATTAGATATATGCGTAAACTCAAGTTAGGTAATTTCGGGGGACTAATATTATTAGCAACATGGAAATTGAGGACAACCTTTTGCACCATTACTTCATTGTATTAACCCTTATAAAAGGCAATTAGTTGCCAGATTTAGTGATCAGTGTGACAAATACTATAATGTGACGTAAACCGATAAATGTATCACAAAATTGTGCAATGGTATTAATTCATTTTAAAGTCGCATGGTTTTAAAACATGCTTATACATTAAGCAGAGTTTAGGACGACGGCGACGGTCTGTAATAAATTTAATTAAGCATAAATAGCTTATATATTACACTACTATAAGCAGTAATTAAGTATTAAGAACAATATACCTAGCAGATGCAGTTTAGATTATTGGTTTTTAATATTCAGAGTTTGGTTGAAATAGAAAATCTTGTTTTATTTTTGACATTATTTAAGTTTTCTATTTTCATCTTATTTACCTAATCTAAATTAACAAAAAAAACCTAAATAAAATACAAAACAGAGTACAAAAGAATACACAAGAAAATTTACCAGTCATATGACACCCTTAGAAACAAAAAACAGAAATGGTTTTCACAATTCCCTCATGATGGTACTCGAGATTTAGTATTTTTGATACAATCAATATTTTTGAAAGATGTGGCAACATTGGTTCAATGAAGTATGCAGTACCCATACGCATGCAATTGTCAGGGACTACAACGGCGGAGACAGTTTAAAAATTATTGTCAAAATATCAGTTTTTTAAATGAACAACACGGAAAAACTAGAGCTCAACGTGAAACAATATATCGAGGGCTGAGAATCATAGGGTTCCAAGCGATAGTTTGTACAAAATTTGTTTTTTAACAGAAGTCTATTGTTCTTTGAATTCTACATAGAATGGTATTAAAAGTTCTGGCATTCCTTGACAGATATCGCCACAGTCCACACTGAAATATAGTTCAAGTGCACGAAATGCTTTAAGGTTAAAACCATATGGTTCCATGTACTACAGTGAGGTGAGAGTTTTGGTGAAAGTTATTGGAAGGATTCCATGGGTAGATAGAGTCACGAATGTAGAAGTGTTAAAGAGACTAGGCAGAGAGAAGGAAATGGAAAATACAATAAAAGAAAGGAAATTGCAATATCTCGGACGTGTAATGAGAGTCAAAAGATTCAACATCATGAGACTGATATTTCAAGGAAAAATAGAGGGTAAGAAAAGCGTAGGAAGAAGATGCGTTTCCTGGTTGAAGAACCTGAGAGAGTGGTTTGGTTGCAGCTCGAGCCAATTGTTTAAAGCAGCTGCCTCGAAGGTCAGAATAGCCATGATGATTGCCAACTTTCGTCGCGGAGATGGCACTTAAAAAAGAAGAAGACTACAGTTTCACCTTAAGTTTTGAATCAGAATCTGAAAAAACCCCAATGAAGGAGATAAATAGGACTCGAAAACGAAAGCGGAAGCCCTAGATGTAAAAAAAACACAACGGAAGAAGAATTATCAACACGGAAAAAGCTACAGAAGTGTTAAAGGTATAGCTAGGCCGCTAATGTAATTAATACACGGACAGATTGCAAGCAAAGTTGTCGTTTTAATGTAATGAAAAAGTGAACCCCGAATAAAGATTGGAGACCAAAAACAGGTATTATTCATTACACCAAAATGGAAAGTATGTATTTATACTAAATGTGACAAAGAGACTTTTACTTAAAAGAAAACGCAGTACTAAAACAAACTACAAATTATATTTTTTATTTGGGTATTACTTCAAGAAAGAAAATAAAAAATTAAAAGTATGCAAGCCATTTTTCTTAAACATGTTTTGCATAAGATAAAAGTCCATATATACTGTGTATTTCCAAAAAACTGACTTAGGCACACCACACTCTAATAAAAGAGGGAAAGGAACCAACGATCACATTTTAAGCAAAGAAAAGGAAGTATGATCACAACACCTACAAACTTTTCCATATGTAGAGGCACATTATTGTAGGATAGATTTAAAAAGAAGACCCTGGGAGATTAGTCAATGAACTGTCTAGTACCTTAATACAAATTTTAGAAAAAGTAGTTTAAAACATTCGAAAATAAATGAGATAATAAATGGAGTGATAGTGGTGTTTCTTAGACCAGGAACTTCCTGATCTTAGTAGTAGGTAATCACTGATTTCCTGAACAAACATCCTAATATCCAAAAGGTAACTATGCAATACTCCATACCGTGCCGTTCGTGCATAAGGTTTGACGATAATATATCCATTTTTGCTTAGAAAAAACTATAAAGGTTACGAATATTTGGTCTTCGCTAGCGCTTATTAGACTTTTGTTAAAAGTTAACAGACGAAAGCCATTTCGTGTGATTAATATAAAACTAACACACTTTAAAAGCATGAAAACACAGCATCCTTATACCAATATAATGAAATATCTTACACTAAAGTTTTTCAACAATATTTTGTGCAAAGAGACATGTTTACTGTTCAATATTAGTTAAATGATCACAGCGCCGAATTTTCAACAAAGTTAATTAAGTTACCAGCAGTACTAGGAAGAAACAAAGAGTGGTTACCATAAATAATTCCACTGCTGAATTTGTAGTAGCTCCGGGCGATAACACAAAACCCACATCTTTGAATGAGAAAAAGTTGGAGCGTATTGAGTTTGCGTATAAATGAACTGCACTGAATGATAAGAATTAGATAAAATGATTTCTGAAATGAAACAGTTTATAAATAAAAGTTAAATTTCTACACTTCGTTAATTTCTTTTTCCTATATTTTTAAAAATTCTTCAAACATCAATGTATAGGCTATTAATTATTGTTATCAGTGCTAAAGGCAATAAAGTCTACAATGATAACATGTTTCTAAAACTTAAAATTTATTTAGGGACGCAAAGTTCCAAGTACAGCGGTTACAGTACCAGAAGGTTCCATGTACAAGTGTAAAGTTTTACATTTGTATTTACATTTAAAAAAACCATAAAATTTGCATCTTATACTACAACGAAAGCATTGTTTTATGAATTACTGTATTATCAAATCCTCAAACAATAATATATAACATACCTGGCAAAGCTTAACTTTGTCAGAAACCGTTTTATTTGACAGCAAAGTTTAAAATTCTTAGATTAATTTTGTCCTTATATTCATGTTTCTTTAAGTTTATACCATTTTTAATGCTACAGATCTTTTAAAGGTGAGATTATTTACTTAATTGTTTCTCATATTAGATATATCGCTCTTTTACACTCTTTTAGATGAACTGATGATGCTCATTGATCAGTGGGCGAAACGTCATCAATAAATAGATAAAGTAGCACAACTCTTGTGTTTTTTATCTCCAAATTGACCGAAAACATCCCATTTACTTACGAGTGCACGATATATATATATATATATATATATATTATATATATATATAAATATATATATATATATATATATATATATATATTTATATATATATATATAAACATATATATATATATATATATATATATATGTATATATATACATATATATATATATATATATATATATATATATATATATATGTATATATATATGTATATATATATATATATATATATATATATATATATATATATATATATGAAAGTAAAAGATTGCATTTCATTTCAATCGGAACTCCACCATTGCCCGACACGTGTTTCGGGTTATTCAACCCATCGTTGTGCTCCACAAGTGCTCCTGACGAAGAGAAAAAAAACAGAAGTGAAATAGTGAAACAAAACAGTTTGAGGAAATCGTAAACATGATGATGACTAACGTCTGAATACGGACACAGCACATAAAAACAAAAAGAAATTATCAAAATAGAGAAATTATCCAAAAGGATACATGATCGAAGTTTATATCAAAAAGGAGTTGAAAAATACAAAAGAATATCTTACATAATCTCAACCCGAAACTTATACAAATGTCAAATACCTACTAACTAACCCGACATACGTTGCTACGTCTTCACTGTGTGAGTCAAAAACTGAATAGAATCTGGCTCGTTTCCGGAAACCAATGTATGGTGTCAATTTGACTACTTGACCACTGGCGCAACAAAATCCAGGGGATTCACCTTTATTTAAACGTAAATGCCTTACCAGGTGGATATTTAGATTTATTTTTACAATAGCAACGATATACTGTAAACTGTAATTTAATGACATGTTATAAACGAATGCTGCTCGATGGAGATTAAACGGGACATTTCTGTTGATTTTCACGATATCTTAGATTCGGTTCAACTTTATTTCGCGCTTTGCGTTAATTGTAAGTATGGCTTAGGTACTCGTATATTTTTTTGTCTTGCGTAAAACCAAAATCATTTTCACGAATCAAAATGAAACTGAAAATAAAAAAAAATACTTCTTTAGGGTTTCTGTATAACCATGTAGGTAGAGCATATTTGATTTTGGTCTACCAAAACTTGATATTATTACTGAGTCATCTGCGTGATTACAAGAAGGCGTTTGATTGAGTACAGCACGCCAAGATTATGCAAATAATAAAAGAAGCAGGAATTAACAACCAAGATCTAAAAATAATTAGAAAACTTTACGGAAATCAGACAGCAAATCTCAGAGTGTAAGGTGAACACACTGACTATGTTAAAATCATGCGTGGAGTAAGGCAAAGCTGTATTTTGCCTTCACTGATCTTCAATTTGTACTTTAAAAGAATATTTATGGAAGCTTTGCATCAAACTGAAAAAGGTATTTTACTAAATTGTTACCGGCTAAACATCAGATATGCAGATGACACCATAGTATTTGCGGACAACTTAAAAGACCTACAAGTTCTTATGAACATAATTACGTATTACAGTCAACAAACTCATGTTGACTCAACATAAACGTTAAGAAAACAAAACTTATAATAATTAGCAAGAAAAGGATAACAAAAGGTCAACTCTAGCCAACCAATCCCCTTTAAAAAGAGTGACGCACTACGACTACCTGGGTACCATAATTAATTAATAATGGACCAACAAAAAGGAGATTATAGTACGCATCGGAAAAGCTAGATCCACCTTCAATCGGATGGGGTAATTCTTTAAGAGTTACAACCTCACTTTGATACAAAAATAAGAATCCTGAGATGTTACGTCTTCTCTTTCCTTTTTTATGGTGTTGAATCGTAGACATTGAACGAAGATATGTGCAGAAAACTGGAAGCATTTGAGATGTGGCTATATTGGAGAATACTTAAGATCCCGTGGACTGACCGAGTCACAAATGAGGAGGTCCTCAGAAGAATGAATAAGAACCGAGAGGTACTGACCACGATCAAAACTCAAAAGTTGCAATTCTTCGGACGTTATGCGAAGTGAATCCAGATATGCGCACCCTTAAGCCATCCTGCAAGTGTTTGGAAAGCGGTCCAGGAAGAAGAAGAATATCTTGGTTAAAAAACCCTTAGAATCTGGTTTAATACAATCTCTATGTAGCTTTTTCGCGCAGCTACAGCTAAAATTAAGATTGCCATGATCATCACCAACATTCGTAACGGATAGGCACACCAAAAAGATCTGCGTATCATAGAACCTATTTTACTCTGTTGCCTATTTTGTACCCTGTGCCTAACTTTTTTACTTCTCCTATTAGTTTGTCCATTATCAAGTTAAACATTAACGGGCTTAAGCTATCACCCTGTCTTCTAGCTAATTAAACATTGACTTAAAAAATCTAAGTTGATAAAAGTTATACAAAATTTATTCTAAAAAAATCATCAGAGCGACTATTATCAGAAGCTCTGAACGTGGAAATAATCTTTCCTATCAAAAAAGAAGCAACGATATAATGGCTTCAGTATGGATGCTATAGAGACATACTGATAATACTTTGATGATTCCTTTTACGACGAAATACGTATAAGCAAATATACAGAGACACTGTATATGAAATCAAATCCTATCTGTCTTTTGTTATTTCTAAATACTCTCTATGTTCAAAAAATTTAATTTTAGATTTCTCATTTCTCTCCTTGCATCTTTAGTAACGTCTATTTTGATTTGCAATTCTTAGTATGCACAGATTAAAGTAAAAATGTGGAATTTCTAATATATAAAAAATGTAATGTTAAATTTTTAAAGCAGAGTTATACAACTTGCACAAGATATTTAGCAATAAGTGAGTACGACGCGATTTCTAATACATTTAATAAAGACAATGCACGTTTTAAATTAAATGATTCATGATATACCAGACTATTTGACAACGAATATCAAATATATTTCCCGGTTAAGATACTTCATTTCGTCTTTTGCCGATCGTATATCAGACATGTTTGAAAGATTAAATAAGCGAGTAATCGACAACGAATACACGTGGATTTCTTTTAATAAAACGGTATAATTCGTACTTATAAGGGAGAGCTTTGTCGTATTTGAGAACTTTGAGCGCGTTCCCGTTTTCTAAAATTCTATTGATCAATATTAGAAACTTTTTTTTATTTATTTTGCTTCAACCACTTAGGGTTAATAGCATAAGAAAAATACAAAAAGTGATAAAGACTTACATAGGTATATACAAAATATTAATTACATAATAATGAATACAATATAATATATTTTAATTACTGATGCATTGTATTAACTTTTATTAAGAAAGTTTATAGATCTTAAGAATTTTATCAAGTCAGCTACGTATTTAGATTCTCCTATAAGTTCTTTTAATGTTTTTAAAATGAAACACACTGGTTCATCTTTCCTCTTCAACAAGTATTCATGTGTTGTAGAAGTGTGTCCTAATCTGTGACGTGGTATAAGGACTTTATGTTTTCGCTTTAGAGGCCAGAAGTTCCATGGAAGGACGGAAGATTTTATTTCTCTCAATTTAGTGGTGCTTTTATTCCATTGGTTTTGCCAAACATCCAGCAATTTTGATTTTAAGTAAGGTTTTAAATCTAAATGCACCGTTAGATTTTCTATTGACGCGGCTGTATTGGTTACTGTGGACCTAGCTAGAACCTATCTGCCTTTTTATTACCATCTATTCCAACGTGTGGCGGTACCCAGAAGAACTCTACTGTTAAATTGTTGTGGTATATATGGTATAAAATTAACTTAATCTGCTGTTAATGCTAGATAAGAGGGATAAATCTAATAAATTGATGTCAGATAATTATGTGAATCAAATATTATAAAAGATTTGGGAGGTTTTTTTTCTAGAATAAAGGTTAGGGCATTATTGATGGCAAATAGTTCTGCTCAAAAAATACTTGTCTTAGGAGACAATTTATAGATGGAATATTCATGTGATATTACAAATCATGCTCCTACTCTATTTATGGTCTTAGATGCCTCTGTGTATATAAAATGGTAATTTTTGTACTGTGTAAGGACATGAAGAAAGTTAGTTTTAAAAAAATTGGGTATCACGTTATTTTTGTTATATGTTGTAAGTTTGTCGGTCAGATAGCTCAGCGGGCTGTGCGGCTGCCTCTCATTCGCTTCACTGTCGAATGGTTTAGTGGATGTGGGTCGAGCCCCAGCTCGGTGTACAGAAAACAAAAAGTCTAACGCAGCAGTTTAAAATTCTAGATGAATCTGCGGCTTAGACTAGGATATGCTGGGATCTGATCGGCCTATGGTGGAGCAGTACGGCAAGAGATAAGGGCTTGCGGCTCGGTGATACTCCTCCATAGATCCCTACCGGACGGGCGTAACGCCTAAAAAACCGGATATATATATATATATATATATATATATATATATATATATATATATATATATATATATCGGAAAAAGGAGTACGACCGTCAATCCAATATATATATAAGGATCACTCAGACGAGTGGTGGGTTCTTATATCGGTCTCTAGGTGGAGAAATAAAAGACAAAGTTGATAGGCTACTTTATCTATTTTGAAGACGTTTCGCTTTCGAGTTTTGAAAGCATCATCAGTTCATCTAAAAAATTATTACAATATGAGAACCACACAATCATGGAAACGATGTTAATTGTTACCTTAAAAAGATATGTAGCAGTCAATGTTATTAACAAATATGTGAATGAAACTAAGTAAATGGACATAGTACGCTGATCTTGTATAAACAGTTAAGCAACTAACAACATATATGAACTTGTAAAAAAATTAGCACAGCAATTGACCATGTGGTCCAAAATAAATTCAATGTTATTTAATGTTAATAAGTGAGAAAGAACCAAGAAAATCATAAATAACTTCCAACTATTTAATGGATATTAAGCTTTGATTTTAACTTTAGGTAGCATTATAAGTAATATTAATAAAATTCTAAAAAATAGTGAATATGAAGTTACCGATCAAAGCCCTATGGATGTCGCCGTGAAAATGGCGTTAAATGAAACAGGAACGAACTAAACCGCAAAAAGACAGCCAACCTTGAGGTCAAAATTACTTTTGACAGATCAACAAGGTGTAAATACCAACCCATATTTTGGGCAATTAATTTAATTTTAACTGAGTTTGGATGACTACCAGGTTGCAAAGGACAAAACAGTGAAAAAAGTTGGTAGTGTAAACACAACTCCCCTCACTAATCAGCCCAAATTTACAAACCGGAGATTTTCATTCAACCTCATAATTATGTAATGACGTTAATCATTATGGCAAGTTAAATAGCCAGGTGGTTAACGATATTATAATTTCCAAACAGCCCAAGGTTCAATATACTTGGAGCTGTGATTTGTAAAGGATTCTATGAATCAATTACAATGTTTGTATTATTTTATATATAATTTGAAACACTACTTAAAGAAATTAGTGTATTGAAATGCAATATGGGTTGCATATGTAATAGTAAAATTAAGTAAAGAAATTAAGTTATTTAATTGATATATTTATTTATTTTATTTCTATTTATGTATATAAATTGTTTTATGAAAAGTGGAAAAAAGTTCAAATAGTACACCTAATATGACATTAATGTAGTGAAAAGATTAAGTAGCCTAATTCTGCAAAATTAAAGCATGATATATCTGGCTCAAGTTACTTATGTCAGTTCTCTTATTCAATGCATTAGGATGTTTTAATATTGAACACATTTCCAAAAACTGTCTTTTAGCTAGATTGCGTTCAGTGGCAAGGATCTTAACTTCATTAAAATCCACTTCATGTTTTGTATTTATCGCATGTTGTGCTAGAGCACAGGTGTGTTTCGATAAATTAATGTCGCTACGATGTGAAGTGAGACGACCTTTCAATGATCTACCAGATTGCCCAATGTAACATAAATCGCAATTAGCGCATGGAATTTTATATATTGTGTTCACTTGTTCCAAAGTGGACAAGGGTGTTTTAGTTTTAGAGAACAAATTTCTAACAGTTTTAGCATTCTTAACAGCAATTTTAACAGGTATATTATTTTGTTTATACAATTTAATAAGCTTCTCAGTAACTTGAGGGAAATATGGTAAGGAAGAGTAATGTGTGATAGTATTCTCAAGATCGGTATTATGCAGAACAGTGCTATTTATAGAATTATTAGAGATGTTTCTAAGTTGGTCACCATCGGGTATGTCATAAATTGAGGATCCATAACTATGCGAATAAAGGTATTTATTGATGATAGAGGAAGGATATGAATTCTCTATTAGAATATTTCTCAATAACTTAAAGGATTCCCTTCGATTAATTGGATGTGTCAATTTATTTAATCTATAGCTTAAAGCTTTTATAAGGTTTAGTTTGTATTTCATAGGATGACAGGAGTGGTAGTTAAGGAACCTATTAGAGGCCATTGATTTTCTATACCAACTTGTGGTTAGGGTGTTGTCTCCCATTCTGATGACACGCATATCAAGGAAGGGTATACTATTAGTGGTAGTATCCTCAAGTTCAACAGTGAACTGTAAATGAGGATCAAACTCATTAAAGTGGGATAGGGTACCCTGAACCTTGTCAGGTGGTAAGGCTAATAATAAATCATCCACATACCTTTTAATAAAAGGGATTTGAAAATCCAAAAGACCCAAACGGTCAGAAATCAAATCATCCAATACAAAGTTAACTAGGATGGGAGAGATTGAGGAACCCATAGGTGTACCAAATGTTTGAAGGTAAAATTTGTCATCAAAGACTAAAAAATTAGTGTCAAACACAAGTTGCAACAGTTCTGCAAATATATCCCAAGACACCGGGCAGTTAGGTTTGATAGATAAAGTAGCCTATCAACTTTGTCTTTTATTTCTCCACCTAGAGACCGATATAAGAACCCACCACTCGTCTGAGTGATCCTTATATATATATATATATATATATATATATATATATATATATATATATATATATATATATTGGATTGACGGTCGTACTCCTTTTTCCGATGCTTTCTGTTTCAGAGGGGTTCTATGCTACCACCAGACGCATTCATGGAGACCTAGCAGTGAAGAAGCTGAAGAGATGGACAAGCCTTACAGAAAAGTTAGCAACAGCCGAAGCCAGAAGAACCTTCCTTCTTGAGTGTAGGAGAACTAAGAAAATCCCACGTTTCATTGTTGACACCACCTCCAACATCCTTACATCGACATCTAGTTCCACAGATAACGGACTGTACCGTAGAAGCCAAGCTTTAAATAGACAGGTGAGGGTGCGATTGCTTAATTTCCATATTTCTAAGGTTCACACAGATATTAAATCTTTAACTTTTCAAATAAATAATGTTACTTCGTTTCTGGATAGTCACCTACCTGACAATTTGTTGGACACTTTTGAGGCTTCTCTACATAGAAAATTTAATTACTTTTATAATAAATCCATGATTAAACTTAAAAATAAACTTAATAACTTAGACACACCTGATTTCAAGAAAATCCCATTTAATCCTAAGTGGATTAAGAATTTATCTAATATTGAGGTTCCTCCTGACATACTGAAGCTGTTATCTTTGGGTCCTAAATTTGGCCTTCAACCTTCTTTCAAGGACTACTCAATTAGTAGAATCTTAGCAGATGTTGAGAATATTTTGTCTCATGCGGACAATTCCGACCTTCTATCTCTTAGGTCTTCTTCGAACAACATCTTGTTGAATTTCACTAAACGCCCTAGGCAACCCTTATCAGAGTTAGATAAGATTTACAGGGAGACGGTATCGTTTTTAAAAACCCACCCTAATCTTCTCGTTCTTACGAGTGACAAAGGTAATGCTACTGTCCTTATGGACAAAGATCAATATTTCAGTTTGAGTAAATCACTGTTAGATGATGATAGATACTATCAACCACTTTCTTCTAATCCTTGTTCTAAATTCACAAATAAAATAAATAAATTTATAACACATTTAAAAAACATTAAGATCATAGATCAACCTTTAGCTAAGTCTTTACATAATTATGATGGATATGCTCCAAGATTCTATTGTTTACCAAAAATACATAAACCTACGTTGAGCATGAGACCTATTGTGTCATCTATTAACTCACCTAATATAAAAATAGCTAAATTTCTAACAGACATCTTGTCTAAATCATATAATTACAACAATGATTTCAACATTGTTGATTCTTTCAACTTTAGTGAATTTATTAACAATTTTCAACTACCTCAAGGTTACATTTTAGTAAGTTTTGATGTGGTATCTCTTTTCACTAACTTACCTCTGTCCAGTGTAATTACTTCCTTAAAAAACCATTGGAATTCTATCAAACCTAACTGCCCGGTGTCTTGGGATATATTTGCAGAACTGTTGCAACTTGTGTTTGACACTAATTTTTTAGTCTTTGATGACAAATTTTACCTTCAAACATTTGGTACACCTATGGGTTCCTCAATCTCTCCCATCCTAGTTAACTTTGTATTGGATGATTTGATTTCTGACCGTTTGGGTCTTTTGGATTTTCAAATCCCTTTTATTAAAAGGTATGTGGATGATTTATTATTAGCCTTACCACCTGACAAGGTTCAGGGTACCCTATCCCACTTTAATGAGTTTGATCCTCATTTACAGTTCACTGTTGAACTTGAGGACACTACCACTAATAGTATACCCTTCCTTGACATGCGTGTCATCAGAATGGGAGACAACACCCTAACCACAAGTTGGTATAGAAAATCAATGGCCTCTAATAGGTTCCTTAACTACCACTCCTGTCATCCTATGAAATACAAACTAAACCTTATAAAAGCTTTAAGCTATAGATTAAATAAATTGACACATCCAATTAATCGAAGGGAATCCTTTAAGTTATTGAGAAATATTCTAATAGAGAATTCATATCCTTCCTCTATCATCAATAAATACCTTTATTCGCATAGTTATGGATCCTCAATTTATGACATACCCGATGGTGACCAACTTAGAAACATCTCTAATAATTCTATAAATAGCACTGTTCTGCATAATACCGATCTTGAGAATACTATCACACATTACTCTTCCTTACCATATTTCCCTCAAGTTACTGAGAAGCTTATTAAATTGTATAAACAAAATAATATACCTGTTAAAATTGCTGTTAAGAATGCTAAAACTGTTAGAAATTTGTTCTCTAAAACTAAAACACCCTTGTCCACTTTGGAACAAGTGAACACAATATATAAAATTCCATGCGCTAATTGCGATTTATGTTACATTGGGCAATCTGGTAGATCATTGAAAGGTCGTCTCACTTCACATCGTAGCGACATTAATTTATCGAAACACACCTGTGCTCTAGCACAACATGCGATAAATACAAAACATGAAGTGGATTTTAATGAAGTTAAGATCCTTGCCACTGAACGCAATCTAACTAAAAGACAGTTTTTGGAAATGTGTTCAATATTAAAACATCCTAATGCATTGAATAAGAGAACTGACATAAGTAACTTGAGCCAGATATATCATGCTTTAATTTTGCAGAATTAGGCTACTTAATCTTTTCACTACATTAATGTCATATTAGGTGTACTATTTGAACTTTTTTCCACTTTTCATAAAACAATTTATATACATAAATAGAAATAAAATAAATAAATATATCAATTAAATAACTTAATTTCTTTACTTAATTTTACTATTACATATGCAACCCATATTGCATTTCAATACACTAATTTCTTTAAGTAGTGTTTCAAATTATATATAAAATAATACAAACATTGTAATTGATTCATAGAATCCTTTACAAATCACAGCTCCAAGTATATTGAACCTTGGGCTGTTTGGAAATTATAATATCGTTAACCACCTGGCTATTTAACTTGCCATAATGATTAACGTCATTACATAATTATGAGGTTGAATGAAAATCTCCGGTTTGTAAATTTGGGCTGATTAGTGAGGGGAGTTGTGTTTACACTACCAACTTTTTTCACTGTTTTGTCCTTTGCAACCTGGTAGTCATCCAAACTCAGTTAAAATTAAATTAACCGCCCAAAATATGGGTTGGTATTTACACCTTGTTGATCTGTCAAAAGTAATTTTGACCTCAAGGTTGGCTGTCTTTTTGCGGTTTAGTTCGTTCCTGTTTCATTTAACGCCATTTTCACGGCGACATCCATAGGGCTTTGATCGGTAACTTCATATTCACTATTTTTTAGAATTTTATTAATATTACTTATAATGCTACCTAAAGTTAAAATCAAAGCTTAATATCCATTAAATAGTTGGAAGTTATTTATGATTTTCTTGGTTCTTTCTCACTTATTAACATTAAATAACATTGAATTTATTTTGGACCACATGGTCAATTGCTGTGCTAATTTTTTTACAAGTTCATAATATATGTTGTTAGTTGCTTAACTGTTTATACAAGATCAGCGTACTATGTCCATTTACTTAGTTTCATTCACATATTTGTTAATAACATTGACTTCTACATATCTTTTTAAGGTAACAATTAACATCGTTTCCATGATTGTGTGGTTCTCATATTGTAATAATTTTTTAGATGAACTGATGATGCTTTCAAAACTCGAAAGCGAAACGTCTTCAAAATAGATAAAGTAGCCTATCAACTTTGTCTTTTATTTCTCCACCTAGAGACCGATATAAGAACCCACCACTCGTCTGAGTGATCCTTATATATATATATATATATATATATATATATATATATATATATATATATATTATATATATATATATATATATATATATATAAGTTATAGAGCGACGCCTATGGATTCATTCGTGCCATGGACTTAAGACTGCTGACATGGTTAAAGCATTGAACTCTAGAGTGCTGACGCTATATTTGCATAATATTGTGAATTGTATAATTGCAATTGTATATGTGTTATTTTAATTAATATTTTATTCAGTTTAGAATCTGATTTTATTGTAATTAGTCGTTTAGCTCTTAATAAATTCTTTTTTAAAAAAGGACTTTTGGCATTCCCAAATTTGAGTGGCGCAGTCAGTAGCTAGGTCAAACGGGTTTAGCGAATATAAATTCGGTTCGTTTTAACGATTTATTGACCTTAATCGGAAGTGTTATATTCCTGTGGGTGGATTGAGTAGCCCTTTATAACAGGAATCGTGTTAAGTGGACTTTTCGAGTGAATATCGAAGATACCTGCCTAGTCAACCTTCTGAGTGAACCAGCTTACATGGAGTGGACAATTATTCTCTGGTAAGTGCTTATGTCGTATAGAGAGCCTAAAATTCTAATAAATTCTGATTCATCAGACTCAGATTCTGACTCAAAACTCCCTATTAAATATAATCTTTGTTCTAATTCATCCTTAATAAATAATCGTACTTTTAATTTAAATTCTTACTCAAAAAATAAAATAAAAATGGCAATCCCACAATTAAAAAAGGAATATCTTGATATGATTCCAGATTTCCACGGAGAAAATACATTACTTCCTAGATTCGTGGAAATCTGTGAAAAATTGATTAATAAATTTTATAATACAGTTGATTCAGATGATTTTCAGAATGAGTACTTAATGTCTAGCATATTAGCAAAAGTAAAAGGTGAAGCTGCTATTAACATTTCAGCATGTGTAGTTAGGACCTGGCAAGATCTTAAAGATGCCTTGCTAAATACATACGCTGATAAAAGAGATATTTATACCCTTAGTATAGAAATGTCAGAATTAAAGCAAAATAATGAAACTCCCTTTGAATTCTTCAATAAAGTCCAACATCTTTTGAATTTACAAATATCTTTAATTACTACACGTTCTAATGACCAAGAATTATTAATTTTATCAAACTATTTTAGAAATTTAGCCCTACGAGTATTATTACGTGGTCTAAAAGAACCACTTGGCACCTTCATGCGAACTAAAAACCCTAAAGATTTAAATTCTGCCCTAAGTATTTTAACTAACGATTTTCAAATTTATTTAAACGAAAATAATTCTTCACAATCTAGGCAAACAAAGCCAAATTTTCTAAATAATCGTAATCCAAGACCAAATCTTAACTTTCAACAACAATTTCCTCAATCGAACAGATCCTTTAGATTCAACGAATCTCGACAAAGAACTCCAGCCCCACCTATAACAAACTCCACACAATTTCAACAAACAACAAGACAACCATCAGCATCAACCTCTTTTTCAAATAATAACAGAGGAACTAATACTTTTACAAATAACAGAAGTAGTAACGTCTTTAAATCAAATCCAAATCAAAGATTTCAAGCCCCAACTCCAATGAGTACCACTAGTCAAAATACTTTCAGACCAACAAATTTTGGAAATCAAAGACGCTTCAATAATACATTTTCAAGTCAACCACAAAATATCATAGCTGAAGAACTACATAATATTGGCGATACCGAGGAAGATGAATTAACTAGTGAGAATAATTTTTTAGAGAACAAAGCCTCGGAAAATCCATAATTACTCAAGTTGAACTTTTAAATCTAATAAATAACGAAAGTGAATTGCCGTACATTGTATTTCCTGAGCATAATCTTAAAGTACTAATAGACACTGGGAGCACAAAATCGTTTGTAACCCCAGAAGTCGCTGAAAAATATTTTAAAAATTCAATTTTTCGTAAACCCTTTCAAATTTCAACAGCACTTGGAGCAAAACAGGAAAATTACTGTACTGAAATTCCCTTATCAAAAATTTTTAATAGTAAAAATAAATTAAATTTAAGTTATTGCGTTTTTAAATTCCATGACTATTTTCACTGCTTATTAGGCCTCGATAATTTAAAACAATTAAATGCAAAAATTGATTTGGCCAATAACGTTTTAATTACCTCGCATAGTAAGATAAAATTAAATTATTATAAAGCCGGGAATAGTGGCAACACGAATTGTATAGTAGTGCCGCCACGAACCGAGCAAGTTATCAGTTTAAATGTTAAAAATATAAAAAATGGCGATGTAATTATACCATATACACAAATCGGTAAATTAGAAATTCCGGAGTGCCTTACGACGGTAGAAAACAATAAGGCTATTTGCACCATTTTGAATTCTTCTGAATCTTATTTTAAATTGGATGTAACTTCCCCAATCATGGTGGAAAAGTTCGCTGAATACGAACAAATTTCAAATCCAAATTTTAATTCCATATATGCTGAAGAATTTAAATTCGATATTTCGAAAGTTCGAACAGATCATATGAATTTTGAGGAAAGAAATTCAATATTAAAGTTAATAAAAGAATATTCCGATATCTTCCATGTCGAAGGAAACCAATTAACTTTTACTAATAAAATTAAACATACAATAAAAACAACAAACGATATACCAGTATATTCAAAATCCTATAGATACCCGGAAATTTATAGGAAGGAAGTGCAAAATCAAATCCAGAATCTGCTGGATCAAGATATTATTAGACCTTCGGATTCCCCTTGGTCTTCTCCTATATGGGTGGTCCCAAAAAAAATGGACGCCTCCAAAAAACCCAAATTTAGAGTCGTAATAGATTATCGACGTCTTAATGCTATCACACTTGGTGATAGATACCCTTTACCTAACATTAGTGACCTACTGGATAAACTTGGACGGTGTCAATACTTTACGACACTCGACCTCGCTTCAGGGTTCCATCAAATCGAGATGGATGAAAGCGACATTCAAAAAACTGCATTTAATACAGAAAATGGTCACTACGAATTTTTGCGAATGCCTTTCGGACTCCGTAACGCCCCAGCAACATTCCAACGGGTTATGGATAATATCCTGAGAGGTATACAAAATGAAAAATGTTTGGTTTATCTTGACGATATAATTATATTTAGTACAAGTCTTCAGGAGCATCTTGTTAATTTAAAAGAAGTGTTTCAAAGATTAAGAGAATCAAATTTCAAAATTCAAATAGATAAATCTGAGTTTTTAAAGAAAGAAGTAGCATATTTAGGTCACATCGTAACGCCAGAAGGGGTTAAGCCGAACCCAGACAAAATTAAAGCTATTAAAAATTTTCCAATACCCAAAAATACTAAGCAATTAAAAGGATTTTTAGGACTTTTAGGTTATTACAGGAAATTTATCAAAGATTTTTCTAAACTTACTAAACCACTAACTACTCGCCTAAAGAAAGATGCTGAAATCAATGTAAGCGATTCAGATTATATCCAATGTTTTGAAACTTGTAAACAACTTCTCATAAATGAACCCATATTACAGTATCCCGACTTCTCCCGTCCTTTCAATCTCACTACAGATGCTAGTAATTTTGCGTTAGGAGCCGTACTTAGTCAAGGAAAGATTGGATCCGACTTGCCAATTGCTTATGCAAGCAGAACTTTGAACAACTCAGAAATCAATTACTCAACAATTGAGAAAGAATTACTGGCAATAGTATGGGCTGTCAAATATTTTCGCCCGTATTTATTTGGACGACGCTTTACTATTATTACCGATCATAAACCGCTACAGTGGTTATTTTCATTGAAAGATCCCAACTCCAAACTAGTAAGATGGCGGTTGAAGCTAGAAGAATATGATTATGAAATAATTTATAAAAAAGGATCTTTAAATACAAATTGTGATACATTATCCAGAATAGAACTAAACGTCAATGAAACAAAAAATTTGGAAAACACAAAAAATATTTTTGAATATATGGAAACACTTAATGAACAAGCTCAACAAGATCTTAATAACGAACCAGATACAGAATCGCTGATTGTTGAAATTGATGAAGATAATAGACAAGAAGAAAACCCTGATGACGGTGAGACGATACACACCAATGTAGAAAATCCTACCCCCGGAATTCCTATTTCCGAAAACCCTGTAAACACGGGAATTAACCAAATTTTTATCTCTGAAGTGAATTTTAATCCTGCTAGTCCCACCATAATCAAATTATTTGATAAAAGACAAAGAATTCTTGTCCAGTTCTCAAAAAACAATTTTGAGCGTGATGTTATTGATTTTATTAAAGAATATACCATACCCAAAATAAAATATCACCTTTATTTTGAAGACCCACTATACGAGAAATTTAGCGTTGTTGTCCAAAAATATTTTAAAAATTCTCAAATATCATTTATTAATTGCACTAAGAAACTTATCGATGTTCCTATAAACGAAATTAAAGAAATAATTAGAAATTATCATGAAGGCAAGGAAAATCATAGAGGTTTAGATGAAACGGATAACCGAATTAAATCATTATATTATTGGCCCAATCAACGAGCTTCTATACAAACTTATATTAATGAATGCGAAATATGCCAATTAACAAAATATGATAGGAATCCAATAAAGCCAATATTTAGCATTACTCCTACAGCAATTAAGCCATTTCAGATTTTACATTTAGATTCCATAACACTTGAAAATACCAAATTTCTAACGATAGTCGATTCCTTTTCTAAATATGCCCAACTTTATAAACTTAATTCTGCTCAAGGTATCGAAGTAGCAAACGCTTTGATTAGATTCTTTACTCACCATAGTATCCCAGAACAAATCATTTCAGACAATGGTACAGAACTAAAAAATTCAGTCATTAAAGATTTATTAGCATTACATAAGGTAAAAATCCACTTTATCTCCTCCCAGCATCCAGAATCAAATGGTATAGCTGAAAGATTTCATTCAACTATTATTGAACATATCAGGTTACTAAACAATCAAAATGAGTATAAATCCGACCCAATAGAACAAAAAGTAAACTATGCATTATTAGCTTACAACAGTACTATCCACACCGTAACTAAAATGAAACCCCATGAACTAGTCACGGGACATTTAGACACCAACTCCCCATTTAACATTGACCTAGAGCAACAATTAATTAATAATTATATTTCTAATCATAAGGATAAAATGAAATTACTATATTCTAATATTAACGAAAAACTTCAAGAAAATAAAACAAAAGTTATAAATAAAGCAAATGAAACACGCGAGGAATTACCAACAGAAATTCCTACCGAAGTATTTGTGCGAAACAGACAAATAAAAGGAAAAACTAAAAATAAATATCAAAAAGAAAATATTAAATCCATTAATAAATTTAAGAAAACAGCAAAACTTATTAAGCGACATAAAAATACTACCGAAAACATTCACCTTTCAAATGTAAAACGACCTAAAAGGAAAACTTATATTTTTCCAGGTTCGTCACGATCGGACATACCACAGCCGAAATAAAGGATATCACCCACAACCTAGGCATTCTACCTATAAAATTAGGAACCGCAAAACTCCAAAAATCTAGTCATACATTTGTACATTTTTATAATTTAAAACCACTTGTAACTGAATATGACAACCTGAACAAGCAATTTGAGTATCTTAAAAATAACATTTCTAACAGCGAATTCTTTAAATCAGAGACGTACAACTATGTTAATATTATTCAATATATCAAAAATAGCATACAAGAAAAATTTAGCGGTCTAAATATTCATATTAATTTAACAAGAAGGAAAAGAGGCTTGATTAATGGCTTTGGTTCAATAGTAAAAGCAATCACAGGAAATTTAGACGCCGAAGATGGCGAGAAAATAAATTTAATACTAGAACATTTGAAAACTAATCAACAAAAATTAGAACATCAGATACTTAATCAATATTCCCTCAGTCAACAAATCATAGATAACTTCAATAAAACCATTCAAGATATTCAAACAAATGAAATAATTCTTAAAACAAAGATTTTTGAAATAAAAGATATTGTCGATTTTCAAACCAAAATTGAGAACGTTATTTATCTAAAAGACATGTTCAATGAACTCATTATCACATATAATTCTATACTTGATGTAATGGAGACTGTAGAAAATTCTATTACTTTTTGTAAGCTCAAAACCTTACACCCTAGTATTATTAAATCTAGTGACCTATTTCGAGAATTACAAAGAATCTCTTTATTTTACAAAACACAATTACCATTTGAATTAAAACACGAAAATATTTTAGATTTTGAATCCATTCTGGAAATCACCTGTAAAATAGAGGAAAACCAAATTCAATATTTTCTGACAATTCCTATCGATTTTGAGAGCATCTTTGATCTTTATTATTTATTACCTATACCCACACAAATTGAGTCAGAATTTGCAATAATAATACCTAATACAAGATATTTGTTAAAAAATAAAAATACAATAATACCTCTCAACGACATCTGCACTCACGGTAAAATTTTCCAATGTCCAAGCCGTCTACAAAATAACCAAGAACACCTATGCGAAAAGGAAATAATCTTACGAGAAAACTCCAGTAATTGTCAATATATTAAGGCAGACATCCAAGGCAATCACATCGAAATCATACCAGAGATGAACCAGTTTTTAGCAATATTTCCTATGGAGGAAAAATTAACTTTTAAATGCTCTGAAGGAACTCAAATTCAAACACTGACAGGCATCTTTCTGATCGAAAATACACAGTGTACAATCCTTTTCAGAAACCAAGAATTGTTGTTCCAAGATCGAACCTTTGGACAACCAATTTTAATCACCGAGCCAAAATTAAAATTCAAAGAATTAAGCATTTCACCTATGAAAATAACTTTGAAGAATTTAAAATTTGAAAAAAATCCCACAAACAGAATCACACCCATCATGGAAGAAAGAGAAAATTACCACATTCCCAGCATATGGACCATTATATTATATCTTGCAATCATTCTAATAATCATCTACATTACCTATAAGAAAATAACGATAAAAAAGAGAAAAGAAACCAAAAGAAAGGAAGACATAAGAATGTCAAACATACAGGACCCAGACGATTCCAATTCAAAAATTCACCTCCCAGAAGGAGCCTCGATTTAGGGGAAGAGGAGTTATAGAGCGACGCCTATGGATTCATTCGTGCCATGGACTTAAGACTGCTGACATGGTTAAAGCATTGAACTCTAGAGTGCTGACGCTATATTTGCATAATATTGTGAATTGTATAATTGCAATTGTATATGTGTTATTTTAATTAATATTTTATTCAGTTTAGAATCTGATTTTATTGTAATTAGTCGTTTAGCTCTTAATAAATTCTTTTTTAAAAAAGGACTTTTGGCATTCCCAAATTTGAGTTATATATTATATATATATAATATATATATATATATATATATATATATATATATATATATATATATATATATGATTTCAGTTGTTTTCCGGGTTTGACTCCGCGTTAAGTAATTTTGGTTTTTAGAAAAACCATTGTTTTGACGACGTTTCGGCAAGGTCACACTTGCCATTGTCAAGTCAGATTAGTTCTGCTTCGTCTTGATGTTTCAGGAGAACTGATTTCTCGGTCGCTGCTCGCTAAGTTTAAATACCTTGAAGCGCTTCTTGTTATTGGTCCTGTGCGCAGAGTGGGCGGGGTCTTCTTCGCTATTTTAATTTCTACGTTTTTTCTGTAGAATATGTTTCCACGTATTTGGGAGTCTTTGGGCATCGTCTCTGGTATTTAAATTTTTTGGATGTTTTTCGATCTCTATGGCTTCCCTGATTACACGTTTGGCCTTATTTTCGATATTGGCTAGCATTGTTGTTCCATTTAAGTCGATTTTGTGTCCTGTGTTGATGGCATGTTGTGCTAGAGATGAAGTTTTCTGTTTTCTTTCGATGGCGTTTCGATGTTCTTCGCGTCTAACTTGTATCCTTCGATTTGTCTGTCCGATGTACGATTTATCGCAGTCCTCACACGGGATTCTGTATACACCTTGATTTTCCAATGCAACTTTTGTTTTTGCCGATGGTAATATGGTTGCGATTTTTTTGTCGGTGTTAAAAATAGTTTCTATGTTGTTTTTACGTAGCACTCTGCTGATTTTGTCTGTCGTACCCTTTATATAGGGCAGGATAGTTTTTCCGACTGGTTTTTCCTCTTCTTCTGGATCTTTGATTTTGTTTCGGGATTTCTGTGCCTTTTCAATCGTATACATGGAGAAGCCATTTTTTCTTAGAGCTGTTTTGACTTTTTGCATTTCTTCGTTCTTATGTTCCTTATCTGCCAGTTTCTCAGATCTTGTTATTAGGGTTTTTATTACCGAATTTAATTGTGCAGGATGATGGTGTGAGTCTGCGTGTAAGTACCTGTCAGTATGGGTTGGTTTTCGGTATACTGTGTGTCCTATGCTTCCGTCTTCTTTCTTAATAACTAACACATCTAGGAATGGAAGTTGTTGGTTATTCTCCCGTTCCATGGTAAACTGTATTTTTGGGTGGATATTATTAATGTGTTGTAGGAACTCGTTAAGCTTCTCTTCTCCATGTGTCCAGATAATAAATGTGTCATCAACATACCTAAGCCACAGTTTGGGTTTATGCTCTGCTGTTTCTATTGCTTTTGATTCTATATCTTCCATAAAAAGGTTGGCTATTACGGGTGACAGTGGTGAACCCATCGGTGCCCCTTCAACTTGTTTGTACCTCTGGTCCTTGTAGATGAAATAGGTGTTGTTTAAGCAGTGCCTCGTCAGGTTTAATGTATCCTGTGGTATTGGATATTTTCTGCGTATAATTTCTAATGATTCTTCTACTGGCACATTGGTGAATAATGAGACTACATCAAAGCTCACTAATAGGTGTTCAGGTTCCAGAACAACGTCCTTGATACGGTCGATAAAGTGGCTTGCATTCTTGACGTAAGAATCCGCTTTCTCTGCATATGGTTGTAGCTGGTCGGCCAGAAATTTTGCCAGTGATTGTAGCGGTGACCCGATAGAGCTGACTATTGGTCGTAATGGTAACTCTGCCTTATGTACTTTGGGTAAACCGTAAAGTTTTGGACATCTTGACGACTTTTCTCGTGGAATAAGCTGGAACTGCTGTTCTTTCTTGATCTTTGACGCTTGTATTTTGGCTTTAGTTGTTTTCTCCAGATATGTTGTTGGGTCTGTTGCGATTTTTTGATATGCACTGTCGTTTAGTATGTTCTGTATCTTTGTGTCGTAGTCTTCAATATTCATTATGACAGTAGCGTTGCCCTTGTCAGCTGGAAGTACGATGATGTCTTTGTTTTGTTGTATGTTCTTCAAGGCTTTCTTTTCTTCGTAAGTTAAATTCTTTTTCGGAGGCTTGGCTGTTCTTAATATTTGTGCTACATCTTGTCGAATAATTTCGGCTGTTTCTGATGGTAACTTAGTGATAGTTGTTTCCACTTCGCTAATGATGTTTTCGACGGGAATCCGTGTCGGTGCAATAGCAAAATTAAACCCTTTGGAAAGGACACTATTTGTAGCTTCATCCAAAGTAATATTTGAGAAATTGTAGACTAGATTACTGGATTCTGTTGTTAGTAGTTCCTTATTCTTTGGTCGTTGTTGTAGTATCAATTTCTCAAACTTTTTGATTTGTTTTTTCTTGGTGAGATCAGCATCTGTCTCCGATCGAAAGTTTGTGAGCTTGTCAAAGATGTTCCACAGAGTCGGATGTATTTTGTTACTTAGGGTGAGATATAGCTTTAGTAAATCTGAATTTACTTTATCGATGTCTCGTCTGGAATCTTGAATTGCTTCTCTAGTAAGTGCTAGACTTGCCCTTTTTAAAATATTTTTAGTTTTATGGTTGTTTTTGTGGAAACTTAACTTCATACAAGTGGGTATTATGCTTTCGTCGCGACAGCGTTCTAAAAAAGTAAGGCTACAAAGTAGCTTACCTCGTTTTGACCGTAGTTTTTCATATCGTCTAAGGTCTGGTAGAATTTCCTCCCCGTAGAGGTTAATTATATTGGATTTGAAACTTCCGCGGGAGCTATATGTGATTTCAGTTGTTTTCCGGGTTTGACTCCGCGTTAAGTAATTTTGGTTTTTAGAAAAACCATTGTTTTGACGACGTTTCGGCAAGGTCACACTTGCCATTGTCAAGTCAGATTAGTTCTGCTTCGTCTTGATGTTTCAGGAGAACTGATTTCTCGGTCGCTGCTCGCTAAGTTTAAATACCTTGAAGCGCTTCTTGTTATTGGTCCTGTGCGCAGAGTGGGCGGGGTCTTCTTCGCTATTTTAATTTCTACGTTTTTCTGTAGAATATGTTTCCACGTATTTGGGAGTCTTTGGGCATCGTCTCTGGTATTTAAATTTTTTGGATGTTTTTCGATCTCTATGGCTTCCCTGATTACACGTTTGGCCTTATTTTCGATATTGGCTAGCATTGTTGTTCCATTTAAGTCGATTTTGTGTCCTGTGTTGATGGCATGTTGTGCTAGAGATGAAGTTTTCTGTTTTCTTTCGATGGCGTTTCGATGTTCTTCGCGTCTAACTTGTATCCTTCGATTTGTCTGTCCGATGTACGATTTCTATCGTACCATTTCTATCGTACGATTTCTATCGTAAATTCTACCAGACCTTAGACGATATGAAAAACTACGGTCAAAACGAGGTAAGCTACTTTGTAGCCTTACTTTTTTAGAACGCTGTCGCGACGAAAGCATAATACCCACTTGTATGAAGTTAAGTTTCCACAAAAACAACCATAAAACTAAAAATATTTTAAAAAGGGCAAGTCTAGCACTTACTAGAGAAGCAATTCAAGATTCCAGACGAGACATCGATAAAGTAAATTCAGATTTACTAAAGCTATATCTCACCCTAAGTAACAAAATACATCCGACTCTGTGGAACATCTTTGACAAGCTCACAAACTTTCGATCGGAGACAGATGCTGATCTCACCAAGAAAAAACAAATCAAAAAGTTTGAGAAATTGATACTACAACAACGACCAAAGAATAAGGAACTACCAACAACAGAATCCAGTAATCTAGTCTACAATTTCTCAAATATTACTTTGGATGAAGCTACAAATAGTGTCCTTTCCAAAGGGTTTAATTTTGCTATTGCACCGACACGGATTCCCGTCGAAAACATCATTAGCGAAGTGGAAACAACTATCACTAAGTTACCATCAGAAACAGCCGAAATTATTCGACAAGATGTAGCACAAATATTAAGAACAGCCAAGCCTCCGAAAAAGAATTTAACTTACGAAGAAAAGAAAGCCTTGAAGAACATACAACAAAACAAAGACATCATCGTACTTCCAGCTGACAAGGGCAACGCTACTGTCATAATGAATATTGAAGACTACGACACAAAGATACAGAACATACTAAACGACAGTGCATATCAAAAAATCGCAACAGACCCAACAACATATCTGGAGAAAACAACTAAAGCCAAAATACAAGCGTCAAAGATCAAGAAAGAACAGCAGTTCCAGCTTATTCCACGAGAAAAGTCGTCAAGATGTCCAAAACTTTACGGTTTACCCAAAGTACATAAGGCAGAGTTACCATTACGACCAATAGTCAGCTCTATCGGGTCACCACTACAATCACTGGCAAAATTTCTGGCCGACCAGCTACAACCATATGCAGAGAAAGCGGATTCTTACGTCAAGAATGCAAGCCACTTTATCGACCGTATCAAGGACGCTGTTCTGGAACCTGAACACCTATTAGTGAGCTTTGATGTAGTCTCATTATTCACCAATGTGCCAGTAGAAGAATCATTAGAAATTATACGCAGAAAATATCCAATACCACAGGATACATTAAACCTGACGAGGCACTGCTTAAACAACACCTATTTCATCTACAAGGACCAGAGGTACAAACAAGTTGAAGGGGCACCGATGGGTTCACCACTGTCACCCGTAATAGCCAACCTTTTTATGGAAGATATAGAATCAAAAGCAATAGAAACAGCAGAGCATAAACCCAAACTGTGGCTTAGGTATGTTGATGACACATTTATTATCTGGACACATGGAGAAGAGAAGCTTAACGAGTTCCTACAACACATTAATAATATCCACCCAAAAATACAGTTTACCATGGAACGGGAGAATAACCAACAACTTCCATTCCTAGATGTGTTAGTTATTAAGAAAGAAGACGGAAGCATAGGACACACAGTATACCGAAAACCAACCCATACTGACAGGTACTTACACGCAGACTCACACCATCATCCTGCACAATTAAATTCGGTAATAAAAACCCTAATAACAAGATCTGAGAAACTGGCAGATAAGGAACATAAGAACGAAGAAATGCAAAAAGTCAAAACAGCTCTAAGAAAAAATGGCTTCTCCATGTATACGATTGAAAAGGCACAGAAATCCCGAAACAAAATCAAAGATCCAGAAGAAGAGGAAAAACCAGTCGGAAAAACTATCCTGCCCTATATAAAGGGTACGACAGACAAAATCAGCAGAGTGCTACGTAAAAACAACATAGAGACTATTTTTAACACCGACAAAAAAATCGCAACCATATTACCATCGGCAAAAACAAAAGTTGCATTGGAAAATCAAGGTGTATACAGAATCCCGTGTGAGGACTGCGATAAATCGTACATCGGACAGACAAATCGAAGGATACAAGTTAGACGCGAAGAACATCGAAACGCCATCGAAAGAAAACAGAAAACTTCATCTCTAGCACAACATGCCATCAACACAGGACACAAAATCGACTTAAATGGAACAACAATGCTAGCCAATATCGAAAATAAGGCCAAACGTGTAATCAGGGAAGCCATAGAGATCGAAAAACATCCAAAAAATTTAAATACCAGAGACGATGCCCAAAGACTCCCAAATACGTGGAAACATATTCTACAGAAAAACGTAGAAATTAAAATAGCGAAGAAGACCCCGCCCACTCTGCGCACAGGACCAATAACAAGAAGCGCTTCAAGGTATTTAAACTTAGCGAGCAGCGACCGAGAAATCAGTTCTCCTGAAACATCAAGACGAAGCAGAACTAATCTGACTTGACAATGGCAAGTGTGACCTTGCCGAAACGTCGTCAAAACAATGGTTTTTCTAAAAACCAAAATTACTTAACGCGGAGTCAAACCCGGAAAACAACTGAAATCACATATAGCTCCCGCGGAAGTTTCAAATCCAATATATATATATATATATATATATATATATATATATATATATATATATATATATATATATATATATATATATATATGTTGTAAGTTTAAGATTACAAGGCGGAGAGGGAACAACTCAAGGAAAACACAAATTTATTTCACAGGCAGGATAAATTTTAATGGAAGGTAGTTTAATATTAAAATCTAATAAGTATATATTAACTCGTTCATAAAAAGGTACAGAACTCCTATTTCTTTTTTGATAGACCTCCTGGAACCTCTTAGCAACAGCATGATGAAAAGTTGTTTTTTTTTGGTTAGATTTTGTATTGGAGAAATACGATAGAGTTAAGTATTTCCTTCTTAAGTTTAAGAGTGTTTCTCCAGCTTCACCAAGTAGACTGTCTACAGAACTGGTGCAATGTGCTCCTAGAGAAAGTCTAACAGCTGAACTCTAAAGAGTATCCAAAGTCTGAGCAATGTTTGATTTGCGGTGTTGTACATAACACATCCATAGTCCAGTTTTGATCTAATTAAAGCTCTATATAAATTTATTAGAGTTGGAAAATCTGCTCCCCAATTTTTATGTGATACAGATGTCATAATGCATAGTCCAGCTTGGCACGATAGTCTTCGCGAGTCTTAAATCCCTAGGAGTTTTTTTGTAACTTCTATGGGAGAATTGTACAAAAATAGATTTTGGAGCTTTCGTGGATTTGATTTTCGTGAAAAATGTGTAACTTTTGTTTTTGTGGTGGAAAACTGGAGCCCAATATTGTTAGACCACGATTCTATCGACTTAAGAGCTGCAGCAATACGATTATGAGCAAATAATATGTTTTTATTTCTTGCTAGAATTACCAGATCATCAGCATACAAAAAAGTTTTAATTGTGCCATTGCAGTATGACACAACATTTAACTGTTATACGAATTGTTGTTCGTATAACAATCTCCGGTTCCAATTGTCAGATATTAGAACTACCAACTAATTATTGAAGGCTTTATAATTCAGTCAATTTCTCGAGCCCATAAATTAATTACCATCAATAATTATCCATTTGTTGCTTTGATTACATATTAATATATCAGATATTAATACATTTATATATCAGAATTTAAATTAAATATCTAAAATATTTAAAAACACCAGGACAGATAACTCACACCAACAATAAATTCAAATAAAAATAAAAAAAATTTGTAAACTTGTTATACATTTGATTATAAAATGTACATGTTCAGTTGCCAAAGAATCACTTTAATTTGTTCAGTAATTTGGACAATACACTGAGTTAGTTATAATGTGGGATGTATTTCAATTATTCGTATTGTTACATTTAAATTTAATTAATTAAAGATTGTTAAAGTATGCCAATATTAAACACATCAATTTACTTTTGATATCTTAATTGAAACAATTTATAGACATTCATTAATATCAGCACATTTCATAAAACTAGATAACTTAACTTGCAGTATTGAGAAACAGAAGAAGAACTGTCACATGCTAACCTACATCTGTCAAATTTACCACTAAAATCTAATGGATAACACATAAAAAACTCATTGTGCCCAAGACTGAGATGTAGTGCATAAAAGTCCTTTTTCCTTTTAAATTTAATGTTTGTTTCGCCCCTTCTAAGTGTTTTCTGTTTTAGTGTGTTTTAAATTGTCCTTAATTGTTTTAATTCTAATATTTTATTTACTTGACTTTACAATAATCTACTATTTTGCCAATAGAACTTTATCAAAGAAATTTGATAACTACAAGTTGAAAAATAATTGCACACCCACACAATTTGTACATCTAAACTTATTCATTGTCATAAAACTGTCACCTTCATAAAACAATTACTCAATAAATAACACACATTTCATAAATATATCTCTCGAATAAGTATAAATAACTTTTAATAATACAATGGTATATTACATCACTTTCATTTAACAAACAATCACACACATATCTCTGCTTCATTGGATCAAATCTATCTCCTCAAGAACTTCCCGTTTACTGTCAAACAACTACAATAGCAGAATTGAGTTCTCCATTCAACAATACATAGTAGTTTCAACCATGTTCTACCATCCATCAATTAATAGAGTACCGGCATGTAAGTAATGTTTATTTATTTGCTCATTTATTAATTTATTACAATCTAATAGACTATTTTATAACAATTTGTGGGCCTTACCTTGTCTGTTTAAACTTTTAAAACTTTTTATACCTTTTTATTCAACTTACTCTTTTGAAATAAAACCACAGACATGTAATATTGGCATAATTATTGTAATTTACAACATCTACTTTGTTTATCTTTATTAGACAACACCCTAATATGGGTTTTTATCATTTCAGCATTTATTTAACTTTGTATCGAGACCTGAAGATGCTTTGCATATTGTAGAAAGCGAAACCGGTCGTCTGATAGTTAAATTAAATTGATTGTGAGTAAGTCTTATTTATTATTTCTTTACCTACTTTTAATCATGTTTCAGAAGTTTGATTTTTTTAATAATAAATTTGCATTTAGCTCTTATTCTTTAAAATTTTAAATGATTTTCAGTAGATTCATGTCATTTATATCTATTAAAAGCCGATTTAGATTCCTTATTGCCTGTTTGCACGCATCGTTCCACCACGGTACAGGTGAATGTTTTGGATGAAAAGCTGTTTTTCCAATGGATTTATTCGCTGCATCAATGATGACTTTATTGAAAAAGGATGTTTTCTCGTTAATATCTTGTTCTGAGTCTAACATTTCTCTAAGATTCATAGCTGATGAAGAAATCAATGTTGAGAACAGTGTCCAGTTGGCTTTATTTAAGGACCATTTGGTGATGTGTGTATTGTGCTTATGGTACAACAGATTGTTAACTAAGATGGGAAAGTGATCACTTCCATATAGATCAGGTAAAGCGTCCCACGATAAACTAGGTTGCAAGTTTGGTTCACAAATTGACAAATCAATTGCTGAAAACTCTCCTGTTGCTGCATTATATCGAGTATTCCTGCCGTCATTAAGTAGATTTAAATTGAGATTATTTAGGATAGTTTCTATTTTTCTTCCCATTTTTGTTAATTTTTTGGCCCCATAATAAATTATGTGCATTAAAATCTCCAGTATAATTCAAGGTGTAGGAATCTGACATAAAAGATTAGAAATGTCTGCTATACTTGGATCAGAATTAGGAGCGATGTAAAGACTGCAGATGTTAACTTTTAGTGGACCTACTAAGCACACCGCTACAGCTTCTAGATTTGTTATTAGAGAAATACTGCAATATTCATAGGAATTCTCGATAAAAATTGAAACCCCACCACTGGCATGTTCGTGATTTTCCCTAATTTTAGATACGCTTGATTATTTATCAAATTATGAATTTTGTTGTTTTTAAAATAGGTTTCTTATAGACAATTGTAACATTTCTAAACGGGTATAATATCCGTTCAAATTCCACTGTAGAATAGACTTGAATGTGAGCTTATGTAGAAGGTTCTATGGAGGAGTCGCTATCGAGCTGAGGTTTTAGTTGTCGAGTAATTGAATTAATATTTTAGTACATCGTGATTTAATTTTTTTTATATATAATGTGGGGATAAATTTCTTTTAACAAATTAAGTAAGTCTAATGTGTTTTCTGTATAAGTTTTAGATAGACTCAATTCTGAAGATCCAAAAGCATTTTCAAAAAAATTCAAAATTTATTATCGGTGTTATAAGTTTATTAGTAATAAAATCTTTTACCGTTTCCATACTGCTAGCAATAGTCTCAGAATTATCAATAGTTTTGGATTTTTTAAGTTTTAGATTCTTGTAAAGGTGGGGTTAAAATTTCATCAAGGCTGCGCTTAGCTGTGTTTACTTCTTTACTAGGTGTATTAGTTATATCAAGTGTATCAGTGGTATCTATTAATATGCTATTCATAGGGCATGCAAGTGTTGAGGAAGAGTTTGGGATATTAGATGTTGTTGATAACTGGGTAGTTGTTTTATTTGTATCTGTGCATGTAGTTTGAGAACTTGGAAATAATGCTGATGGTGATATTTGGGATTCAGTTATTATTGGTATAATTATTAAAGAAGGTATAGTCGAGGATTGTAGGAAAAATTAATTCGCTAAAGATGTTGATGTGGTCGGGACGTCATGTGGAAAAGTATTAACTACTGTATTTATAGTAAATTACTATTAAACTGGGAATAAGCCACAATTAAAGATAAAAATACGTTTATTGACGTTTCAATTTCCACTTCGGAAATCGTTCTCAAAATACAAGCAGTAAATTAAACAAATTTTGTTTTTTGTTACATAGTGAAAAATTCTTCTAATAATTTAATTTTATCTGACTCATTTATATTGACAATTCAGACATACATTATGCATTTTAAAGTAGACGACTTTAAAATGATATTGCCAATATTGTTGAGTTGCGCTCCTGGGACGACTTTACTTATAAGATAGTTCATTCGATTACATGAAATCAACTTTAACTTGAGAATATCCGTCAGAAAAAAATCATAGCATGTAATTCGTCTTTAAAAAGACAAACACATGACATGATGACAGTAAAATTCTCCTGTTAGTGATTCCATAGTAAATTATGAGGGAAAAACCAGGAAAAAAACCTCATAATACTATCCCGACATTGTAAGTATTTGTTCGTGAATTTAGTTTACCTTCAACAAACATCAAAATTCTGATTTTATATGTTACGTTATTTAAAAAACATAAATGATGTATCCTCTATATGTTACTGACTTACTAATACTGGTATTTTCTTATTAATAACTTCCTCTTTCAATATTGGTAACCAGATCCTACTACATTCTGCCGAGGAATTTGCGACACAATTGGCCTCATTTAGCATAATTAGAGCCGCTTCTTTGATTTTTCTTTTTTTACCATCCGTTTCTTTTAGGACTACATTTGAATTATTCCATTGAACCCTATGTTCATTATCCCATGCGTGTTTACAGATTTGAGATCTATCAAATTCTCTATTTTTAATATAAGATTGATGTTCACTTATTCTAACATTTAATGGCCTTGATGATTCACCTAAATAAAACTGATCGCATTCACAAGGTATTTTATAAATGCAATTCTTTGTCCTTTCTTGTTCATTGTTAGGTTTGGTTTTGGACAAACAATGAACAAGAAAGGACAAAGAATTGCATTTATAAAATACCTTGTGAATGCGATCAGTTTTATTTAGGTGAATCATCAAGGCCATTAAATGTTAGAATAAGTGAACATCAATCTTATATTAAAAATAGAGAATTTGATAGATCTCAAATCTGTAAACACGCATGGGATAATGAACATAGGGTTCAATGGAATAATTCAAATGTAGTCCTAAAAGAAACGGATGGTAAAAAAGAAAAATCAAAGAAGCGGCTCTAATTATGCTAAATGAGGCCAATTGTGTCGCAAATTCCTCGGCAGAATGTAGTAGGATCTGGTTACCAATATTGAAAGAGGAAGTTATTAATAAGAAAATACCAGTATTAGTAAGTCAGTAACATATAGAGGATACATCATTTATGTTTTTTAAATAACGTAACATATAAAATCAGAATTTTGATGTTTGTTGAAGGTAAACTAAATTCACGAACAAATACTTACAATGTCGGGATAGTATTATGAGGTTTTTTTCCTGGTTTTTCCCTCATAATTTACTATGGAATCACTAACAGGAGAATTTTACTGTCATCATGTCATGTGTTTGTCTTTTTAAAGACGAATTACATGCTATGATTTTTTCTGACGGATATTCTCAAGTTAAAGTTGATTTCATGTAATCGAATGAACTATCTTATAAGTAAAGTCGTCCCAGGAGCGCAACTCAACAATATTGGCAATATCATTTTAAAGTCGTCTACTTTAAAATGCATAATGTATGTCTGAATTGTCAATATAAATGAGTCAGATAAAATTAAATTTTATCAGTAATCTTTAATTTGGTTTAATTAAGCGTCTAGCATATATTATTTGTTGATTGATAGTAGTTATTCTTCCGTTGTCGGCATTCATCACAGTTTCTACTAATTCTTCACTAGCTTGGTAAATGCAAATACGGTGATTTGAAATTATTGATAAAAAAATAATATATCTGGGTTCTATAATTTTTCCCAGTGCAAATAGATATTTCTCAAGTTTGGCGTTTCCCAGAATATACAAAATAGCTTCTTTCTTAGATCGGAATTTTGAAGTTAAATTGATTAACGCTGCAGAATATGAAGAAGTTTTATGTGATATCAATAACGTTTGGGGCCTCGACGCCCTTGGACTATTAACATCATCCATTTTCGTTGTTTAATGATATCAGGTAATATAAATAATATGAACTTGTTTTGAAGTAAGTATCTAATTATACTAAAATTACTTACAGATTTTCTCCAATAAGTTCACTAATTTTTATTTACGGTGACACAACAATTTACATTACACTTTTATTATTAACTGTATGTAAATAAAAGCGCAAAAACTAGGTGCGATTAGACTGGTAATTAAATATGTCTTAATATTAGAAACTTGTTTTTCTATTTTGTTGAAATAAATTACAAATTTCTCTGTTACTTCTATTTATTAACAATTATTGTAATATCAGTGACAAAACAAAACTCATCACCGAACGTAACACGTAATAACTTGATCTTCTGTTGGTTCTTGTTGGACTAATTGTAATTAGTCACATTAAAAATGCATATCCTGTCGTACTTTTATATCATAGAGACTATTTATATACTTATAACCATTTATTCTCGGTTGACCATATTGTGGAAACTGAATATTTTAAAACAGCAATCACGATCCTCAGGTACTAGAGTTACTTAAGGTAATAAAATTAAAAATCTACACCTTTTAAAAATTTAAAGGAAAACAAAAAACAAAATAGGTATACCGATGAAAGCAACCATATTTCTGACTATTGGTCGTCTTTAGTACGGTGCAGCCAAGTTGGAGAAGGAATTTGCAGTATTAGAGGTAGAAGATCCTGATGGTTTCCTGGGAATAACTAACAATAACCACGGAGGAAGCAGCAGCTTTCTAAGGAAAGGAATGCCAAATGTTAAACGTTTAAAACAAATAGAAAGGCATAATAATATAACCATAATATAAGCATAATAAAGTGAATAATTTAAGTAAAATATAATGACAGATTTGCCATTATACTATTATGCCATATATATGTATATCATGTAATCTAGTATACAATCAGTATACAATCATTACGTTTTTATGTAATTAAAGGCGTATTCTTTTTACTGTTTCTTACTCTTACACATAAATCTTAAATTGCTCCTAGGATTAAGTTATTTTAAAATTAGTTAGAGCCGACTTTGTGAGTTTTTCCCTTAATTCCGAGACATTCCGAAGAAATACGGTAGTCTAGAGACACTACTCCAAATAACAAATTGCCCTCTAATTACTTTCAGAGTAGATTTCTATGCTTTGGTATCGACTTTGATTACGTTATATAAACCAAAGATGAAATTGAGTTTCCAAGATTGTACAGCTAGCTGTTTTCTTATAAAATATCTATATATCTTTTTGTAAAATAAAAACTTTAATGTAAAATAAAAACATTAAAATGTCAGAAAACAAATGTTAAATTTTTTTTTTTTATTTTAGAAAATCGCATCGACCAAATGGCCATTAGCGAAAAATTAATGGATTACATTAGATACATTACAATTTGGTTTATTAATATTGTGGTACTTATTAATGTCTTTAAAGAAATTCAAAGTATTTTTAAAATTACAGTTTGCACCTAGAGCTTCTCGAATTGTTCCCGGTACCTTGTTGTTGCTTCGTTCTTGATTGTAGAGGGGACATTCACATAGTATGTGCCTTATTGTTAGAGTCGTATTACATGTTTCACATCGCGGCGGTTCGCACTTTTTAATTAAATAATCATGCGTTAATCTAGCATGTCCGAGTCTGAGGCGCGTTACTATTATTTCTTGGCTTCTTGACGTAGGTAACACATTTCATGCCTCTATGATGGGTTTCACTTGTTTTAATTTTAAGTTCGACACATTCCATTTATTTTTCCACGCACTTAAAATTGATTTTTTTATATAAGCTTAAATATCCGTTGATACCGATGTGTTTACGATTTCGGAAACGTCACTCACTATCGCGTCTTTCGCACTATGGTCAGCAGTTTCTTTGCCTTTTATTCCTATATGGGATGGGATCCAGATAAAATTTATCTCATTATGATTAATATAAGCCTGAAGAAGGGCCGTTTTATTTTTTTTAAAGCGGGTTTTTTGGATACGGTTGTTGGATGCTTTGTATGGCACAAAGTGAGTCTGATAAGATAATATATTTGCAGTGTGTTGTCAGATTGATTAGTTCTATGGCGCGATAGAGAACATACAGTTCAGCTGTATAGATAGTACTAACATTAGATAGTTTCAATTTAAGCACTTTCTCTGGAGTTACTACAGACGCTCCCACACCTTTGGATGATTTTGAACCATCAGTGTATATCTGGGTATGATTTTTATAACGAATAAGGATTTTTCTAAAATGAAAAATAATTAAACCATGATTAGGGGAGATTTTATCAATGACGTAAGTTCAAATTTATATGATTTATTCTTTTATAGAAAGGTTTAACAGAACTGTAATTTGCATTAAGGTTTGGGAAATTATCAGTAAAACTATTTCTATAGACAAGATTTTTTGCATTATCGGTAACTTTTGTTGCATACGTTAGACTAAGGTAAGCTCTTCTATCATTTAACGACAATTCATTTGCTTCGCAAAGTAAACTGTCAATCGGTGTTGTACAAAAGGCTCCCAGACATATTCTGAGTGCTGTGTTGTTAATAGTTAATAGTGTCGAGCTTTTTAAGGACTGATTTCGATGCTGAGTCGTAAGCTATAGCCGCGTAGTCTAGCTGTGATCGTGCTAGAATTTTTAGTAAATTTAATCTTCTGTAACATTTACATGTTAGATTATTGATATGTCCTTTCCAATTCAACTTTCTGTCAAAAGTAACTCTTAGCAATTTTAGCGAATCTTTTTGTTGTAATGATTGGTTATATAGATATAATAAGACTGGTATGCTGACTTTGTTTTTAGAAAATACTATATATCTATTTAGTTTTAGTTGCTGAAAAGATAAATCCAGTTTCCTGTAACCATTTGTCAATATCTAGTAAGAAACTCTGTGCAAGTTGTGAGAGGTTGTTTAAGTTTTTGCTTTGGCCAAATATTACGAGATCGTCAGCATATAAGCGGCCTTTAAGTGGAAGTTTTAAATTTTGTAGAACATCATTAATGGCAATTATGAATTACGTAGGACTTATAACAGATCCCTGAGACTGAGGAATTCCCATTTCTAATTCAACTCTTAACGACAAGTAACCATTTACTCTAACTTGCATATACCTTTTTTATAAGAATTTTTTTATAAATGCAAGGCAATGTACTTTAATTTCTAAATCGTACCGTAATCTAATGATACAGTGGCGCCAAGCTGTATCAAAGGCTCTTTCAATGTCGAAGAATATTCCAATACATTTTTTATTAAGAGAGAAGGCTTCATGTACACGGCTTTATACACGTCTATAATATTGTCTTGAGTTAATCTATTTTGTCGGAAACCACTTTATTCTGTAATAATAATATTTCGATCTTTAAGTGTCCAGAGGAGACGACGGTTGGCCATTTTTTCTAAGAGTTTGCATGCAGTATATGTTAGTGCAATTGGTCTATAAGACTCAGGATCTGTTTTGGGACATTTTGGTTTTAATATTGGTATTATAATAGAATCTCTCCACGCTATTGGAAATTTCTGTTCTGTTCAAATAATACTAAATACATATGGTAAGAAGATGATTGTGTGCATACTCAGGTAAATGCTTAAGAGAAGTAAATAGGATACTATCTGGAACCTCACTAGTCTCTTTGAATCAGTTTAATGTATCTTTGTATTCATTTATATTAAATTTGGTGTTTAAAGCATCTGTGTCATCTACAAACGGTATGATTACATTGAATTCTTCGTTCTGTTTAAAGTTGATAAAATTATTATTATAATTGCTTGTATTAGATCTATTTTTATACGTATTAGCAAATTCTTCTGCTATTTCTAGGTCAACTGTGATTATTCGATTATCTTTATTTAGTTGAGTGATTTTGTTATAAGCCGGTATTCCAAATATTTTTTTGACATTCTTCCACATTTCAGACATAGAGGTCTTACTGTTAATACTGGAAACAAATTGAGCCCACGAATTTCGTTTTGAAGTTTTTATTGTTAACTGAGCTTTAGCTTTAAGTTTTTGAAATTTTATTTTATTGTTAAGTGTTTTATGTCTTTTGTATTTGTTAAAGGCTTTTTTGGAAGCCTCGATCGATATCTTACATTGTTCATTCTACCAAGGAACTGGTTTTATGTTTTGTAACACGTGCAGTTTTTTTAATGGTTACCTCGGCTGCATCTAAGATGATACTGAAAAAGGTTTCTATGTCTGTGTCAATATTGTTGGATATTTTACAGTTTATAACATGTTTTTCTACAATATCTTAAAATAATGTCCAATTTGCATCCTTTGTTTTTCACTTAGAGGTGTGCTTTCCATTTTTGGGCTTGAACAAGTTATTGGTGATTATTATTTTGTAATGATCACTGTTATAAGTGTAGTCTAATCTATCCCATGTCATTAATGCAGAGAAGTTATTATCCGCTATCGTAAAGTCTAAGGGAGTTGATTCGCCTGCTTTTATATTGAATCTTGTAGGGCGTTCATCATTCAACAGTGATAAGTTATACTGATCTATTAAGTCTTCAATAATAAGTCCTATTTGGTCATCATCTGTAGAACCCCAAATACTGTTGTAAGCATTAAATACACCTATTAAAATATCCGGAGAAGGTATTTGTCTTATAAGGTTAAAAGGTCCTGTTTATCAATTAGTTATCCTGGTGGTAAGTAAATCGTGCAAATATTTATTTTTTTCGTCCCTTCTAGAGAAATAGCTACAGCTTCTAAATGTGTTTGTCGGGGTAACCTAATTGCGGTTAATTTGTTATTTACAAGAATTGTCACTCCACCGCTTGCTATTCTTTGGTTTACTCTATTTTTTGAAAAACTTTGATAATTATATAAACAAGATTCTTGGTTACTCTTAAGATTTGTTTCTTGAAGACAAGTAATATCTGGTAGATACTCTGATTGTAGAATTTTTATCATCGGTAACTTATTATAGTATTCGTTTATATTCCACTGAATAATTAAATTAAACTACGCCATTTTTACTTTCTAGTTGTAAAAAAGTTTTAAATTTATTAAGACTCTGAGTCTGTGTTAAGTTAAAGGTCATTTTCGTTGTCGGTAGAAGAGAGTTCGTCATTTAGGTGTTTTTTGATTTTTTTTTTCGGTAGGTACATTTGATTTTAAAAGATCTATCTGTTAAGTAAGCATATAAGTTACTAATCATTCTTAGCAATCCAGTAAAATCATGTGTATAATTGGTTATAGTGGTGATAATATTTGGAGAACCTGGTGCGTTTTCTAACATATCTATATACTAGTCGTGATTAAGGATATATGGTGGTGAATGTTCATTTATTATTGTTTGTAGGTTAGTATCAGAACTTTTCTTGGGTTTTTGTTGGGTTTTTGTGTAGGTTTCCTAACATTTATTTCTGTTTGTTTGTCTTTTTCTGACAGAGCTGGTGTACATGTTGGTGAAAGTGATATCTCCAATCTCCAATCACCATGTAAATATGATAATTTTAAATTCTTCTAATCTCCAATCCACATATCCATACTGTACTTTATAATTAATACTCCTTATACCGATCACTGTATACTACATACTATGAACTGCTTGTACTATTTACTGACTGACTCACTTCTTAATAAATTCACTAACTAAATGTCAAACTGTCTCCTGTTTAACTTCTTAATTAACTAACTCCATACTGTCTTACTGTAACTGTTAACTGTTCAACTGTAACTGTCTTAATTTACTCTCATACTGCCCAACTTAATGCTGTAAACTTTACTCTCATACTGTCTTGAACTGTCTAATAAATTAACTCCATACTGTCTTACTTAATACTGTCAACTCTCCTGATCTCTCATACTGACTGACCCTATCCTCCAAATTACATCGTATTTATATCATTTCCTCGTTCCCGAATTTTCTTGAAAGCAATCATATTCTAGAGCCCATCATTAACTGTAAACACCATCACTGATGTTTACAGTTAAAGTCTCCTCCTGCTATGAATTTGTGTCCAAAAGAACTGAAATAGGTGCTGAAGTTGATTTCGTTGATTGGTTAACCAGGAGGACAGTAGACCGCAGATAAGGTAAGGTTGCCTAGCCAGTCTCCGATGACAATGCTAGTTGATTGCAGGTACTTTTCACTGAACTTATTTAACTCATGGTGTTTTATATTAGATTTGATAATGATAGCTGTGCCACCGTGTGCATTGTCATTTGGATGTTTTGTGTAGTGGACAATGTATTTTGGAATTTTGATATAGTGTTTGTTTGTTAGATGAGCTTCTGATACAAGTATAACATCAATTTTCTTCTCGTCGAGGAAAATTTTTATTTCTTGGATGTGGTTCGTTAGGCCATTTGAGTTCCAGACGGCTATTTTAAGTCTGTGTTGCATTAGTGCATTTTGGAAATCATAGTCATAAGAAGATTAAGCATAGTGTCAATTCTCTCTACTAGTTTTGTCATAAGGTTTTCAAGGTTAGCAATTTTCGTTGAATGGTTTGAGCCGACATTAGTTTGTTGATTTGTGATCTCATCCGCTTGACTATTTCCTGAAGTTTTTTGAGCGTAAGAAACACCAGGGGATACTCTTTGACTATCAGTTTCGTATGTGTCAGTTCTGTCGGTCTCTTGATTCTTTCTGAGTTGGGGGAATTTTTCTTTTTGTATTTGTTTGTATACGCTGCAGCCCTTATAGTTGGCCGGATGGTTTCCCATACAAAGTACATATTTTACGTTATTGCTGTGTTCTTTTCATGGACAGTATAAAGTAAGATGATTACTTGCACACTTTACGTATCTTCGAGGCCTATGACAGATTTTTTGTGTGTGACCGTAGCGTTGACATTTGGTACATTTAGGAACCTGACGTTTGGGATATGGTGGTTCGAAGGACACAATCATGTTCTGGAGTGCTCTCACATCACATGTCTTTATTATTTGACTTAGTTTTAAATTCTATATAAAAGAGCGGAAGCGCTATTTTGGATCCACTCTTATATATATTAGCTATGTTGGTTGCTTCGTGTCCCATTAATCCTAGCTTATGTACTAAAGCGTCTTTATCTGCTGTCTGATGCATATTATGAAGCACAACTCGGAATGTTCTTTCTTCCTTAGTTTGGTAGGTTTAATAATGTTTTTTTTTCTCATTTAGTGCTTTGGTTATGTTTCGGTAATATTCAGGAGTTTCTAACAATTGTCGAAGAGGTTGTATATCACCTACATCTGAAACAAATATGGGTGGCGGTTGAATACTTTCTTTAACTGCATCAGTTCTGGTTTGGTTGGTCTCATCAGGTACTTCATCTAAGCTAACAAGTCTATTAGACGTTGGTGTGGATGCTTTGAGCCAGTAGTCGCTCATTATTGTTTGTTTTAGTTGTTTATCACCTCCAGGGCTGTCATTTCTTGCTCGTTTATGGGCTTGAACAGTTTTCCATTCTTAATCTTGGTTGTCTTGGCTATCTTGTGGATTAGCGATGTATATTTGTGACGGTAGATAAGAAGAAGAAGAAGCATGATTAGAAAGAAAATAGTTACCTGGTTGTTTATGTTGATCCTCAGTTGACTCTGTATCTTGGAGTAGTATATTGGTTGAGCAATTTTCATTGCTTTGTTGTTCGCTAGACAAGGTTCTGTTACTCGATGGTTGTTGCATGGTAGTTATTTGCAGATTAGCAATGTATTTTTCTGAAGTTGAACTTCTCGGCGGAGATCTGCTCACTTTGTTTGAATTTAAGAACGGATTGTCTATGTCCACCCTGTATCACGATTAAATATTTTATACATCACGATCAATTATTTATGATACGCCTATGACTTTTATTTGCAGGTATTTGGCGTTTGGAAATAGCATTTGTTTTATTTTGTTTGCGTTTTTAGAACACTGATAATTAATATTAGTAATTAACGATATAGTTTCCAATAAAAACTGGATACTATAATAATAGATATTTTTGTACTAGAAAAACAAATTTATGCGACCATCACCAGCAAAGGTTGGAACGAGATTGATTTATCGAAATAAGACCATAAAATTGATATTTATTTGCATTATATCTAAAGCGAAAAGGAAAAATTAAAAAATAACAAAATGTTGGAATATTCTTAGTTATAGCCTAAAACTTCAGCAGTAGAAACTCTAAAACATGTAATATATTAGTAAAAATCTTGTAGAGTCTATAAAATACCACCATAGTAATTTCCATGTCTGCAAATGAAATTCTTGTAGTTGGCTGTATACCGTAAATTACAAAAAATTTATTTAAAATATTGAAAAGGTATATAATAAAAAGGCCCTTTCAGGCTCCATCACAGAACGTTTTCAGAGTAAACAGTCCATAGACAGTGTATTACCAGGTGTACAAGAGTCAAGCCAATAAATATTTGGGTAAATCCTTTTAAAATGGTACAAAATTTATCGTGTGTTACATTTTTGTTCAAAAGAGTGTCATGTTAAAATTTTTAACAAATACCCTACATGGCAACTAAGGACTCCCAATAGGGTTGCTGCTGAATCTCAGACAATGTCTGAATAGGTTCTAGATGGCAACTAGGATAGTTGAAACAAAATTTAAAATATATGCACTAAAATTTTTCAAGGCATCTTATCAATATATTTTAATTATATCGAACATTTTGGAGATGTTATATCGAGTCACGTTTTAAAGATCGTCCTGAGAGTAATACACAGCAGAATTTACACGCTGTTAGAGGACAGAGTTAGAAATACTCAATTTGGGTTTAGGAGTGGCTTGGGTACAAGAGAAGCCTTGTTTAGTATACAGGTGCTAGTACAGAGATGCAGAGATATAAATCAAAATGTGTACATTTGTGCAATCGATTTTGAAAAGGCTTTTGACAAAGTCCGACATAACAAAATTCTAGTAATATTTTAAACAGCTGGATTGGACGATAAAGATCTACGAATAATTACAAATCTATACTGGCATCAAGTAGCAACGTACTCTTATAGTATTACGAACAAAATAAGCACACAAAAAATTACTTTTGGCGTCACAGAAAAATCATGTAATTATAAAAATCGTTTTTAATGCATTTATTTGGTTTTGCTTTAGACCTCCTTATTTGTTGTGGCACTAATTGGGTTAAAGTAGGGAGCATATGTTAAGAACGTTTGAGAATGTTTAATATAAAACTAATAATTATCCAATATGAAGAGTTTAGTCATCCCAAAAATGCAACATAGGGTAATTTATTACCTTGTTAATTTTTAATATTCAAAAGTGGTAAAATAAAATTATTAAAATTTATAAAATACCAAAGAAACATATTGTTAAGGAGACTAATACATTTCTGTTGATTATTTCTAGACAAAAGTACTCTCTATTCTTTTCTCTCTCCCTTTCTTTCCTTCGATGTCTTTAAAGATTAACCTTTACTCGTGCATGTCCTTAATTAAAACGAGTTTTCTAGGAGCCGCCACTGTGTATACTTCGCTATAAAGGATTTACATCCTTCTCGACAGAAAACAGTTCATATAATCCTTCTCCTCGCATCGCTATCGAAATAGCCCGATAAAATGACGACCCCCATCGAAGTAACAACCGCTTAAAGTGGAAAATGTCAAAGTAGATATGACGCCGGACAACGTGAGGTGCATTTCAATTTATAGGTGAATACAATTTCGTTTAAATTTATACTTCCTTTACTATTTTTATTTTATTATTCAAGGGGGTGTTAAAGTTTTATGTAGAAATTTATGAGATGATAATAACATAAATTGTGTAAAATGCTACAAGAAAATGAATTCAGCATCAGATATGTACAGATTTAAAAAGTTTTACCTATAGTGTATTTTTATGTATGAGAGAGTAATAAAACAATAAATTATGTATGCAAATCCCTAAATTGTTGATACGGGTGACTCAATGAAAAACAGATATTTGTCAACAAGTTTACAGAAGTATATAGGAAAACAATTTTAAATTGAGTATGACCACCAGGTATAAAGGTTGGAGCAGAATAGAATACAATAGTTGTGAGGGTTACTAATCCCTAAATAAGGTTGCCAGTGTCGGAGTGATGGAGGTTAACAGGTACTAATGAATTTGCAAGAAATGTAAGATGTTTATTTTATTGGTTATATATAACCAATAAAAGTTTAATAAGTACCTACCTATTTGCAAAATAAAGTTTAATTCTTTAGATAAAATAAAACGTTTTATTTTATCTGAAATGAGTGCATTCCACGAAGTAAGGGTTTCAACAATCAAACATTTAATTCTTTAATTCCAGGAATCTACGACAGTAATTGACTAGATAATTACCTTCTAAACTTATTCCACAGAAAATGTGATAGTGGGTTTTTCCATTTTGTAGGAAGGTCCAAGTGGCGTATTCAAAATTCTTAACAGTTCACTAAAAGTAGGTACTTCAGTTGCAAGGTGCAGTTTATTGTGTATACTAGTGTTATGGAAAATTTGGAAGTGCCGTGTAAACGCCGAAAAATTGGTCCTTTAACAGTTAATGAAAAAACATTAATATTTAATTGTTTTAAATCATTTACAGACAAACGTTTATGTGAAAGTGTTGATGAGACCGTTGAGTTAGTTAGCAGTACACTTGGTGTTGGGAAATCTACGATTTACAGAGTTATTAAAGAAGAGAAATGTGGTAGTTTTCAAATGCCACGTAATGCTCCAGGGAAACCAAAATTTCAAATAGAATATCATTTTAAAGAAGGACTTCGACGGAAAGTGCATGGATTCTTCTTTAGACAAGAATTTCCAACATTGGATAAAGTTCTTGTCTCCCAGAAAGAATCCCAGAAAGTCTATTTTATTAGAAAGAAGCGATATTGTCATATGGAGAAGACATTTTCTAAGAACCATAAAGGAAATGAGAAACCAAAAAAGAAAAATATTTTATCTTGATGAAACATGGATCAACGAGGGTCATACACCAAATAAATTTTGGCAGGATGAAACTGTTACAAGTCAAAGGCACGCTTTTGTAAATAACTTGATGTCTTTCAAGAATGGTTCGAACAAATGATAGATCTTCTTCCTAAGAACTGTGTAATAGTAATGGATAATGCAAGTTATCACTCCAGACTTATAGAAGGACTGCCCACAACCAAGTGGTTAAAAAAAGACTTGCAGAATTGGCTGAGTTCAAAAAATATTACGTACCATCCCGGATCTATAAGAAAGGAACTTTATTCGTTGTGTGCCCTTCATAAAGAAAAATTTAAAAAATACGAAATTGATGAAATTGCCAAAAATCGTGGAATGACAGTACTTAGATCCCCACCATATCATTGTGAATTAAACCCGATTGAACTGGTATGGGCACAGATAAAGAGTGAAGTTTCAAGAAAAAATACCACTTTTAAAATTCATGATGTTAAACAGTTGTTTTTGGAGGCCGTAAATAATGTAAAACCTGAAAACTGGGAAAAGGCAGTAAATCACACTATTAAAGAAGAGGAAAAAATGTGGAAGCTGGACAATATTACTGATAAAATGATCGAGCCAGTTATTATAAATCTTGGTTCTGAAAGTTCATCTTCTGAATCTGATTTGGATTTGTAACAAGTAGCTGTAAGTTTTATATTAATATTTTTATTCATCTATTTAACATACCTTAGACGGTTTTAAAAACTCTTTTTCTCTTTTGTAATTTTTAAAAATTAAAAAAAATGTGAATTTTTTAAAACCCTTTTTAATGTAGGCCAGTCAGTTCTAATATAGTGTGTGATAAAAGAGGTCACTTTTGTTTACATACACATAACACTTTATAACACTGAAATAATTCATTTATTTTTCACAATTATTCAAAGTAATTTTTCAATTAATCTTGAGCACGCCCATGGAGTGGTCGGAGGTACCAGTTAAAATTATGCTAATTACTCTCTCGTTCATAAAAATAAACTATAGTAGTTCTTTAACAATCAACATTTGTATGATTTTTCAACGATTAACTGAAATTAAGTCAAATTAAACAAAATCTTCTGGATTATTTCAATTTATTATCTAATTGTTAGAATATTGGATTAACAGTAGAATATAGCATTAAAACTAACACAACAAAATCTGTTTAAAACCTAAATAAGGTCACCGTCCTTTTAAACAAACACTTTACAAATGCCTATAATTGTTGTGCTGCTACATGTTAAGAGACGGCGCGTAAAAGACGGCGCGTTATACCTACCTATAGTTTCGTGTAGTGAAGCTATAGATTGTCTCAAAGTGACATGTCTGTACAGGGTAAATGTACAACATCAATGCCATACTTCTTTGCAAACAAAATAAACGTCACTTTTTACTAGTTAGCCTAATCCATCTTTTGTGTTGAGGGTAGCTTAAGTACTAATTTCCACATTTTTTTTGTTGCTATTACGTGGTTTACGTCTTTTTCCATTTCTCTGGTGTAGTGACCTGGTACGCTGCTGTAATTAAATTTCGCATCTCAGCTTCTTTAAAATTCGCGTTGCGTCCAGCTACATGCCGTTTTACTTCACTCCAAACCATTTCGATGAGATTGAATTCACAGTTATAGGCTGGGAGCCTCAGAATCTTCACATTGTGCTTTTTGGCAATATCTTCTGTTATAAACCTGTCATATTTTGCTTTTAAGTCCTTGAGTACATCAAGTAACTCGCATTTTAGGTAGTCTTCTTTAAAAAATAGGTCTTTTGACAGAGGCCATTCTTGAATATCTTTTTTTAGTGTTGAACTGTTGGGAATTTGTTCTGACTTTCTGCTGTGATAGGAGGCATTGTCCATTACAACAACTATTTTTCTGGCAAATTTAGCATTAAGTTATTTGCGAACCAATCTTCGAAGGTCGGTCCATCCATTTCATCGTGGTAGTCCTGAGTATTTTTCTTTGTCAAAAACGTGAGCTCTGCTCCATCAACAAATACACTGGTAGATCCTGCATGCAATAAAATGAACCGTGCACCACGAGCTGTTGGAGCTTTTAATCCTGTTGTTAGAACCAAACAACAAAAGCATCGCGATGAGATGTAATTGTTTTATCAACCCATTCTTTTTTCACACTGTGCCCGATATTTACCCATAATTCATCCAAATACACTATGTTGTATTCTTCTGCACGGTATTTACAAATACGCGCAAATAACGATGACGCCACAAGATGATTTTTGGTTTTTCAATCAAAATTGAATTTCTGCCACGTTTTATAAACACAAAATCCTCTCAGCAAGCGATGTAGCGTGACCCGTGAAAAGTTGGACAAAGTTTCTTCGACATTTACAACAGCTAATATGGTGTTTATTGTTGGTGGTATGTTGTTACAAAAAATAAAAAATTATGAACTATTCTACGAATTTGGCCCCTGACACTTCATCGCAATTATGAACCTTTCACGAGAAGTTGCCACGAAAATTACTAACCTTTCGCTTCTTGGGCCTGCACTTTGGAGATTGTAATCCAGCAGGTGATTAATATTCCTGTCGTATGTTTCCTAATTACAGTTGATACATAATCGTTGTTATCCTGATTAAGATGCTAATTAATAATATTTATTAGTATCTGCTACTCTGAAAGTTTTAGAGCTTTTCCACGTTTCCATTGAACAATTTCCTCCATTTTTCGGTAAAAATTCGGCGTCAAATGTAACAATAGCTAACAACAGAAAATAGCAATAATTACCAACAGCAAATCATAACAACAGCCACCAACAACTAATAACAATAACAAAACAGTAACAGTATATCCAAGATGGTAAAAATAATCGTAACTCGAATATGTTTACGCGCTCCCAAGAACAAATAAAGACTAATTAAGGCCCTGGATGTATCAAGCTTTTAAACATATTCTGTACAAGAATCACTCTAATTTTTTCTTAATTACTGAACAACTTAGAAGAAAGTATTTGAAAAAATTTGAAACAAATGTTTATTTAATGCACATTTTATTATACCACTGCTACTAATAAAAAATAAAAGTTGATAAGGTACTATTAGAAATAAATAATGTATAGCATTATGTAAAATTATTAACAAACGATATTTGTAAATTACATAAAATTGTACGTGAGGACTTCACACACAATCACGCGAGGCGATCAACCCTACCCCTAGGGACATGTGTATACCACTGTAAGAGTGGGATCCACATGTCCGAAAATCAAACCGGTTACACCTCACTAGTTGAGGTGGTACCTATCTGACCCCCAGGCTTTTCCTCCACCCCTCCTCAGCGTGTGACTTACGTGAGGAGGCTTATGATCTGAATGTTACGTAAGGTGTCTTGGGTAATGAGACACCTTCTGTTTTTAATGACTGTGGTTAGGCCACCTAACTGTAGGGGTAGCACACATGTCGGCTTTTCTCCCTATTTAACTTTACTGACTCTATAGAAGTTACTCTAGCTTTACTTCGGGACTCATGTCCCTAAAAAGAGCGTGTGTTCCAGACAGAGAGCCATCGGTCTAGACCGACAGCTCTCTGTCTGGAAAAGAATGTGTGTGCTCGTTCACTCAGTCGCCGATTTGACAAAATAAAAATTTTGTTCTCCTCGCCGGCTGGGTGTTCGAGAAGTGAGTCCTGGCCACCGAGCCCATGCTTGCCGCACATGACCTCGATGCTCAGAGTCCGCGTTTGATCAATATTTGATCTGCCTGAAGGGCCTGTGCCTGCTGGCTGGTATAGAGTGCCTGACGGGCCTTTTATACATTCTTATTTTGTGTTATGTAAATTTTTGTGATGTAACGGGTGTTCTTGTTTATCTTGAAGATGACATGACATTAATTAGACAGTGAGCGATTTTTGTTTTTTTTTTAAACTAAGTCTATCTATGCTAATACCTTAACTATGGACCTTAACTATGGAGTGTGCATTCCCAAGTGTATAACGCTCTCACACACTCCGTGTATATGTTTTTTGTGTTTTTTGTTTTCCCTATTCTAATCTAAACCTAATCTAACCTAAGTGTGCGTGTGGTGGGGTGTGCATTCCCGGGTGTATAGTGCCTGCACACACCCCGGTGTATATTGTTCTTATATACTATATTTTTTTGGTGCTCACTGTCTAATATACTCTGTAGTCGGCTCTGTGTCTATCTCTTTCTTCATTTATCCTTCTTCTCTATATCCAATAAGTTGTTGCTTTGGCCGTTTATGTACCGTTCTAGTGTTTATGTCGTAGTTTGTCAACTCTCTTAATGTCCTGCTTGGATGATTTACGAGACCATTGAAAATGGTGTTTGCTCTTTCGTCCATTGTCCTTAGGATTCTTTTCTGTCCAGAGTCCCTGAATAAATACCTCAGTGGAACGTATTGAGGTAGGTTCAGTGCTTCTCTGATTATCCAGTTTTGTGTTGTTTGGATTTTCTTCCTATTCGTTTGACATGTGTGTCCCCATGCGGCAGATGCATATGTTAGGGAGGGTAGTATTATACTATTAGCTACCCTCATTTTTGTCTTAAAGCGAAGTTTGCTCTTTCTGCCGATTAGCGAAGAGAGTTGACTTCTTAGTGCTTTTGCTTTGTAGACAGTTTGTTTTACGTGTTCCGTGAAAGTGAGCTTTCTGTCTAAAATGACTCCGAGGTATTTGGCCTCGTTCTTCCATTCTACAGGGGTGTTTTCTATAGTGATTTCCCTGTCTGGTCTCCTTATTCTGTGTCTGTACATAACGGCCTGTGTCTTGTCAGGATTTAGTGCAATTTTCCATTTTATGCACCATCTTTGGAACCTATTCAGAGCGCTTTGTAGGTAGCTGGCAGCTAGGTTTGGATCTCTACTGCTAGCTGCTATGGCTGTATCGTCCGCATATAGGCTAACCATAGTTCTCGGGTCTGTCGGAGTGTCAGCTGTATAGATAGTGTACAGATAAGGCGATAACACCGCTCCCTGGGGCACACCTGCTTCCAGGGTCCCTAATTCAGATAGGGTTGAACCTATTCGAACTCTGAACCTTCTGTTAGCTAGGTATGACGCAAGAAGACATGTCATCGCTTCACTATAGCCTAGGTTGCTCATTTTATAGAGCAGACCTTGATGCCATACCCTATCAAAAGCCTTACTCACGTCGAGGAACGCCGTTGCTGTGTACATCTTTTCGTTGAAACCTTTAGTGATATATTCTGTCAGCCTCAAAACTTGTAGTTCACATGAATGTTCGGTCCTAAAACCGAACTGAGCTTCTGGAATAGATCCCAAAGCTAGCGATTCTTCGTTTAGTCTATGTAATATGACTCTTTCCGCTATTTTGCTTACTGATGATAGTAAGCTAATAGGTCTGTAGTTTTGTGGAAAAGTGCCGTTCTTTCCTGGCTTTCCTATCATCATAACATGAGCTTCCTTCCATCTGTCCGGGAAGTATCTTAATTTTAGTATACTATTAATGATGTTTGTGATGTATACTACTCCCTTTGTTGGTAGGTTCTTGAGTGCTCTGTTACCAATGTTGTCCGGTCCTGGAGCTTTTTTAGCATTTGTCGCTTTTATTAGATTTTTGACTTCTTCGGGAGATGTATGTGTTATTCCGATTCTGCCCTTTCTTCTTTTTAGCCTCCTGACTGTGTTTTCGACTTGTATAGTGAAGTCGATGTCTTCGTGTGGATGTTCGTTGTTCCTGCATGCTTTTTCAAATTCATCTTTAAGGACTTCTGCTTTGTCTTGTTCAGTGTAGACAATTCCGTTTTCTCCATGTAGTGGTGGGATGGGTTTCTTGTCTTTTCTTAACACTTTGGATAGCTTCCAGAAGCCGGATTTATTTGGATTTAACTCCTGGATATAGGATTCCCAGCTTTCACTGTTGTGGGCTTGTAGTTGCCTTTTCACTTCTCTGTTTAGCTCGTTTGCAATCCTTTTGTCTTCTTGTATCCTTGTTCTGTAAGCTCTTCTTCTTTTCCTGTTTTTTTCTCGAATTTATTCTCTTAATTCTGGGCTGATATCTTTGAATCTTCCTTGTTTCGTAATAATTGGTTCTTCTTTTGAGCTGGCATCGATGGCATGGATTATGACTTGTTCTAATTTTTCCACACTATTTTCCAGCTCCATTATGTTATTAATAGTGGGTATCACACCGATGTTCTCGCTCACGATTCTTCTATAATTTGGCCAGCTGGTTATTTTCTTTTTTCGGGGCTCTAGTTGATTTATATCTATAGCTCCCAGGGTCAGTACGATTAAATTATGTGTTGAATCGCCTTCATTTAATGAATGTATTTCATATTGTTGACCCACGTTGTGTAGGATTGCAATGTCGAGGTGAGTTGGTTCAGCTACTCCGTTGTAGCAAGTTGGATTCACTGGTCCTACCACATAAGTGTTGTTTTTTGTTTCGAGATAGCCACAGAGCCGTCTTCCATTACCATTGGTTCTCCTGTCGTACCAATTGGGTGATCTTGCATTAAGGTCTCCAATGATGATTGTTGGTTCTTCTGAGTCCAGGATGAGATTCAGATCTTCATCAAGGATAGGCTCATTAGGTCTTACATATGCTGAGACGATTTTTAGTGTCTCGTTTCCAGCGATAAGACGAACTATCGTGGCTTCCATGGTGACTAAGCCGCCTGGGTTGGTATATTTTGATGTTCTATTCCTTTTTTGACCATAATGGCTGTTCCTCCCGAGTTTGCTCGGTGATCTGTCCTGTAGATATCATAGCCTGGGAATTTGGTCTTCTTTCTTTCCACTAATTTGGTTTCTTGAAGTGCTATGATATCTAATTCTAGTCTATTTGCAAATTCGTCAAGAAGATTTAATTTTGTGAACAATCCACCTGAGTTCCAAGACCCAATGCGAAGATCCTCCGACTGGTGTGCTAACATTGCTTACCAAAGCTGCTCATTGCTATCATTACCTGTGTAAGTTGCTCCATCATTGCGGAGACATGCGCCATTTTTGCGCTAAAATCGGAGTTAAAACTCGCAATTAACGCTGCTGCTTCTGTTGCAGCTGTAGAATTTTCTTCCTTGGCTGTGTTTCTGGTAGCCTGTGCATAGCTTACACCGTTATTTACTGTGTTGCTGTTGATTGGTTTGCCTCTAGGTTGTGTTTTAGGGGCAGTTTTTCTCTTTGGAGCTTTGGAGCATCCACGATAGCTTGCTGTGTGTGCACCTTCGCAGTTTGCACATTTTGGGTTCCAGTTTTCTGTGTCCATATTGCATTCACTGCTTAAGTGTTCTTGTCCACACTTCACACATTTAGCTTCACAATGGCAAGCCTTGGAGCTATGGTAGTAGCCTTGACAGTTGTAACACTGCATGGTTTCCTTTGTATTTTTTATCTCATCCTCTACATGAATTTTCATGTAGCAAAGATTCGTAACATTTTTAATTCTTTTGTCATCTTCCTCGTTGATGGTGACTAAAAACATTGGAAGTGCACCCTTTCCTTCCTTCTTTGAAATCATATTTACTACCCTAGTAACTTCAATACCATGATTGCTTAACTCATTTTGTATTAATTTTGGGTCTGTGCTAGCGGCCAGCCCTCGGACTATTACCCGTTTTCGTCTGTCGCCATCTATTGGATATGCTACATACTCGACCTTGGGGGTGTGGCCCTCAAGGATTTTCAACATTCCTAGGTAATCCTCACGTGCCTTGGGTTGGATTACAATAGTTCTTCCTGACCGTGCAAATTTGTTAACAGATGATATTTTTTTATCTGCGGCCTTCTGTAAGATTTTTTGATGTTCGCCTACGCTCTTGAGAATTATTGTCGGCGGCTTCGATGTAATTTTTAATGGTTTATTTTGATTAGTGTTAACATCTGTTTTATTGTTGTTTTCGATGTTTTCGGTAGCTTTGTTGGTATTAGATTTCGATTTATCGGATTTTTTTTCTTGAATATTTTTGATATTTTTTGTCATTTCTTTTTCTTTACGCTGTTGGATAATTTCAGTTTGCTTTTCGGCAACACTGATTTTCTTTACTTCTTTGGTTTTTAGTTTTTTGTTTGTATGGGTTTGCCACTCGGCAATTTCTACAGAGTTGTTTCGCCATTCGGCGTCGTTTGTGTCCATGTCATCTTCATTACAAGATTCTTCATGGTTATTAGTTGTTTTCTGTTGTTTATTAATTATAGTTTCTTGTTTATTTTTTGTTTTGGTAGTTATTTTTTCTTTGCCGGAAGCGTGCTGTTGTTCTTTTCCGGTTTCTTTTGGTTCTTTTGGTGTTTTGGAGTCTTGTTTTTTGGGTTGGATCTCCGTCTTTTTCGGTTTTTCTTCTTTTGAAGTTTGGTATATCTCGTTTCTTTCTAGAATGTTCATGATTTTGTCTGTTAGACGTTTATTTTCTGTATCTTTTTCTTTAATGATGTTTTGAAGGTCTTGAATTTGTGCCTTCATTTCTTCCTGGGTTTTCCGGAAGTAGCGGTGCTGCACGTCTATTATTTGATTTAATTTGGTTATAGCGACTAGCATGTCTGCTTTTTCCATATTAGATATGTCTGCTTCCTTATATTTTTTGCCTTCCTCAAGCTCAGGTTCTGAGTCGTCGTCGGAGTGTATCCTCTTCCTTCTGTGTTTTTCTTCGTCGTTGTCATACATTTCTTCGGAGATTTCGGGTAGTTCATAGCGTTGATTTTGGTTATGCGCGTGTCTAACGGCCTCGCGAAGTACGGTTATTTCATTGTCTATTTCTGAATAAGTGTCTGATATTATAGATAAATTATCGACCTGGGGGGAGGGCGACCAGGGTTGGTCGTCATCTTCTTTTTCCAATTCTGACACGTGCGTGTCAGGACTATTCTTTGGGGAGGTTAGCGACATGTTGCCTTACGGCGGTGAACAGAGTTCAAAAGATTGTAGGGTATCTTACTTAGTAGACTCTGTTTTTTTCCACCTCACTGGCCGCTGCCAGTTAGGTTTCTGGGTGTCGTCCCAGGGACCTTTCGCGGTAGTTCTCTCCCTGTGTCCACAGGGAGGGATCCTCTTGCAGTTCTCTAATCTCAGGAGAGGGGGCCGTTTCTGTCCGACTTAGCTGCAACTATCTAAGCCTTACAGTGTCATACCCTTCGCACACTGAGATCACCCGTAGTTTTCTGCAGAAAATACCGCTGCTATTGTATTCCGTGGCGCGCCAATAAATGTAACGTTCCAACGGTTTACAGATAACAACAATACATCCACTCTTCTCTTTGTTTCAGTTAAACAATAGCCTACACAAACTCGGTGCTTACATTCACCGGTGAATAGGTCTATTGTTCTCAATCCACAAAGCACAACCTCACTTGTCGACGTCCGACTGCCGACTACGTGAGGACTTGTTGAGAACTCCTGGTTTATTTCTTTTATTTTGAAAGATAGACAATAGAGAACGCCATCGCTCACTTCATAAAACTGGCAACTTCTTGGCGAAATTCCCATAGGATTAGCATTGCATATCTTCCCTGTACATACTAGTCACTTTGAGACAAATTATAGTAAAGCCACCATTAAAATAATGCAACAATCGTGTCCTGTATTTGCTGTAGAATTTTTGAGGTTACCTGAAATACTTTATAGCTTCCAAGCATGGCTGATTAAAAGTGAATAAAATTAGTTGTTTAGATCTTTTAATTCCAAAAATATGTTCATGTATGGACTTAAAATACCTTTATTAGTATATGTACAAACTTACAATTCAATAAAATATACAAGAGAAAAACCATTTTTATTTCTGAGTATTGGTTTTTCAAGTTTGGTGTTTTAAGTGTTGGTAACCTAAAAAATCTTTGAGTTTAGTGAGTTACTAGTCGTGATCGGCGATCTTTGAGATAATGAACTTCCTGATGACATAATTGTTCTTCTAGCTAATCATGTGAAACGCAATGACGAGAAGCGCCGCGGTGATAAAGATGCTGTGGAAGTAAGTAACTTAATATAGAATCAACTTGGAGTGGAGGCAGACATACCAATAAATTAGTCAAAATATATACTTATTTAGATACCAATAAGACAAAATAATGCTTTTGTTGGACTTTAAGAAAAATACGTCTAAAAGGAAAATAGCTTCTACAGTAAATGTGAAAGAACATCAAGTAGGTAAAGGGTATTAAACGCCGGCGTCGTAAAAATTGTTGATGGATCAAGAGAAACGTAAATAGCAAGATTTCAAATTGTAGTATATTTAAAAAAAAACTAATTTTCCCAGTAAATAGGTTTTCCCATTGTTTGATTATGCTTAGACAGACAAGACCTAGGCTTAGGTAAGACTTCAAAATCACCCCATGATATATATTTTGACCAATAATTTATCACGCTATTGCTTGGATAAAAACTTACATTTAAGGGGGTGTTTACAGTGTAAAACACACTAAAAAAGAATGAAAGGGTTTTTTACTCCTGTACTGCAGATAAGAGCAAAATTGTAGTTTGCAAATAAAATAACAGGAATGTTATTTTCATAGTATCCATTGTCTATTCACAATAAAGTTTATTAAACAAATCAAGTCAAAAGATATTCTAAAAAAGAAAAATAAGAGATTGCTAGTTAATTAGAATCATGTTAAAAAACAGTATAATAAAAACATGAGTATTGTAGATCGACAGATGAAAATATTAGCTACGAGTAGCATTCCCTGTCAAGAAATGGTATTTTTTCATAATAAGCCAAATGGTGATGTTTGGGAAAGTATGTATTTTTACATTTAATATTTTTTTTACGGTACTGTAATGTGACCTAATTTAGTGCTGTATTCTAAAGACCCTTTTAAAATATATTATTTCCTGTTCTTTCGGAAAACTGAAACTGGCTATCTCATTTGTCATGTTGAAGCAGAATTTGGCTTTTTCCTTTGTATTCAAGATAAAGATTCAAATGCAAAGGTTGAACAAGTGGTGGATTTATGGCATGCCCGGCCTACAAGATGTTGACCATCCAACGGTTAGAGGGGGTTTTTTGCCCTAGTGACGCTCTCAAACTATCAAGATTTTGAGTTCTTCGTAAGACAGTGAAAGATATGCATCATTGACCGGTCTCGTGCTGTAGCCTCGGCGACGCTAGCGTCGGAGTCACGACCAACTCTTTATTCCTGTTAAGACGACATCAATATCTTCAGAGGATAAGTCCATGTATTTTGTACAAAACATTAATAATGAGTAAAACCAGTTGATTTCACAATTTATTCACAATTGATAGTTGCTATTTTCGCTAATTTTATGTACAAACAAATATTGCATTTTTTCTTTATAATTATTTATCCAACATCATTTAACCAGGGACCTCAAGTTTAATTCTAAACAGGTGAATCTAGTAGAACAAAATTACTACCCATTTTTTTGTCTGATATTTGTCTTCTCTTCTTTGAATTAAAAAGTTAACTTTCCAGCTTCGAAAAATGGTGACATTTAGAGTATCTGGTGCTCTTCTCGACATTGAAAATCCATTAAGAAGGTCAATAAAACCACTTTTTCTAGAAGGTTTGCTCCAACAGATTGTCCATAGATGTATTCTGAGCTCATGGTTACTTATCCTTGGTCTATTAAGTCTCCTTTTGACTCAAGACGTTTCTTATCTTTAGCTTATGCAAAAACCGTGCTTAAGTGTGGCTTATATCTTCCCTCTCCACAAACATACAAGATGCACCCTTTAAAGACATTAGGATTGGAATTACCTGCTTTATCCATCTTTCATTTGTGTCATCGACACAGTTAACTACATCCACATCCATCTTTCTTTCTGAGAATTCTTTTAGTACTACAACAACCTTAACATTAGCGGTAGCTTCGCTGAAATTCCCCATCTCTGTTATTGATCTTTTTCATTTGTATTGGATTTCGGGTGGTATTGTTCCGTCCAACCTTGGCCTTTTTGGGCTTTTGGCGACATCCCTTTTGTTCATTTAGTGTCATCGATGAAATTGGCCTTGATTACAGCCCTCTTTACTTTTATGTAATCTTGGCCTTGTTTCACCAGCTTACTAATTTTCGCTTTAGAGGTCAGTTAGCTTTGTAGCCTTAATATTCTCACTCGTCATAAACTCAACGTCTTCCAATGCTATTACCCTGGCAGACTTTGTAGTTCCTTTTCTTTCAGTTAATTAGATTTCTTTAGAACTTATTAGCCTTTCGGTGCTCAAATTTTATTTAAAAGTTCACTGCCCTTCGGCTTTAGACACCATGGTTTTGACTTTAGAATTTCCTGGTCTTTCGACCCCGAGAGCCTTTTGGCTCGAGCTTTTCTTTTTTTCGCTTGTTTAACACATTGATTCCATGATTAGCTAGAGAAAGACTATTTCTCGCAGAGACCTGCTTGCAAGGCCAAGGCCTAAATAAGATGGGTACGACTTGTCCCAAAAAACTGTTTGCGACACCATTACCCTCGTGCCTCACAGCCTTCATCACGATGTCTTACAGCTTAGCTTGGGGATTGTTTATCGAATATCTTTAGTCTAGATCCGCTTGGTTTTGTTTTAAAAGGGCTATTTCAAGAATGGATCCAATCTAAATTACATGTCCCCAATAATTGTTAAGAGTAACCAGCGGCCTTGGGATGTTTTGAGGAGGTGCAAAGTCCTAAGACCTCCCATGCAAAACTCATCCCATGCAAAGGATGTCTCTTATATTCGTGTCATAGTTGAAAGTTTTTCTAAACACCATGCATGGATATTCTCTTAAAAATTGAGTGTAAGTCCAAAAATTTGAGATTTATTCGCTTTTCGCCCTGTTGTTAACTGACCATGAAGCTAAAGTTTTGTTTTTTTTCCTAGTCTTAATTGATCCAGTATCGTCTTTATCGCTCAAACTGAAGAATATTGTGATTGTTGTTTACTCATTGTTGTTTTCTACACGCAGTCCAGAATCTCATACCCTGTACAAGTTTGTACTTTTATTATTTGCGATATACTGAATATACTTGGGTCCCCTGTTAGTCGTTCATAGAATTTTAGTTTTCTGCAGTCAGTCCAGCAGCTTGCAATCGGATAATATATATTTCTCGGCTTCTAATTTGTTATCGCAGAGTCTGCAGTTAAGGTTCTTATTTTAAATGTCTATTTTGGTTAGGAATTATTTTACTTCTGCTTGATTGAATAACATTTATGTTATCAGTTTTTCCTATTTATATGGAGCAGTTTCTCTGTTGTTTTGTTTATGGTCTACTAATGAAGATTTTTTCATGTGTTTGTTTTGGAGTTCTCTCCTAATATCGCTTATAACTTTCTTAGATCTAGTCTTCTATAGCCTGTCGACTGCAGCCTTTGGTGTTTCCAGGATCACCGTTGGTTTGTTTGATCCTGTCTTAGTAGGTTGACCAGCTTTTTCGCTGGCCTTCGATGCCCTCATGCCCTGGTATCCACACAAGCTCAACCTTGTCCTTCTATCTCCCAGTTAATTAAGTTCTTTGATGCAATCCCACACGTCTGGATGTCAGACATGTCAATACCTTCAATGGCACTTACTCTCTGACAGTATATTAATCTGCTTCTTCTGAAATGCTCTCTTATCATTTCCCTATGAACAATGAAGCATCGCATAAATCTCCTCTTAAAAAATTGTTCAATTCCTTCCCAAGGCAAAGCCTTCAGTGACTGTTGGATTTTTAAAATATTTCTATACAGGCACACCCATTCCTGTTTTGGATCCGTCTTTATACCGATTTTGCCCTGTTGTTTGTTCCCCATGTGTTTGATTTGTAAATCCTCACAGTTTGGTGTAAATGTGCGTCGTCAATATCATGTTCTAAAAGAGCTCAGACGAGCATGTTTTGATGACGCATGCGTCTTGTGATATTAAGATGAAAGTTATATCATCTGCATAAAGTATTTTTGTCTATTTGTTTATTTCTTATCTAAGAGAACTATTCACAAATGTGTGCTAAGTATACATTTAGTCTACCTACATTTGTCTTTCGGTTGGTTCAAGCCAATCGTGAAAAAAATTTTTTTGAGTGTTTAGAAGACGCATCCTATATGCTATTTAAATTTCAATACCGACTTAATTAAACAATAGATATGTATTTTCTAAATAAAGAAGAAAATTTCCGCTTCAACTGCAAAAACTTTCACAATTTTTGAGGCAGTTGAAATATCGAGAATCGAAGCCCGGCTACTATAATACTTAGTTAATATTAAAATAAATTAAATAAAAAAATTACGATATTTTAAAACTACACTTAGGTTATGTTTTAATTTTACGATCAATACTACGATTCTCCCAATTTTCGTTTCTCTTGTTTCGTGTTGTAAATTCTACTAACTATCAGTAGTTTCTCGGCTTCCCTGTATTACAGTTAGACTTTATTAACCCATTTAATTACATTATACAGCATTAAATTGCAACAGTATCAAACACAAACATAAAGATGCTACAAACTGCATGATTAAGTATGATTTAGTGCGATTTAGTAAATTTTATTGCCAGTTCTATAATTGATGCCGGTGTATTCCATTATATAACGCAAATCTTGCATTTGTAGACACGGTAAATTCATAGATGTTAAATTAGAGTAATAAACAGAGGAATTATCGTTGTCTGGTGTGACTGATTTATGCTGCAATTGGAACAAGGTTATGCAATTGTGTACAGTAAAATATGCGGATTGAAAACACGGTTTTTTCTGGACATAGAAATCAAACTCAATCGCATTTTTTATTTGTTTGCATACTAGCAACGCGTTTGTTGAAAATATTTGCATTTGGTTGTTGTCTAAGTAAATTTATTGAGTTATGAAATGACCTTCCCGATCAAATCATCCAAAGTTAATCGAGATAGTGTTTATTGGGTGAATGCAATTCGTTAGAAGTACATAATTTACTCAACAGGCATATTAATACAAATAAAGAAACATAAAATATGTGCAACTAACATGTCTTACGTAATATATCTTTCTATACAGTCTTTTGTATTAGGCTATCACAAAGCAATCGAGAGCAACAATTGGTCGCTGTAGAATCAAACCGACATAAGTACAACAAATCGATTTTTATATTATTGGCCTTAAAAAATTTCTATTTTTAAGACCAATTCTTTAAAAATCCTTCAGATGGCGTTAGGCTAAATTGCATATTATTGGAGTGGCCATTTTGCTTAGCAGAAGACAGATACATTGTGCAATACGCCAGTTGTTTCTTTAACTTTCGGATGAAATGTTACGCTATATGTAATTTAAACTAAACTATCGCACATTGGTACTTTTTCTAATCATTCTAGAACTAAATTATTGGCAGATAATTCAGTTTTTGTTTAATATATATCAATAGTCATGCAATATTTATTAATATTTATTAATATTTATTAATATTTATTAATATTTATTAATATTTATTAATATTTATTAATATTCATATTTTCGAAGTGAAAATTGAAACGTGAATAAACTTATTTTTAACCAATAATTGTAGCTTATTCCTATTTAAATAGTAATTAATATTTATGCATTGCCATTTAAAATAAACTGGCACATAAGATAAAATGCCTGTTTTCTGTAAATCCCAGAAAATAATTTGAGTTTCATTTAACAAAACGCAGTGTTAATAATTCAGTTTGAAAAGTCTATTTTAAAATTAACTTTTCTAGACTAATGTAATAGTTTAAACCGCATTTTGGGAGATACGCCAAATAATTTAATTGTGACTCTAATATATCCAGATGTTTTAAGTAGAGATACACATAAATAACAGGTCGGCCCTCAATTTGCCCCCGACCAGGTACTATTATAGAAGATAATCATACCCTTAATTTCTACCGATGCTAATTACTGTACTTAAATGACACCACTCGACAAGTCGCCGAACAGGGGATTATAATTTCTGGGAAAACCAACTTGAGGCGAAGCTACTTTTAAGCAAAACATTACAGAATACTCTAAAAGTTTCAGTGTACGTAAAAAGCCTGCATTTATAGTAGAACTTTAGAAATTCACAAAATATAAATACGGAAAAAGTGGTGAACTGTGTTGGAGATGTGTGATTCGCTCCTGTAAAGCTAAAATTTATATTGTGGGTGCCGAATACTTAATTAGGCGCAGTGACTTAGAATATATTTATGAAAAAAAAAAAAAAAATAAAAACACTAAATAGGCAGTTAGTGAGTGTTGGTAATTAACGTAAAGCCACCGGTGATATTTGTAAGAAGCCTTGCAAGGTAATACATTCTGTTTGAAGACAAAATTCTGCCCAGTTAAGTACTTTTACAGTCAAGACATTCATAGTATTCGTAACACTTTATTTATAAGAACAGAAAAACAAACTCTACAGGTGTTACCAAAAAATAGATCAGACACTATTGCGTTTATAGAAACAATAATATACATATATATATATATACATATTTATATATTTATATATATATATATATATATATATATATATATATATATATATAAATATATATAAATATATAAAAAAATTAAAATTAAAACAAGTATTGGAAAGAAAACTACCAATTTTGGAAAACCAATTTCTACTGAAGAAAGATTAGAGTGGTTAAAATAAGGCAAGTAAAAAAATAGTTTATTAACATATTAAATAAAACACAATTCTAATGAGATAGTACTCAACACTACTTTAAAGACATACGGTCAGAGTCTGCGTTGAACTCTTCTTCGGTATGAATGGAGCAGTAGTTGTGTGGTAGTGACTGTTGTGATGGCTGACAGGGCAAAAGTTCATGATATGTTAATGTTTCATCATATTCAGATAAAACAGCTCATCAGACTGCTGTGTCTGTTGCACCAGTGGCTGCTGTGATTAAAAACTGCTGTATTTGTTACTTGGGCTGCTTTTGGTTCACGGTTTCTTTAAATGTGTCAAATAGTAACTGTTGTATTTTACTCCTGAGTTCTAATTTATCAAAAAGAGACATACTTTCCATATATGGCAGTAACCTTTTGAAAAAAATACAAATCTGCACTATCTGGTTCTTCACCTCGGTTAATTTCTTTTTCCAACAAGGTAACTTTCTTTTTTTGTAACTCCAAGTATTGTTCATTTTTCAGAGATGCGACGTGGTTCAAATTCGGATTTAACAAAAGTATTGCTGGACGGGCGTGTTGTTGACATTTGAGATTGTGAACGTGATGATGATGCTTGGGACTGCCTCCTTCGTAATGGCAACGGTATCACTACTGAGAGCGTATGCAATGTGACATCATCTGCATCACTCTCGTGATTACTTTCACTAATATTTTCTATTTCATCATCCGTAATTTCATTATCATCTCGTTGTGTTTCATCGACTTGCGAACATCTGGCATCATTTAAATTACCCTGAGTCTGGCAGGTCTGGTATAATCTCTTAAAAATTGCATACTTTCAAAGTACTGCCATTTGCTTTTAGTTGGTATTGCTTGTGATCCGGATTTTAAAACAGGAATTTTTTGAACTTCACGTTTGAACTGATCTTTAAGATTCTTTCCATCTTTGATTTTGCGATATTACCTAAAACAAGAAACCATTCTCGTTATACTGATACTACCAATACAATATCTTTTTTTGATACCACTTGATGGACTCTCAATATTTTTAATCCATTAAACTTTTAATTTTGGACACTGTTTTTTAACATTAGATACCTACATTAAAATATTAAAAGGACTATTTAATAATCTATATATGTAAATATGCATATAAATATAATTTTTATTCTAAAAACTAATTCGATTGCTTTTGTTTTAGGTATTTAGCTACTGGATGTTCATTTAGAAGTCTTGCATTTTTATTCCGAATGAGCAAGTTTACAATAAGCATGATAGTTTTTCAAACAGTCGAAATAATTTGGAGTAAATTGGTACATGAATATATGCCGTGCCTTCTGCGGAATATTTACAAAAAGTAATATCGGATTATTATAATCGATGGAAATTTCCCAACTGTTTTGGCTCAATTGACGACAAACACTGCCAAATAAAATGTCCACCAAACTCAGAATCAAGTTATTTTAACTATTTAAAATACTTTTCGATAGTATTACAGGGTGTGGCTGATGCTGATAAAAAGTTTCTGACTATAAAAGTAGAAGGCAGGAGAAAGCAAAGCGATGGTGGGACCTTTATCGAGTCAACCTTATTTAACTTATTGGAAGCCAAAAATTTTGCGTCCTCCCAGATCAAGAACTACCAGGATCAAACATAAAATTACCTGATGTTTTGATTGGTGATGAAGCTTACCCTTTGAAAAAATACCTAATGCGACCGTATCCACGCAGAGTGCTAACACCAAGAAGAGAATATTTCAATACGCGTTTATCTACAGCCCGAAAATGCATTAAGTGTGCGTTTGGAATTTTATATTCAAAATGCGCTTTTTATCAAAAGATATAGAGACATATCCCGATAAAGCGTGCGTATTAATAAAATGTGCATGCATACTTCATAATTTTATACGAATTCACGACGGTGAAACTAATCTCGATTATTGTACTGTTATGGAGAACATAAATATGCAAAGAAATGAAAATGCTGTTCAAGTAAACCGAGGACAAGGAAGAAATAATAATCGATCATCCAGAGAAGCAAAACAAATCAGAGAGACGTTTGAAGAATACTTATATGAACATCAGTAATCACATGTATTTCGTTTAAATACAAATTTATTTTATATGAATAAAAAATGCTAAACTTTGTTCTTATTAGTATACATAACCTCAAATAATTCTTAAAAATTAATATTACCTTCTATACCACAAACAAGTCCGACAATTTGTCTGTCACACTTTTGTTTTGAAAATGTTTGTGTGTATCCTGCTATAAAATCGGTCTACTTTGCACTTCGGAACACTAAAATTTCTTTGGAACAAAACATCGTGCTGTTAAGTTTGAAGACAAAATGGAACTATAAAGTCGCTTAGAAGTAAAAACCTAATTGGAAACAGATCGACACGCTTAGCCGCTAAGCGATTTTTTACATATGACCATTCCAATAATATTCAGTGGGTTTGAAATATTTTTTTGTAGTTCAATCGCCCACGATTTATCTCTCGAGAAAAATAGCTCGCAAGCCTGGCTGTACCCTTAGCCTAAATATGACATAATGTCTCCCACTTATAAATTGACGTGTTTTTGCGCATTTCTAAAAATTAGAAGTTTAAAAGTTGTTTTTAGGTAAATTGTTTTATCTGAAAAGCACTGTATATACGATACACTCTTTATGTATAGATACATGTTTATTTCTGTAAACAACTGCGATACAGTCTGTGTAGGTAAATATGGGTACATTAAAATCAATTTGTACGTTATGTACGTATTGTATATTATGATACACTGTTCACAAAGTACTTTTAGAATAAATTAATTGCTTAAATAAATGCTTATTTATCGGTTTCATGCATTCGAAATAAATAAAATGAAATAAACATTGATTTAACTATTTAAATTAACACTAAAAAGTGGATTGTGTAAAATTATTTATATATACATGTTTATATATATGTTTATTTGTTTTAACCCCTTCTGTGGCTCAGTGGTAAGAGCGCCTGCCTTTAAATCTAAAGGTCGTGAGTTCGAATCCCACCTGGGTGGAAATTTTCGTTTATTAAAAAAAATTAATAAATGAAAATAATTTCTATCCTTGTGTGATCGGTACACACCAGAGGGACCGCAGACGTTCGGATACAATTAGCGTCTCTTAGCAAAGACAATGACGTCGACTTTGCTAAGTATCAAGACAATTACTCTACACACACACACACACACACACTACACCTCAAATTGTAAGATTGGCGAATGGATTTAGTGTCCGCAGTCATTTAAACACAAACAAACAAAAATATTTGTTTTAAAATCGAGGTATTTGGCATGGCTAATACCATCACAGTAAATAATCAGACAATTAGATATGCTTTAGCTACACTTTTATTATAGCCACACTTAATAGAAAAAGTATAGATGGTATTTAAAAAAATATTCTTTTTCTTTCTCTTCTTCTTCGTCTTTATAAGCAGTTCTGCTTGTTCATTGGTGGATTAATACCTCTATGGAAGGTTGTCACTCCATCTTTTGCGCGGTCGTCCGATACTTCTTTTGCCGATTGGTGACTTATCTCTTGCTATTTTGACGACACAGGTCTCCTCCATTCTGCTTATGTGGTTATTCTATTCTTTTTTTTCTATTTTGTGTCCATTCATTTATACACTGTACGTTACATTTTCTTCTAATATCTTCACTTCTCTTTCGATCCCTCAGCGTATTTCCTGTAATTCTTCTCAGTACTCTCATCTCTGTCGTTTCCAGTAGCCTTTTCGTTGTGGCTGTGTCGAGTCTTGTTTCTGAGGCATATGTCATTATTGGTCTTACACTGGCTTTATAAATTCTTGATTTAATCTCAGTGGTAATGTGGCTGTTTCGCCATATAGTGTTATTAAGGCATCCTGCCAGTCTATTAGCTTTTTGTACTTGATCTCTCACTTGTTTGTCCAGGTCTCCATAGCTAGACAGTGTAATCTCCTGGTATTTTATTTCCATTACTTGTTTAATACTGATGTCATTAATTTCTATTTTACATTGGAAAAGATATTGTTTCGGATATTCTAAATTTATTTTTTTTATATTTGATTTCCTTATGTTGACTTCTTGTTTAAAACAAATCTCGTCAACAAGTAGGAAATGATAGTATCACATCTATGATATAATTTTTTTTGGTTAAGCATGACAACTTTGAGACGACATAACCAATAACAAAATCATTTTTATATAATTTGTACAAAAAACCATTTTCAAAAACGATTTTCATATTGAAAATCAAAACATCAAATATTATGTAATTGAAAATGTGATTTTCATCACAATAATAAATGAATTAAACGTTTCAACCACATTTAAAACAAAAAATATATTGAGATATATTTTATCTAAACTAAACCAAACAATGATCAAGAAAGAATAAAGAATTGTATTCATGAAATACCTTGTGAATGCGATCATTTTTATTTAGGTTAAACATAAAGGCCACTAAACAATTATCAAGGCCGATAGAATAAGTGAACATCAGTTTTAAAATAAGAATAAAAAATTTGATAGATCTTAAATATAAACACGTATGAAAAAATGAACATATCATTCAATGAAACGATTCAGGTATAGTCCTAAAAGAAACAGATGGTAAAAACAGAAAAATCAAAGAAGCGGGTGTAAGTATGCCAAATGAGACCAATTATAGATATTTATCGGCAGAATGCAGGATCCATTATTTATCTTTTAAAATAACATAATATAAAATCAGAGTTTGGTGTTTATTAACAACTAAATGTAAGACTGATTGTAATATATGGTTTTTCCCGGTTTTTTTCTCATGATTTACTATGGAATCACTAACAGGAGAATTTGAGTTTCATCATTGCATGTGCTTATCATTTTAGAGACACATCACATGCTATTATTTTTCTGACGAATATTCTAAAGATAAAGTTAATTTCATTTAATTAAATGTAACTATCTTACAATAAACTCATCCCAGGAAATTGCAGAATGCAATTTTATTCAAGCTATGTATTAGATCTTACTCTAGTTAATTAGTTATTTTTTTTATTGGGAATAACCCGCATCAACCATAGAAGGTTATTAGTGGTGGTACAATATAGACTATAATATATTATAATGATTAATATAAAATATAAACTATAAAGTTTTTACAAAGTTGATTATAATTTAGAATTTTTCTTGAAGTATCACTTATATTTGATTATACAATTTCGTTTTCTTTAAAAACCTAATGATTTTGTCACAATCCGCACTGTCTAAAGCGCACTTTATATCACTTGGTAGTCCAGTAGCTTGTCTTTCCATTTGATATAATGGACAGTCTATAACAATGTGGCCTACAGTTATATTGGTGTCACAGGCGTAGCATATTCTAGGAGGTTCCTTCCTTAGTAGGTGTTCGTGCGTCAGTCTGGTATGTCCTATTCGGATACGATGTAGTACAACCTGGTCCCTTCGCTTTACTAAAATTGGTGTTTTCGCTGATAGATCTGGGTTTACTTGCCGCAATTTATTATTTGGTAAGAGTTCCATCTTCGTAACCATAAGTTTTTTGTGTACTCATTGATGCATTTTTTCATATCTGAGTGAGGAATTTGGTTAGTTCTATCATCGGATCTCTCCATTTTACAAGCTTCTTTGGCCATTTGATCAGCTATCTCATTTCCTGGTATTCCCAAATGAGATGGTATCCACACAATATGTAGTTGTTTATGATTATTTTGTAGAGTCACATGGTCTTTTTATTCGGATATAAAATCGGATGATTCGGATATATTTTCTGAATTTCCTGGATTGCAGTAAAGGAATCTTTGAATATTACTGTCATATTGTTGTGAAGCTCTTTTCTTGTGGCATTGTAAATTAATTACTATTTAACTGGGAATAAGCCACAATTAAAGATAAAAATACGTTTATTGACGTTTCAATTTCCACTTCGGAAATCGTTCTCAAAATACACACAGTAAATTAAACAAATTTTGTTTTTTGTTACATAGTGAAAAATTCTTCTAATAATTTAATTTTATCTGACTCATTTATATTGACAATTCAGACATACATTATGCATTTTAAAGTAGACGACTTTAAAATGATATTGCCAATATTGTTGAGTTGCGCTCCTGGGACGACTTTACTTATAAGATAGTTCATTCGATTACATGAAATCAACTTTAACTTGAGAATATCCGTCAGAAAAAATCATAGCATGTAATTCGTCTTTAAAAAGACAAACACATGACATGATGACAGTAAAATTCTCCTGTTAGTGATTCCATAGTAAATTATGAGGGAAAAACCAGGAAAAAAAACCTCATAATACTATCCCGACATTGTAAGTATTTGTTCGTGAATTTAGTTTACCTTCAACAAACATCAAAATTCTGATTTTATATGTTACGTTATTTAAAAAAACATAAATGTTATATCCTGTATATGTTACTGACTTACTAATACTGGTAATTTTTTATTAATAACTTCCTCTTTTAATATTGGTAACCAGATCCTACTACATTCTGCCGAGGAATTTGTGACACAATTGGCCTCATCATAATTAAAGCCGCTTCTTTGATTTTTCTTTTTTTACCATCCGTTTCTTTTAGGACTACATTTGAATTATTCCATTAAACCCTATGTTCATTATCCCATGCGTGTTTACATATTTGAGATCTATCAAATTCTCTATTTTTAATATAAGATTGATGTTCACTTATTCTAAAATTTAATGGCCTTGATAATTTACCTAAATAAAACTAATCGCATTCACAAGGTATTTTATAAATGCAATTCTTTGTCCTTTCTTGTTCATTTTTAGGTTTGGTTTTGGACGAAAAAATAAAAAAAAAAGAAAAAAAAAATAGTGCATATAAAAAAAAAACAAACAAAAATAAAAACAAAAACAAAGCAAAAAAAAAATTGAAAATAAAAAAATATATATATTAAAAAAAAAACTAAATTCTACATAGAAAAAAAAAAACAAAAATTACACTGCTTACACTTAACTTTAAGCACTACTAATACTTAAGCATTGTTATTGTGAAGAAGGATGAGTTTTCTTTTTTAAATTATTATAGTTAAAAAAAAATCGTCTGGCTAATTGGTCTTTACCAAAACCATCTAATTAAGTAAAAAAAAATAATTGGTGCTTTCTTGAGAAACATCTGTATCTTCGGAGTTGTCTTCTTCTTCAATTTGTTCTGTATTTAACTGACGACGTATTTTCCTCTTTATTCGTGTAATTATAGATTTAATGCGTCTGTCTCTGTCTACGAGTTTGGGATAGATTTCTGTTAGTATTGTTAATAGTCCTGATATGTTTTTCGTGTATTCTAGTGCGATATTTAACCATGTGCATCTGCCAGAAAGCTGACTATCTCTATATAGTTTAATTCGAACCGAGTTGAAATTTCATGAATAAATTCCTTTGCGGGTTGGATAAGTGATTCTCTAGAAACTATTTCTGTAGTTTTGTATCAGATTTAGTGGCTTTTAACTTTTTTGTTGATATTGCTTTTGGTTTTATAAAATCTATTTCTGTGTTTTCTGCCGTTGGTGTACCAAGTGGTGTCGATATTTCAGAATAAGAACGTTTCTGTATGGTAATATCTGTATGTAGTTTTTGGGAGTCCATTACGTCACAAGTGTTTTCCGTTTGATTCTGAACAGAGTGATTTTTGCTTTCAGCTATCGCATTGGAGGAAGGAATAGATTCTTGATCGGTTTGGGATGTAAGTATGGATGTATTTGACTGAATCGCCATATTGGTACATGTTGAGGCTATATGACCAGATTGATGGCAGAGATAGCAGGTTAGTCTATCAGAAAGAAAGATTCGGTAAGATGTATTATCGAAGTCAACGAGAATTGATTCAGGAATGACAAGATTGTCGACAGGTGTATAGTACACCTGTCTACGGAAGCTTAGGACGTGACTATATTGAGGGTCTTGGATTCCCGCTCTTAAGAAAGACATCGGTGAAAGTAGATGAAAGCCCTTCTCAGCAAGATATTTCTCGATGATGTGATGAGGAATAGTCGGACAAACATTGGACAACAGTAACCTATTAGCAGGAGTGACTAATCTTCTCGCTCTAATGACATTATCTCCTAGTTTTATTCCTCCGTGATCTGTTAAAAAGGTGTCAACAACTTCTTTGCTGGAGAGGTAGATGCAGATTCTGCTATTAGAAATTCTTGATGAAAGAGTACATTTTTGGGCTGTACGAGTGATCCTACTGCTGTAACGTAGTCTTCTAGTTTTAGTGTGTCTACTGCTGGGATAATAATGGCTTGTTCCTTGGAAGGAAATGTAGCTGCTTTCTGTTGAGTAATTGTAGAGTAAGATGGTGTTTGTTGATCGGGTAACATTGCAGGACCCCTGTAGTCAGAAGTACCGGCCATCGGATAAAATTGTTAAGTACTTTTTATTTTAATTTTCTTGTTACGTTTCATTATATTGTAATTGGGTCGGTACGACTCTGTGTTAATTATAAAGTCTTTAACTTATCAAAGATAAGCCAAAAAACAAGTTATTGTTAAACACTTTTTAATTTACAAAACTGTATGACTGGATTGAAATTCGTAATTATGTGAGATTTTGATGAAACCGTATATATTTTGATAAAAGTACTTACGGATAATTTTTTTTATTGGGTTAATGCCTCGACAACTATGATCATTGGCATGGTACAGTCAGGTACCTAGTGTAGTGTGTGTGTGTGTAGAGTAATTGTCTTGATACTTAGCAAAGTCGACGTCATTGTCTTTGCTAAGAGACGCTAATTGTATCCGAACGTCTACGGTCCCTCTGGTGAGTACCGATCGCACAAGGATAGAAATTATTTTCATTTATTAATTTTTAATATACGAAAATTTCCACCCAGATGAGATTAGAACTCACGACCTTTAGATTTAAAGGTAGGCGCTCTTACCACTGAGCCACAGAGGGGGTCTTACTGATAATTAAATCACCTATAATAACTAAACTGCTGACTCTTGTAACTAATTTAAAGATTTACTATAGGAAAACGATAAAAAACTTCAAGACCAAATTTTAGGTGTACCCAACCAACTAAGTTCAGGACTGTACTTCTAGTTAATTTTGTTTTAAGATTTTATTTTATTATTTTAGATTCATGTCAGTAATTCTTTAAGTTTGTGTAAATTAGTTTCCAGAAGCCTCTTAAAAGATTGAAATACATTTTTATTCTTACATATTTTTGGGAAAATTTTGTCTACTAAAATCTTTATCTTAATATTAACATTTACAGTTAGTCGAATTCAGCGGATATTGTTCGATACGCATTTATGTATTTTTGAGAAAGACAATATGAACGATTTTGTGTAATTCGCGTATTTTTATGACGTTAAATTTGAGTATCTTCTGATATGCATTTTTGTAGCTGTAAGGTATTTTTGTATTTAGTAGCTACCGAAACTAAGTTCTGTAAACATGTATAGTAAGCAATGAATAGTTTTATGCAAATTGTCATCGTATATTATTTTAATTTAATAAAATAATATTTTGTAGCAAATATATCTCACGGTAAAATAATAGTGTGTTAGTTATTGATAATGTTAATCGTAATACACTACAATCACCCTTCATCCTTTTATAATTTCAACTTTTAGATAGGATATGGTTGTTCACAACTAGTCTGCTTAAAAATATAAACACTTTAAAATGACTTAATATTATGTATTTTATTGATTTTCTTTAGTTGTTTTATAAACTGTAATAAAACTTTTTCAAAACTATTTTTCATGATATTATCCTTCCTCCCCTACGAGAACACGCCCAAAATATTTCCACATAACTGCTATAAATAATAAATGCGTGACTAACAAACTTTTAAAGGTGCCATATAATTGGACTGATTATCTGGAAATATAGAGAACAATTTCTCATAATAAATGGCAAATGTAATATTACTAAAGATTAGAATCGGGAACCGCTTATCGTGTTTTAGCAAAGTTAAATCATGTTAGTTGAGAAATAAATTGTAGAAATATCCATATTTGTGTAAATAGGTCAGTATTGAATTAATGTTTGCAAAAAATAAATTTTTATTCTTAGAGGAGAGGATAAACACGTTTAGATAATTAATAAAAGAACTACATGAGTAAAATATGAGAGACGATTTACAGAATGTTTAACAACCCAAAAAAAGAATATAGACCATGACTTAATGTATGTAGAAACAAGAAAGGAAACATAACTATTAAAGATAATATCTGACACTGACCTGTTAGATTTTAGTGAAGTATGGAGTACCATAGGAGTACCATGTACTTTTATGGAGTACCGAAAATTTACAAATAGACTTATTTGTAGTACCATTAATTCTCCTTGTAGTGAACTATCAAAATTGTTATTAAATATTTTAAAACCATTTACAAATAAAAATGACACATTTATAAAAAATACACAACATTTTTTAAATAAATTGTCAAATATTGAATTTAATTCAGATAATACTTTGGTAAGTTTTGACATAAATAGTTTATTTACGAATGTGCCATTAGATAAGACTTTAAATATAGTCAAAACAAAATTAGAGAGTGATGATATATTGGCAACTAGAACAAAACTAAACGTATCAGCTATAATGGAGTTATTAACATTATGTACTGATAATACATATTTTCAACTAAATAATGAATTCTATAAACAAAATTTTGGTCTAGCAATGGGCTCTAGTTTATCTACATTATTAGCCGATATATTTATGGAAGATTTTGAAACAAATATCATTTCTAAACAAAATTTAAAACCCACAGTATGGTGGAGATATGTAGATGATGTATTCTCAATATGGCCTCATGGATCGTAGTTGTTGTACACATTCCTAAATGATATAAACGATAAAGAAGAGACAATAACATTTACCATGGAAAAGGAATATAATAACACACTACCTTTCCTGGATGTTTTAATCTCTAAGAACGATACTGGATATAAGACTCAGGTGTATAGAAAACCAACACACACCAACAGATATTTAAATTTCAAATCAAATCACAATATTAATATTAAAAAGGGAATCATTAAATCCTTATACGATAGAGCCAAAATTACTTGTTCTAACGAAAATTCGTTCTTGGAGGAGAAACATTTGTTAACAACTGTTTTATTAAAAAATAATTATCCTTTATCGTTTACAACAACGAGATCCTACAGCATACACAAGAAATAATACGAGGAAAATAACAATACCGTACATAAAAGGATTATCAGAAAAACTTAAAAGGATAGGAAATAAATTCAACATTTCAACAACATTCAAAACAACAAACACATTGAGATCTATTTTGTCCAAAACCAAACCTAACAATGAACAAGAAAGGACAAAGAATTGCCTTTACAAAATATCAACATTATATTAAAAATAGAGAATTTGACAGATCTCCAAAATGTAAACACGCATGAGATAATGAACATAGGGTTCAATGGAATGATTCAAATGTAGTCCTAACAGAAACGGATAGTAAAAAAAAAGAAAAATCAAAGAAGCTGCTCTAATTATGCAAAATGAGACCATTTATGTTTGTTAAATAACAAACATATAAAAATCAGAATTTGGTGTTTATTGAAGGTAAACTAAATTCACGAACTCCGCCTGGGATACCGTGGGAAATCACAGTGTCACAGCCGGTCCTAAGCCCGGATAAAGGAGGAAGGTTGGGCAATGGGCTAGTCACCCATTACTGTAGAACAAACACCGACTACGAAACCTATACAAAAGCCTCGGATAGGACGGTCTTATCGACGACGACTCAAGCAAAGAAATATGGACTACTCATTTGGAACATGGAACGTCTTAACCCTAAATAAACCAGGAGCCCAAACATCGCTGCTTAACGAACTTAAAAAATATAAGATACAATTAGCCGCAATACAAGAAACAAAATGGCTAGGCAATGGAATAAAAGACACAAAAACGCACACAATACTCTATAGCGGCAAAGAAAATGGAAAGAAAGAATTTGGAGTGGCTTTCGTAGTAGATAAGAACATCAAAAACAATATCTTAGATTTCGAAGCAATAAATGAGAGATTATGTAGATTGAGGCTAAAAACAAAATTTTTTAACCTCACAATCATTAATGCCCATAGTCCAACAGAAGAACACGACATAACAATAAAAGAGGAGTTCTACGATCAATTAGAAGAAATATACGACAATGCCCCAAAAAATGACATCAAGATAATATTGGGTGACATGAACGCCCAAATAGGCAAAGAAGAACAGTTCGCAGGAATAATCGGCAAACACTCACTCCATCAAAACACCAACGAGAACGGGGAATTCCTAATTAATTTTGCCAGCAGGAAAAACATGATCGTGAGCTCTACGTTCTTTGCTCATCGGGATGTACACAAAGCAACGTGGATCATGCCGGGTGGAGCGGTTACTAACCAAATTGACCATGTCTTAATAGACAAAAGAGCTGCCACCAACATCCTAGATGTAAAAAGTCGAAGAGGAGCATGCTGTGGATCTGATCACTTGCTGGTACAAGCAAAATATAGATGCAGGATCTCAAGAAACAGAGATAAGAAAGAACAGATAAAAGAGCAGTTGGACATTGATAAACTAAGCCAACAAAACGTTAAACTGAGCTACGAGACAGAAATAACCCAGACACTTACAAACACAGATAACCTAGACATTGAAGAACATTGGAAACAAATGAAGACAAAAGTATTAAATGCAGCAACAAAGACCATCGGTAAAAAGGTAAAGAAGCAAAGGGCAGAATGGTTCAACGAAGAGTGTAGACGGGCCATACACGAACGAAATGAAGCTCACAAGAAATATATGGAAAGGCGAACCAGAGAAAGAAGAACATTTTTCGAGGAGCTACGACGCAGGGCGGATAAAATATGTCGAGGAGAAAAAAGAAAATGGGAAAATAATAAGATACAGAAAATGGAACAAAACCTCCAAAGCAACGATCTAAGGGAGGCATATAAATATCTTCGACAACTAAGAGAAGGATACAAACCCCGAACAAGTCTGTGCAGAAACCAAACAGATAAGATAATTAGTGAACCAACGCAAATAAAATCAGTTTGGAAAAGCCATTTCCAAGCTCTGCTAGGAGCACAAGGAAGCTCACGATCTTCGGATTTGCGGCACATCGAGGAAGGAGACGAAGAAATAAGCAGCCCGACTCTTAAAGAAGTCAAACAAGCAATACAGGCGCAAAGAAACAACAAAGCGCCGGGATTTGACGATGTCCCTTCCGAACTGTATAAATTAGGTGGCGAACATCTAACAACGCAGGTGCACGCGCTCATATCTAAGGTATGGAGGGAAGAAAAAATTCCTAGCGATTGGAAAAATGGGATTATCTGCCCAATCTACAAAAAAGGGGACAAACTTAAATGCGAAAATTACCGCGGCATAACCCTCCTATGTTCGGCCTACAAAATTTTTACATCCATCCTGAATAGGCGACTTCAACCATTATGTGAAAATATTATCGGCGAATACCAGACCGGTTTTCGACAAGGCAGGTCGACAATAGATCAGCTTTTTACAGTAAAGCAAATCCTTAATAAAGCTTGGGAACACGATATTGATGTTCACAATATATTTGTCGACTTCAAACAGGCTTATGACTCCATAAATAGAAGCCGGTTATATAACATCATGGAAAGCTTCAATATTCCCTCGAAATATATCCGACTAGTAAAAGCAACGATGGACTCCACAATAGCAACTGTACGCATACAGTACGAATTAACTGACAGCTTCGAAATAGTTCAAGGGCTGAAACAAGGTGATGGACTAGCTCCAACACTGTTCAATCTGGCCCTTGAATATGTCATCAGAAAGCTGAATGTCGGAAGAGCCAATCTCCTAACAAACAAATCTGTCCAGCTCGCCGCATATGCGGATGACATTAACCTCATGTCCCGCAGAGTGGATGATGCAGCAGAAACATATTCGCAGCTGAAAAAAACGGCCAAGGAGATTGGACTTGAAATAAATACACAGAAGACAAAAATACTAACACAGACGCGGACAAAGCGAACAAGAAATCAAATCAAAGTAGAGGATGACATTGAAACAGTGAAGAGTTTTACTTATCTGGGAGTCGAAATGAATACGGAGGGAACAGAAGAGGCCGAAATTCAGAAGAGAATAATGAAGGGAAATAAAGCCTATTTTTCCCTGATTAACATATTCCGCTCCAAGACGGTACATCGAAAATCGAAACTTAAGGTCTATAAAACTATCATCAGACCGATAGTATGCTATGGATGCGAGACATGGGTTTTGACAGAAAGCACTAAACGAAGATTAGAGGTTTTCGAGAGAAAAATCCTAAGGAAGATCTTTGGACCCATCACTCAAAATGGGATGTGGAGATCTAGATATAACCATGAACTTTACCAACTGTTCAAAGAAGCACCTATTGCAGAGTTCGCTAGAGTACAAAGGCTTCGATGGGCTGGTCATGTGGTACGGATGGATGCCGACAGATTGCCGAGAAAGGCCTTGGATGGTAAAATGCAGGGCAGAAGACCAAAGGGAAGACCACGTAATAGATGGGAGAACGAAGTCACAGCAGATGCGCACAACTTATTGAACGTCAGGGCTTGGAGACGAGTGGCGCGGGATCGCCTTTGTTGGAGGCAGAAGTTACAGGAGGCCAAGGCTCAATTTGGGCTGTAGCGCCATTGGAAGAAGAAGAAGAAACTAAATGCACGACCAAATACTTACCATGTCGGGATAGTATTATGAGGTTTTTTCCTGGTTTTTCCCTCATAATTTACTATGGAATCACTAACCGGAGAATTTTAATGTCATCATGGCATGTGTTTGTTTTAAGACGAATTATATGCTATAATGTTTTTCTGACAGATATTCTCAAGTTAAGTTGATTTCATGTAATCGAATGAACTATCTTTCAAGTAAAGTCGTCCCAGGAGCGCAACTCAAAAATATTGGCAATATCATTTTAAAGTCGTCTACTTTAAAATGTATAATGTATGTCTAAATTAAATTAAATTATTAGAAGAATTTTTCACTAAGTAACAATAAAACAAAAGTTGTTTAATAAACTACCTACTGTTAGCTTTTATCTAACACATTGGGTATTGTATATTAAATCTAAAAATAATAAATATATATGTTTAATAGCTAAACCTAATTACTGATTTCCAAACTAAACAAATTTAGCTTACGAATATTAAAATTTTAAGTATAAAAAAACTGAAGCAAATATAAAAAATCCATAATAAAAGGTATCAATTAACGGACTTCCAAATCAGTGTTTTGTACACCGCATTCACAGAAAATAAATATCATACTTTTTGTATGTTTCCTGCAAATCGGTTTACATCGGTATCTGCAACTGCAATTAAAGTGATATTTTTCGATTTCCCAAAAATTTAAAGGTAATTCAGAAGGAATTAATTAAGCCTCTTTATGTAATTGGAGACGAGATTTCTGAGGTCACTCGCCACAAACAGAAATTTTTTTTTTTTTTAATATTGCTACGATAAAGGTGGTACTTTTCTAGTTGAAAATCTAGTAACATTAAAACGTTTGAATTTAACTGATGCAGAAACCACTTTTCAAATAATAAATTTTACTTTGCATTAGGGATGGCGGTTTTTGACAAAACACCGGTTTTAGGTTATATCGTTTTTTTTGCTTACGGTTTAACCTGGCGGTTATAAAGGGCTAAAAAACCGGTTTTTCTAAAGACCGGTTTTTGGTTTTTTAAATCCAATAGGTTACAAAGTTACCTTTACAATGCACTTTAGTTTGCGATACTTCATTCGACTCGATAATACGTGTAATAATATCGTAAATATTATGATTTCAAATACCTTTTCATTATAGCCAATAACGATGATATAAATACTCCAATTAATAAAACAGAACTACTAGAAACAATCCAAATGTTAAAAGACACATCACCAGGTCCAGACGACATACCCGCAATATTCTTAAAACAGTTACCTAACGAAGCTTTAGACTTTCTATTGAATCTTTTTAATACAATCTGGTGTAAACAAAAATTTCCTGACTTATGGAGACAAGCTATTGTCATCCCTATACTAAAACCTAGCAAACCGGCTACAGCGGCAGAATCATATAGACCAATATCACTTACATGTTCTACTTGCAAACTGCTAGAGAAAATAATAAATAATAGACTTATGTGGCATTTGGAACATCACAATTTACTTATACCGGAACAAGCTGGATTTCGTCCTTTGAGATCTACTATAGACAATGTTTTACATTTAGAAAGTCAAATTAATGAAGCCTTCTGTAACAAACAGAAATGCATAGCTGTTTACTTTGACATCCACAAAGCATTTGACTTAGCATGGCGACACAGAATATTAACAAAGCTGCAGACTTGGGGAATTCAAGGAAACATGTTGGCATTTTTGAATAACTTTCTAAATGAACGCAAATTTTCAGTACGTAGTAATGGAGAACTTTCTAGTATCAAATCTCAAGACAATGGAACACCACAAGGATCAGTAATTAGCCCTACACTATTTTTAATAGCAATGAATGATGTTATAAAAAATCTCAAGAAACCTGCACAGGCTAGATTATATGCTGATGATATGATAATGTTTATTAAAGAAAAAAATATTAACTCGATGGTCAAAATTTTACAAGAAGAACTAAATAAAATCGAAAGTTGGTCTAATAGGAGTGGATTCTATTTTTCAGCTGACAACACATAATATATTATTTTTTCCAAAAAGCCTATTCACACTAACATACCTGCCTTAAAATTCGGCACAAAGTTTTTAAAACGAAGTACAAAGATAAAATATTTAGGCATAACATTCGACGAAACTTTAAGTTGGAAACCACATATTAAACAATTGGCGATATCATGTCAAAATGGTATAAATCTTCTTAAATGTTTAGCCAACAAACAATGGGGTGCTGACGGAGATACATTATTACTGTTGTATAGAAGCCTAATCCAATCAAAATTGGACTACGGGTGCATTGCATATTCTTCAGCGTCGAAGTCAAATTTAAAAATCTTAGACGTTATACACAACAATGCATTACGCATAATCTCTGGAGCTTATAGAACAACTCCTGTTGCAAGCCTCGAGTGGGAACTTGGAGAGCCATCATTACATGAACGACGGAAATTACTTAGTCTATCTTACGCTTCAAAACAAACATCACTACAACCTGACAACCATTTTCTTACTCAGTCATCGTTATCAAATATCAATATAAGAACACACTTACCATTTCAATTAAGGATCAAAAACATTTTAAACTCTATTGAAATTTTTAACTTTCCCTCAACACATTCAGCAAACGTAAACACGCCACCTCCCTGGTTAATACCTTTGCCTACTTTAAATTTAGAACTATCATCATATCATAAATCTGAAACTAATCCACAAATATTTATAAGCAATTATAATAGAATACTTTCTTCTTTCCCTGAATATACCCAAGTTTACACAGATGCATCTAAAACAACTTCTGGTGTAGGATCATCATTTGTTATAAGAGACATAATAAAAAGTTTCAAATTGCCCACAGAATCCACTGTGATAACTGGAGAATTGTATGCAATATACAGAGCTCTAATTCACATACAAACAGTCAAACCAGATAAATTCCTTATTATTACTGACTCAATCAATTCCCTTCATATACTGTCAAAAATGTACACTTGCAACCCGTTAGCTAAATTAATTAAAAACAAGATGCAGCAGCTGGAAAACAAAACATTAGTCTTCGTGTGGGTACCATCACATATAGGCATTAAAGGAAACGAACTAGCTGATAAAAATGCTCGAGAAATAGCAAATTCCCCAAATATCAGACCGATAATAAAACCATTAGCAGAAGATCTCAAGCCGTACTTTAAACAAAAGCTGATATGTAATTGGACTAAATGTTGGGAAGAAAAATCCGTAAAGTTAAAAGAAATTAAACCAAATTTTGGACGATGGACTAACAACGCCCCTAGCCGTTTCCTTCAGGTTGTATTAACCAGGCTCCGATTAGGACACAGCAAACTCACACATGAATATCTCATGAAGAAGGAACCTCAACCAAAATGTACGAGTTGTGACGTGCCGTTAACAGTGAAACACGTATTAACGGAGTGTCCCAAATATAGTGCTGAAAGACTAACTAATAAAATTCCATCAGTTATAAGGGACATCTTTAGTGAGTGTACCAGTGAAAATATTGTGAAATTTCTTAAAGACATTAATATTCTTAACAAAATATAATATTTATTTATAAGTTACTTATCTCATGTTTATGTTTATATGTCGCTAATAACCCCAAAGGTTGATGCGACCATGTTTGTAAATAAAAAAACGACCTTTTCAACGAAATATAATAAAACTTAATTGTTTCTGGCTGATGTGAGTTTGTACTTTCAGTTTGCTTCTGTATTTATAAATTAAAATAAAATTTAAATTATGGTTTTGTTTGGAATAGTTGCTTGAGAATAATAAATTATGATTGGGATCCAAAATAATACCTAACCTAATCCCAATCACCGGAAAAACCTAATAACCTCTTTTAACTTTAAAAATAAAACAATGGTTATAACCGGGACAAAAAAAAACAACCGATAAAACCGGTTATTGCGAAGTAAAAAAAACCGGTTTTCAGTTAAAACCGATAGGTTTTTCCCACCCCTACTTTGCATAATATAAATGTTTCTGGAAGGATGTTGAAGCTGTATGCTTTGACGAAGTTTCAGCGATACCAGGAAGCTTTACTGGTGTATAGAAAAGATGTAAAAAGAAAAATATTAAAATTTCGTATATTCATTGCTATTCTCATTGCCTTGATAAGAATTGGTAGCCCCTTGCTCTAATCATATTGAAAATCCAAAGATTTTCGATTTTTTTGGTGTAACCCAATTGGTTAAAATCTTTATCTAAAACACGTTGAGCTTGTCGTGTTAACGCAGTTGTAGTTGTTTAAAATTAGCATAATCAATTATAGAAGCCATTGAAGAGACTGTTGATGACGCAAGTGATGCAAAAATTATAGCTTATGGTAAACGGATGCTATAATTTAGGATAAATCGTTTACTCAGAAACAACGCTTAAAGCGACCGTCGATTTTAAATGTCAGTTATGTGCGCGAAATCAATGTTCAATAAAATGTGTATCAGCTCAACGGTAAAAATTCGATATCTCTTGATCCGAGAATCCTACCGACAAAAAACAAGACGCGTTTTAAAGGTAAAGAGTGCATCTATTGTATGCAGTTTTTGTATTTTGCCGCAAATAAACTCAGTATTAATAAAGGTGTTAAATAAATAAAGATGGTGCGATTTTTGTTATTTTTACGATTCTCGAGAGATCAATAAAACTGATCGCTTTCATTCACCAGTCGTAGTAAAATTTCCCTTTTTTAAAATTCAATCTTTAAAACCATGACATGAAATTTTAATTTTGAGTTGTGGCAATAAATATGAGGCATTTAAAATATAAATAAAAATCGCAGAATTGAATGTTTTATATTTCAAACGATCGCACGTCACGGTAAATGCCTTCAAGAAGACGGTTTATGTATGGATGTAGTTTATAGCAGAGATCTAGGTATTGTATTTTGAATAACGTACAAGTTTAATTAAAAAAAATGTTTGATATTTTAGATTGTTTATAATGTGAATGTTTAAATCCAGCGTTTTTTAAACATATTTCAAATGCCTCACATTTGCTGCCAAATATAAACACTAAAATTTCATACTACAGGTTTTGAAGGTAAGGCTCTAGTAATCGAAACTTTATAGTGGCAAGTCACTAGAAGAGATATATTGTATTGATCTCACGAAAATCATGACAAATGGAAAAAAATCGTGCCAGGTTTATAAAATCTAAGCTTAACTTGCAACAAAATACAAAAACTACATACGAAAGCTAATTTCTTTACCTTTAAAACGCAGTTTAATTTTTGTCGATATAAAACTTGAATCAATAGATATCGAATTTTTACCATCGAGCTGATATAAATTTTATTGGACATTATTTTCGCGCGCATAACTGACCTTCAAAATCGACGTTCGCTTCAAACGTTGTTTGTGAGAAAACGGTTCGTTCTACATAAAAAGTGCTTTAAAACAGTTTTGTTTAAAATTATTTTAGCTAGACTTTTTATTTTAAACATTTTTTCTACAGCGTACCGATTCTTGGTAAATCGATTTTTTTCAGTGGGAAGCAGACTAAAATTACTGTTTTTATCTTGCTGTTATTTCTACCTCTACTTTTATTTTTAATTATTCTTATATTTACCTTGTCTCATTTTTGTGCTTTAAACAACAATATTTTAATACCGCTGCTTTTTATTTTATAAATTTTTTCATTTTGGTTTTTGTATTATTTATAACTTTAGTATGTATTAATATTTAAATATCATGTCCACATCCCCTTTGCCATATTAGTACTTGATTTACTTTATCTGGCCGCCACGCTGTTTGATTTTTATTTTTGTCTGTTCTATAATTGCCACATACTGCTCTCGTTGTTTGGATAATGATTTGTAAATTTCAAATATAAAAGTTAAATTCTAGACCAACGTAGCGTTATAGTAATATACAATGAAGCATTGAAAACTTTGTTTTCAAAACTTCTACAAAATGTATTATATTATCTTCTCACTGCAGCTTTTTCGACAGAGTACCTTTATCAAGTAATCTATTTTTGGTATGTTTACACTTTATTTTCCGATGTCAAAATAGAACTTTAAAATAGAATTAAATATCATCTAGAAAATAGCAAATTTTAAATCAAAAACTGCATAAGAAAGCCCTGAAATTAGTATTTTCGCCACCAGAGAAAAAATTCAATACCTTCTGCTCGAGCACATATACAGACAAGATATCAAATAGCCACATATATAAAAAATAGAGGAATAACACCATCTCTTAGAACAAAAAATAACTTAGGCAAATATATTAAAAACAACAAAACACAAATTAAAAACACTTACACAGTGGTATGTACAAACTTAAATATGGGACTGCCCAAAAACTTACATCGGTCAAACTAGTAGAGCTTTTAACAAACGGATAGCAGAACATAAAAGGGCTTTCAATAATAGAAATACAGATTCCACACACGCACTTCACCTTCTAGATCATATTCATTCTTTTAATGACGAATGTCAAATTCTTCACATCCAAAATGAAGGCCTTAAGCTATCTTTATTAGAATATATTAAAATTAATCAACTAAAAAATACAGACCCAATTCTGAATGACCAACTTGAGACAAACAGTTCTCCCTTCTCCACCTATCCAGTTAAAGACTAAGACTTAGATAAAGTGTAAGTAAACACATACCACAAATAGATCACTTGAAGAAGGTACTCTGTCAAAACAGTTTAGAATTTGATGCTTATATAAAATGAATTTTTATCAATTAACGACCGAATCAATCATTTAATATACAATGACATAAGTGACATTGCTTTGGTACTATTCAATCACAAATTAACTCTTTAATTTGTAATCTCACATTATTCTTAACTTCTTATTCTTTTATAGTTTCACCGTGTATAAGTGAGCATTGTAAAAGCATACCGTATAATATTTTAATAATTAGTTCATTTACCTACAACTAAATAAATTGCCGAATAATATATTTTCTAATAGAACTTCCTAAGTGTCGCAATTAAGGCCTAGATTAAATTGTTATGTAAGCAAAGTTTGTTGATATGGTATGAACCAAGAAATAACCTCTGTGCTGAGGTATGAATTATTTGTGAGATTATAAATTGGGGATTTGAGCTCATATGAGTACAGTTTATTACAAGTAGTTATAGTAGCGGTAATATATATAATAGAATACTTCAAATGAACGATTTGGATATTTTGATAGTTCTGCTTTAATATATAGCGCAGCGGCTGAGACATTACAGTGACCATCCCTCTTACAGCATGCTTGCATTGAGTGATGTAGAATAGCTTTTGTAATTACTGTTGCTATTTTTATCTTTATTGTTACTAAAAGAACTTTATAAAAACAGAATGTTGTGAATTGTCCCTTCTCTACAACATAAATAGAGAGCCAGACGACGTTGGAACTGGTCAAGTTTGTGGACTTGGATTAAACAATTCTTCGTCGAAAGCAAGTTATAAGTTGAACTGGTAATGAAAATGGTCGTGTAAATTAAAATCACTTCATTTTCTTATTGCACTTGTTACAAAAATACTACGTATTTATCTTAAGTTTACTTTTTGTTCTGCTGTTTCACGAAGAGACGCTTAATTATTTCGCGTGAATTTGACTGGCGATTACGAAATGCGATGGGTATGGTTATAGGGTCGTGATATTTGTTCGTTACTTGAATCGAAACTGTTCTGTCGAAATGTTACTCTAGTCCACTATTTATAGGAGAAAATATCCCAGCTTGTGACGATTTTAACCGTCATAACGACCTTTCTGCAACGTACCAACGATTTTTAACGTCGAAAACGAACTTTTCTTCGTGCTATATAGTGGCGTTTAAGCTAGTTTTTTCGATATATTTGCAAGCAAAAAATACATAAAAAGCAATAAACTGAAGATTTATTGCCTATTTACAAGTTCCGAAACTAAATACACCTTACTGGTCTCCCTTTGTGGACACATTAAACGTGTTGTTTTTATAATAAATTATCGAAGAAATATGATACTTATCTGGGTTAGCAAAACAATCTTTTGAACAGGTAGCTCAACTGAAAAATGGAATTAAACGTTTTGTGGTCGTTAAATACTGGTTTTTATATTGCCGATGAGGAGGTTTGGAGCTAACAAGATAACGAGAAGTATTCTTCTTTATTGATTGTAATGAAAAGAATAAAGAATTATTAAGGATAATATGTTAAGACTTTAACACACAAGTTAAATCTAAAATTAACGTAAGTAAACAGTTCAAGTTCAAGTCAGTTTAAAACGAGATTCTTTTCATTATTAAAGCTGCCGCTAGCAATCATGTTTTTTTTGTTTGTTGTTTTTCCGACAAGGTGACAGATATATAATTTTTTGACATTACACTTTTAACCATTTAAAAAACAATGAAATATAACCTTTTGTTTTATTTTCAAAATCAGATTTCCCTGCTCTTTGACTATACATATTACACATTATAATTTTATGATTTAATACTTACATCAATAAATTTGTATCAGTAAAACAACCAATATCTCGATACGTCCCTGGACAGCGGCTACTCGAATTTATAACGTCACTTTTTTCGATGGGCGATAGAAATATGGAGGCAACAATTTGTCTGAGTCACATAGATTACTTATACACTTAATTCATTTTCTCCTTCTTTCGAATTTTCTACGTCACTATCATCATTCAAATCAATAATAAATTTATTTCCACCATTAATGTGGAAGTGGCCAATCTTCTTATAATATTCTTCAACTTTGATTACTTTGGCGATTCTTTTCTGCCAGTCTTCTTTGGTAATATTAGATACTTCTTTTTTAATTATCTCAATTACCTTCTTGTCAAATTTAGGAAATGTATTTGCACGCCTTATACTTGGTTTTAATTGTCCCCAAATTAACTCTATAGGATTGAAAACACAAAAATAGGGGGGAAGTCTCAATATAGTGTGTCCATGCTTTTCGGCAATATTCTCTAGGGCGTATAATTTTTCAAATTTCTTTATGTGTAGAACTTCAATGAGTTGTTTTTTTGTATAAAAATCTTCGAAATACAAATCATTTTCCATTAAAAAATTTTGCAGTTCAGCTTTGTTTGAAGATGAATTTGGTATCTTAGTGAGCTGTCGGGAATGATACGAAGCGTTGTCAAGCACTATTACACTGTTTGGCTCCAAGTTTGGGATCAGTGAGTTTTCAAACCAATCTTCAAAAATATCAGCTTCCATATTCTTGTGGTAGTCAACGTTACAATCTTCTATTTTCTTCCCACATAATTTTAAAGCATTCGGAACCCAACCTTCACTTCCTCCGCAATGTACAATAATTAGCCGCGACCCTTTATTTGCAGGCATTTCTGATATGCACATGTTTGAACCATCTGTCCATCCTTTCTTAACTGTATCGTGGGTATCATACCAAGTTTCATCTAAATAGTAAATTCGCCTACTTTCTTGCCTATATTTTGTAATTTGTTCTAGATATATATTACGTCTGTTGACTATTCTTTGACTTTCCATAACTGCTTGACGTTTATTTATTGTTTTAAATTTAAATCCCATTTTCTTTATCCAATTTTGAAGAGTTTTATCACACCATTTCATATTCCAACCGGTTGTTTTCAATTTCTTTCGTATTATTTCTATTGTAGGTATTTCATTGCTTTTGTAGCAATCGTATATTGTGGTCTTCAATAGTTTTATAAGTGAAGCATCTATAGGTCTTGAACATTTGTAGTCACATCGCTTTTTGCGATGATAGGGTTCATTTTTAACTATTTTGTATATACTTGAAAGTGGAATTTCTGTTAAATCGGAAGTTGCTTGTGCCAACAGTTTTTCATCGAAGCCGAATTTCTTATGTAGATTTTTGTACACATTCAAACATACTTGCTGTGTTTCAGCATTTAAATGTATTCGAATCTTGTTTACAGGTACCTTTTTGTCAGGATTTATATTCACACCGGCACTGTTACTTTGTACATGATCATTATTTTTAAAAGCAATGTTTTCAACCACATTCTCCCAGGGACGCCACATCACTATTCAAAATAATTAAATTCCATCAAACACACCTACACTCTAGTCTAGTCTGCTTCCCAACTAAACTAAACTAAAATATTTCGCACCGACCAATTCAAGTCTGTGCGAACCAGTCGGGTCAGTGTAATCAGATATTAGATCAAAGGGTTCCGCTCTTAAAGAGTTTCTACAATATTTCTTACTTACACTATACCTAACGAACATCATATTGTGTAATTACCAGTAGCTGTCAATAAAAGCAACATTTTCTGCATAACTTTAACCTTTTATTATATTTATCATCGTCGATCGACCAGAAGCGGACCAAGGGGCATTTACAAACGACTCGAACCTCATAACTAGGTTCGAATTTTTTCAGGTACAGTTCCGCCACAAAGAGGGCGAAAATACTCACAAGAGTTTATCAAAATAAATAACTAAAGAATATTAAACAATATTAAAATATGTATTAAATGTTTGACCATAAATATAATACGTAAAGTCTTTTCTAAGAACGAAATTTTTAACAAAAAAGTACGTATTTATTAGTTTATGCCACATAATTCCAGTAAACTAAACATTAAATCGAAACTTTGAATAAATGGATAATACCAATTGCTCTGATTCGTTTGATTAAATTGTTCTGGCGATTTTATAGAAATTCCTTATTGACAATGAGTAACAAACTTTCGGAACTAGTTTAATTCTAATATTATGCTGGACATGCTAGATTCAATTTTAAATTTCAAGAGTTCCAAAAGCTTCTACTATTGAGCTTATTCCACAATTACCCACCAAATGTTTCAATCGATATTAGTGTGACACATATTATTATTGGTAAGTAAATTGAATGTTGAGTTTTCTGCCAAATGTTGGATAAATCCACGTATCGCAAAGTTTCCAATAAGTAATAAACTATAACTAAATAGAATAAGATACTGTTGTGAGGGGTATTGGTCTAAACAATATAGTTTATTAACAGAACAATCAAAACGCACTGGAAAATTCTAAAACAAAAGAAGAAAAAATATGTCATGGGAAATATCCAGGGTGGCAAGGGATAATGACGCGCAACCTATAGCATATCCTATCCAAATGTAAACATCGCATGCGCGTGTGATTAACTTAATTCTAATCATCCGGTGCATCCTGTTAGATAACAAACAAGACTCTGACGTCCGAGTGATTGCCGGTGTAGTCAATCCCACACTTACTGACCAACGGCTTCGGGCGGATAATTTGTTAGTAAGGCACTGTTTTATCCTAGAATTGAAAAATTTATTCCAAAGGCGGAGAAACTATAAATTCTATGCCCCAACATCATTCAGTGATGAAGATAATTTGGAAGCAATGTAGGTACAAAGATCTAACTGATGCTATAGATCTTGGGATTATGGCCTGGGAAACAGAAATTACCGCGGAAATCAACTTGTCCAGTTATGCCAAGACCACCATTTTAATATATTGAATATCTACTTTAAACAACCACCGAGGAGAGTACAGCTGAAGCAATAGAGGAGATACTTAAATAATGAGAAAATTAAACTACAAACCTTTTCGATCACGATAGGATTTTCTTCCTGTGTTGGCCAGTCTAATCAAAAATATCTCCGTTATCACTAAAGCTACATCTTATTGTTGTTTTTTACATCCAGTCTAGGGCTTTTGTATCCTGTAAAAGTTTGTACAGGTCTTTTGTTTCTACATGTTTTACAGTTTCTAGTTTTTAATCACAGAGTCTGCAGTTAAGGTGTTCATTGCAAATGCTTATCTTATTTAGAAATTACTTTACTGTTGCATGCCCGATAAACATTCCTGTGACTGTTCTCAGTTTGTTCCTGCCCTTATGAAGCAGTTCCTCTGTCTTTTTTATGCATGGTCTACCAATGAAGATTTTTCCATATTTTTGTTTTGGGATTCTCTTTCAATATCTGTCATAACTCTCTCTGATCCAGTACTCTACAGCCCTATCAACTGCATCCTTTGGTATCCCCAGAAACACAGTTGGTTTGTTTGATTTGCTCGGTCCTCTATTTGCAAGTTAATTTGCTTTTTCGTTGCCTTCGATACCATGATGTCCTCGTAACCAGACAAGCTTAATCTTGATGCGATGTTCCAGTTGGTTCAGTTCTTTAATGCAGTTCCACACCAGCCTAGACGTCACTTCCTGACGCGCCAGTACCTTTAGTGCCGCTTGACTGTCAAAAAATTTATGGATGCTTTTTTTTAACAGCTCTCTCATTATTTCGTTTGTAAATTGCAGTATCGCATAAATCTTCGCTTAAAAATCAGTGTAGGCCCTCCTCAAGTCAAAGTACGCTAATTTATGAAGTTTTTGAGTATATTCTTGCCTCACATTTGCAGTTCTGGATCTATCTTTATACCAGATCTTACCCTCTAGTTTATAGTACTCCTTATATCTCCATATATTCTTGTCATCTGAATACCCTATATAATTATCATAAAACTGTATGTTTTTTGTCATGTGATCTGGCTTCTCATTTAAAATGTACGTAATCACAGTCCTTTTAATACTCATATGCTCTGTTCCTTCATTGCAAAGTTTTAGTGATGATTTTATTCTCTAGGTTTATAATTTTAGCTTTTTCTATTATTATCAAATGCAAGGGAGACAGGCCTAGTAGAGCCTCCTTGCTGCTGTTGGAGTAGTACGCATGACATTAGTTATCTCCATACATGCAAGCTTTTGCATCTTGCTGAGTTTGGCTTTTGCAGCTGTTTAAAGTGTCCACCACATCGTCGCTGCATAGCTAATTGATTGTTTGATCATCATGCTGTACACCTAGTGAACCATGTCCGGTTTTACTCCCCATTTCTTAAGATAGTTTTGATGGTAACCAACGTTTTAGAGGGACATAGTACATAAAGAATAAGAACTGTCAAGTGAGTAAATAAATAAATTTAAATGTACCCATATAGTTGAATAAAGATTTATTAGTAAAAAGTAGAACTTAGAGATGAATTATAACTATAGACAATTTTAATAAGACATTATTTTATTAAGACACCTTTATAATATTATGGATGGCAGAGAAAATATAGAATCCTAAAAAAGTGCACCAAAGAAATGATATGGTAATGAAACTAGATTAATAAAATCTTTTAACAAAATGAGGATTGTGTTATGGAGATATTTTTTCAACACGTAAAATATAGCAATCCAAAATCATAAATCAATATTGTGAATTATGTACACAAACTAATTAAAGCAAGGAATAAATTTGATATTCTTTATTATTAACAGTATAAATACAATTTTAACAGTATAAACACTAAACCTTTAATTTATTGTTTCACGCAGTTTTATTTTGCATAAGTTGGTAGTGAATAATTTTTAGTTTGCTGGCAGACAGATATTAGCGGTTATTCATCTCTTTACATATTTGGATAAGATTATTGCATGTTTAACATAATCGTTTTTAGGGCGAAATATCGAAAAAATTCGATTGACATAAGAGTACAAGGGCTTAATGATCTATCGGTGCAAATATTTCTCCAATATTTGCGAAATATTAAAAACGGTTAAATAAAACTGCTTTCAAATACACAAAGCATTAAACTTTAAGACAATTTTTGCAATTTGGTTGGGACCAAACATGAATTAATGACTATTTAACTGATAATAAGCCACAATTAAAGATAAAAATACGTTTATTGACGTTTCAATTTCCACTTCGGAAATCGTTCTCAAAATACAAACAGTAAATTAAACAAATTTTGTTTTTTGTTACATAGTGAAAAATTCTTCTAATAATTTAATTTTATCTGACTCATTTATATTGACAATTCAGACATACATTATGCATTTTAAAGTAGACGACTTTAAAATGATATTGCCAATATTGTTGAGTTGCGCTCCTGGGACGACTTTACTTATAAGATAGTTCATTCGATTACATGAAATCAACTTTAACTTGAGAATATCCGTCAGAAAAAAATCATAGCATGTAATTCGTCTTTAAAAAGACAAACACATGACATGAGGACAGTAAAATTCTCCTGTTAGTGATTCCATAGTAAATTATGAGGGAAAAACCAGGAAAAAAACCTCATAATACTATCCCGACATTGTAAGTATTTGTTCGTGAATTTAGTTTACCTTCAACAAACATCAAAATTCTGATTTTATATGTTAAGTTATTTAAAAAACATAAATGATGTATCCTCTATATGTTACTGACTTATTAATACTGGTATTTTCTTATTAATAACTTCCTCTTTCAATATTGGTAACCAGATCCTACTACATTCTGCCGAGGAATTTGCGACACAATTGGCCTCATTTAGCATAATTAGAGCCGCTTCTTTGATTTTTCTTTTTTTACCATCCGTTTCTTTTAGGACTACATTTGAATTATTCCATTGAACCCTATGTTCATTATCCCATGCGTGTTTACATATTTGAGATCTATCAAATTCTCTATTTTTAATATAAGATTGATGTTCACTTATTCTAACATTTAATGGCCTTGATGATTCACCTAAATAAAACTGATCGCATTCACAAGGTATTTTATAAATGCAATTCTTTGTCCTTTCTTGTTCATTGTTAGGTTTGGTTTTGGACAAAATAGATCTCAACGTGTTTGTTGTTTTGAATGTTGTTGAAATGTTGAATTTATTTCCTATCCTTTTAAGTTTTTCTGATAATCCTTTTATGTACGGAATTGTTATTTTCCTCATATTATTCCTTGTGTATGCTGTAGGATCTCGTTCTAAGTTGTTCTGTTCTAATTAAGGAATTTTCAACAATCGATCGAATAGAAAAATCAGAAAAATATAAAATCAGAATTTTGATGTTTGTTGAAGGTAAACTAAATTCACGAACAAATACTTACAATGTCGGGATAGTATTATGAGGTTTTTTCCTGGTTTTTCCCTCATAATTTACTATGGAATCACTAACAGGAGAATTTTACTGTCCTCATGTCATGTGTTTGTCTTTTTAAAGACGAATTACATGCTATGATTTTTTTCTGACGGATATTCTCAAGTTAAAGTTGAATTCATGTAATCGAATGAACTATCTTATAAGCAAAGTCGTCCCAGGAGCGCAACTCAACAATATTGGCAATATCATTTTAAAGTCGTCTACTTTAAAATGCATAATGTATGTCTGAATTGTCAATATAAATGAGTCAGATAAAATTAAATTATTAGAAGAATTTTTCACTATGTAACAAAAAAACAAAATTTGTTTAATTTACTGTTTGTATTTTGAGAACGATTTCCGAAGTGGAAATTGAAACGTCAATAAACGTATTTTTATCTTTACTTGTGGCTTATTCCCAGTTAAATAGTAATTAATTTACAATGCCACAAGAAAATAGCTTCAGAACAATACAAACATGAATTAATTGTGTCTGTTCAGCTATATTGAAAAATTCGTTGAATTATAATTGACTCAGTGAGCCCGCAATTTTGGCGGCAAAACATATTGATGGTAACGAAATTAACTTCCAGATTCAACTGTTATTACCAGGTGATCTGGTATCAAATGAAATCGTAGGCTTCCACGGCCAGAGTCAGAATTATAGTTTATTCGTCTTCCGGGTTTGGACCGTGTCGTTTGTGAGTGACCCAAAAGTGGGTTCATCTCTCATGAAGAACTTTGATGAACCCACTTTTGGGTCACTCACAAATGACACGGTCCAAACCCGGAAGACGAATAAACTATGATCTGGTATCTTTTAAATCAATCAACATAAAAAAAATTTAAATTCTCTGGGTATACCGGGGATGCCGTCACGGATTTTATAATCTACCTTATTCTATTAAATAAACATAATATTAGTCGTATAATAACCAAGCCACAGCTAAGCTTAGCTGTGTATATAAGCTGTGTATAATCAGGGTGTCTTATAATGTAACCGAAGTATTCCAGCTCGCGTCTCTTTATTATATTGACCAGTTGTGTTTTTTGGTTCAGACGTTAAGGACCTCCTCATTTCCAACTTTGTTGACCCAGATTATTCGTATCAGTCGTCTATATAACCACATCTCAAAGACTTGCAAGCGTTTAAGCATCGCCTCACTTAGGGTCCATGCTTCTACGTTATACAGTAGCACTGAAAAAATATAGCAATATTTTTTCGCGAACGCGAAGGTCAATACTAAGATCGTGTCTGCAAAGTACGTTCCTTGACTTTTGAAGCTTTTTTTGCAATAATTAAACAAAAAACAAATTAACAAAAATAACTTTACAGCACTGACAAATTGTATCACTTTCTCATATCATTTAACCGTTTTTACCTTAGGTATTTAAACTCAAATAGCGATCTTTCATTGTTTATATATTGTTAATAAGTAAAAATGACGTCTAATCTAGTCTAGTCTAAATTTATTAAAAGCATCACTTCAGACAGCAGATAAAATTTAACTAAAACATATTTACATATATCTAGAACAATATTTAATTACTAATTTCTACAACACCAACAAAGTTAGCTTTGATTGTGAGTTAATACTTATTGTTATATCGTATTATATATTTTTCTTTTAGGTTGCCTGTTCGTGCCAAACGTTTGCGATCATTCTGGCTATGATGACATTGTTGGTTGCTTTACAAAATAGCTGTGTTGACGTCTTTCTATACTATGCTCTCAGGTTAGCAAGCCAGGATATTCGTCTTCATCCTGGGGCCCTTTTCCTTGAATTTTACCTTGCAAAATGCATTGGAGTAGCTTGTATTTGCCTTGATTTCTTATTATATGTCCCACGTACTGCAGCTTACGGCCCTTCAAGATGTTGACCAAATCTGTGGTTGTTTTTATCCTCCGCAGTACTTCTTCATTGGTGACTTTGTCTGTCCATATCATATGATGATCGTTAGCTTGGTTTTGCTGGTGTTTATATCCAGTCCATATATTCTACTTGCTTTCATTTAATGAGATGTCTTTATTAATATCTTTTAGAGCCTCTTCAAAAATGTGCTCCGAGTACAGATTAATATGAGCGGTGAAATTATGCACCCCTGTCTCACTCCCTAAGATTTTGACCTGATCTGTATATTCTTCGTCTATTCGGAGCACCGCTGATTGATTCCAGTACAGGTTAGCTATTATTTTTAAGTCTCGTCCGTCAATTCCTGTTCTCTTCACAACTTCCATCATTTGTTTATGCCTGACTCTATCAAAAGCGTTCTTGTAGTCAATCAGGCCTGCAAAAACATTACAGCTGACATCTCTACATTTCTAAAACAATACCTGCACGCTACCTCTGCGACTTTCCTCGTACCAACGGTGTTCACAAATCCAAACTGGGCGCAATTTGTTCCTCGCATTTCCGGTAAATTATTTTGTGAATGACTTTTAAAAACAGCTTCAGCAGATAACTTATTAGGATTATGGTCCTATAGTCTTCACAAACTTTTGCTCCTGGATTTTTAGGCAATAGTACGAACTCCGATTTGAGCCACTCTAATGGTAGTTTTCCTGCCTTCTGTATTTCATTAAATATTTCGGTTAATATTTTTATTTGTTCTGCATCTAATAGCTTCAGCAGTTTTGCAGGAATTTCATTAAGTTTCGGTGCCATTTCATTCTTCATTTGTCTGACGGCTACCGTTATTTCTTCTGGTAGGATTTCAAAAATTGAAGTTTCTTCAATTGTGGGCTATTGTATTGATCTAAGGTCCTGGACAAGTTTCTCCAAGTATTCTTCTCATACTTTCTGTTTATATTCTTTGGTTATGGCAAGATTTCTTTCATCATCTGTTATTTTTTCGCTGTTGCGTTTTCGGAACTTTCCAGCTATATCCTTCACCTTTCGATGAATATTAAAGTTATCATATCGACTCTGATACTCCTCTATTTTTAGACATTGTTGTATTTTTTGTTTCTCTTTGGCTTCTCTTATTTTTCTTCTGACGATGGTATGTATTCTCTTATACTGTATATAATAAGTATTAATTATTTTTTAAATATAAATATAATAAAACTTTATGTTGGTGGTTTTACCCTTACCTTGGTTTTAGTTAAACATCGTCAAAAATAAAGACCATAAAAATACACAAATGATAAAAACAATGCATATATTTGACATACTTAAGCAAACAATTTAAGCAATAAAATAATTTTAAAAACTTATTTATAAGCATTTCTTATGCATATAAATTCGAACTTTACTAATCCATTTTTGAACAGTAAAAATCATTTTTGGTATAATTATCAAAATCAGTCAGTCGTATTTTTTGACAAATTTCGTATATTCCATCTTAAAAACCACATAAGTTTTATTCAAAGCAAATAGGGTTAAAATCTAAAAATCTAAAAAAGCGAAAACTAGCTCTTTAAAAGGTAAAACATTCCTATTTCAGAAGCCAACGAGTAAACATCGGGCTTCCTACTAATAGTATTTTGAATAAAAACTTGTTTAGTTTAATGTGATTGTTTATCAAGCAAATATTGGTAAGTCGATATCAGTTAAATTAATACTTTCGACAAATAAAATTAGGCCAGTCGTTTTTGGCCATACTTAATATTTTGGCATCCAAAATATTAAAATCAAATATGGCATCATCTTCACAAACAGCTCAACCTAGCTTCGCTGCAGTAACCAAAATAACACAGAAAAAATCTACAACAGCAACATCATGTCCTAGTAGAACTCAAGCCATTGTTATGAACGCTATCCCAGACGTAGTACTATTTGATTACATAAAGGCAATCGGCGAAATTGTTACCCCTAAAGAAATAACCTTTGCTTCACGTATTTCTAATCAACGTATATGCATCTATCTTTCTTCCGTAACCGTAGTAGATAATCTTCTAAAAAATAATCCTACTATTTCGATTAGAAATCAAACAATATCTATTCGTAGACTTATCACTCCTGCAAAGAGGCTACTACTTTCTAACGTGTGTCCTTCGATTCCGAATGCACTCATAGAGCAAGCACTTAAAAATGAACTTGGATTACAACTTGCTTCCCCTATCTCGCATATCCGTTGTAGTTCTCCGGAAGACGAATATGCTCACATCCTCAGTTTTCGACGCTCAGTCTTTGTGATACCAAATAAAGAATACTTTGAGTTAAATACTTCAATTGTAATCTCATATGAAAATACAAATTATAGGATCTTTATTACTTCGGACAAACTTGAATGCTTTTTATGTAAGCAATCTGGACACACTGCAGACTCCTGCCCTAACCCTCAAGAAATATCTAGCAATCCCTCTCCAAATACAACTTCTAGCCAAAATCCAGTCGATCCTCATTCTAGTATATCTCCTCTTTCACCCTCCACAAAAAAAGAAATCTATTCAAATAACCCACCTACTGACATAACAACCCCAAATGAACAGTCTATAACACCATTATCTGTCCCTTCTAACTCTGGCATAAAAAGAACTCATTCCACTGACACAAGTCTTGAATCACCTTCTCTACTGGTTACCGCTAGCCCCCTAAACTTAAACTCTAATAACACACCAAACACAACAACCTTCGCAACTCCTAAATCAGCTCCTAAAAAGAAAACAAAAACTGATGACAAAGAAATTGGTAAAATTAGTCTATGTGCCCATTCAAGTATTGAAAAATTAATTTGTGCGAATCCAGAAAAATTTTCGTTATCAGCATTACAAATAATTGCCTTCCTAGAAAATTCCTTTGGAAGTAGTGATCCCCTCAAAGAAGCTCATAATTTCACCACGAACATTCATTCTCTCCTCGAAGATCTTACTCAAATATACCAAACTGTATCCGATAGATCACTTAAAAATCGCATTACAAGAATAACGAAAAAGCTAAAACGCACATTAAATTCTATAGACGCTGACGAACTTACCAGCCTTACGTCCAATAATTCATGTGACTCTAACTGCAATGATATCGATCTTTCCTAAAATTACTTAATTAGTACAAGGTAAATTCTTTCTACTAACCAAATAAATTTTTCAAATTCACTATTTTACAATGGAACTGCGACGGATACTATCCGCGCCTTGAACACATTCAATATCTTATATCAATTTACCATCCAGATTTTCTTTGTCTCCAAGAGACTAATTTTAATACAACGAATATTCCTCATCTTAAATCCTTTGAAGGATACCACTTCATTAGAACGAACTGCTTAAGAGCCAGTGGAGGTGCATCTATATTTGCGTCCAGCGAAATCTTCTCAACAATGCTACCATTAATAACGAATCTTGAAGCAATTGCCATAACTACATATTGCCCTAATAAACTAACCATCTGCTCCATATATATTCCCCCAAACCATTCTCTAAAAGAAGAAGAGCTCCTAGACCTTATATTCCAACTTCCACAGCCGTTTATTCTCACAGGAGACTTCAATGCACATAACGTTATGTGGGGTTCTCAATCCACATTTGGACGGGGAAAAGTAGTTGAAAATATTATTAACTGCACAAACTCATGTCTTCTTAACACAGGATCTAACACTCATTTTAATATTTCATCTGGATCTTTCTCTGCTATAGATCTTAGTATTAGTGACCCTAAATCTGCACCTTTTTTAACCTGGCAAACAGCTGACGATCTCTTTGATAGCAATCATTATCCTATAATAATTTCCAACAATTCTAATGGGACTGCCTCTGCCAAAAGCTATTGGCGCCTAAAAAAAGCTAACTGGCCAGAGTATTCAAAAGCCGTTGACACTCTCTTGCTCGCGCATGATCATCTAATAATAAACGATGTAGACTATTTGTTAACGTCAATAACAGACACTATTCTTTCAGCTGCTAAGACTCATATTGGCAAAACATCATTCTCTCCAAATCATAAAGTAGTTCCTTGGTGGAACTCTTCTTGTGAAGAGGCGATTCGTCTATCCAAAAAAGCTTTAAATAAGTACCAAAAAAACAGAAGCCTTGAAAATCTAATAAATTACAAAAAATTCAAAGCCAAGGCCAAACACGTAGTCAAAAAAAGTAAAAAATCATCCTGGCAAGATTACGTATCATCTATCAACGAAAACTCCAATCCTAGCCAAATTTGGAAAAAAATACGACAAATTCAAGGTCACAAAACTAATAATAAAATTACTCGTTTAATTACAAATGGTATAGAGATCGCTTTATACGAACTTATTCCTAACGCCTTTGCCAAACATTTCGAAGACAAGTTCAGAAATAAAACCAATAATATTGCTTTGTCTCATCATGACTTATATTCACACAGAAATCATCTGATATCATCTGAACATAGTAGATCCCTTAATTCTCCTTTCACTATGCATGAGCTAATATCTGCCTTAGCTAATAGTAGAAACACTGCAGCTGGACCCGATGATATTCCTTATGCATTCCTAAAGCACTTGTCTAATTATAGTCTTAAAAAACTCCTTAATTTATACAATATAATCTGGAGTTCCCATAAATTTCCATCTCAATGGAGCAAATCTATAGTTATACCAATACTCAAGCCAAACCAGCCAACTATGTTTCCACAATCTTACAGGCCCATCTCTCTCACATGCACTATGTGTAAGCTAATGGAAAAAATGATTAACAAACGTCTTTTGTGGTATTTTGAAAAACATAATATTATTCCAAAGGAACAATCTGGCTACCAAAGACAGCGCTCCACAAGAGATAATCTAGTAATACTCCAAACCCACATCTCCAACGCAATAAATTGCAAGCAAGATCTGATAGCAACTATCTTTGATATAGAAGGCGCATTTGACACCATCTCTAGAAATGCAATCCTTGACAAACTTCTTGAATGTAACCTTACTGGCAACATATACGCATTTATCAAAAACTTCCTAACATCTAGATCGTTCAGGGTTTCTGTCAATAACTTCCTTTCTTCTCCACACATCCAATATGATGGAGTTCCGCAAGGTTCAGTTTTAAGCACATCCTTATTCATTCTTTCGATTAGCAAGTTAAGTGAAAATATAGCTCCACCAATCAAATGCGTATTATATGCCGATGACCTAATAATGTACTGTCATGGTAAATCCAACGCAACTACTAGTAAAATTCTACAAGTAGGAGTAAATGACCTACAAAACAAAGTAGCTTCTCTAGGACTTACCCTCTCCCACTCTAAATCCAAAGTTATTAAATTTAGCAGAAGAATGAGTTCTTTTGATCCGGAAATCACTATCAACAACTTCAAGTTACCGGTTGTTGATAATTGCAAAATATTAGGGCTGATATTTGATTCAAGATTAACCTGGAAACAACACATACAGGAACTTAAAGGAGTTTGCCTAAAAAGGTTAAATATACTCAAAACACTCTCACATTATCATTGGGGCGCGGAAGAAACTACTTTACTGAAAGTCTACAGATCACTTATCCGCTCTAAGCTAGACTATGGATGTTTCGTCTATATGTCTGGTACTAAATCAATATTAAATTCACTGAACACAGTTCACAATACAGCTATTCGTTTATGTCTTGGAGCATTCCGTTCTAGTCCGGCAGAAAGTCTGTACTGTGAAGCTAATGAACCTCCTCTATGGCTTAGACGAGAAAACCTTCTTCTCTCCTATGCTGCTGCAATTTCTTCCAATCCGTCCAATCCCGTATATCATCTATTTACATCATCACATCATACCCAAAACAGCCCTCCATGTAACTTAATTATACATCCTATTCCTAGTCTTCTACAACCGTTACTAAAAGATATAAATTTGTGTGAAACCAGAACTCTACCATTCTCCAATAATCCCTATTGGACCAACATACTCCCATATCATGATATTTCACTCACCAAGTTTAACAAGGAAGATACCAGTATTAGTACATTAAGAATTCTCTTCCTAGAACTTATAAACAAAAATAAATATAACATGGTTCTTTACACTGACGCGTCGAAGACTGAAGGTGGGGTTGGATATTCTGTAACCACTGTACAACAGCCTATCGAACTCTCTAAAATCTCTCCTTGGTGTAGTATCCACACTGGTGAACTACTAGCTATCTTACAAGCTTTTAAATATGCCCAACGATATACAAATACACACATAGCCATATGCTCCGATTCGCTTTCATCTATACACTCCATTAATGCTATATCCACCAAACATCCTATCGTCCAAGATATTCATGACATATATCAGCTTCTTATAAAACAAAATATAACTATCACTCTGATATGGGTACCATCCCATGTTGGTATTAGTGGTAACGAAAAAGCTGATTGCCTTGCCAAAAAAGCCGCATCATCCACGAACACCATTATAAACATACAAATTTGTAATGATCTGAAAGCCAGACTAAAGAAGCTTAATTTATCTACGTGGCAGATTCACTGGAATAATGTTACCTCAGCGCTGCATGAAATCAAACCTACAGTGAACCGTCTTACCTATCCCAGTTTATCTCGAAAAAATATGGCAATCATACGGAGACTGCGTATTGGACATACCCGTCTAACTCATGGCTACCTGATGACATCATCTCCACAACCAAAATGTCAACACTGCAATACGACTCTCCGAATCAGGCATATACTTATCGAATGCCCTTTATATGCCAAAATACGCCAACAGCTCAATATCAGTACTAACTTCAAAGAGGTCCTAAACAACACAGACGAAATCAACAAGGTCATCAAATTCCTCGAGAATAGTCAACTGCTCAACAAAATATAAATGTTATATTACAAGTTTTTATTATTTTCTCTGTATGTTAGATGTTAACTACATTTTATTTTGTAATTTATATTATATTACCATGTAAATCGTAACTCGTGCTAATGACCATAGATGTCACATGCACGTTAATTTAAATAAAAAAAAAAAAAAAAAAAAGGTAAACAGCGAAGCTTCAATAAACTTTCTCTATCGAATAAATTCAAAGAGGTATTATTACCTACGTACCTACATCTACATTTCTTTATCTCGATTTAAACGACACATACTGAAAACTTCTTAAATCTTTTATAGCATGTAAACGTTGTACACTTAACGGGTTGGGTTCATGTACTTTTCACCCTTTATGCCTTTTTGATGACATTGTATAGAAATAAAACGATAAAATAGAATGTTATGTTACCGTTTGGTTCCAAACATCGTTAAGTTTTAGCAACATTTTAACTTTTCCTGAGTGTTGTAGATTGAGGAAAAGATTTTTTATTCAAAAAGGCTGATTAAAACGGTGATTATAAATTTTTTAAAAAGTATAAATAAAAAAATAGTAGGAGTAAATAGATCTCTACGTTCTGTGACGTTTACAATTTACAACCATGTGTTTATTGGAAGGTTAAATGTTTTACTGTTAAACCAAAATTACCAGTGTTCTGTCTTAGATTATTTAAGTCTTATTATTGCGTTGAGTATATGGGCAGCACAATCCCTCTCTTTAGTAATTATTTAATAATTTTTCCTTCTGTTTCAGGAACCTTCTATAAACTTTCTATAAACGTAAAACTGCTTTTTAATTTCTACAGAATATCAACTTGTTTTGCTTATAATACTTTTCTATAGAACAGCTTCTTTAGAATACAAATATTTACCTAACTACCTAATTACATTTATAACCAATTGGCTACACTCTTTAGGAGAAACGACAAAAATAAATACTTAAAAAGACTAATGTGTTTTTGTACACACTTATGACACATGAATAAATGGAAAAGAATAGTATTTTAAAAATGTGTAAAATTATGAAATCCTATCTGATCGCTTTTGACCAAATGGACAAGGTCATCCTCAGAGCTGTTGGTGAAACAATACAAAATTTCTTTAAAAGTTAAAAAACATCTAACGTTAAAAAAATACCTAAAAGGCAGCACATTTAGTGACTTACAGTGACTTACTTACTAAAGTGACAGACAGTCACTTGTACCTGTCTTTTAGACGTTTTTTTAGAAACTTCGAAGTTTTTATTTAAAACAAAATTGTATTGCTTCGCCAATGGGATCTTTTTTTTAGTAGTGGTACTTTCTGATGTTTAACTATAGCTCTATTGATGGCTTCACCCATTTGGCCGAAAAAGCTCAGATAGAAATTAAATATTTTACACAATTTTAAAATACTTTGCTTCTTTATTTATTCCATAAATTTTTTTTAAGAACACTGCACATTGTTTGTACAAATAAATAGTTTCTTTTATACTCCTGTTTTGATTAAACGGTTGTAGATCATTACTTTTCAAGTTTACGATATTCTGTAGTACTTAAAAAAAGTGTTGTGTTTTTATATATTTTTTAATATCTTTCAACGTATTGATTGTCGGAATATAGGTTGGAATAACAGTAGATACATTTCTCTCTTTTTCTTCAATGTGATTTTAGTAGATGTAAATATATCAACGAAGTTTTTGGCAAACATTTTAGCCTTTTTAAATAATTTTTTATCCACTAACAAATAAAAATAGTTTAATTACTAATAAGAGGAATTTTCGGCTTCTCTTTGTATTTGACTGACCTACATATACGTGGATGTAGATTATTTGTTTCCAAATTAAACTTGATGAATAAATAGACACTCAACATAATCCTGAAATTAGTTTTTATTGAATTTTTTTTCTGATTCTAATTAATTGTAGGCCTTATCAACAGGTATTAGTTCGATTCTACTTGATTCTTGCCCTTCTGTTAATAGCTATGAGTTTTTAATTCCACTTTGAATGTTTTTGTAATTATATCATAAACTTGGTGTTTTAGAAGTGTTTGTTCTTTATAATACAAAACAATTATTGATAGATAAATCACCACTTATTGTCGATATTATCCAAGGACAGCGATGTATGATGTTTACGATTTACAATATTTTGGTATTCTGGTTTGGTCAGCTGGCTAGTAGCTTGAGATACTATTGCTTTTAACTTTTTGCCTTTAATAGTTCCATTTCGGATGTTGGCGAATATCATGGCAATCTGTATTTTGCAAACTGCTGCTCTGTAAAGCTTTGTGGTTATTATGTTGAACTACAGGAAATCCTCCGCCTTCCATGTCGTCGTTTTACTTCTACTTTTTCTTGTAGAATTAGTTGCAGCAACACATATCTTTTGCTGTTTCTTATAGTGTGACCGAGGTATTTGATTTTGGCTGTTTTTATTGTGATTAACAACTCTTTTCCTTTTTGCATTCTTAATAAAACGTCCTGTACGTAACGTGGTCGTTATAGGATATCTTTAGCATTCGATTTAGCAGCATAAATTTTCTTGTGGGTAGCATCTCTGAGAGTCGACGACTTAACTCCGTACAACAGTATAGGAAACATATAATATTGTAGTAACCTGATTTTTATGGGTACTGATAAATCATGTCATTTAAATAGCTTAGCCATTTTATGAAATGCAGATCTTGCTTTCTCTCTCCTGCACTTTATTTCTAGGAAATGGTCCCAATTTTCATTGTCTCTCGTACCCACTCCGTTCCGAAATCCAAACTGTGTACGGCTGTTTTTTTCTTCGCATAGTCTATATATCGTTTAATGTTTGATTTTTACCTTTAAAACATGGCTCATTAAGCTGATCGTCCGGAAATAGTTGCAGGATACGGATTTTACTCAGTTTAAATATACACCATTGAATATTTTTGTTAGCCGTTGAGCACCGTCCGTGTTAAATTGCTTCCTACACATCTAGGACGGAGGTTGTTCAGACCTATTATCATCAAAGGATTCTTGTATGTATTTGGTCCATATGCATATTTCTTGATTTTATTCGTAATGATGCTCCACTGTTAATCTTGCAGTTTGCTAACTGTGTTGGATTTTTGAAGATCAGCTGCTTCCTTTACCTTTTTATGCATATTACATGTATCGTGGTTTAGTTCCAACACATCTACGTACTTATTTGTTAATCTTCTTATATGCTGTTCCTTTACCTCTTTTTTGGTAGACATTTTCTTCTCTTTATTGGCTTTCTTGAGAATACCATATTTATCTTTATCAAATATGCTTTCTCGGCATATTTCTTCTCCCATTCTTTTGTTGTCACTGAACATGTTGTCACATTAGAAAGTGCTTTATGATCTGCGGATATTTCAAGGAAGTATCTAATTATTGCTCATACCAAAGTTATTAGGTATTTATTACCTTACAAACCTTAATAAACCTGAGATCATTTAAATTTTTAGGAACTTGTACATAAAAAGTTAGTCGTTAGTCTGAGATTCATGAAGCAATGGCATGTGGACTAAAAGGTAATATAGCACAATTCATGAAAAATTTCCTATTTCATTGAACTTTTAATGTACGTGTTGTAGTATTTGCAAATTCATTGATTTTTTTGCTGTATATTGAAATCCTCTCGTATATGTAATATATTGAAATCCCCTCATGTTTAAAAAATCGCAGAATATTTTTAATGTATTTCAATTTCCTATTTGTACGTAACACCGAATTCTTTCAATTCCTCTTAGCGTCTTAGCAATTCTTTCAATTCCAAGTAATATAAACCATCTTAAAGTTGTTTATTTATTTCACAGCTGCGTATTTTTCCTCGATATTTCTTTGATCGTTAAATCGCCCGATATTGCGTTTTCAAATTAATAATTTACGTCTTAATTTCCGTTGTGTTTTGTTTATACTCAGCGTTTTGTTTATTCAAACTTATTTGATGAATTTTAAAAGCTAATTTGATCACTCTCGTTGGAGCTGCAATCAAGAGCGGTGATATTCAACGTTATGTCCAAATTCACATTTGTAAAGTTATCTGTTTTTGCCCCTTTTCATAGAAAATATGTAGTAGTAGCAGTGTGAACCAGGTCTACCCCCAGTTATAGTTCTAGTTATGGTTCTAGAAATTCCAGTGACGTCCAGTTACAGAAAATTTAAAGTGTTTTAGTGAAAAATCCAGGTAACTTTTTGTTTCAAATTTTAAAGAAAAGATAGACAATTTTTTTTAAATAATAATTGCTTTGTTTAAAATTTGAAAATTGTAACATTTAAAATTATAAATTTTAGGTTCTGAGTTTAGCTGTCATTTTAATTTTTCTCTTTTAAATTTAATATTAACATAAGGCAGATTGCTTTATTATTTTTGACATTAAATTGTTTTAACTTAACAGAAACTCAAATCATCATCCAAGCCAAAAGCAAGGATCATAAAAACTCTGGCGGAGAGGGCGAAGAGAATTTGTGAACCACAACATCTCCAAAGTGAACTTCTTTATATTGAAAAAGCGCTCACCTCTAATGGTTACACCAGAAGAGAAATACACAAGGCGATGAACAACGTATCTAGAAGAAAGGACGAAAAACATAATGTAAAGGCAAAGCGTTCTTACCCTATATATAGGGGGTAACGGACAGAATTGTATGAATACTTAAGAAAGCCAACGTAAAGACACAACGTAGTACAACGCGGCGTCACTTTCTGCTAACAAGCGAAGCATTAACATCTCCAGAAGATGCCAACCCGTAGTGTTACCGAAACGTCGAGAACTAATATCACAAGACAACGGCCTAACAGCCCGTGAAAGCCTAACGCAGTTTATTAATTTGTTTTGTTCTATAAAAAGGTTAACCTCTATGCGGTAACATTTGTAAGTTTTTGTAGTATCTCCAACTCCTAGAGTTTGTAAACGGATGATATGTAAGTTTTTTTTTGTATTTTGCGACTATTGATGTAATAATTTTGCATTGTTCTATTCTTGTAACTGTTTGTGATGACACAACAAAAGATGTTAAATTTTTTTTTAACATTTTGTTTATTTTTTTTACTAACCCCTTTTTTGAGTTTTCTTTGAAAAATAGATGTTATGCTTTTTTAATAATTCTTTTCTTAGTTACAACTAGTTGTTGTAATAAGTATAATTAGGCAGCTCGCGTCCTTTTTAAATTACTAGAGGTGTTTCCTGTTTCGTTTTGTTTTTATTTGTCTCAAGAGATTCATGACCCTTTGTTTCATTCTTTTTAGAGTTGCCCCAATCCAACCCCCTTGCCATTTACTTATCCACGACTCCAGCTCCCCTAACAAACCCTAAGTGCCGTTCGCATATGTTTCGATTATTTTGCACGCCCTATCTCTAACCCTAATAATAATACCCCATGTGGTAGGCAAAATATCTTCGTTACAGTATTAACGGTACTTTATTTTATACAAAAAACAAAAAAACCGAATTGTCTAAGAATCTAATTTATGCGTCTCCCTATTTATTATTACAATAAATAATATTATCTCCACTTGTGACTTACCAATAAAAGCTAGACTGTTTGCAGATGACTTAATCATTTTTGTTAAGGGGATAAATGATAAAGCCCTTCAGACCCATATACAGAAAGTGCTAGGGAATCTCGAATTATGGACAAATTCCACAGGTGTTCAATTATCAACAAAATTCAAGGCTTTGTTATTAAAAAAAAAAGAAATTATTTCACTCCAGAATTAAAACTATTTAGTAAAGAAATAAAATATGTTGAAAAAATTAAATGTCTAGGCATGACATTTGACAACAGATTATCCTGGAATCACCACATTCATGATCTAAAAAGTACGTGTCAATTTTCACTTAACATTATAAAAACTGTTGCACACAACACGTAAGGAGTAAATAGTAAAACACCGACTCTTATGTACAAGTCATTGATCAGGTCCAAACTCGATTACGCTTGTATTATTTATGATTCAGCAAAACCATGTGTCATAAAACAACTCGATCGAATACAAAATAGTGCTTTGCGAGCCATACTAGGTGCCTTTTATACTAGCCCTACTGAAACTTTACACTGTGAAGCTGGAGAAGTCCCTATGGACTTCTAGGCAAATTCTATGAACCCTGTTAACCACTATGTAAATTCAGACAGTTTTAGGAATATCTTCAAAACACATACTAGGCTTGACCTTCCTTTTTATGAAATGTTAATAGATACGTCAATAAACTTGAATTTAAATTTCCAGATACCTATTCTATACCAGATATTAACACTGTTCCCCCTTGGACTATTCCCATCCCATCTATCAATACCAAACTCTCCATATATAAGAAAGCGGATAACCATCCCAAAGCATTGTATGAATATGTCCTCCAAGAACTTAAGACCTACAGTAACCATAGTCTTATATATACCGATGCCTCTAAAACTATAGATGGAGTGGGAGCAGCATTTACTTATGTCTAATTAAACAAAAATATTAATAAAACTTCCTAAATTAACATCCATTTACACAGCCGAGTTAACCGCTATTCTCAATGTAATAAATTTTGTGGTAGAAAATATTATCAAAAACCCTGTCATTACTACGGTTTTCCTAAGTTCTGTAATTGCCCTAAATAACTTATATTATAGACATCCAACTCTACTACTTAATAAATCAGCATTAAGCCAACTGCAAAATATGAACATAAATGTTAACTTTGTATGGATTCCTTACCATATCGGAATTGCTGGTAATAAAGAAGTAGATTCCTTGGCAAAACTAGCAATCTCGAGTCTGGAAGCTGTAGAAATCAGAAGCATTCCACATCTAGATATAAAGCCTATAATCAAGAACTAAGAGTGACCTAAAATATATGATTGGCAGACCAAGTGGAATCAGTCAATATCCAAACTACGAGAAGTAAAACATTCTATATTACCTTGGAAATCAACCCCAAATAAGCGTATACATCAAACCATTCTATCTCGTCTGAGAATAGGCCACACCGCCATCACCCATAAACATCTGCTGGAGAGTGAATTAAAACCCCAGTGCTACGTATGTGATATTGTGCTCAGTTTTCACCATATTTTACTACATTGTCCTTTATGATGCATGGAGAGACTTCAATATCAATTACAAGATACCTTACAGGCAATATTAAGTGACGGAACTGATATGAAAAATTTGACATCATACTTATATTCCATAAATGTATCAAATAAATTGTAAAACTTTAAATTGTACAACATAATGACCCTATGAGGTTGAGGCATAAATAAATAAAAAAAAGTTATCCATTCATTTAAAAAATATTCTATTAAGCGGTATTATTTTATTACAACCTATTTTTAAAAACGGATACATTTATTAAGAAGTAAATAAAAACTTTTCGGGGCCTACAATTCATATTCCTTAAAACTGGATATTCCTATAACCGATATAATAATAAGCAGACTTGACTGTAATAGTGCATGCTGGTGGTGAAATGAAATTCATTCTAAACGCACTTTTGACATGTACGACTAGTAGTAAATCTGGCAACTACCACATGCAAAGAACCACAAATGTATAAAGGAGAAACTAAGTCCATGTTTTAATTAATGTACACTCTAACTCAGGAGTTGTTTGCGATAATGGTTGATTAAAAAAAATATAACTTTTAATCTCCAAAATTTTAAACCCGACTGGCATGTGTTGATTAAGGGCCACAAAAACCGTTTTATAACGTATGAGTTAGATGAACTTTTACGTGAATATGGTTACACTGCTATACGTTGACTTTCATATCATCTGGATTTAAATCCGACATAACGAATATGGGCTACTTCTAAATACAATATTGCGCAAAATTATACAACATTCAAATACGACTATGTTAGGTATCTAATAGAACAACTATTTTCTATAACACTCTAAGGTGAGTGAAAAAAACAATGTCAGATTGTGATTAAACAAAGCACAGTTATTTAAAATGTGTAGTGTACATGACAATTATGAAGATATTAATTTCAAAAAGAGGTTAGTCTTTGTAAATGGGTATATTTATTTAAAAAACCCTTAAAAGGGCTACATAAATAAAACAAACGTTTTCGGACCACACAGTCCATCATCAGGTTTTAAAATCGAAAAATGCTAGGTCACAATGCCTGAGCCACCAAAATACTAGGGTAAAAACCCTTTAAATTACATTTAGTTATAAAAGATTGTACATTGCGTTGTAAAATAACTGTGATGTTCAGTATTAAATTAAATTTGACTAGAGGTAACACATGGCTGAATCGAGTTCCAGAGCTGGTGAGAGAGAACCTCTACACGCGGAGAACAGCTGGGAACTGCTGTTCCCAGCTGTTCTCCGTTCCAGTTACAAAGACAAACTATATACCCAAACTATAATATACCCATTTACAAAGACAAACCTCTTTTTATTATACGTGGTATACAGCCAGCTACAGGAATTTTTCTTTGTGGATTTTATTATATTAATTTCATTATAAACTTATGAAATGATTTAAGTGACTACAGTGACAAGCTCGAAATACCCGTTTAATTAGGCTAATGACATATACCGTTAAAATTTTCCTAAGAATATTCTAGAACAAATTTGAAGAAGATCTTTAAGGCCCAACATGGTTCCAGAAATGCTATGAGAACTAGACTTTTTGCGCTAAATATCCCATAACAAAAATCCAGTGATTTAAGAAAATATGTATTTGCATGCTTCGATGACTTCGAAAAGGCAATTGATAAAGTACAGGATGAAAAATTAATGCAGATACCGAAAAATATCTAAATATTTTTCGGTAAAAAATATACAAAATCTCTATACAGCGAGGAGTCACATTAGGTTGCATTTTGTCCCTAACATTGTTCAACGTTTATTGGGACCAGTCACTTAAAAAGCACTTAAGAGAAAGCCATGTGGAATCAAAAGCAACGGAGCATTACTTAAAGCAATTAGATTTTCAGACGATAGAGTAATTCTCTCTCTGAATTGAAGGTCTCTTAATTCTTCTTGATCGTATTCACGTATTAGAGGAAATAGATCTTAAAATAAACTTAAACAAAATCAAATTAGTCTTTAGTCGAAACCACTATTTAGATGCAGAGCTTCAATTACATTAAGTCTAACGTAAAAAAGTTCCCAAAATTACATATTTGGGATTTATCATAATGGAGCAACTAGATCCAGAAAAAAAAATAAAATTAAGAATATCAATTACTAAAACTACTTTTATGAAAGATGGGTAAGATCCAAAACAAAAGTCGAGGATATAAGAACAAAAATTGCCAAACTTAAATGGAGCTTTGCGGGCCACACTGCTAGACAGAAAGACCAACGTTGGAATACTACAATACAACATTGGAGACCTTACGAAAGTAAACGACCAAGAAGAAGACCACAGATGAGATGGGTTGATGACATTAAAAGAATAGCCGAAAAAAAATTGGTAATATGTTGCTCAGGATAGAGACCGATGGAAGGAGTTGGAGGCCTATATCCAAACATGGACGACAGAAGGCTAAGAAGAAGAAGAATACTTTTATGAAAATGAAGTCTTGGCAATAATTATTTCAGTTTAGAACTACTACAAATAATTGATTTTCTTTTTCTTCCTCTTTATTAACAATTCTGCTTGTTCATTGCAGGATTAATACCTATATGGACGGTTGTCACTCCATCTTTTGCGCGATCGTCCGATACTTCTTCTGCCGATTGGTGACTTATCTCTGGCTATTTTGAAGACACGGCTCTTGTACGCTGCATTTTCTTCTAACGTCTTCACTTCTCTTTCGATCTCTCAGCGTATTTCCTGTTATTCTTCTCAGTACTCTCATCTCAGCCGTTTCTAGTAGCTTTTGCGTTGTGGCTATGTCGTGTCTTGTTTCTGATGCATATGTCATTATTGGTCCTACACTGGCTTTATAAATTCTTGATTTCATCTCAGTGTTTTTGTGTCTGTTTGGCCAAATAAGGTTATTAAGGCATCCTGCCAGTCTATTTGCTTTTTGTACTTGATCTCTCATTTTTTTCTATGTCTCTATACTCTATACTTCTATAGCTAGACAGTGTAATATTCAGGTATTTTATTTCCATTACTTGTTCAATACTGATAAAATCAATTACTATTTTACATCTGGTTGGATCTTTGCTGACTTCTATTGTTTTAGTTTTCTGACATGAGATTGTTATATTAAATTCTTTTGCTCTGTATGAGCAAAATGCATCTACAGCATTGATGATGCTGTAGAAAGCGAAAGTACTTGGGCAAGATTAGATTATTAAATTTGTGCTCGATATTTGCCTTAGTTTTTCAAAAGTCATATATATATATATATATATATATATATATATATATATATATATATATAAATATATATATATATATATATATTTATATATAAATATATATATATATATATATATATATATATATATATATATATATATATATATATATATATATATAAAGCATCGAGAAAAGGAGTACGACCGTCAATCCAATAATATATAAAATAAGGATCACTCGAAGAGTGGCGGGTTTTTCAGTCAAAAATTGGAGAAAAAAGACAAAGATGATGGCTACTTCATCTATTTATTGAAAACGTTTCGCTATCCAATTTGATAGCATCATCAGTTCATCTAAAAAGAACAATATGAAAAACCTAACATCCAGTGAAAAGCTAACATACTTAATAGCTGTGTTCTTATTTCCCATGTCAGTGGGTGGTCCTTCAAGTTGGAAGTAATTACATGACTTAGTATGCTCTAAATGGTAGCCAGATCGCTATCCTAATTTGTTGGATAAATGTTCGTTTATGTTAAATCTGTGGACCAGTCTTTGCAGACAATCTTCATTTTAAGCTACCAATGAATACCTTTTTGGTGTATATATTTTGTATGTATGATTATGAATAAAGTATTTACCTTATTTAACTGCTTTTTTTACATTAATCATAATTTTGGCTCATTCAGCGTACTGTTGTGTGGCAGTTAGTGCATTATTAATTAATCTTGTCTTTGTTTGTAATTAAATAAAAAAATATTTCATGCAGTCATCTGGTATTTTCCTGTTTCGTTGACCATCTTAAACAGTTCGGTGACCACCTGAATATCATCCCCATTCAGTAAATCTAGCAATTTAACAGACATTTCTTCCCTAATGGATTTTTCTGTTTTTATATCGTTGAGTGCATTAATAATCAATAATAAATGAATATATTCGTTTAGATGCTTTTTATTTATTTGTCACTTTTAAAATTTTGTATTTCTAAATGAAATAATTGTCAGAATTACTAATTGTAATTTTCCACCAATCCTGGAAAAATTCCCTCTGTCAAATGCCGGAGAACGAACTGACACCTACACAAATTTTTGTCGTAAGCCAGAAACAGTCACAAATTAAATACAACTCGAAGCAAGAATATTCGCCTTTGTTCTTCATTAAACTATTCTCGGAAATTTCCGTATTCTTATTTTTCATTTGTAGAATTTGGCGCAAACATTTTTCTCTTAAATAAACAGACAAACTTAATGTATTTAATTAAAGAATGCGACAAACTTCTGGGAAGTTCTGGGAAGTGAAATTTTATACTTTCTATGTGTTAAATGAAAAAGCAATTTTAAGGATTAAGTTTCAGTCTGTTTATTCACTCTTAAACGTAATGGAAATCAAGAAACTATTTAAATATTTAAGTCAATTTTGTCTTATCACTTATAATATAAAGTCCATTTACCCTATGACGGCCGATATGCAATTAAGATATTATCAGTGGGCCTCAAACAGTGATGCGTTAATATTTAATTCCGATCGCTTGAAAAGTAAAACTATTTATTTTTGGAATTTTGTTTAGTAATAATATTGGATTTTACTGTATGAAAGTCAAATAAAATAAATATAATATGTATATACAGGGTGTATTATAAGAAGTGGGACGGAATATTTCGAATACTTATTTGTCGATATCAAATGTTCATCAAAGTCTGTATAAGTCTCTATTTTAGAATGCAAATTATATGAATGGTTTTGCATGCAGTAAAATTGGAAAATACTTGCCGAGCTACTGATATGTGCAAATTACAAAAGAGAACATCCAAGACTTTACTTTCTCCAGACACTTTAATTAATATAACATTAAAACAAATTGGCACTAAATCACTTAGCAAAATGTTCAGCAAAATAAAAGGTTTAAAAGCGGGTCGTCTAGTAATTAATACCGATGCTATTGAGAGCTTGCAAATAAATAATTAGACCAAAGGTACTTTATCGTTTAACCAAAACACCAAAAAATCCGAATTGAATTTCCAAAACACTATTGGTTACTTCTTTTTGGCAAACGATTTTATCTAGTCACTATCTGATATTTTAATATCAGAGTCGTCACTATCTGAATTGTCTATCCAAATAATTAGAGGCCGGACCTTATCTATAACTCGCTCAGTTTAAAAAGACTGCTCGATTATGTCTTCTGTATCTGTATATCTAATACAATTTTGCAATTGGTCTGCCTATATTTGTTCTAGCGGATATTTCCATAAACCAAGAACGCTAGCGTTATCTGTTGTTTTGGATGCATATTTATAATAAAAATTTGGCAATACTCCAAAACTAACACAATTGCATTATAGTGGCAATGCTAAAGCGGAAGTCGAAGAACTTCATGGCCATATTTAAGAGCCATTTGTTAAGTAACAAATTTCTTTTGAATTTTGTGCTCTCCACACCTTTGAAGTTAACCGACTTCTAAACATATGTCACTGTGATAAATTTTCTTTTCCGTCAACCACAATTTTATTTCTTGTTTTGTCCAGCTGCTTGAAGAAAATCTCTCTTCTACTCTTGAGTGGTAGGATGCATTATGCAACACCCTTGTGGATGATCGCTCCAATTTTTTTAACACATTTTTTTTAAACTATTCTTGAAAAATATTTACATTCATATTTGCATGGTAATCATATGCATTCTTTATGGACGAATTAACAAGCATCAGGAATAAAACCCTTATCATTTCCAGCATGAACTATAATGTAGCCATTACCATTACCGAAACGACTAGAAGAATAACATTTCGTGGTACTTTCGACTTTCAGAACTAAACGCCGTTCTTTTAGAGATAACACTCTACGTTTCGACTGTATTTTATTTTTTTTAAACTACTCATTTTACTTTAAAGTACCGCTTCACTACACTACTATAAAAAAAGTTACTTATATACAACTACTACAATCAAAAAACGTCAGGGGATTTACAACAGACGAAAAAATCGAACACAAATGATTTTATAGCTAATGCTAAACAAGCATAAACACTGCATTGATTGTGATTGTAAAAACCGTTCGCATGTTTTAAATAAGATTTTTGTTAAATATGTATTTTGCTAAATTATTAAATAACACCAATACAACCCACGACCATCAATTAATTTTTAACAATAAACAGAAATGTTATATGATAAGTTTAAAGGTGAGCTACTTTGTCGATAACAGTATCGTTAATAGAAAGATATTTTTAAATAGCATGAATGATTTTTCAATGATTGGGTGAATTTAATAAATACATTACTAAACAAAGTTTTAAAGTGAGGAAATTACAATTATTATGACACAGGGTACTCCTTATTTTTCAAATAATATGTTCTTGTAAAGGCATTACTTTTGTTATTGGGTAAACCTACATTATACGATACGTCAAAAGAAATTAAAAAAGAAATGAACGTAATAAATTCACTGTTTTAATAAATATTCCGTACTCGTACTATTGCAATAAAATATTAAAACCAATAAACGATAACTTGTTGAGCAGTGCTGATTGAAACAATAGAGCAGTAAATGTTATTCATAAAGGTAGTGTAAAATATATCGCCGCTTATCTGGTCCGCTAGTAATAAAGTTACCAGCATTTAATGGCAGAGGCACCGAAAGGGTCTGAGTGTGAAATAAAGGTAAACATGTTTCCGATAAATAGCATTCGTTACGCCGACGACACCGCGATAATAACACACAACGACCATGATGTGCACTTGATGAAAAACTAAATGCATGGCAAAAAGACAAAACGCACTTTTAAGAATACAACTGCAAGTAATGAATACTCTAATAGATCGAGTGAAAACGTTTAAATACTTGGGAATGATAATTAATGACCAAGCTTTTATCAAATTTAAACCGCTACTATGTAACCGCAATATTTCCTTTAATCTCCGTTACAGGATGGTTAAATGCTATGTATGGTCCATATTGTTATACGGCATGGAACATGTACGTTAGGAGTACCTTCCATTAATAAGTTGGAGGCCTTTGAAATGTGGATGTTGCGAAGAATGTTCCGCTTACAATGAACAGATAGTGTGAGAAACGAGGAAGTCTTAAGAAAGGCAAATACTGAGAGAGAACTACTCAATTTGATCAAGGTACAATCAAGGCCGAATACCTCGGCCATATTGTGAGAGGAAAAAATACGCAATCCCTCAACTTCCTCATGCAAGTGAGGAGTAGGTCGCAAACACATGTTGTGGCTACGGAACATAAAGAACTGGATACTGGACAGGCATAAATAACACTGACGATCTTTTGCATGCCGCAAAAGACAGACGTCTGGCCTTAAGATAATTCGCCATCGCACTATAGGTGCACGGCACTATAAGAAGAAGAAGAATTGCAAAGCGGTCTTCTTAGATGAAAAATACTTTAAACGTAGGTTTGTATACCTATGCATGAATATACGCTTTAAGGTGGTATAAATCATATAATAACTATTAAAAGAAAGGTTTTTAAACTGTTTTTTTTTTGGCAAGTTAACTAGATACTATTTTATAATATTTTATATTATAAATTGTATTTATTATATATTGTACCTTAGTTTGGTGTAAATTTGATCTCCAGGGGTGAAATTAATTACTAACTCCTCTATTCTGGTCGTGAAAATCAGTAATTAAAAGATTTTTTTTTTTTTTTTTTTTTTATTTAGAATTTTCGCATCAACCATTAAAGGTTATTAGCGGGTTTTACAGATTTTACAGTTGTTATTACAAATACAAATTTACTAATTACAAATTGCGTATTAAATTATACATAATAAATTACAAATTACAAAGAGATATATATAAGATAACTTAAATTTTGTGTAGTAAACGTATGTCCTTAAGGAATTTGATTGTATTAGATACATTACTGTTTAAAATATCTTTAAGTTTCTTTGCTTCTTCTGGTACGTTGTTGATGGCTCTTTCGTCGGAATAAAGAGGACATTCAATCAATACATGTTGAACAGTTATTGGACATTCACAATAGGAACATTCAGGTGGTAGTTCTTTTGTTATGAGATGCTGGTGAGTTAACGCTGTGTGTCCAATTCTTAGTCGGTTTATAATCACTTGTTGCCTTCTGTTTTCTGGAAATTGTAGTTTAGTGCCAATCCTAGTTTTCACGTTTTTAAGGTTAGCCTTAGTAGAATTCCACATTTGTTGCCAATTTTTTACACAGTGCTGTTTAATATTGAGCTGGATATCACTGAATGGAATTGTAGTCATAATTTCAGTTTGCTCGTCAATAGCAGTTTTCTTTGCTAATTCATCTACTTTTTCATTTCCTGCGATACCTGTATGTGATGGTACCCAGAGAAATGTAACGTTCACGTGTCTGTTTTGTAGGTGATAAAGTGCTAATTGTATTTGTTGCAGGATAGCATGTACTGGATATATTTGCCTTAAGCTCTGAAGAACAGATAAAGAGTCAGTAATGATAAGAAAATCTGAGCTTGCATGACTCTTACACATGTCTAAAGCCTTTAAAATGGCGATTGCTTCTCCCGTGAAAATGCTGCAGAATTGAGGAATGCGAACTGCATATTCAGAATTTCCTAGAATAAAGGCCGCTGCGTGTCCGTTTTCAGTTCTTGACGCATCGGTAAAAATCTTGTTATGGTCAGTGTATTCTAATATCCGTTTTTGATATAATTTGTTAATGGTTATGGGATTTGTGGTACTCTTTGGATAGGCCGTGAGGGATAGATCAATAGTGGGAACATTAATAGTCCAGGGAGGTATAGTTCGTTGTGTAGGGTAAGAATGTGTGAGCTGCTCCATGTCAAAACCGTATCTCGTTAGACGTTCTTGAAGGGGTGGATATTTAATTTGTTGATGGCAATGAGTAGGTGGATATATTTTATAAAGAAGTGGATAGTTTGTGTTATTAGGGTTGGAAGACAATCTCGCGGCATAATTTAAAGAAATGTGTTGTCTTCGTATTGATAGGGGAGATTCATTTAGGATAACCTGAAAACTTGAAACAGGACTAGTTCGGTAAGCACCCAGAATTAGTCTTAAACATGTGTTTTGTATAATGTCTAGTTTTTTAAGTATATAATTACTCGCAGTTGAATAGCATATTGCACCATAATCCAGTTTGCTTCGGATTAATGATTGGTATATATGCAGCAATTTTATGGTGTCCGCTCCCCAAGATCGGTTTGATAGCATTTTAAGGAGATTTATTTTAGATTGGCAGGATAAGACTAGCTTTTTAATATGTTCTGCCCATGTTAACTGACTGTCCAGTCTTAGGCCAAGAAAGTCAATGCTCTCTACTTGTTCTAGGTTGATACTATTTAGAGTAAGTGTTGTTTTGCAATCAGTTTTTCTTTTATTGAATACGATGAAACGAGATTTATCACCTGAGAACGTAAAACCAGTCTTTTGGGACCAGTCTTCTAGTTTATGCAGAAATGATTGCAAAATGTTTGAGGCTAGTGTAATATTGCAGCTACTAGTATATACAACTAAGTCATCTGCATACAGACCTGCTTTCAAAGGTAGCTTTATCTCTTGAGCGATATTATTAATTGCTATTAAGAATAAAGTGGGGCTTAAGGTTGAGCCCTGTGGAATACCGTTTTCAAGACATTCTGTTTTTGAGGTAATTCCATTTACACGTACTTGAAATGTCCTATTATTCATTAAATGTTTTACAAAGGCAAGCAAATTTCCCTGGATACCCCAATTGGACATGGTTTGTAAAATGTTGTATCTCCATGCAGTATCAAATGCTTTATTTATATCAAAAAATATGGCAATTACTTTCTGGTTATTTCTAAAGGACTCACATATAATATTGTCAATAGCTACTAAGGCATCATGAGTTGATCTGCCTTTTCTGAAACCGCTTTGGATATGGCTTAGTAATTGGTTTTTTTCAAGAAACCACATTAATCTGTTATTTAAAATTTTTTCTAATAGTTTGCATGTATTATTTGTAAGAGAAATTGGTCTATAGGAAAGGGGGTCAGTTTTTGATTTGAAAGGTTTTAATATGGGTATAATTGTTGATTCAGACCAGATTGAAGGAAATTTTTTATTAAGGTAAATGTGATTGAAAATGTCTAAGAGAATTAATTTTCCTATGTACGGCAAGTTTTTGATAAATATAATTGGTATATTATCAGGACCCGATGAAGTGTTTTTTGATTTATCTAGAGCTTCTTCAAATTCTTGATATGTGATGGGGAAATTTAGTGGATTATCACTATCTATTATAGATATATCTGTCATTTCACGTTTATTTTTGAAATCTAAAAATGCGGGATTGAAGTTTGCATTGCTTGAATTATTCTTATACACATCTGACATAATATTACTAATTTCTTGTTTGGAAGATATTAATTTGTTTTTATAATAAAGAGTGTTAATATGAATTGAGTTTTGTTCACCTTTTAATGTACGAACTTTATTCCAGATTGTAGTCATAGGTGTTGATGAATTTATGGTAGAGACATAATTTGACCATGTTTCTTTTTTACTTTTCTTAATAAGATATTTAGTTTTTGCTCTAAGTTTTTTAAAATTGATAACATTTTCTGTTGTTTTATGTCTTTTTAAAACATTGAAAGCATGTTTGCTAGATTTCATAGCTAAGGCTATTTCTTCACTCCACCATGGTACTGGTTTTCGTTTACAAGGTTTTGTTTTTCCCACTGCAATATTAGCGCATTTTACTATAGTATCATTGAAATGATGAAGAGATGAATCTATGCTATCTTCTAGAATAAAGTTCGTAAGATAATTATTTAATAGATCTCTATATAAGTCCCAGTTTGCTGAGTTTAATTTCCATTTTTGGTAAACAGGAATATTTGGTTGATCATGCAAAATGGTTTCAATTGTTACAGGAAAATGATCGCTATTATATAGATAATCAAGACTATTCCAAGAAAAACTTGTAGCTAATGTGTGATCACACAATGAAATATCGATGGCAGAAAAAGTACTATTGTGAGAGCTGAAATGAGTAGATTTACCAGTATTCATTAAAATTAGATTTTGATTGTCTATTAATTTCTGAAGAAGTCTACCACATTTGTCTGTTTTTATACTACCCCATGTGATATTATGACAATTCAAGTCACCAAGTATTAGTTTGGGAGCAGGAATATCATCGATTAAGCGATGTAATTCTTCAAGTATATTTTCATTTGGATGAGGGAGGTAAATGTTACATATGTTAATAGGTCTGCAGTTGATATTGCATGACACTGATACAGCTACAGCTTCTAGATTAGTGTGTAGCTTAATTTCTTTGGTCTGAATGTGATTTTTTACAAAAATACCAACACCTCCACTAGCATATGTTGCGTCTCGATTTTTAAGGAAATGGGAATAATTTTTTATATTAAAGTTATTACTTTTAAGGTGGGTTTCCTGTAAACATATTATAAGAGGAGAAAGATCGTTTATAAGTAGATTAAGGGATTCTAAATTATTAAAATAACCATTAAGATTCCACTGTAATATAAATGTATTATCCATTTTATTTTACAACGTGGGAAAGGGAGTTATCGCTTTCAATATCCGAGGATGAACCGGTAACTAAGGATTGTATCTTTTTTCGAAGTCTTGTTAGTTTATTTTTTATTTTGCGATCAGGAATATGGTCGTGGGCGAATAGAAGTATCTCTTTAAAAGAACTTATATCGGTTGTGTAATTTTCTACTATGGGGGTAGGATAATTTGAGTTTAATGCGTTACATATCGCGTCACAAAGAACTGTAAATTTAAGAGGAAATGTCGGGTATTTAGATTCGATTTTACCTTTAATAGATTCAAGTGACTCGAGGATATCAGATTGTGATGATTTTGGTCGCTTAACTGTATTTTTGGGTTTGGTAAAAATTGTTGGATCGGGTGGCGTTTCATGTATCTCAGGAGAGTCAGTAGATATTTGTCTCTTTGTTTTTTGTTGGGAGGCATCAGTGTTCAAAGTAATAGGATTGTTATTTTTAGTCGTTTCGTTGTGAATATCTTCTGTTGTTATTTGAAAGTTAGTGGTATTATTAATAGGATTTCCTGCTTCTGTTGTAAGATTTTGAGGTTTAGACGGAAGTGATATTGTAGATTGAGATTCAATGGGCGTTTGAGTTGATGTCAATTCTGATAGAACAGGGCAGTCTGTTTCGCGATGACCTTTTGACATACACTTAGGGCAATTTAAGTCAGTGGATAGATAAATTCGATAGTTGGTGTTGTCGAAGGATATTGTAATGAAATCTGGGATAGTGATATTTTCAATAGGAGTGATAAAAATTTGTCTTCGAAAGCTTAAAACGTGGTTATAGGCAGTGTCCGGCATTCCAACTCGCAGAAAAGTCATCTGGGATACAGTATTAAGTCCTAATTTTTTCAGCTCAACTTCAAGTACTGAGTTTGGTATGGTGGGACAGACATTTGAGATGACCAGTCTTGTAGCAGGAGTAATTAGACGTCTTACTTCAACTTCTGAATCATTAATGGATATTGATGTATGTGTCTTCAGCAATGTATTGACGACTTCGGTATTGGAGAGATAAATACAAATTCTGTTATTTGAGATGCGGGATGCAAATAATATATTTTCTGGTTTTACTATATTTCCTATTGCTATCACGTATTCATTTATTTTTATTCCATTGAGAGCAGATAGGACAATGGCTTGGTTTTTGGTTGGATATTTAAATGAAGTAACAGCGTTGGAATATGAACATGGTTGATTATTGTTAGGAGAAGAAACAGAACCAACAGAATCTTCATCCATTTTTAAAAATATTATTCATATTTTGGTACCTCTATTCTTCAGACGGTCCTGTTTGTCACAACAGAATCGGTAATGAGGTACCAAAAGTTGTGTAGTTGATAAATCCGGTAGCAGGAACTTGTTTTGATATAAGTATCTTTAATTATATTATAATAAATACTACTTACAGTTTTATTCCAAGTAGTTCAAATTTATTTTTATATTAACACTACACTTTATTGCAATTTTATCAACTGAATATAAATAATATCGCAAAAAACTAGGTGTAATTAGGCTAGCTATTAAATACGTCTGTTAACGACAAAGGTTCGACGTGAAGTGAATTAAAAGATTTATATTTGTTGATTCTTCGTAAATTCCGTCTATAATAAGTTGTTCAAATCAAAGATATATTATAAAATCTTTTGGCCAGCCAGGAACTTTCTCAGGTAATTACGGTATTTTCTTGTGGCATTTTAAAGTAATTACTATTATACATTACTAATGTTTGTATTTTGAGAACGATTTCCGAAATGGAAATTGAAACATCAATAAACTTACTTTAACTTTTAATTGTTGCTTATTCCCATTTAACTAGTAATTATTTCTCTGGTACGTACTAATTGATAATGATTATTCCTCTTCTGCTACTATATATCTTTAATGTGATCCATTTAAAGCAAACATCGTAGACTATGTCGGCAGAAAGTCTAACATACAGGAAATAATTTTAAATTTTTAACACTGGGGTGAAATTGTTCATACATGGGGGCGACATTCGTCAAATTATTTTTTGATCATTTTCACTCTCGATTATTAATTTTTTAAATTATTTTAGTCGATATCAATATACAATGGTACGAGTGTATAAGAGGAAACTAGGAGCTATAAGATACAAAGATTACAGTGACGAAAATGTTAAAAAGGCTTTAGCAAAAGTCACTACAAGGCTTGAGTTTGCGACGGGCTGCTAAGGAATACAAAGTAGATCATTGAACTCTTAATAAAAAAATAACGTGGTCGTCATATTAGAACAAAATGAGGACAAACAAATATTTACGACTGCTGAAGAACGAGCCTTTCTTTCTGCTTTGTGTTTGTGGAAAATGGGACTTACCTCTAGATGTAACTGACTTAAGGAAGTCAGTCGACAGGACAAATAATTATTTATACTTATTTATTTATGTATATTTTTTATTTTTCTTCTCATAATAAGGATACAACATCACAAATTGTAATTTTAGCTAAATAGAGTCTCCCCTCCCCCCACTCATCAATTTTGTTGGCTTTCAATATTTTTGATAACATGTAGGTATTATTATTAAATCAAATTTCTCCATCCAACATTTAAAAACCTAGAACTTACACACCTTATATTTCTGAGTTACCAAATATTGTTTTTACTATGTAGGGCCTTATTATTACTTTAGTTTACTAAAAACCTATTATCCTATAACCATATAACCATAATTTATAATTTTAATGTAATCAAATAAATTATCTTACGATAAAATCGTCCTAGTATAACAACTCAGCTATATTGGCAATATCATAAAGTGGGCTACTTTTAAATTTAAAATATATGTCTGAATTGTCAATATAAATACGTCAGATAAAATTAAGTTATTAGAAGAATTTTTCACCAACTAACAAAAACTAACTTAGTATTTTGAGAACTATTTCTGAAGTGGAAATAGAAATTATTATCAAAAATATAATTCAAAGTTAATCTAACTAAATTGAAAGGGTTTTTACCCAGATATTTAGTGAATTTAACCCGGCACCATTGTGGTGGGGTATGGCATATATTAGTTCGTTTAAAATTGGCGCCAATATTTTTATCGGTAAATAAGCGCGATAGGTATTTCAGTACCTTTTGTTAGAACCAAAGAATATAGACGCTTATAAGCGCTTATAAGGCGCTTATAAGCTATAAGCGTCTATATTCTTTGTTAGAACCTTAAAGGAGGTCTAGCAGTTGTTAATTTACGTTAGAAGTGAACGCACGCATCGCTGTTTTGATTAAAACGTCGTTAGGGTATCATACACCCCACCACACAGGTAAGTTAATATATTTATGGTAGTCTTGTTTGAGTTGGGCATACACCTTTATATATAATTTTCGTTGAAATTATTGATTTTTAATGAAAATGTGAAATTTTATACATAAATGATTTATGTTTTTGTTCTAGATTATCGCTTACCGATATGAACGGGAGCAGGCGAGGCTTCAAGCTTTATGGAATGATTCTCAAGATGTTAATGTAATTGGATCTGCAAGCGAGAACGAAACCGACAATGAAGACAACAGTAGCCAAAAGTCTGACAGCGAGGAAGATGCTATTGATTTAGAACACACGGTGACGATATAAAAATCAAAAATGAACTTTTGGGGCAAGGACAGGCAATGAACTTTTAAAGAGTAAAGCTGCACTCATCAGAAAACAAAACATGTTCTAATTGGATTATATTGCTGTCTCAACATTGCCATCATTTGTTCACAAAAAAACATTCTCCTGTTAAAATCATCTTTCATGGACTCCTAAGTGAGTATAATTTTATAGGGATGCATTTTGTTTTCTTGTAATATTGGGATAATCGATGAATAGCTAATATCGAGTACTGGGGCTACTTCTCGAACAGATGTATGTAGGTGTTCCCCAAACTCAAGCATAACAGCCAATTTGGCATCCTTACTTATTGGATTGGCAGCTTCTTTTTTTACCTTTCTAATATGGCCCACCTCGTGGAATTGCTTCTCTATTTTACTAATTGTCCCTTGAAATATGTGCGGCAAATCAGGAAATGCTTCGTGAAATAAACGAGCTACTTCCATTTGCGCCCGTGTCTTATCTCCATAGCCAATCATCTTATAATTGTAATTTTGTGCATTTCTGTTAAATGAACCACTTTTTGGGCATACGGTTAATGAAATTCAAACGACTATAGCACTGACAACTACTTCTGTCATGGAACAATCAAACATTGTTGTTTTAAACCAAAGTTATCAATTTTTTGTTTTTTTTTACATATCAATAAAAAATAATGCTTAAATAATTTTTGCTTACTTTAAGCAAAAATTAAATTAAGCAACATCTAAATGGGTAAGCAGTGTTAAGACAGTGCTAGCGACTTTCGACAAATAAATAATTTTCTTTTCTACATGTAAATTTTTGCTTTTTACTTAATATTTCCGAAACAGTCAAAGATACGTATAGGACATTGTATTCAAAAAATATATAAAATGATCTGAGGAATCTTAAAACTAGATTCTAGAGTAAATGGTATTTCAATAGTTACAACCCCTACATTCAATTTACATTAGAATGTGAAGATGCTACAGGTTCAGTGCCTTTTTTAGATACGAAGTTAATACGAAAAGATACCCATTTGCTGGTTGATTGGTACAGAAAACCTGTCAATTCAGGTCGATATCTCAATTATTGGTCATACCATAAATATTCAATGAAACTTAATTTAGTTAAAGAAATGAAAAATCGTGTCCTTAAAATCAGTGATACCTCTTTCCATACAAAAAATCTAAAAATCCTTCATAACCTGTTCATTGAAAACTCATACCCAAGTATACTACTAAAGAAAATTTTGTTTAACACTCCACAAAATTTAAATAGTCATTTAAGAAACGAGGAAAATATGTCTTTATCACAAGATAGGATTGGATCTGTAGATCCTTTACAAAAACAAACCACAATTAGATATGTATCTCTTCCATACATTAAGGACATTGGGCATAAACTAAGTAGAATTTTTTCATCAATTAATAATATCAAAATTGCATATAAAACGGTACTAACAGTTAACAAAGTTTTTTCTAAACTTAAAGACCAATCCGCACTCTTATCCTTAACGGATGTTGTTTATTGTATACCGTGCGGCTCATGTGAACAAGTATACTATGGTCAAACATCAAGATGCCTTAAAGACCGCATTACATCCCACAAGTCTGATAATAGACTACATCCTGAAAGAAGTGCATTGGGTGAACATGCATTTAAAAATGGGCATCGGATAGACTACAATAACATCAAAGTAGTAGAACAGGAAAGTAACATCACCAAAAGACTTTTTCTGGAAATGGCCTACATTTGCCAAAATAATAATGCAATGAATCATAGAACAGATATTGGCCATCTAAATGAAATGTTCTCCTATTTGTTACTACTAGATAAATGCAACAATAAGACAAACAATAATTTATCAATTGACATTTAAGTAATTAAAAAGTTCATTTTTGAGGAATTTATTTTTTTTTACAAAGTTAGTTTGTTTAAATTTAATAATTTTTGTTTACACACAGATACTGGGGTCATACAAAACAAAATCACAATCAATTGTAACGTTTTTAGAATTATGACCTTATTTATTTATGTTAATTTAATAGGCTTTGTTTTAAAACATTGACAGGTTGAAGTTTCACTTCCTAATGATATTAACAAATATAAAATAATTTATATTTCCACGATATACCTAATGATAGGCCTATAATTTGTTGTACTAGCAGTTGCTTGATATTAGGGATGTGGGATTTTCACTTGTCAAGACGAATGTTTTTAAATTTGCGCACGAAGACTTCCGAAAAAGCCAACAATAAAAACCACTGGATTGTCGTGACAAAAACTAATAACGATACAATAAAATTAACAATATCAATGTCATAAATTTGTGATATAATAATTAAGTGTGTGTGAATGTAAAGTAATTTTTTAAAATTTTAAATATAGGAATAGGTTTTAGCTCAACAGATATGACAGACTGTGATAAATTTTATCAACATTTTATAAAATCATTTATGATACAACCTCATTAAGTTTGTAAGTATCGAATTTTTAATTAATTATACAAATTTGAAAAAATTATTCATCACATTTGTAGCTCCCTGATGAAGGACATAACCAATGTCCGAAAGCTTGGATTAAAAATTTAAAAGAGTACACCTTTCATTTTTATTGCTGCATACCCAATATTTAAAGTTTACTTCCTTACATGGTCAGCAAATAGTTCTGGTTCATTATATATATATATATATATATATATATATATATATATATATATATATATATATATATATATATATATATAATATATATATATATATATATAACACTGTTTTTGATGGGTTGGAGTCAATAAAAGGGGCTATTTGTTGACTATTTTTTACTCGAGCTTTCAATTGTGATTACAATTTTTATCAAGAGCTTCTAAAAAATACAAAATGTCTTACAAAGTTGAACTAGAAATAAAAAATTTTTTGTTAACTCACCAAATAAAATTAGTTTTTTATATAAAACTACTGCTTACATAATAAATACAAAAAATATTAATAAAAAAATGCCTTATTCTAATAAATGTTTCTCTGAAAAATTTAGATGAAGTTTCTTAAGAAAAAAATTGAATTTATAAACAAAAATAGAATAGCTACAACCAGCCTAAAATGACATAAATACTAACTTAAAAATTTTTATTTTTGACATATTGTCAAAAATAAAATTTTGTTTAAAAAATTCTTCTTTGTTAAGTAACAAAAAAGAAGAAGATTTATTCACCATTGATAGATGCCCGAAAAAATGTAACAAATACATGGAAAATTCAAAATGTGATATTTTACTGACTGCATAAATTAAATAGAAATTATATAATTATAAATTTTGCTTAAATTTTGAATTTCTGACCTTTTGTTTAAATTATTATCACTTTTGCTAATACAAACCATTTCCAAAAAAGTTCTTTTAAATTTATTACTTTCATTACATAAAATTTTAATATTATCAAAATCCATAATATGGTCTTTGTCTATTACATGCTCTGCCAAAGCACAAGATGGTTTCTTAATTCTACAATCACTCTTGTGAGAAATAATGCGATTTGAGAGATTTCTTCCAGTCTCACCAATATACTCAGCTTCACACTGAGTACAAACAATGCTGTATACTACATTTGTTTGATCTAATTTGTCTATAGGATATTTAGTTTTGGAATATAAAGATGAAATAGTTTTGATGTTCTTTGTTGCTATTTTTATATTGTCAATAACCTTTAATGTTTGTATTAATTTAGGAGTTAATGATGGTATAAAAGGTAGTGAATGATAATATATGTTTTGATTGTTGGATACAGTGTTTTGAGATTTAGCAAAAAATGGTGTTAAGTTATTTATATTTAATAAATTAGAAAAAAGCATCCTATGTAGCATATCAGGAGGATAAGAGTTTTCAATTAAAATATTTTTTAACAAATGAAGATCTTCTTGTAGGTAGTCTGGATGAGAAAGTTTTAAAACACGTTCCTTTAATCCTGTTATAAGGTTCATTTTCATTTTATTTGGATGATTAGAGTAATAGCTTATAAATCTATTACTACATATGGGTTTTCTGAACCATCTAGTTTTCAACATATTGTCTGTATTTCTTACAATTCTCATGTCAAGGAATGGTAGAGAATTATCTACCTCTTCCTCAACTGTAAATTGTATATGTTGATTATGATTGTTGAAAATGTTGACTGTTTCAAAAATTTTGTGTTTAGGAAGTGCCAAAACTAGATCATCTACATATCTTTTGATAAATGGAATGAAAAAAGTGCAATTATTGATACAATCACTAATAACATCATCCATGACATAGCTACTTAGAATGGGTGAAAGACTAGATCCCATAGGGCTACCAAAAATTTGTTTATAAAAAACACCATTAAATATAAAAATATTAGAATCAAAAACAAAGTTGATGAGTGTTTTAAAATGTAATAAGTCAATATTAGTATGTTGCGAAATCTCATTCCAATGTTTTTCAACACTACTTATGATTAAATTTAAAGGTAAATTAGTAAAAAGAGATGTTACATCAAAACTAACTAAAACATAATTTTGTGGTAATTGGAAATTATTAATGAAAGAACTAAAATCAAATGAATCTTTTATGTAAAAATTGTTGTTTAAATTATAAGCATTGGTTAAGATGTCAGTGAGGAGCTGTGCTATTGGTCCATTTGGAGGGCATAGAGATGAAACAATTGGTCTCATAGATAAAGTTGGTTTATGTATTTTAGGTAGAGCATAAAACCGTGGTGCAATAGAATTATAAATTTTGAGTTCTTTTGCTTTTTTATTATCAATAAATTTCTTACTGTTTAATTTTGATACCAGACAATTTGCTTTTTGTTGTAAAGTACAAACAGGACTCCTTCTAAGTGTAGTGTAATACTTAGTATCATTTAAGAGTTCTCCAGTTTTTTGTAGGTAATCCTCTTTATACATTACAACAGTTACGTTACCTTTATCGCTTTTGACAATATAAATTTCAGGATGGTTTTTAAGAAAAAGTTTAGTTTGTAAATAGTTTTTCTTAAAAACCATCCTGAAATTTATATTGTCAAAAGCGATAAAGGTAACGTAACTGTTGTAATGTATAAAGAGGACTACCTACAAAAAACTGGAGAACTCTTAAATGATACTAAGTATTACACTACACTTAGAAGGAGTCCTGTTTGTACTTTACAACAAAAAGCAAATTGTCTGGTATCAAAATTAAACAGTAAGAAATTTATTGATAATAAAAAAGCAAAAGAACTCAAAATTTATAATTCTATTGCACCACGGTTTTATGCTCTACCTAAAATACATAAACCAACTTTATCTATGAGACCAATTGTTTCATCTCTATGCCCTCCAAATGGACCAATAGCACAGCTCCTCACTGACATCTTAACCAATGCTTATAATTTAAACAACAATTTTTACATAAAAGATTCATTTGATTTTAGTTCTTTCATTAATAATTTCCAATTACCACAAAATTATGTTTTAGTTAGTTTTGATGTAACATCTCTTTTTACTAATTTACCTTTAAATTTAATCATAAGTAGTGTTGAAAAACATTGGAATGAGATTTCGCAACATACTAATATTGACTTATTACATTTTAAAACACTCATCAACTTTGTTTTTGATTCTAATATTTTTATATTTAATGGTGTTTTTTATAAACAAATTTTTGGTAGCCCTATGGGATCTAGTCTTTCACCCATTCTAAGTAGCTATGTCATGGATGATGTTATTAGTGATTGTATCAATAATTGCACTTTTTTCATTCCATTTATCAAAAGATATGTAGATGATCTAGTTTTGGCACTTCCTAAACACAAAATTTTTGAAACAGTCAACATTTTCAACAATCATAATCAACATATACAATTTACAGTTGAGGAAGAGGTAGATAATTCTCTACCATTCCTTGACATGAGAATTGTAAGAAATACAGACAATATGTTGAAAACTAGATGGTTCAGAAAACCCATATGTAGTAATAGATTTATAAGCTATTACTCTAATCATCCAAATAAAATGAAAATGAACCTTATAACAGGATTAAAGGAACGTGTTTTAAAACTTTCTCATCCAGACTACCTACAAGAAGATCTTCATTTGTTAAAAAATATTTTAATTGAAAACTCTTATCCTCCTGATATGCTACATAGGATGCTTTTTTCTAATTTATTAAATATAAATAACTTAACACCATTTTTTGCTAAATCTCAAAACACTGTATCCAACAATCAAAACATATATTATCATTCACTACCTTTTATACCATCATTAACTCCTAAATTAATACAAACATTAAAGGTTATTGACAATATAAAAATAGCAACAAAGAACATCAAAACTATTTCATCTTTATATTCCAAAACTAAATATCCTATAGACAAATTAGATCAAACAAATGTAGTATACAGCATTGTTTGTACTCAGTGTGAAGCTGAGTATATTGGTGAGACTGGAAGAAATCTCTCAAATCGCATTATTTCTCACAAGAGTGATTGTAGAATTAAGAAACCATCTTGTGCTTTGGCAGAGCATGTAATAGACAAAGACCATATTATGGATTTTGATAATATTAAAATTTTATGTAATGAAAGTAATAAATTTAAAAGAACTTTTTTGGAAATGGTTTGTATTAGCAAAAGTGATAATAATTTAAACAAAAGGTCAGAAATTCAAAATTTAAGCAAAATTTATAATTATATAATTTCTATTTAATTTATGCAGTCAGTAAAATATCACATTTTGAATTTTCCATGTATTTGTTACATTTTTTCGGGCATCTATCAATGGTGAATAAATCTTCTTCTTTTTGTTACTTAACAAAGAAGAATTTTTTAAACAAAATTTTATTTTTGACAATATGTCAAAAATAAAAATTTTTAAGTTAGTATTTATGTCATTTTAGGCTGGTTGTAGCTATTCTATTTTTGTTTATAAATTCAATTTTTTCTTAAGAAACTTCATCTAAATTTTTCAGAGAAACATTTATTAGAATAAGGCATTTTTTTATTAATATTTTTTGTATTTATTATGTAAGCAGTAGTTTTATATAAGAAACTAATTTTATTTGGTGAGTTAACAAAAAATTTTTTATTTCTAGTTCAACTTTGTAAGACATTTTGTATTTTTTAGAAGCTCTTGATAAAAATTGTAATCACAATTGAAAGCTCGAGTAAAAAATAGTCAACAAATAGCCCCTTTTATTGACTCCAACCCATCAAAAGCAGTGTTATATTTTTTCCAAACGAGTCACAAGTACTTCTCTTTTTTCTTATATATATATATATATATATATATATATATATATATATATATATATATGTATATATATATATATATATATATATATATATATATATATATATAAATATATATATATAAATATATATATATATATATATATATATATATATATATATATATATATATATGTATATATATAAACACAAAACACAACTATACGATTTTCTCGAATTATACAAAAAATACTAACCAGGATTAAACTTTGGAACTGTTGGTTTAAAGAGTATAAATTTTCACTTTCTTCATACCGGATATAACTGCACACACGTACACACGGCACAGTGTAGCACGTAACACACACAAACTAAAGGTTCAATAATTCACAAATAAAAAAGCCTATAAACGAAATATAAATCCTAATATTTTTAATTTACCCAGAAGATAATGTACATGCCATATAGATATATCGCAATGTTGATATTTACGGTATATATTAAACAATGATAAACTACGCCTATAATTATCTGCATTTAATTTATAACCCCTCTGACAGCCGCTTTATATTTACAGCTCTATTATTATTTAAAGATTAGCAACTTGTGAGATACAAAAATATTGGAGATAAGACCAGAATTGATAATGATCGCATGATCAGATATATAGAAAAGTACGTTATTATATAGTTTTTACTACTTTGTTGAGGACATTGTCTGTTACAGGCGGTGGTGTTTAGTTAATATATTTAAATCATGAATGTGTTGCTTGTGTGAGTCCATTTCAAATAGGTAAAGAAATAATAAATAAGACTTACTCACAATCAATTTAATTTAACTATCAGACGACCGGTTTCGCTTTCTACAATATGCAAAGCATCTTCAGGTCTCGATACAAAGTTAAACAAATGCTGAAATGATAAAAACCCATATTAGGGTGTTGTCTAACAAATATAAACAAATTAGATGTTATAAATTACAATAATTATGCCAATATTACATGTCTGTGGTTTTATTTAAATGAGTAAGTTGAATAAAAGGTATAAATTTTTTTTAAAAAGGTTAAACAGACAAGGTAAGGCCCACAAATTGTTATAAAATAGTCTCTTCGATTGTAATAAATTAATAAATGAACAAATAAATAAATAAAATAAACATTACTTACATGCCGGTACTCTATTAATAGATGGATGGTAGAACATGTTTGAAACTACTTTATATTGTTGAATGGAGAACTCAATACTATTATTGCAGTTGTTTGACAGTAAACGGGAAGTTCTTGAGGAGATAGATTTGATCCAATGAATTTGAGATATGTGTGAGATTGTTTGTTAAATGTAAGTGATGTAATATACTATTGTGTTATTAAAGGCTATTTATACTTATTTAGTTTTAGTTTAGTTTAGTTTTATGTTAGTTTTAAAACCTAGTTTTATGACAATGAATAAGTGTAGATGTAAAAATTGTGTGGGTGTGCAATTATTTTCCAACTTGTAGTTATCAAATTACTTTGATAAAGTTCTATTGGCAATGAGTTAATTATTGGAATAGTCAAGTAAATTAAAATGGTAAAATACAAACAATTAAGGATAATTTAAACACACTAAAACAGAAAACACTTAGAAGGGACGAAACAAACATTGAATTTAAAAGGGGGAAGGACTTTAATGCACTACATCATAGTCTTGGGCACAATGAGTTTTTTTATTGTTGTATCTATTAGATTTTAGTGGTAAATTTTGACAGATGTAGGTTAGCATGTGACAGTTCTTCTTCTGTTTCTCAATACTGTAAGTTAAGTTATCTAGTTTCATAAAATATGCTGTTATTAATGAATGTCTATAAAACTGTTTCAATTTAGATATCAAAAGTAAATTGATGTGTTTAATATTGGCATACTTTAACAATCTTTAATTAAACAAATTTAATGTAACAATATGGATAATTGAAATACATCCTACAATATAACTAACTCAGTCTAATGTCCAAATTACTGAACCAATTAAAGTAATTCTTTGGCAACTGAACATGTACATTTAATAATCAAATGTATAATAAGTTTACAAAGTTTTTTATTTTTTGTTTGAAATTGATGTAGGTATGAGTTATCTGTCCGGGTATTTTTTAATTATTAGAGATATTTTTTCAAAATCTGAAATATTAATATCTAATATTATTATGTAACCAAAGCAACAAATGGATAATTATTGATGGTAATTAATTTATGGGCTCAAGAAATTGACTGAATTATAAAGCCTTCAATAATTAGTTGGTAGTTCTAATATCCGATAGTTGGAACCGGAAATTGTTATACGAACAGGTAGAATGATCGTCTATTTAAACCGGTATAAGGTAAATTTATTCTTATTTCAATTTTCGGTGTCATATGAACAGATATTCCTCACACCTACATGGACAATGGTGAGTTTGTACAATTGTTTTAAGTAACAATTGTTACTTAAAACAAATTCTCTATTTTTAATATAAGATTGATGTTCACTTATTCTAACATTTAATGGCCTTGAAAATCAATCTTATATTAAAAATAGAGAATTTGATTGATCTCAAATCTGTAAACACGCATGGGATAATGAACATAGGGTTCAATGGAATAATTCAAATGTAGTCCTAAAAGAAACGGATGGTAAAAAAAGAAAAATCAAAGAAGCGGCTCTAATTATGCTAAATGAGGCCAATTGTGTCGCAAATTCCTCGGCAGAATGTTGTAGGATATGGTTACCAATATTGAAAGAGGAAGTTATTAATAAGAAAATACCAGTATTAGTAAGTCAGTAACATATAGAGGATACATCATTTATGTTTTTTAAATAACGTAACATATAAAATCAGAATTTTGATGTTTGTTGAAGGTAAACTAAATTCACGAACAAATACTTACAGTCGGGATAGTATTATGAGGTTTTTTTCCTGGTTTTTCCCTCATAATTTACTATGGAATCACTAACAGGTGAATTTTACTGTCATCATGTCATGTGTTTGTCTTTTTAAAGACGAATTACATGCTATGATTTTTTTCTGACGGATATTCTCAAGTTAAAGTTGATTTCATGTAATCGAATGAACTATCTTATAAGTAAAGTCGTCCAAGAGCGCAACTCAACAATATTGACAATATCATTTTAAAGTCGTCTACTTTAAAATGCATAATGTATGTCTGAATTGTCAATATAAATGAGTCAGATAAAATTAAATTATTAGAAGAATTTTTCACTATGTAACAAAAAACAAAATTTGTTTAATTTACTGTTTGTATTTTGAGAACGATTTCCGAAGTGGAAATTGAAACGTCAATAAACTATTTTTATCTTTTATTGTGGCTTATTCCCAGTTTAATAGTAATATATTTACAATGCCACAAGAAAATAGCTTCAGAACAATTATTGAATAGCTTAAAAAATGGTTATCCGGGAAACTTATCTTGAATCTGCATAGTTAATGGTTGTATTTTTGTATTTTTAAAATCGTTTTTGAAGGTTCTTTAAAGTTGGTCAACTGTCAAATTTATTTTTCTCAAAATCAGCTTTGCGTCAATGACGGAGTTTTTCCGCTGGACTCTTCATATATTAGCATTATTATTTTTGTACCTTCACTAATTACATCGTTGATTGAAACACAAAGCTATATATGTACTATGAGCATATATTAGCATTGTTGTGTTTGGTTCAGTACCGAATATATAGTTTATTGGAATACAAAGCTGCCCACATGATATTTGACGCTAGAGAGGCCCTTTACCGAAACCGAACTGCGCCCGGCCCATTTCGAGTGGCCTTCAATTTAACAGTATCGGAAATTAGTCAATTAGTTACACTTTGTAAGGACGTTCCATGTACTAATTTTTGCCGTTACCCACTTCCATTCACCAACTTGGCACATAAATTAGCTGATTGTACAATTTCAACCCGTCTCGACTTCGCCGTTAGTATAAGCAATAAAAAAGTCCCAGATTATTTCTTCAGGGCCAATAAGTAAGACCCTATTTTTAATCTGTTTTTGTAAGTTCTATTTTCTTAATTTATGGGCTAGTCTTAATTTAATACGCCTATAGCTATGTATGCATGTATATGTTTTAAAATTTTCCGACATTCCAACCAGTTTTCCTTTCTTAATACAATTAAATATGTATATTTAAACCTTTCTGAAACTAGAAACAATAAAAAATTAGCAAAATTTTTGTAATATAGTTCCACTTTTAGTTTGATTTAAACGTTTGTTCTGAAGAATCTATTTCTAGTGCCTCGATATTATGCTTATATTGTAACACTGATAAACAAGTTATAACCAGTTGTACTACAAATGTGTGGAGTTCAACATTTGAAATCTTCTTCAGCCGTCCTCGTTTCCTTCTTCTAATGGGAGCCCACTGCCACACTATTTTCGGCCATCTATGGCCGGGTCCATACCACATAAGCTGCTTCTTATTAATGTTATCGATAGTGTTAAATTTTTCTTGCATTTTCCGTCTGATCTCATCATTTGTTATGCCTTTATGAGCTTAAGAATTCGTTTATTCTCCAGTAATTCGTTCTTATAGCCTTTAATTTATTTCTCTATCTCTTATTAGTAGTAGTCCAGATTTCAGGTGCATATAAAGATACACTTTCTAATATTGCCACATTAGTTAGATGTTTTGTTTTTCTTTAATGACTAAATTTATTATTTCATAATGAAGAGTTCGCCTTTGAGTTCCCTGTTTTCAAACATCTTCATCCCGTCAGTCGTATTCATTTGAATTTCTTTCTGCAGTTGCTTTTGTGATGCAGTGTAATCACGTTGTAGTTGATCTGACTCATGTTTTCCTTTTCAGCGGGATCCATTCCAATACGTTTTCTAGGAGTCATTCCACTGGTCTTACGAGTTTATACTGTATTAATTTTTACGTTTATATACGTAGAATTACCGTTGCTTCTAGTTCCATGTGCCTTTTGATTTCTTGATTTTTCTTATGCTTCTTACGGTTCCTTCCTAAAAATCGATTTTTGTTACTAGTGAGTTTTTTCTTTTTTTTTTCAACTGCCAATATTCTAAGCTATAAGTAATAACTGGTCATAATATTGTATTGTAAATTCTCTTTTTTGTTTCAGGTCTAATATTTTTCTACCATAATGCAGAGTTTAATGCTTTTAATATTCGTTTCCCTTTGGTAATTTAATCCTTGTTTGTCTCTTCGTAGCTACGTTTTATTGCTAGTTTTAAGCCAAAATGTACACATTAAATAACATGTTTTAGTTTATTTTTTTAAGTCCAGATCTTTAGGCAATTTTGCACTTTTTATGCATGTACATTGTGTTTCTCCAATATTAATTGATTTAAAATCTTTTAAAATCATAAAAAAAAATGAAAATATCAATTATGTTATACTTACATAAAGTAAATTCAGTTTTTATAGGATTTTGTTAAAAAATAAAACATTACTTTGAAATAATTTTAACTTTAAACAAAAATAAGAGTATTTTCAGTTATAGGTAAAAAATGATCAATAAATTTGCACTAAATAGATTATTTATAAAAAAATTAGACAAACAACAATAATTTCAACAACATTCGTTTAGAAATATAACTTAGATATGTACGCCTTAGATATATATTATCAATAAAATATGAAATATATCGTTTATCCAAAAAATTTGATACAGTTATTTAATTGTACAATCCTGACAATGTATATTATAAACAAACAGATACCACACAAAACTTGCAAGTCGCAAAAGTTCTTTTATTCTTGCTTCTAGGATATTTTCCACATCGTGTTACTTTATTATCTATAACATCGTCCTTACTAGGATTGGTTATTTTAAAGTTAAACTAATTGTTGACCTCAACTCTCTCGGCAATTGATAGTTGGTTAATCAACGGCGTTCTATTATATGCGGTGTTATTGGTTCAGTATACAAAGTTCGTATGTCAGGAGCTATCAAATCATGTTGAGCATGGTTTAGGCGAGCGAAATGACGAGGTAAACGGCTCCTTCAATTTGCCATCGATATGGATCTTAGTATAGTATACACAATGTTTACTATATATATATATATATATATATATATATATATATATATATATATATATATATATATATCTTCTTCTTCTTCTTAGCCTTCTGTCGTCCATGTTTGGACATAGGCCTCTCCCAACTCCTTCCATCGGTCTCTATCCTGAGCAACATATTTCCAATTTGTTCCGGCTATTCTTCTAATGTCATCAACCCATCTCATCTGTGGTCTTCCTCTTGGTCGTTTACTTTCGTAAGGTCTCCAATGTTGTATTGTAGTATTCCAACGTTGGTCTTTCTGTCTAGCAGTGTGGCCCGCGAAGCTCCATTTAAGTTTTGCAATTTTTATTGTTATGTCCTCGACTTTTGTTTTGGATCTTACCTAGTCGTTCCTCTTTTTATCTGACAGTCGTATACCTAACATTGCTCTTTCCATTGTTCTTTCTGTTGTGGCTAGTTTATTTATGTTTGCCTTGGTTAGGGTCCAGGTTTGACATCCATATGTCATGATAGGAAGGATGCATTGGTTGAACACTTTGCTCCTCAAGTATTGGGGTATTTTGCGGTTCTTAAGTATCCAACTAAGTTTTCCAAATCCTGTCCATGCTAGTCTTGCTCTTCTTGTAATTTCCATACTTTGGTTGTCTTTGTCAAGTCTCAGGATTTGGCCTAGGTAGATATATTCCTGGATTTGTTTTATCTCTATCTATTCTGCTATCTTCTAATAGCTTGTTCTATGGCCCACATCTTGATACAATCAAACCAGCCATACGATGGTCACTGCCCGTTGTTATGTTGTGACGTCTTCAAATATTCTTTTGTTGTTTGAGAGAAAATAGTCTATTTCATTTTTGGTAGTTCAGTTAGGTGCGACCCATGTCAACTTTCTGTTAGGTTTCTTTTTGTAGAAGGCATTCATATATGCAGAAGGTATATATATATATATATATATATATATATATATATATATATACATATATATATATATATATATATATATATATATATATATATATATATATATATGTATATATATATATATATATATATATATATATATATATATGTATATATATATATATATAAAAAACTTGATGGGTTGGATATAAAAAGATATAAAAACTTGGTGGGTTGGAGGATAGAGGACAGTTCAGGACAGAAAGTAAGACAGTAACAGTTGAACAGTATGAAAGAGTAAGACGTTACAGTTAAGTGACAGTAGTTACAGTTGGACAGTAACAGTTGGACAGTGAGACAGTTAGTTACAGTTTGGACAGTATGAGAGTAAATTAGGACAGTTAACAGTAAGAGAGTATGAGAGTAAATTAGGACAGTTGGTTCAGGACAGTACAGTACCAGTGGGACAGTATGAGAACAGTTGGACAGTGAGACAGTTAGTTAGTGAATTCATTAAGAAGTTAGTCAGTCAGTCGGTCAGTACAAGCAGTTCATAGTATATAGTATATAGTGATCAGTATTAGAGTATTAACTATACAGTACAGTATGTATATGGTGATTGGAGATTGGAAAAAATTAAAAATTATATTATGTATATGGTGATTGAAGATTAGAAGAAATTAAAATTATAATAGTTATATGGTGATTAGAGATTGGTATATTAAAAACAAGAATAAACATAAATGCTATTAAGAAGAAAAATATTTTAAATTGGGGAAAGCTGATAATTCAAACATTGTGGTGTATTTGGAAAAAGTAATTTCACAAAAACAAGGATAATCGAGGCTGAAAACGAAGATATTGAGTGGTGATTAGACCCTTTATTTTGGAAAACAGTTTCATTTAGGCATTCAGTGACAGAAAGGTACCAAATTTTGTTAATATAACTTAATTATTGTAAGAATTTCAATTTTAAGATAGGTTGATCTAAATTTATATTGTCTATATTAGATATATATGTGTGTTTCATAATAATTATAATAAAGATAATTTAAAAAAGTACTTACAAACTAATTCTTTGAGAACCGCGATAAACACCGTATACTTATATATGCTATTTTAAAATACTCATTGCTCATACACAAACAACACATTATAGCAATTTATATATGTAAAAGTAAACCTATGTTTATTTTAAATTAAACAGCAGGGTTTAGTTATTTTTAGTTAATTAAAGTTTTAGGTTGTATGACTGTTTAAGTTTTATTGACATTGACATATTTTAAATTGTATTGTCAAATTACTTAATGGCGTAAGAAATAGCATTGTTCTTGATTCTCTTTTTAGGTTTGTATATTTGTTAAGTTATGTTAGTTATAATATTATTGTTAATAATTTATATTGTAGAATTTTAATGATAATAAACTCTTTTTAGACGAATTCAAACTGCTATCTCTTATAAATCAAGAACTTAAGCTGAAAAAACAAATATATGAAGAATGAATTTTACATCAATGAGAATTTGCATGGCTATAGAAGCAAACAGTAGTGATAGTAAGAAAAATGTATATAAATTTAAGTGGCTGCAGCCAACAGGTTCCCGTTTTTATTATGAAATTCCCTTTGAAAAACAACTTCAAATTGATCATTCTGAACTATTTCATCTGAAAAAAGTGAAGAATATGTTAGCATCTATGAAAACAAGAGGATCCTTTAGAACAGGTACTATAGCATTAGAAGACAATTTGAAGGGGATTTATTTTGATTCAGATGGTGATGTGGTTTATCAAAGTGAGTACTTACAACAGACCTTATTACCAGTGTATGAGAAGATAGAAACAACTGAACAATTTCCATCATTTGCTGAGTTGCTTCAGAAATTTAATGACACAAATTTACCTAAAGTTGAAAAGAAAAATTTAAAAAAAATAAAAGATGATTTTGTACTTAGAAATTTTGATGGAAATAATGTTCCAACGAATTCATGGCTCAAGACCTTCGAATCAGAATGTTTGCGATGTGAGGTGGTCGCTGATGAAGACAAGATTTTGATTCTACGTTTGTTTCTTGATGGAATAGCAAAAGAATGGTTTGAATCAAAAATAATAACATTAGGCTTAGATAACAGTTTTGAGGTATGGAAAATTAATTTTTTAGATAGTTTTTGTGAAACAGGTTGGCATAATCATAGGCAAGCTTATTCTTTTAGGTATATAGGTGGTAGTATTGTTGATTATGCGTTTCGTAAAGAAAATTTATTGCTAAATATTAAGAATGATTTTCCCATTGATATACTAATTGATTTAATTGTAACAAATTTGCCAATTTATATACAAGATAATATTAATAGAGCTGACGTTACAACAATGGAAAAATTGGTAGGTGAATTACGAAAATTGGAAAGTTTAGTTATAAAAAAGAAGAATAAATTGGAGACAAAACCAAATTTTTATCAAAAAACTACTATAATACCAGAAGAACAGAAAACTACTTGTCAATATTGTGATAAAAAAGGATTCCCTGGGAGGTTTCATCCAGAGGCAATATGCCGTTTAAAGCAAAAAGATAAAAAGGTAACAAAAGAAAGCAAATCAAATGATATTAAATATATTAATAATATTGCTATACAGGAGACATTAAATGAAACAGTAACTGACCAAAAAAACTAGATTTGCTGCCATTGATCAAATTAAAAGTATTCCTAAATAATAAAGAATTATGTGGAGTTTATGACCCAGGCTCAAATGTTACTCTTCTGAATTCGAAGGTGGCAAGAAAGTTAGGATTAGATATTCAAGAAGATAGGAATATTTTTAAAACGATAAATGGCAGAACTAATTTTACAGGAAAACTAATTGCAAAACTGAAAATTAATAAAATTGAGAAAAATATTAATCTTTTTGTAGTTAATGATGAATATTTTGAGTATGATATTCTACTCGGATTAGATTCCATTTTAAATTTTCAAATGAAACAAGATTTTGATTTAGAAATTTATCAAAGATTATACGGAAGAATTGAAGAAAAAATCGAAAAATTTAATTATAATATTAATATTACAGAATACTCCATAAACTTTAATGAGGGAATTCCCACAGAACTTTTTGAAGCAAAATTAGAGCATTTATTGCCATATCAGAAAAATAAAATAGAAATATTACTAAATAAATATGACAATATTTTTGCAAAACATAAATTTGACATTGGGCAGGTTCAAAATAATGAAGCTCAAATTAAACTTTTAGAACATAAATTTGTTGCAAAAAGGCCCTATAGATGCTCGATAGAAGACCAAAAAGAGATAGAATTTCAAATAGGACAATTATTAAAAGCAAATTTAATAGAAGAATCATCTTCACCTTTTGCAGCACCTGTTACATTGGCTTTTAAAAAAGATGAAGGATCTAAAACAAGATTGTGCATTGACTTTCGTGAGTTAAACAAATTAATTATTCCTGAACCCCAACCTTTTCCTTTAATTGACGAGATTTTGACCAAAACAAGGAATGCTAGGTTCTTTACTACTTTAGATATAAATTCTGCTTTTTGGTGTATTCCAGTTCGGATAAAAGATAAATACAAGACAGCCTTCGTTACCCAAAGTGGTCATTGGCAATGGAAATGCTTACCTTTTGGGCTTAAAACATCTCCTGCAATATTTCAAAGAATTTTAAGTAATATCATCAGGAAGCATAATTTAAATTCATTTTGTATAAACTACATAGATGACATTTTAATATTCTCATTATCATTTGAAGAACACTTAGACCATATAGAAAGACTTATGAAAGCAATTATTGAAGAGGGATTTAGACTCAAACTTCTAAAATGTAATTTTGCAAGAGAAGAGGTTAAATATTTGGGACACATTGTGGGAAACAATTCAGTTCGTCCGTTACATGATAATTTAATATCGATCAGAGATTTTCCAGCACCAGATACGAGAAAAAAAGTACGACAGTTTTTGGGAAAAGTAAATTTTTACCACAAATATATAAAAGATTCAGCTAGGTTATTAGAGCCACTACATAATTTACTTAGAAAAGATATCAAATTCCACTGGTCTTTAAGCTGCCAAACAGCTTTTGATGGGGCAAAGAATATCCTCTGTTCTGAACCTATACTAGCCATTTTTAACCCAAATGCTCCTACAACTATATATACAGATGCTAGTGTTCTAGGAATTGGTGCGGTTCTGAAACAAAAACAAAGAGATGGAGAAATGAAACCCGTAGCATACTTTTCAAAAAAATTGAACAAATATCAAAAAAATAAAAAGGCTATTTTTTTAGAATGCCTGGCAATTAAAGAAGCAATTAAATTTTGGCAATACTGGCTAATGGGAAGAAAATTTCTCGTTATTACTGATCATAAACCCCTTGAGGGAAGAGAACTTCGTACAAGACCAGATGAAGAATTAGGAGATATGACACATTTTCTTTCACAATTTGACTTCGACATTAAATATGAACCTGGAAAAGAAAATGTAGAAGCAGACTGCCTTTCTAGAAACCCAGTTTTGGAAAATATTAAAAATGCAGAAACATTCATAAGAACAGTAAACCTAGTCACATTAACTGAGATAAAACAAGACCAAAATAATAATCGACAAGTTATAGATACAATGAGAGAAACAATTTTGAACCAAGATATATTTTATAAATTAAGGAAGAATGAAAAAAAAATAATTTTATCCAAAGATTTTGGAAAAGAGTTAATAACAAAAGTTCACAAATTTTATGGTCATATTTGTGCTGGTAAAGTAACAAACAAAATTAGAAATTTTTACTACATTAAGAATATAGATTCACTAGCAAAGGATATCTGTAAAAAATGCGAGATCTGCTGTAAAAATAAAACAAGAATCGGTCCAAAATATGGTCTTTTGTCACAATTGGGTCCAGCAAAAGAACCTTTTCAGATAATGTCCTTAGATACAATAGGAGGATTTGGTGGCAATCGTTCGACAAAAAAATACCTCCACTTACTTGTAGATCACTTCACCAGATATGCGTTTGCAGTTACTTCTAAAAATCAGACCACAGATGATTTCATAAAATTAATCGCCAAAATTCAAGATAAACACCCCATAAAAACATTATTAACAGATCAGTATCCAGGAATTAATTCCAAAATATTTAGAAATCATATGAAACATTTAAATATTCAATTAATTTTTACAGCAGTAGACTGTCCATTCTCGAATGGATTAAATGAAAGACTTAATCAGACATTAGTTAACAGAATAAGATGCAAACAAAATGAAACTAGAATTCGAGCATGGACAAAAATAGCTGAAGAATGTATAGAGGAATACAATAAAACAGATCATTCTGTAACCGGATATAGCCCAGAATATTTGCTTTTTGGAAAAGCAGATCCGATTGTTCCCGAGGAACTGTGTGAGACAACAAATCTATCAAAAGATAAAGAAATAGCCTATAAAAATTCGGTACGACATCATGAATATAATAAAAAACTGTATGACAAAAATAGAAAATCCTATGAATTCAAAGAGGGAGATTGGGCATATGTAGAAAATAAATCAAAACTAAATAGAAAAAAACTTGACGAAGTAAGAGTAGGTCCATTTCAAATAAAAAAACAAATTTCAAATACATTATATGAAGTAGATATTGGATACAAAAAGAATGATATGAATTATTTCCATATTTCAAAATTGATGCCTTGTGATAAACCATATACTTAGATGGTTTATCATACCTTTTTGGTAGGGGGATGTAAAAGTAAACCTATGTTTATTTTAAATTAAACAGCAGGGTTTAGTTATTTTTAGTTAATTAAAGTTTTAGGTTGTATGACTGTTTAAGTTTTATTGACATTGACATATTTTAAATTGTATTGTCAAATTACTTAATGGCGTAAGAAATAGCATTGTTCTTGATTCTCTTTTTAGGTTTGTATATTTGTTAAGTTATGTTAGTTATAATATTATTGTTAATAATTTATATTGTAGAATTTTAATGATAATAAACTCTTTTTAGACGAATTCAAACTGCTATCTCTTATATATATATATATATATATATATATATATATATATATATATATATATATATATATATTATATATATATATATATATATATATATCTATATATATCTTATGGGATTGGAGTTTTTGTGCTTTCGTCCAGCTTTATATGCATGGTGGCATTTTCATATATGTTTTTAATTATGTTAATGTATCTTAAATCTATGCGTGCATTTTCTAGAGATTCAAGCACTGCCCATAATTCAATTGAATCGAATGCTTTATGAAAATCGACGAACGTCATATGAATTGGAACATTATACTCGGTGCATTTTTCTATCAGTGTCCTTACGGTGTGCAAGTGGTCTATGGTATTAAAATGTTTTCTGAAATCAGCCTGCTCGACAGGTTGATAGAAATCGAGCTTACGTGTTAGGCAGTTGGTTATGATTTTAGTTATTAATTTATACAGATGTGATAGCAAGGATATTGGTCGGTAATTCTCGATGTTTGCTCTGTTTCCTTTCTTGAATAGTAAAATGACCTCGGAGTTGTACCATTCTTGAGGAATCTTTCCTTCATCAATTACTTTATTAAATAAAACATTTAATACCTGTTCCATTTTTCTGCCACCAATTTTCAATATTTCAACTGTAATCTTATCCTCTCCCGGACATTTATTCATTTTAAGTTGATTTAGGGTCATTCTTATTTCATAGTCGGTTATGTCCGGTATTTCTTCTGAGCCGGTGTTAATTATTGTTCGTTGAGTACTTCGTTGTTGTGGTTGTGTATTTACCGAGTATAGTTTAGTGTAGAATTTTTCAATGGCCTCGCTTATTTCCTTTCTGTCTCTGACGGTGAAGTTTGACGTTTACCATGTAATAACTATTAACAACAAGCGCTATAGGTTTATGATCATTTATTACCAATTTTATTTGGCCTTAATTTGATAAAGCGGGTACCAACGCCATGGAGCATGGTCATCTCACGTGTAGGTGATGTAGGCTAGCCATCCAGATGGAGTGACTTAACATTGTCAGACTCTTTCTATGAGCTTTTTTTAAGTTTTACGTCTATAAGAATAAACCACAAATCATAGCGGCCCTTAAAGCCAACAAAAGCCTATTTCATGGGTTAAATTCAGCCTGATTTATCTACCAGTGTCTTAGAAATGTTGAATGCGCTTACACATTGAAACCGTGGCAGTTATTTAAAAGATTTTTTATTCCATACATATTAACCTCGATAAGCCTTTTAAACAAAAAAAAATATTATATTATTATTATTATTATTATAATCTCACATACTTTATTTTATTTAAAATTAAAGATAGGAACAATTTAATTAAATATTATTGTATTTTAAATAGGTGTTTATAATAATATTTTAGATTTTAGGAGTTGCTGCTATTTGTTCACTTTAACGAATAACAACAAGAATAAAATGAACAAAATATGCCAATGAACGAAATACTTCGTGATATTTCTGCCGTAAACACCGTAGAGTTTTCAACTAATTAATTTCTGTAAGTTTTATTTTATTTTCTTTATTCATTACTGTTTGCTAGTTTCCTTCAAAGTCTTTTTATTGTCGAATGTAGACTTTTTATTTGCAATTTAATGAATTCCTGAAAGAACTTATTTTAAAAGTAGCTTCGATTTTATTTAATTAGAATAAGATACACGAACCAAAGACCAAACGTTTGATACCGAAAAAATGATTTTTTTGTTTGAGTAAAATTTTAAGATATCTCTTATTGGCCAAACTTTTACAATAACAGTATAAACACTTTAAATCTGATATACAGTGATGAGTGCTTTACCATCCGGCTTTTTAACGTAAGAGATAGAAAACACAGTTACCTTGTGAAATAAAAAGAGATAAAACTCGTAGAGGTGGGAAATAATCGATAGAAACCTATAATTTACATTACATTGCATTACCACCATCGACAGTCTCACACCTTTAGACGTTAGACGTAGCTATTTGACTTCAGTCATAATTATACGGATACCCTCAAAAATATTTTATTTTAATAATTTCTGATGTTAGAATAAATACTTGAATAAATTAAGATATATTATAGTAAAAAACATTCATTAGTAGCGATTTTAAATTATAAATCTTTAAATTTATTTAATAGTAAAAATAACTCAACTGAAATATTTGACTAAAATAAAGGTAGGTATGTTTTGTCTGAAAACATTTAATGTATGTGAAATTGGTGTAGTGGTTAGGGACGTTGTCTATTGACGAGAAAAATGGGTTCAATTCCACACCAAGGATAAAATTTTTGTTTTATCAATAAAAAAATAATAGAAAATATGATACATATTAGGTAACAAATTTTCGAAAAACTCATTATTTACAATTTATTTTTATTCCAATGTTATAAAACGGAAATACAAAATGATTCAAATTCAATTCATACAGTCTTCAGTTGTGAATGCAAAATAATCCGGTGAAGACTGTTTATATCAAATCCATCACTAAATTCTCAATGTTAATATCAATTCCTCTGTACAGATAATGATTTTCAAAACAATTGACAACATTGGAATGGATGCGCGCGAAGCGAAGCCTTTAAGCCATCAAATAATAACATATCGAGAAGTGTTTTTGCACGGTAAACAGAAACTTTTTATTGAAAAAACAATTCGTGAAAATGGTTTTAACGGTCGAGGAAAAAGTGCAAATTGTTGTCTGGCATGTGAATGGATTCTCAGACAACATGATTAGACAACAATTTGTAAATATGTTTCCAAATAGGCCGGCTCCATCACGATCAACAATTCAATCTATTATACGTAATTTTTTTACTTATGGATCCGTGTTCGCTCCAAGAGGAGTTCGTAGACGAAGGGAGGTAAATCCAGATTTGGAACTAAGAGACACTTTGATTTGTGCAAGTATTGAGCAAAATCCTACCCAATCAACATCTCGTCTCGGAGAACAATATGGAATTTCAAGATTTAGAGTTGGTAAAATTTTGAAAAGACATGGATACCGACCCTATAAACTTCATAAATCCAACGAACAATTCCCTGGGGATCAATATAGACGTTTAGAATTTTGTCAAACTGCAATGGAAATGTCACATCAAGATGAACATTTTTTAGAGAACGTCTTGTTCACCGATGAATGTACGTTTTCATTGCATGGCCGTCACAATTCAATGAATGCTCGGTATTGGTCCCGAGGAAATCCTCGTCAGATTTATGTTGCTCGTACCCAGCGTCCTCAAAAAGTAAATGTTTGGGGAGGCATAATAGGGAATCATGTCATTGGTCCATTTTTTATAGACGGTATGTTGACTGGGCGGAAATACTTGGAACTTCTGCAAAATCAAATTGTCCCAGCCCTTCGTAATTTACCAATTCCTTTCGATTCCATATGGTTTCAACACGATGGTTGTCCTGCACATAATTCTCGCATCGTCAGTGAATATCTCAGTGCGACTTTTCCTAATCGATTGATTAGTGGACACGGAGATATTTTTTGGCCTGCAAGATCACCTGATCTTGCACCTTGTGATTTTTTTATGTGGGGATATATCAAGTCCAAACTATATGGAATTGAAGACGATAGGCCTAATTCTCTCCAAGAATTAAGAGAAAAGATCTTTGATTCAATGAGAGGTATTAGTCCAGAAACATTAACTAATGTTAGACGAAACTTTTATAATAGATTGGGTTATTGTTCTGCTGCTAATGGAGGCTTATTTGAACATTTTTTGTAAATACATTTCATTAGAATAAAATACGTTTATTTAGAATATTTTTATAGAATTTCTGCTTATTTAAACATTTTTTGTAAGTACATTTATTTAGAACGTTCTTTTATGTTTGAAGAATTTTTACTTTATTTTCGAAAGTACATTGTTTTTTCAATAAGATTTTCATGTTTTACTATAAACACTTCTAATAAAGACTGAAATAAATGTTTTATGATTTAAAGCAAAACGATATAATATCTGCATAATTTCAAATTTTTAAAAAAGTAAAAACTTTGTGTAGGATTTGAACCCTAACCGCCTGCATGAGTACATCGTGCCTTGAGCCCTGATCTATCAGACTTTTATAATTCTTTAGTGACAGTTTGGGTTATTATTCTGCTGCTAATGAAGGTTTATTTGAACATATTGTAAATACGTTTATTTACAATATTTTTTTATTTTTGTAAAATTTTTACTTATTTAAACATTCTTTTAATTTTGAAGAATTTTACTTTAGTTTCGAAAGTACGACGACACTATTTTTTCAATAAGATATTTATGTTTAACTTTAAACACTTCAAATACTAGTAACGACTGACATAAATGTTTAGTGATTCAAAGCAAAACGATCTCTGCATAATTTCAAATTATTAAAAAAAGAAAAAAGAAAACCTCATGTAGGTTTTGAACTCTAATCATCTGCGTCGCAGAGTCGAATTCTTACCACTAATCCACGAAGGATTGCTAATTATTCTGTGACAAGAGTGTATGAAACTCCTCAAATCATAGTAGAAATTATTCTTGGTTAATAATTTAAAACTTTAGAATAAGTAATCACTATTAATTAAATTATTTTATTCACATTTTTGCTTTATTGTGGTCAATCAGTTTTTACTTTATCTAAATTAAAAAATGGAAATACGTCACACATACGACGTCAAACTGTCAAACATAATAATTATGACCGAGGTGATTTAGATCGAAGGTAATGTCTAAAGGTGTGAGACTATCGATAGTCGTAATGTAATGTAATGTAAATTATAGGTTTCTATCGATTACTTCCCACCTCTACGAGTTTCATCTCCTTTTATTTCACAAGGTGTTTTCTATCTCTTACGTTAAAAAGCCGGGTGATATGGCACTCACCACTATTTGTATTTGTATCGTAAAATTTGACGTGTTATTGTTATATATCGTTCGTAGAGGAAAATAACAATATAGAAGAGGTTGTTACTATTGATTAGGCTCAATAGTACTGCTAAATATTTGTAAGGGTTAGTTAGCAAATAAACAATGTTCTGCACAACTGTCTATCCAGGATTAATTTTTTTGTAGCTACTAATAATTATAATGAACGATTGACTGATTCGGTCAGGATAAACAGGTAAATATAGCTTTGTGGAATTATTTTGTACTATATGTTCATCATAGTTCTTTGACTCTTATCCTTGTTTTGTTTGTTTTTTGTTGTTGTTTTCATGATTTTTTTACTATTTCATAAACCATACCGATTCACCACCCAGTAGTTTTACGTGAAGTACTGAAAGGCTGCTATCCCTACTCGTTCAGAGCCCCTCCTCCACGCAAGCTTAGACTAAATAAATGAGCTTAAAAGATGGACACAGAATTGACATTACTATTTATTTTAATTTTTTAAATCAATATGGTTGTTTTTTTAATAAATTTAAGCATAGACTCGAACAATTTCTTTCTATTTACAGTAACACCTTCGCAGATACATATAACGAACTTTTTAATTATAATGATAAACTAAGAAAAACCATACTATGAATGAATTAGAACATATTCCAAGAAATTAAACTGTGATTTTCCTGAAATATTCGATTCAAACATCACCGATCCTCATATCCCTTGGTCAATCAATATTTCACAATAAGTCGGAAATACGTCCCTTAGAAATAAAACTATTTTGTCAAATATACTCAAAAATTAAGAAAATTTCACCAAAATATTTACAGATGCCTCAAAATCTAGCAATGGAGTTGGTGCTGCTTTTGTGATCAATTCAAGTAAATATCTATTTCAACTATCTCCCCACTGTAGCATATATACATAACCGAATTATTCGCTCTGTATCGAGCAATTAAGTTTATTAATGATATCGTCAAGGCGGTGATTCTTTCTTATTCTCTGAGTTAGATTACTTCAACTCAACGAGTATATCCTAGACACCCAATTGAAAAAATGATCAAATCAGAACTTTACACATGTCAAGAAAAAGGAAGAACAGTAGACTTCATATGGATTCCTTCTCATGTGGGTATCCCCGGAAATGAAGTAGCAGACTTAAGTGCGCGTAGTGCAGTGTCTAGTGCGGACTCAGAAATAATATTAAAGTTTGGTCCAGAAGACTTAAAGCTTCTATTAAGGCAAAAATCTTAGAAATTTGGCATAACAAATGGCAAATATCAACGTCTAAATTACGACAAATTAAAGTCACAGTTAAAGGAACTAAACATCTTTACAATAATTGCCATGAACAGAATGTAGTTAACCGATTACGATTAGGCCATACTAGACTCACACATTCTTGTCTTTTTTCAAAATGTAACCCTCCAATATGCGAGCGCTGCAGTTCAACATTAACAGTAAAACATATCTTTGAATTTAATTACTATTAAACTGGGAATAAGCCACAATTAAAGATAAAAATACGTTTATTGACGTTTCAATTTCCACTTCGGAAATCCTGTATAGAATTTCCAATCTCCTAAAATTTTGAATAACGCTGGGCGCGTAACGGTTTCTTAATATTGTTCTGAAGCTATTTTCTTGTGGCATTGTAAATTAATTACTATTAAACTGGGAATAAGCCACAATTAAAGATAAAAATACGTTTATTGACGTTTCAATTTCCACTTCGGAAATTTCCTCCGGAGCGGGGAAGTCCTCCATCCCAACACGGCGCATCCCATATGGCTGATATGGGACGTCCTGTATATTATGAAGGATAGGTGCGAATACGGTTCGCCAAATAAGCACCCGCGGAGGACATGGTATAGGGCAGCAGCTATATCATTACTAACTTCAAGGCTGGGGAAGAATGACTTTTTAATAAGCTTGGAATCAGATGCTCTATTTTTTAAAACATGGTACTTGTCAGTTAAAACGACTATGGTGTTGGTCTATGTCATTTTAACTGACAAGTACCACGTATTAAAAAATCGAGCAGGGAGACATGTAGTCCCTAAAGTAATTAAAATTTATCCATTGTCATTGACCTAGAGTCACAACATAATTAAAATGTAACATTTCAAATGATGTAAACCCATATATGGAGGTCTCAGCGATACCTTTATTGTTAGCTTCACAAGATATTACACAATGCACTGAGGATGATCTGTTCAGATGGAAAACGTTATGCTAGTACATAAATTTTAACGACACTTTTTTAAAAAGTTTTAACTATTTGTTTTTTATACCACAATACAAGTGTGAAGTGTTTTAATTTCTGTGTTTTTTTTTATAAAGAAAACAATTACTGCAACAACTTTAGTAGATGATAACAACCAAATAGTATCTAATCCAGAAAATGTAGGAGATATGTGGGAAAAATACATCAAAGATCTGTTTGATGACGAGAGAACAGAACCACAAATGAATATAGTACAAGAAACAATACTTGATATATTAACACGAAGTTAACAAACAATTAATACGGCAAGCCACGAAAAGCCTCAGGTTTAGACGAAATATACGTAGAGATGATAATGCTTATAAATGAAGAAAATCTTCAGACGTTAACACTATTATTTAAGAAAATATATACCACTGGAATCTTCCCAGAAGACTAGCTTAGATCGATATTTCTAGCTATACTCACTAAAAATAAAGCAAATAGATACTCACAGTTCAGATTAATTAGCCTAATGAGCCATTTTCTAAAAATTTTCCTCAAAATTGTGCATCAACGAATATACAGAGAATGCCAAAGAAACCTAAGTGACAATCAATATGGATTTCGTACGAGGCTTGGTACAAGGAGGGCATTATTTAGTCTCCAGATATTACTACAAAATGCCGAGATCAGCGAAAAAAACGTGTTTCTCTGTTTTATCGACTACGCAAAAGCGTTTGATCGAGTAAAAAACACACAGAACTCATAGAAACCCTAACACAACATGGTATATACCATAAGACTGTAGCACTTTGTAAAAAATATATTAGGATCAAATGGCGTCGATAAAAATAGACAATCGTCTGACAACAGAATAATTGTCAATAAAAAGAGGAGTTCGTCAGTTTATTTAATATATATATTGATAACAGATCTTTCAAAATGCCCTCGAAAATATATAAAGAACGAATAAAAATTAACGGAGAATACGTGAACAACTTAAGATGTGCAGACGATACAGGTGCTAAGAAGGATGGGACTGACAGAGAACTTCTAAATGTTGTAAAAACAGAAAAACGAGTTATCTAGAATATATTTAGAGAGGAGAAATATACAACTTTCTATGACTTACAACGGAAAGGAAAGTGAAAATAGGAAGGGGCCTAGGAAGAAGCAAATGCTCCTGGTTGAAGAATGTAAGAGACTGGACAGGTATTGACACTTATTCGATACTAAGAACAGCTCAACATAGAGAGCAATTTGCTGTAGTTATAGCCAACCTTCCGTAAAGGAGAACGCACCTTAACAAGAAAACATAGTTCACAAACACAAACTCAATCAGAGAGCTATGGAACGAATAATGCTTAACATTAAGCCCAGCGATCGCAAGTCTAATAAAGAAATAAGAAGACGACAATAGTTAAATGTGTAATCCAAAAGATTATTATGTTAAAATGGATGTGGGCAGGACACATGGAAAAAATGGAAGAAAACCGTTGGATGAAGCGAATTATTAAATGGAAACTAAGAGCAAATAAGAGAAGAAGAGATGGACCTCAAATGGTCTGATGACATCAAGCAAATGGCTGGTCATAAATTAATCCAAAAAAAACTAACAGCACGAAAACAGCACAATTAAAAAAAAACGCAACTGACATATCGATGGTGAGCAGGCAAAATGTCCTATCTCGCATTTTGTCGATTTTTATATTTTTGGTCGAAACAATTTTAAATGTGACTATTTATCACCCCATTAAGGAATATTTGCGAAAATCGACAACATTGTCTCGGCACCTGCGCATTTCAATTTGGCCTATTGAAAACAGACACCATTTGGAATGCTAAATGTCCTATCTAACGTCCATTTTAATTTGCGTGAAGTGGCTGTGCACATTGTGCTAATTATTTTTGTATAATCACTGTAAATAGTGACCTGTTTTACTAGAAAAAGGTATGTATTGATTCTTAAGTTCTGTGAGCATTGTAATATTTATATGGAATTGGATAGAAATCTTATTTTAATTAAAAATAACGTTGAATTTAATACTTATGTAGATAGGACAATTTGTCAGAAAATTAATTGTTCTAGTAGGAGTCTGTTAAACGTGTCAAATGGAGTTAGGACAATTTGTTTTTATGCATATTATAAATTGAAATCCTTTTTATACATAAATTAGGGGTGACTGCTATTATTTATATTACAGAATGATCCAGAGGAATCATGAACCGAGGAAAGAAGTTAGTGAATATGTGTAAAATACAAAATTCGATGGAAACCTGCAATAAGTCAATGAACGCACCTTCCACTGAGGTATTATTTTTTGGCTCAGTGGACAAAAACAGTCATTTGTGACTGCTCATGTGATAAAAATTGAGAAAAAGAGAAACACTGTAGATCGAATTGACTCTAGACGCAATTTTACGTTTCAGTATAGATTAAATAATGGAAAAGGAGTAAAGCAAGTTTGTCGACAAATGTTTTTGAATACGCTTGGTATCAATTACAAAATGGTTCAGAGATGGTATTAACAAAGTTCATATAACATCCCTCGTCTCGCAGATCAGCGCAATAAACAAGTAAGTGACCGACCAGAACTAGCAAGGAGAATTAAGTTCCTCCAAAATTTTTAAATGAACTGCCTAAAATGCCGTCACACTACGCTCGAAAACATTCATCTAAACTATATTTGGAACCCATATTTCATACAATTTCTGATGTTTTTAAATTGTATCTTAGTAAATGCGAAGCTGAAAGCGTTTTGTCTATTGGCAGAAAGAAGTTTTCAGAAATAATTAGTCAACAAAATATTTCAGTTTTTCCCAATAAGAAGGACCAGTGTAACACGTGTTGTAGCTACCGAACTGGAAACATAACAGAAGAGGCATGGCATGCTCATCAAAAACGTAAACAGGACTCGAGAGATGAAATGGAAAAAGACAAACGTGAAGCTCAGTTAGGAAATCAGTTCACAATACAATTAGATTTTCAGGTCGTAAAATTAGCTAATAATACACAAACGCGTTTTATTACAAGACCAAGCTTGCCCCTGCCACAACTTGACAGTATACAATTTGGCTACAAAACATGCCAGTTGCTATTGGTTTTCTGAAGATCAGAATAATCAGCTTGTTGCATCAACATTTACTTCTTGTTTACTAGATTTTCTTAAGATATTGTGTAACAGAGAATAAAAAACCTATAACAATTTTTTTGGATGGATGCACTGTTCAGAATCGGAATGAAGTTATGGCCAATGCCCTTTTAAATTTCAGTATGTTACATAACATAACAATACATCAGAAATTTTTAGAAGTTGAGCATACACAGATGGAGGTGGATTCTGTGAATGCATGCATTGAGAGAAAATTAAAGAATAGAGAAATTAAAGTTACAAGTGATTACATATCTATCACAAAAGAAGCTAGAAAGCTTCCAAACCCATATGAGGCTATTCATTGTGATTTCCGTTTTTTAAGGAATATAGCAAAACTTGAAGATATTCTTCTATTCGTCCAGGACGAATAGTAAACGATCCAACTGTTGTGGATATAAGATCTATTTTCTACAATCCGTTAAGACATATTAAGGTAAAACTTGATCATACGGAATCAGATTGGACTGATCTTCCTGTAAGACCAAAAAATATCCCCACAATATCCAAATATCCTGCATTATTTACCGAACGATGTAAAATTTCCAAATTAAAGTGGCAACATCTACAAGAACTAAAAAGTGTCATTCCATCGGACTGTCACTTTTTCTATGACAATTTGCCACATATTGTTTAGAATCATTAAAAACTTTTTATTATTTAAGTTTATCTGTTATAAAAAGGTTCTTTTTACCTTGATTTGTATTATATAATCATAATGCATAGAGTCCTATGTAACAAAATATTTTATTTCAAATTGTCCTAACTGACTCACTAAATGTATAATGCAAGTAAATCAATTTTTGTTAACATTCACTTTTACGTAATAAAATTTAAGTAATTACGTATTTTTTTATTCGTCCCTATATCAATATTTTTAAAATAAAATGATTTTTTCTTCCTCCTGTAAAACACACTTTTTGTAGATAGGACATATTGCCTGCTCACCATCGATATATCATTTGACATTTCAATACCAAGAAACAAAACAAGAATTATTGTAAGTCGCCAAAGCAAACTTTGCATACTATGTAATGCTTGTTTGTTTGTGACATTATTGCTTTTACCGGTAAAAAGACTATATCTAAGTACATTTCAAAGATAAAAAATAAACAAAAAATAAAATATTTAATAGTTTTGTTTGTAATTATATATTTATGTGGCGAAGGAAGTTTTTGATGCTAATACAAATATATATTTTTGATATACTTGAAATATTGTTCCATTGATTTTCACATATATTTTATTTCCTGGGTTATTTATTGCAAAACTCAATAATACTTGATTTTATTACTTTGTTATTCTATCTTTGGTCAACCATTCCACTTTGTTATTCCTTATTATATCGGCACGTCCTTTTGCGCCATATAAACATCACTTCCTCTAGATAAATAATTTTTTAAATTAAATAAAATTACAGATGTGTATGAACTGAAATGTGTTTTTAATTGCATATATTGCACATCCCGAGTCTGTTATAATCACATTAAATATTTTTCTCTTGAATCCATTCTAGAGCTTTTTCGATGGTTATAAGTTCTGATGCGAATATATTGCTAAATAAGTAATGGATTCGACCGTTACTTGACGGCAATTTATTTAATCTAACAATAAAACACTGAAAACATTTGTTTTTAACACTTCCACAAAATTTATTATAATTATCAAGTAATCTATTTTTACTATGCGTTTACACTTTATAGTTTTTAACTGATTTAATTAAGGACGAGAGAATTGTTTATCTCAAGTTAGTCATTCAGAATTATGTCTGTATTTCTTAATTTGTTAATTTCCATAGATTCTAATAAAGATAGTTTAATGCCTTTATTTTGATATGCGAATAATTAAAATTGGTCATTAAAAATATAATTATGGCCTTGAAGATGAAGAATCTGTTTTATTTTATTATTAAAAGTCCTTTGGGGCACTGTATACATTTGTTAAAAGTTTTACCAGTTTGACCGATGTAAGTTTTTAGGCAGTCGCCACATTTATATACACCAAGTTTGTATACAACATTGTGTTTAGTCGCCACCAAATTATTGTAGAATTTATTATCTGCATGTCATTACCACAAACGGAAGCAATTATATTAGTATTTCCATATCTGCAAGATATCAAGAAAAATTGCTAAATACAGACACAATTCTATTAGGGAGAATGAATCATTCCCTACCCTTTACAGATTCCAGGTGTTTCTTGACCCGGGAAACTAGTACCTGCTTGTCCAGGGTCACGGATAAAGACCACAACGGCATTCAAGGCGGAGAAGTATACTTTCGGTACGGTGAAGATGGCGGAAGTGGCACCCCCTGATTTTAGGGTTAATATAAAATCAGTAGCGTCTGATCCAGAGTGGACGGCTTTGAACAGCGTCTGACCCAGAGTGGGCGGCTAAATATATACTCACCAACCCGTCTGACCAGCGTGGTGTTTTATGGTCAACACCTCCCTTTCAAATCGCGAATACAAACCCAAACGGAATTGGTCCCCGGGTAGGTGGTTCACATTTTGGCAAATCCTACACCTTATCTAATAAGGTCCGTCTCATCGGATCTGGGGGAGACAATAGTTCATCAATACAGACAACAAAAATGTATATCTTTACTTTCAATGTAAGGTCTTTGTCTAAAGACGAGAAACTCTATGAATTAGAGGAAGAAGTTAAACACCTGCAATCGGACATAATCGGACTATCGGAGGTAAAAAGAAAAGGCGAAAACTGCATCTCGCTATAGTCTGGAAACATATTGTATTTTAAAGGTAGAGAAAACGAAAGTTTAGATGGAGTTGATTTTTTGATTTCGAAAAAATACGATCATAAAATTGAGGAAGACGTAGGAATAACAGAAAGAATCGCTTTATTAATCATAAATATCAGCGAAAAGGTCACTTTAAAAATATTTCAGATTTATGCACCAACATTACACACACAGACGAAGAAATGGAAGAATTCTATGAACACCTCACAGAGTCCATGACATATCGAAACACTACCTACACGATTATAATGGACGATTTTAATGCGAAAATGGGCAAAAAACTAGAAAAAAACGAAAACTGTATTGGAGAATTTGGACATAGAGTAAGAAATGAAAGAGGAGATCTATTGGTTAACTATCTAGAAAACAACAAATTATTTACCATGAACTCTTTCTTCAAGAAAAAGCCACATAGGAAATGGACGTGGATGTCGCCAGATGGGAACACTAAAAATGAAATTGACTACATACTAACAAACAAAAAGAACATTTTCGAAGACGTCACAGTAATAAACTCAATCTCTACTGGTAGTGATCACAGAATGACACGGGCTAAAAAAGTATTAAACACAAAAAAGATCGAAGACAATATGTGCACTCTAAGAAAAAAGTCCACCCAGAAAAATTAAAGGAAAATAAAGAACAATACCAAAACAAATTAAAACAGACCTAAATCTAGATCAACTAAACAAAGCCATCACTGAAGAACTTCTAAAGACTAGCTTAGAAGTAGCCCCAGCAAAATCAGACAAAAAATCAAAACTAAGTGCCATATCTTTAGACACGCTACAACAACGGAGAAGCCTACTACAAGAAAATAAAAGAAATAGAGCTGAATACAAAACCTTAATACAGAAATAAGAAGATATATAAAACAAGATCTCAAACGACATCAAGAAGAACGAATCGAGAAGATTATAGAAGAAAAAAAAACTTAAGATCTATCAGGTCCCACCTAGGAAGAAATAAAATCATAGAGATGGAAAATAACCAAGGTGTAATAGAAAAAAGCAGAACCCAAATATCTAAGATAACAAGGGAATATTATAGTGACCTCTACAGCTCTAAAAACAGTCCACCTGATACAACTCAACAAAACCTGAAAAAGAAAATAATGAATGTAAACTCTGAAATATTACCCCCCATAACCGGAGAAGAAATAGAAAAAGCAATTAGAGATATGAAAAGAAATAAGGCTCCGGGAGACGATGAAATTCTAATTGAAATGTTAAAAGAAGGAGGGGAAAAGATAAAAGACTACCTAAAGATACTTTTCAATAAATGTTTGTTTGAAGGACAAATACCGCAAGAGTGGAACAAGGCAAATACAATTCTAATATATAAGAAAGGAAATAGATCAAAATTAGCTAACTATAGACCAATATCTCTCTTGTCACAAATCTATAAAATTTTCACTAAGGTGATCACAACTAGACTAAACAACAAATTTGATGCATACCAACCAGTTGAACAGGCAGGATTTAGAAAGGGGTACAGCACAACCTTCACACTCTTAAAATATTGATAGAAAAGACCAACGAATAGAACCTTCCAATATACCTAGCGTTTGTTGACTATGAAAAAGCGTTTGACAGCATAGAACTATGGGCAGTGGAAGAAACGCTAGTTAATTGCCGAATAGATTCACGGATACAGAATGTTAATCCACAATATATATCAAAACGCCACTATGAGAATTCAGCTAGACAGAGTTTTGCAAACTCCATTAATTTTAATTTGTAGACGTGTCAGACAAGGGGATACAATCTCACCCAAACTATTTACTCTGGCGTTGGAAGACATTTTTAAATCTATAGACTGGGACAATAAAGGGATTTGTATAAACGGGAAATATTTAAATCATCTAAGATTCGCCGATGATGTACTCCTGATAGCAACAACTATGGAACAACTACGAATAATGATTTCAGACCTAGAAAAAACATCTCTTGAGAAAGGACTAAAAATGAACCTAAAGAAAACTAAAATAATGACTAATACAGAAGACAGATCAGTAATTACCATAGGTGTAACAAACATACAACACGTTCAAGAATATATTTACTTAGGACAAGCTATCAGAGCAGACAAAAGTAACCAACTAAAGAAATAACCAGAAGAATAAGAATGGGGTGGGCTGCATTCGGAAAACTCTCATATACTATCAAAAACCAAAAAATACCTTTAAAATTAAGAACGAAGGTATTTAATGCATGCGTCCTACCTGTTCTGACATATGGTGCCCAGACGTGGACGTGTATCAAGAACAACTTAGATAGAATAAAGAAAACTCAAAGAGATATGGAACGACAATGAAGCGCTCGGACGAATAACGGTCTATGTTACAAGTTGACGTTTTCGAGAAAAGGTGAGTTTAAAAATGTTGCTTATTTCTTGAACGTGTGTGACTGAAAATGTAACATAGACCGTTATTCCACAAATAAAAGTAAAAAATAATTTTTGAAATAATTTTATTAACATAAATTATTACATTTATGTTTATTAATATAACGTAATAGAAAATTAAATTATATTATAATAATTATTGTACATATAATTCTATAAGTAGAAATTTTTGAAATAAACGAAAAAACAGAAATCTATTATGAAAAACAAACAGAAATTAGTATTCAGGTAGCGATCTATAAAAGTCTGCAAATTTACTATCCATATATGGAATCATTTTTATTAAATCTTTTTTTTTATTTTGCGTAATTGGTAGCAGTGCATTGTACGCTGTTTGTAAATCTTCAGGCTTTATAGTAGCTTCCCAGTTTTCTTTGAAAATCTTAAATGACTCCCAGGGTTTTACGACGTTATGACTGGCTCGACCATAAATAGTGTAGGGATCATCAAGGTCATATTTCATCCAGAGGTACTTTGTCACTTGTAATTTTGAAGAACTTCTATTTTTTGGCAGGTGTTTTTCAATAGAGGTTAAGTCTTTAAAGTCATTTTGGCTCATTTCTATGACATCAAAAGGTTCTATCACTTTAGCGTCAGCAATAACATATTTCCAATCCGAGGGTACATGCACCTTTGCACTTTTCTTTGCTTTCTCGATTAATGCAAAGTCTCTATCACAAGGCAAAAAACTGTGACCCGAGGAGAGAAACTTTTGGTTAATCTCAGTAAAGTATCCACATTTTGCAAGATAACAGTAGGTGTTTAATATCCTCCAGTTGTTATTTTGCCCTACGCAACGATCGGACCAAACGATTAACTTGCGCTCTTCTCCATCTCTTAACTTCTTATAGTTCATTGTAACATACTTTATTATGCAAGATGCTATTTCTGTAGAGCCTCTTCCCGCGATGCATTCGTACCACAAGTTCATTACCGCTTTGCTAGTTCCCATATTATGTATAGCAAAATTGTAGCAGCTAAGTTGCCTTTGGTAGAAGATATCTGAGTGGGATAATGACGGGCAAAATAGAACCTGCTGCATATCAACACAAAGGACTACAGTAGATGAGTTATTTGCCTTAGATTTAACTATGTCTGCTTTAAGTTCTTGATATCCCAAAGAGGCTTTAGTTTGATGTAAGTCACTTTCCAGCTGTATTTTCTTCCTATCATCCTCTGATTTTGCAGAACTTAGTTGTATATAGAATTCATCGCATATTTTACAAGTATCTGATCTAGGAGCGCCAAAACGTAAATTCATTTGCTTGAAAACTGTATCATAAAACGTTTTACTGACATCAAGATTAGGATTTTCAGTTTGGAAACATCGATACATTTTTGACAAATTTAGATCAGGACTCAAGTATTCTTTCTGTGTTTTACCTCGAGAATAGTGCGACTCTTGCCTTGGAAATTTGTTGATATGTTCTATCACCAAGTTCCTACTCTCGTGTAGAATCGCCTTTGGTCTATTATGATGCTTACCTCTCTGATCTATAGGAATATTAACACCGAGTTTAAGTTTGTCTTGTATCGTTTGAATTCGTCTATGGGTGATTTTGAAAACGTCGAGTAACATGGTTTTGCATATTTTCTTGTTATCAATGAAGTATGCGAAAGAACATAACTTTAATGAAGTGCCATCTGTTTTTCCAGCTCTTCTTCTTTTTGGTTCCTCCATTCTAATACATTTTGTTAAAAACGCTGACTGCTCATCGTACGAATGTGAATAGAAGAACCTGAAGAGATCCTTTCTCATAGGAAGGGTGAAATGTGAACACATTTGCTTACACGATTTACTGCATATGTTTACCTTAAACAAATAACATAAAATTAATAAATCTATATAGAGACGAATGGAAAATATAATTATTTTTAATAATCATTTCGTTGTAAAACGAAAAAAAAAAATTTCTATTTATCAAATATTTAAATTTAAGTTTTAATTTAGTTCTAATTTAATTTATTAAATACAAGTTTTATTTTTAATATTATTTTAATTTTATTAAAATAAAACTTTCGCTTGCATAATTTCTACTTACATCGGTAGGAGCGGTCTTAGCAGGAACTAATATTTTTTTCTTCCTTGTCGTGTATGCCAGACCCGAATCTCTGCGATTTTTTCTAGAGACATCCTTCCAAGTTTCTATATTTATCTGCCTGGTATTTTTTTTGATTTATTTAATCTACGAATATCAGTAGGTGAAAACCGAACATTCCTGGTTTGTTCTATCTCGTTTTCATTCATAATGTAATAAAACTACACAGACAACAATCTGAACAATACTACAATGTAAACAAACGATAACTATTCGCACAGTACCACAAAACAGAATGATTTGGTTCGGTACAGTCGAAGCACGCTTGACGTTAATGTCACATAGACCGTTGTTCCAACTTAAAAATTTATTTTCACTCTCTCCATATTAGTATACTCGTCCCATCTGTTGGTATATTAACAAACTATAATATTTAGTGGAATCTACACATTTCATAGACCATTATTCAAACCTAAACCCGATTTTTAATAATTTGTAACATAGACCGATATTCGTCCGAACGCTTCAAATGTTGGGCATATCGCTGAGAGATAAAATTATAAAATTATAATTAATTTTGTGAAAATGTTTGAGTATTTAATTGTTAGATGCTACTAATCCTACATAATTTGTAAATTGGTGAGTATTTTGCACATACTATCCGTTGCAAGATAATTCGGAAGGAATTATCCAGATTAAGATACTGTATATGACTGTACTGTACTGACGATGTCCTGTATATTTCTGTCACTATTTCAGAAAGTGAAGACTGAACCTGAAAAACGTTCTGGTTATATTCATCTCACACACGATGCAAAGCAAATTGGGCTTAACGTTTACAATCGAAAAAAATACTCTTTAGTTAGCCTTCCCAATACAGTGTGAATTTTAAAACGACCAGTACCAGGTGGGGCGACTTCCCGCTCCAGTAGTTTGGTTTACTTTTAAAGCACATGGATTCTATGTATCTAATTAATCTTACCAACTCTTTATTGTCTGTATACGTTGTTAATTACCAATTCAACAAACTAAAAATTAAAGACAGAAGACAGTCACATTCAAAAACTCACCAAATAAACAGGTTATTTTAGCAGTCATCAGATATTAGACGTACTTAGAGCTAATTGCACTTTAAAAATTTTTAGAGAGATAATCCCAACTAAAAAGTGATGCTTAGAAGAATCTAGACAAAAATATGCTAATAGCGGAATTATAAAAGTTCATAGTCTGTAAGAGCAATAATGTGATTTCAAAGATAAAGGAAACACATTACAATCAACTGCTGATGTATGTATGAATATGTTATGTATGAATGCGACTGCACATCATGACAAGTAATTAGAATAGTTATTAGTAACCATTTTCCAAAATTTTCGTCTAAACTAATACAATCAGATTTGTAGAACGTGAAAAGACTCGATACCACGTGGAGCGAATTCTCACCCCACATACATTTCCGCGAAATCCGAGGAGAATATTTAATTTTGTCGTCGCGGTATTTTGGGTTTTATTACTTCTTTGTTCTCTTAATACATCAACTATCAAAGTCCTAAACCGTCAAAGCGATTAATTAAATTTAATTACAGATATTAATAAAAAGGTTAGACCTGGGGCGAGAATTCGCCCCACCCGGTATTAGGAAAGTTAATCATATTTACCGATTAATTAATTCATAAAAAACACATAATTCCAAGAAGAATTCTTAAAAAGTACAATTACATATTTTTCTTAGGTCTTCTTTCGATGATGGTGAAATCAGAAGCGATTAAAAAGACGGTCTTTTAGACATGTTCCACGATCCACTGTGTACGAACTTATAAAAGACGGTCAATGTTGCTAAAAAAAAGAAAGGATTCTGGTGCCCATCGAGTATTACCGAATTTTTATTTATCATCTATACGAGAAACAATATATTATATTATGTTACTTACTTACTTACTCCGTGGCGTTACAACCCTTCGTGGGTTTTAGCCGACTCGACAACATGCCTCCACTGTTTTCTGTCTTGAGCAACCTCCATCCAATTCTCCACGCCCATAGTGCTTAGGTCTCCTGCTATATTATCTCGCCACCGGAGACGAGGACGTCCGCGTGGTCTCCTTCCAGTTGGGACTTCCTGCCACACCAGTCTTACTGTTCGTTCGTCAGAATGTCTTCTGAGGTGTTCTGCCCATTGGAGTCTTCTGGACTTTATTTCTTTTATGATGTTGGCGTCTGGGTAAAGTCCTTCAAGCTCTTTATTAGTTTTTATCCTATATTGTCCTGATGTTTCATCAAGCACCGGACCAAAGATCTTCCTTAGGATTTTTCTTTCCCAAACACGTAGTCTCTCTTCATTTGCCTTTGTCATCGTCCACGTTTCGCTTCCATACATCACAACGGGTCGTATGATTGTTTTATAGACCTGTATCTTCGTACGTCGTGTTAGTTGTTTTGATTTTATAAGGTTTTGGAGGGCAAAAATACATCTGTTGCCGGCCTGAATCCTGTTGTTTATTTCTTGTGATCCGTTATTGTCTTCAGTTATTGTTGTTCCAAGATACTTGAATTCCTAACGCGCTCAAAGTTAAAGTCATCGATGGTAATGTTCTGACCGATTCTGTCTCTGCTTTGGTTATTGCGGCTCATATATATATATTTCGTCTTGTTTTCGTTGATTTGGAGCCCCATCTTCTCTGCTTCCTTCTCAAACCTTACGAAAGTCTCCTTCATCCTTAATCGCGTGTTTCCTATTAGATCTATATCGTCTGCAAATGCCAGTAGTAAGTTTGGTCCTTCTCGATGAAATACTGTATTCGGTTTTTCGATTCGAAATTATATGTTATATTATGTAGTCATATATATATATATATATATTATATTATGTAGTCAGTGAATAACTCACCAACTTTAAATAAACTTTTGAGTGAATTAAGAAGCAAAGAAATAATCTCACTGTGTCATAAAACTTCTTCTTCTTCGCGTGCCATATCAGAATTATCCGACGTTGGCGATCACCATTGCGAAGGCATCTTGATCTTCTGAAATATGGAATAATAATATGGTTATCGAACTACTTTTCGGAATCTAAATCTAATGGTGTTATGTATAAAACAGTGAATTGACGGCAGGCAATTATGGAATCCAGCCGTTTAATAAAGTGGAGGTTCGATTATTTGGAGAGTCTAAGGTCTTGAGTGAAGGGAAGAACTTGTATTATTTGGTTAACACACCAACCATTTGTTCGACACCCACGATATAGCTAAAAAATGGACCGATGGTAGTAAAAATTGCGTCACCAATATTCCTTATTCTAGAGGGAATAGAATTTGTATTTTACATTGTGGGGGCGTGTCAGGATGGGTTAAATATGCTTTATTACTCTTTGCTAAGAGTGTAAGTGATTGTCACTTAGATTATCAAGATTTGGAAAGTAGCTTTGTTTAAAAAGTGGTTTGAGCAGCAATTATTGCCTAAATTTAGCGTTATTATTTTGGATAATGCTTTGTATCATTGATTCTTACACAAAAAAACAACATGTGAAACTATTAAAATTAGTTAAATGTAAAAAAATATTTTGTCGATAGGCTAGCTAAAAATTATGACTATAAAGCATTAAAATTACCTTCGTATTATTGTGTACCGCATCCAATAGAATTGTTGTGGTCTCAATTTAAAAGTAATGTGAGGAAAAATAACAATTCTTCTAAATCATTTTCGACTGTTGCAGATGGCTGTTTAATTAAGACCGAATGTAATAATATTACAGCAGTAATTGGAAGTATATAAAGAATGTCACAAAACTAGAAGAAAAATACTTACAGTAACCAAAATATTATAAATAGAGATGTTATAGTTGTTACACTATCATCGCTGTCGTGTAAACGATAGCGATGATAGTGTAACCGATTTCAACGTAGACGATAGTTAAGATTACAATTATTTTTTTTGGATTTTTTTTTCACTATGTTAAATATGTACAGGCTGATGAATCGTCAAACGGGCCATAGGAAACTAAATGAGAAATTCTAAATTGTTGAATTCCGGCTTCCCTAATTATTTTACACCAAAAGTCATGGGAAACTATTTGTAGAGGACTAAAATATGTATGGAAAACAATTGTTAAAATTGTTCTACGACTTAAACGTATTCCAAAATTTTGCTAAAATATAATACATTTCTCAGGCCACCCCTAAAAGTCAGGCCAGACGCCGTGAAAAGAATGTGTATTACGTGTTGCGTTTTGTCATATTGACGTTTCTAATATTTGACAATATTTAAATCAACTATATTTATCTATAATTTAAATGGCCAAAATTTTGTGATTTATTACTAAAAAAAAATTAAGTTGATTAATAAATGTACTCAGTTAAGGAGAAAAGAGCAATAATAGAAATGTTTTATTCATGTTGTATTATAACATTTATTATAGTTTTATGTTTAGAAATTATCATATATTATTATTAGAAATAAAGATCACAGTAACAGTATATTGGAATTCATTGAATTGTTGTATAACTTAACTTAACATGGAATTAAATTTTAGTGTATTAGAATATCTTACGTTAAATAAAGATCCGGTAGTGAAAAGGTTCGCGCTATTGCCTGAATACAACATTATGCGATTTTTCGTCAACTGAGTACATTTCATTATATTGATCGATTTGTAAACAAAATAATTTATTGTTCACAAAGTAATATTGTTCAGTAGTATTTAGTAAAATTCATTGTTTATAATTTAATCATAAAATAAAAAAATTGACAATTCAAATTGTCAAACATCTGACATCAATATGATAAAACACACACGTTATAATATATTCTTGTATTACGTGTGGCCTAACTTTTAGGGGTGGTCTGAAAAATCTATTATATTTTTGCAAAATTTTGAAGTACATTTGATTCGTAAAACGGTTTTAACATTTGTTTTTAATTCAGAATTAAGTCCTCTATAAATAGTTTTTTATGACTTTTGATCTAAAATAATTAGGGAAGCAGCAATTCAACAATTTAAAATTTCCCATTGAGTTTCCTATTGCCCGTTTGACGATTCACCACCCGGTATATATTTTAATATAAAAATATTACCTAAATGTACTTTTCTTTTACTTTGTGGGATTGCCGTAATTTTGATAAAATGTATCAGTATATAAGTCCGACCCTGTATACAACTATATCTAGAACAGAGTTTCCCTAACTTATCTAAACCGCGACCCCTATTTGCTAAAAAATTTGTTCGCGACCCAAAAATTTACCCCCACTCATTTATTCAATATTATTTGACAGAAATAGCGTGCCTAATTTACAATTATCTGATGGTTTTTAAAATTTAATTCTACTTTACTGTTTAAGTTTAAATCAAAAACAATTATTTTATTTTAATACAATTATTTTAATGATTGCGATCTGTCCCACTAGTAATTAGTAGTAGGTACTTCTGCCAGAATAGCATTTACAATAAAAATAAATAATAAGAAGTCGACTGCACTTTGTACACCGCGAAATATTAGCTTGTGTCTACATCGCAAAACTCTTCCATGATAATCGCGTAAGCGCTCGCTACTAGATGGCACTCTGGAACGTTCTCGTAGCCTCGTTTTGGCTTTATATAAGCGGCGATGCGCAACGAAACCTCAGTTCGAATCCAAACAGCCTATGGTGGCGAACGCGGTGTTGAGTAATGAGTAAATATTTTACGACTTACGTATTCCCGTTTACGTATTTACGTCTACGATAAATTATAAATTATGGATAAGTTTTTAAAAAGAAGTGCAGAACCATCTACGTCTGAAAGTGGCAGTAGTAGCAATAAAAAGAAAAACAGATTCTACATTGATGAATATCTTAAATATGGTTTTACCGTTATTTCCAATAAACCACAAGTTATTGTGACAGTCTGTCAAAAAAGCATGAGCCATCAAGTTACTTCGACATTTAAATAGCAAACATCCAGATAAGAAGACAAGCCCGTAGAATTCTTTAAAAGAAAGCTGAACGTCCTTCACAAACAGCAAAACAGTTTGCCCTTGGCAACCACTACTAATGAAAAAGCATTATTAGCAAGTTATAAAGTTGCGTATCGTGTTGCCAAAACTAGTAATCCGCACACAATTGCTAAAAATCTGATTTTTCCAGCAGCTGTTAAAATGGTACATATAATGTGTGGAAAAAGAGAGGCTTAAAAATTAAATACAATAACTCTGTCAAATATTACTATCCAAAGAAGAATTAGTCTACAGATATCCACAGATATATTTAACTGTCCCCAATTCATTACGTTTGTAAGATATGATACAAATAATGGCACTCAAGAAGATATTTTATTTTGTTTCCAATTGGAGACCAATACCACTGGAAAATGTTTACTCGACACTTTTGTGAAACGTACAAGTAAATATGATATTGACTGGAGTAAATGTATTGCTATATGCACAGATGGCGCTAAAGCTATGACAGGAGATAAATCTGGTCTTGTCGTCAAATTACAAGAAATAATGCCTAATGCTAAATGGAGACATTGTTTTTTACATCGAGAAGCTCTTGCGTCCAAAGCTTTACCTCCTGAAATGGACTGTGTTATGAAAACCATCATTAAAGTTGTAAATTCCATTAAAGGAAAAGCTTTGCAAACCCGTATTTTTAGTAAAATTTGCGAAGACATGGGTGCTTTATTTGAAAATCTTCTCTATCACACCGAAGTAAGGTGGCTTTCAAGGGGCAACGTCTTTCACTTAGTAGAGTATTTCACTTAAGAGCGGCGCTTTTAATGTATTTAAAAGATGAGAAGTCCCCATATAAAAATCAATTTTCCGATCCTATTTGGCTTCTGAAACTAGGTTTCCTTACTGATATTTTCGAGCAAATAAATATTTTGAACAGTAATTTACAAGGTCGCGACATTAATATAATTACAGCCGCAGATAAAATTAAGGCGTTTCTAAAAAAAAAATAGATTTATGGAAGACCTCACTTGGCAAAAAACAACTCGATTTATTCCAGTGCCTTCAGGATATTATGGAAAATGTATACAATTACAGTGCTACAAATTTTGAACAAGTTTTTGCTGACATGCATGTTACTTTGCTCAATTTAAAGTAACAGCTCTGTGATTATTTCCCCGAAGAAATTCATAACAGTTACGACAGTTGCAGATGGATACTAAATCCGTTTTTAGCCGATTCCTTTCAGCATGTTGAAATACAAATAAACATGAAAGAAAAACTTATTGAAATATCAAGTGATGGAATGTTGAAGCTCCATTTTTTTCCCATAACTCGGACCAATTTTGGACCGAAAAGATGCAGGAATACCCCCAGTTGGCGAGTGAAGCTGTAAAATGTTTGGTTCCATTTGTAACATCATATTTGTGTGAGTTAAGTTTCTCGTCTATGGCTGCCATTAAAACAAGAGTTAGAAATCGTTTCGTACTTGAAAATGATATAATTGTGTGTGTCTCAAATACACAGCCTAGATTTGAAAGATTAGTTTCACAGAAACAGGCGCATAGCTCTCGTTAAGGTTATAATATTTGACTTTGTTTTACTCTTTTATTTTTATGAACATTAATATTTAGTTCTATATTTCGTCTGATAATTAATTGTTAATTTCTATTGACAGCGTTGTTAAAATAAAAATACATGATCTAACAAAGTGGTGCTTTTGTCTTATTTTGAAAATGTTCGGCGACCCCCCTAGTACCTCACGGCGACTCCCCAGGGGGTCGCGACCCCCACATTGGGAAACACTGATCTAGAAGAATAAAAATACGAAATATGTTGCAATTAACTATACATAGCACATTTTACTTCTGTTCGATTTTTAGAACCATCTGTGCAAATTACTGTGTAATCCACAAAGTCGATTAGTATGTATTTACTTAAATATTGTTCAATTGACTAATTTGATTTTGTATATTTAGTAATTATGATTCTTAATTATATTTCTTATGGAAAGTAAGAGTAAGAGTTCTTTACGCTAGTATAAAGTTTGTTGTGCTTAACGAGTTAATATCATTGTGCTTAAATATATCCTTAAGCATTTATAATGTATTGCACGCGATCCATTACTCTTAAATTCGATTTTCTTACAAATTCGCCTTTCGAACACCCGTAGTTCACAATTGACCGGATACAGGCACTGTAGAACAATAAAGCTGTTTTGGATCAGCACCCCATTTTCGGTTCGTAATACACCCCAGTATATTTGTTCTTTTTCACACTTACCTTTGATGTCACATCAGTGAGGTGTAGAAATTCAGTTATTAGTTTCTCAGGTGAACCATTAACGATATCTGGAACAGAAATATAGTAGATCAGGTTAAATGCAAAATATATTGGTTAATAGTAGGATCTTGGGTAATTTCTTTTTTTATTAAAAAAATTGTTGATCGTTGGAATTTTAAGAAAAATGAACTTTTGTGTAACGTGACACATAAGAGACTACCTAATAAGTAAAAAAAGATTTTATTCGTAAGAGATTTATAACTATCAGTATTTAATTCCTGTGGATTTTGCTTTGTGATAGTTTATCACAGTTTAATTTTGCGATTCATGTTTGAAGATGGTAAAAAATATTACAGTGTTTATACATTTTTAGAGCTAAAGTTAATGTTCGTACCTTTAAACGGTAGTGACGTGCTAACAGGTGAGGAAACGAAGAACCAAACCTACCAATTTTCCGCTGCAAGATGAATTGCTGTAAAACTTTTTACACTGGATTCAGGAAAGTGTCAGAAAAGTTCGTGAACAAAATTCATAATAGTCAAATCAATATTGCATTTTGAGAACAAAAATAATGCATTTTAAAAATTTGTTACTAAGAAAATATCGATTGGAATGGATTTAATTCCATTAGTCGGGGGTTTTTGAACTCGCTGAATACAAATATGATAACGGCGAGTCCGATATGGTCCTCGAGCTACCAGGTGCTTAGGGTGGACCTCGTCTCCTGAAGTTTTTTGGTAATGTGTTATTTAAGATTTTTTTAAAAGCAGGGTATCAAATATGAGTTAAAATATGAATTCTTAAGTATAAATACTGTAGTACATAACATTTTTTGACTTTGTAACCCATTAAGGGCCTGTATTCTTAATTAACCCGTAACTAATGACGTGGATATTTTAGGACGTATACACTGACATATAGTATGTCATACCGCTTCCTATGCTCCTTTGTTTTCAATATGAATTTGTCTTATGTCACTGTATTTGTTTTTCTACATCAACTACGAAATGATTCTTCACACTTCTGTAGGATAAAATATAACTTCAAATAAAATTAATTTTTTTTTTAAAGATAATTATGAACGCATGCATAATATTTAAAAAAAATGGTGGACGTGATTACAAAATCCTTTTTAACTTGAATTACAAAAAAATTTGAGTAAAAGAATATCGAAAGACACAGACCAATAATATGAATAAACAAAAAATAAAATACAAAATAAAATAACAAGTCATTTTGAGCGCAAGGTCCGCAAATTTCCTTTGTACACTGTAAGCACACTGATTTTCCACAACAAAGGCACACATAAAAGGTTTTTCGCTTTAATGCACTTAAACATTAAAAAAAACTCTCTTTTGGCGTTTTTGTCCTAGTATTCGTTTAATACAACATGTCAATTCTTTCGGGATTCTGGGATTTTCGAGTCTTCTCTAAAGATGTGGTAAAACTAATTGCTTCACTAACTCCTTTGTGTAATTAAACCTCTCCGTATTTTTGTCCTGTAGTGTACAACATGTGAATTAACAGCAGCTTTAACAATGATGCGGTAAAAAACAGTAAGTGGCCATCGGCGAGAGCGACATTTAACATCATATTTGGCCCACTTAGCATCTAACGTATAGACACCTCCATTCGTAAGATTGTAATGAGTTATAATCTCTGGTTTTACAGTAATCTGATCCGTGCTTAATGAATTGTGCATCGAAGAAAATAAGTGAAAAAGGCTTCGATTTTTTTGGCACATGGGAAATTAGGGTTAAACTTTTCGTAAATCCGTAAGAAGTCAAATTTTCCGTTTATTTTTTCTAAGGGTTCCCACATAGCTTAATTTCTTTACTTCTAGCTGCTGTAATAGTTCTATAGAACTAAACCAAAATTATCGGCTGGTGGTGTAATATTACGGTTGGTTCCATAAATAGATTTAGCTAGCCGAAGAACAGATTGAGCTGGTTTATTCATCTTTTTTTCTTCCTCGGAAAACGCTGTTTCGTTAGTATCCTTGCCTCTATATCAGGGGTGTCCAACGTGCAATGCCTCAAGGGCCAAAACTAAAACCTTTATTTTGTTGTCGCGGATCATATAATAATTTTGTTTACAAGTACAAGTAATAACAAAATAAAGTGAGGTATAAAAATAATTAAAACAAAAAAGAGTATTATTTCTTTTATTGCACAACAACTACATTTTTTTATAAACGGAAAATTTATTGATAGCGCTTTTCAATAATCAAGACAAACATTGCAAAAGCAACGAAAAAGATGTATCCAATTAGTGTGAGGACTGTGGTCGATCGGCCTCATCCACCAATAAAGAAATGTTCACCTCCAGTTCAGTTGTAGACACTCTCATAAGATGACGTAAGGAAAAATTGGTAAGGTTGCTTCTGTTTTTATTTTTTATGTATTTCATGGAGGAAAAGGCACTTTCACATGTATATGTGCTTCCGAACATTGACGTCATTTTCAGTTCAAAATCTCCCAGGTTTGGGAATTTCTCCTTTTACAGTAAATATGCATTATATAAATAACTTGTTCGTGCATCAGCGAGGCACATTATTTTGATGCCATATTTCACAGTCCTATTAGGCATAAGCATTGTGAACCTACACCCCTCCCCCTAAAGTCGACCAACATTTCATCGATATACACACATGTGTCTACGGAATACAGTTTTTGACAATTTGAAATAAATATATTAAATATGCTACTATTGGCTGCTGTTCGATCTTTCTTTCTTTCCTCTCTATCCAGAGGGTTATCAAAACGTGAACATTTTAGAAATATTGGAAATTTTTCTTTTGACATAACACATCTGAATATATCCCTACCATTGCCAAAATCATAATCTAAAAGTTTTACAGATTTGCGAGTAAATTCAGAGCAACTTGATGAACTTGTTGCCATAATAATAGCGAAAGGATACACTGGACTGATTTTAACTACAGAAACGTAAACAATCACATGCGGTACGTGATACCGCAAGAAAACTTTACGTCAACGTAGCTCAAACTAAACTCATACTAAAACTGCAGCAGTTAGAAGCAGGTATAAATTACACTCCACTTGAAGTTACACAGATGGTTTTCTAGAAATCTTTTATAAAACACGTTTTACAACAAAATGTATTTTTGGCGCGGCATGGTATACCGCATCTTAGTGGTTAGAGGTTATCTATGTCTTGGGATTATTAATTTTTATCGCTTTGAATGCGTATGAGTGTTTAAAATACCCTTAAACTTAAAAGATCATTTTAGTAATAAATTATGTTTGGGGCCGTATTATTTGATAAATGAATAAGTGAAATGATATCTTGAGTCGGAAACCCAAGGTATGCTTGAATGCTGGATTTGAAGTCCCTATTCTGAGAAAGTCAATTGGAGTTATTAGATGTATACCTAAGTTTTTCATTTATTCTTCTATAATGTTGTACATTATACTTGGACATAATGTTGAAAATAATAAATCAGTCGTTCATTTGGAGTTATTAGTCTTCGAGCTTGAATACATTTTTGATTAACTACTATACTCTGTCTCAAAGTGACTAGTCTGTACAGCGTAAGATATGCAATGCTAACATTATGGGAATTTCGCCAAGACGTTGCCAGTTTTATGCAGTTTGCGATGGCGTTCTCTATTGTCTATCTTTCAAAATAAACGGAATAAACCAGGAGTTCTCAACAAGTCCTCACGTACAATTTTATGTAATTTACAAATATCGTTTGCTAATAATTTTACATAATACTATACATTATTTGTTTCTAATAGTAACTTATCAACTTTTATCTTTTATTAGTAGCAGTAGTATAAAATGTGCATTAAATAAACATTTGTTTCAAAGTTTTTCAAATACTTTCTTCTAAGTTATTCAGTAATTAAGAAACAATTAGAGTAATTCCTGTACAGAATATGTTTAAAAGCTTGATACATCCAGGGCCTTAACTAGTCTTTATATGTTCTTCGGAGCGCTTAACAATATTCGAGCTACGATTATTTGTACCATCTTGGATGTAATGTTACTGTTTTGTTATTGTTATTATTTGTTAGTGGCTGTTGTTGTGATTTGCTGTTGGCAATTATTGTTATTTTCTGAAGTGGGCTATTGTTATATTTGACGCCGAATTTTTATCGCAAAATTGAGAAAATTGTTCAATGGAAACGTGGAAAAGCTCTTAAACTTTCAGAGAAACAAATATTAATGAATATTATTAATTATCATCTTAATCAGGATAACAACGATTCTGTATCAAGTGTAATTAGGAAAGTGTCAGAAATGAGTGGTGTTTGCGAAAATACTCTGTTTCGCATACGACAGGAATATTCATCATCTGCTAGATTACAGTCCCCAAAGAGCAGGCCCAAGAAGCGACAGGTTGGTAATTCTCGTGACAACTAGTACGGTGAAGGTGTCAGGAGCCAAATTCGTAGAATAGTTCATCAATTTTTTTGTGACAATATACCACCAACAATATAATATACCATATAAGCTGTTGTAAATGTCTAACAAACTTTTCTTCAACTTTTCACGGGCCACGCTAAATCGCTTGCTGAGTGATATGGATTTTGTGTTTATAAAACGTGGCAAATATTCAATTTTGATTAAAAAACCAGAAATCATCTCGTGGCGTCATCTTTATTTACGCGCAATTCGTAAATACCGTGCAGAAGGATACAACATAGAATATTTGGATGAATCATGGGCAAATATCGGGCACAGTCTGAAAAAAGAATGGGTTGATAAAACAATTAACATCTCATCGCGATGCTTCTGTTCGTGGTCTGACAACAGAATCAAAAGCTCCAACAGATCGTGGTACACGGTTCGTTTTATTGCACGCAGGATCTACCAGTGGATTTGTTAATGCAGCAGAGCTCACATTTCTGGCAAAGAAAAAACTCAGGACTACCACGACGAAATGGATGGACCTACCTTCGAAAATTGGTTCGAAAATAACTAAATGCTAAATTTGCCAGAAAAAAACTGTTATGATCATAGACAATGCCTCCTATCCATCGAGCAAAAAGACAATAGAGGGAATGTAAAGGTAGTGGGGGCAAACATATTGTTAGACAGGAAGTGCGATCTTTAGAGGCCACTTTAAACAAGGAAAGAGAGTCTCTCTCCTTGTTTGACATCAAATTTAGTTGGGTTATGTTATTGTTTGTCCCAAATGTCACATGAAATCTTATTTATATTGAAGTTTTTTAACAATTGTGTCGCATTTTAGACTCTTATCATTAATAATTAATTAAAACTTGCTCGTCTAAGACACATTCTGAAAAATATTATATAGCTACTGTTGATAAGTGTCGGAAAATTTAAATTTCGCGCATTCGCATTTCCGGATATGTCCGCCATCGGAGGCCACTTTTTTGGTCTCCTTTTCATAAGGATTAGATTCCCTCTTTTGTCTTATTGCTCGATGCTCCTATCACAGCTGAAAGTCAGAACAAATTTCCAACAGTTCAACACAAAAAAATATATTCAAGAATGGCTTCTGTCAAAGGACCTATTTGTTGAAGAAGACTACCAAAAGTGCGAGTTAATTGATGTAGTCAAGGCACACAAATCAAAATATGACAGGTACATAATAGAAGATATTGCCAAAAAGCACATTGTGAATATTCTGATGCTCCCACCCTATCACTGTGAACTCAATTCTATCGAAATGGTTTTGAGTGAAGTGAAACGGTATATAGCTGGACGCAACGCGAATTTTAAAGAAGATGAAATGCCAAATTTAATTACAAAAGCGTATTAAGTCATTACGCCAGAGAAATGGAAAATCTATGTAAACCACGCAATAGCAACAAAAAAAAATGTGGGAAATTGACAATTTTGTTGGATAATATCAAACCAATTATTATAACTATAAATAAAGGAGATAGTGATGACGGTGACGATAATAATGATGATGATGATATTAGCAGAAACTAAATGTGACAGCGATTGACAGAAAAAAGAACTAAATATAATGGTGTTTAATTACGGTTACCTACACACAAAATTAAATACAATGACTTCTTTTATTTTTAACTTATTTATTAGTTTTATTTTCGGATATTTCTACGTTTTGTTACCGCCGATATATACAGTGAGGTTTTTATAAGTCCGTCCCCCCTTAACTTTTAAACGGAATAATACATAAATAAAATGTTTCTTTATACTTTAGTTTTATTTTTTCGATTTTATTTAACTCTATAAACAAATGGTTTGTATCAGTAGCACATACTGTAGAATTAAAAACAAACTGCTGGTGTGACATTAATAAATGGCATTTCTTAATTTCTATTTTATTTAAATTTAACACAAGTATGTTGCAACAAATATTATTTATGTTTGAGAACCACTGACAGAAGGAAGCCAGGCAGGGTCGTTAGTGGGCATTAGTACTTAAGCTAAACTCAACAAAAAAGATGGATTAGGCTAAGTAGTAAGAAGTGACGTTTATTTTAATACAAGTTTGCAAAGAAGTATGGCATCGATGTTGTGCATTTACCCTGTACAGACAAGTCACTTTGAGACAATTTATACAATCCCATCGACGTTTGCTAGAAACTCATCGACTGCATGCATACTGGTAAAGAAGATAAACATACGATCGTTTATAATTATAGAAATAGAATGTATTTTTCTGAGATCCACTTTACAAGTTACTGCATTAAGGTTAACTTCAATATTAGCGTTTGGAAGTGAGTAAAGTAGAATTGCCTGTTTTTTTTATATTTATTTGTTAGGTTTATTAAGAGCTGGAGAATATAATTTTGATGGTTGGTTTACAAGTAAATTGCCAAAACTTTCATGGAATCCTGCTGAATCCATTTCCATGCTTAGGCTAAGTAACCTGAATACGGACCTGGTGCTTATTATGGATCATTACCGGAAAGAATGGTAATTAACCTCTCGCCAAATCATTGAAATAGTTGTTTACCCTTGATTTGTTATAGATGAAATAGGAAGATCAAACTTAGTTTTTAGTGCAGAAGAAGTAACACTTTTACACTGCACCTTTGTTTAAATTTTAGATATAAACAAAATTCTACATTTGAAACAAAAAAATTTCTTATTTTGTCCAAACTAACAAGCTAATATTAAATATCAATTATCGCTAATTACTGATATGTTTACTGTTGAAAGGTTAGAACAAAAAATAATATAATTTGATTCTGAACATAATGTGTATAATTTTTAAAGTTTCTATATTTCAAAATTTAAATTGCACCCTCTTACTCATACTATGATATTATGGACTTTATTGGGTTTTAAAGTTCTCGATTACGATAGTAAAAATTCGTTTTTTAGTTCTTAGTATTAAAAACATTAATAACTATGAATAAATCATAATAATAATAATAATAATATATAATAATATATAATAATATATAATAATAATAATTTGCATATGCTGATTTACTGTGCAGCAACAGCAATTGCTAATGTTATGGGCATTAAGATCAGAACACGACGGGGAACTAATATCGGAAGGACTGAAAACAGAATTGCACCCTGGGAAAAAAGACTGCTGAGGAAAATTGAATTATTGCGCAGGGATATTGGGCAAATTACGGAATACATCCGAGGAGTAAGAAGTCAAAAACTAATTAAAAGAGCTGAAGAAATTATTCTGAACACTTCAAGACACTCACAACATGATCCAGAAAACAACACAGCTCAACACTGCCTAGACACATTAAAACAAAAACTCTCCGTTTATTCAGGTCGCTTAAGGAGATACAAAGTTAGTAACAACCGTAAATGCGACAATATACTTTTTGAGAATTCAGAGAAGGCTTTCTATAGAAAACTAAATTCCACTGTAGAAAATGTAAATAAATCCTACCCAAGCCATGAAGAAATTCATGAGTTTTGGGGAAATCAACTTTCGACGCCAGCTACCCATAACAACAATGCTGGATGGATTGAAGACACGGAGAACAATTGTCAACACTATAGGAATATTCCTTATGAACCTTTTACCACTGAAGAAGTCTTGAACATCATCAAAGAGCTTCATAACTGGAAATCTCCTGGACCAGACGGAGTTCAAAACTTCTGGTTCAAGAAGTTTTGGAGTGTTCATGAACTTTTAACAGTATTTATTAATAATATTATTTCTAATTTGCAGGAAATACCATCATTTCTTACTCAGGGAACCACTTATCTAATACCGAAGGATCAAAATAACACCCAAGATCCAGCCAAGTACCGCCCAATTACTTGTCTTCCAACTTTGTACAAATTGGTCACATCCTGTGTGGCCCGGCGTATCTACCAACACTGTGCTCTGAACAATATCATAGAGCCCCAACAGAAAGGATGCGCTAAGGGCTCCATGGGATGCAAAGAACAACTTATTATCGACTCAGTCATTTCTAACCAGGCATACACCAAAAAACGAAACCTGTTTACTGCCTTCATTGACTACAAGAAGGCTTTTGACTCAGTGCCGCATGAATGGCTTATAGATATATTGAAAATATATAAAGTCGATGATAATCTCGTGACCTTTTTGAAGCATATAATGACAAAGTGGAAGACTAAAATTCACCTTCAAATACCTGGTGAAACCAATATCGAAACTGAAGATATCGCTATTAACCGGGGCCTTTTCCAGGGGGACTCGTTGAGTCCACTTTGGTTCTGCCTAGCGATGAACCCACTATCTCAGCTGCTGAACTCCACTGACTCAGGATTTAGCATCAAAAATAACAACACTGTTGTGGCGAAGCTTAATCATCTGTTGTATATGGATGATTTGAAACTAATGGCTTCCACTCGAAATCACTTAGATCAGATGCTAAAAACTGTAGAAACTTTCTCAAATGATATCAGTATGCACTTTGGACTAGACAAGTGCCGTATACTTAATATAGTCAGAGGAAAGGTTCAGCCCGGAGGTTTCGATATGCAAGATGGCCAAAACATCGAGGCAATGGGTGAAAATGATATTTACAAATATCTCGGAGTAAAACAGGCGCGGAAAATTGACCATAAACAGATGAAAACTGAACTAACTTCGGAGTTCGTGCGAAGAATAAGACAACTAAATCGGTCATATCTTAATAGTAAAAATTTGTTTAAGGCATTAAATACGTACGCCTGTTCCGCGCTGAGCTACTCATTTGGTATTATAAAGTGGTCAAAAACGGATATAGAGGGTCTTCAGCGGAAAGTAAGAACACTTCTCACAAAGGCGCAAAAACATCATCCACGCAGTGCAGTAGAGAGAACAACATTACCGCGGTATCAAGGAGGAAGAGGACTTATGGATATAGGTGAGCAATTAGATAAACAAATTGCTAATTTAAGATCTTATTTTCAGGTACAGGCTGAGACATCTACTTTACATCGAGCAATTTGCGCAGTAGATGACACAACGCCGCTTAAACTGAGGGAACAAGAAATGCGCACAAACCATCTGACTAAGCAAGAAAAAATGCGCACCTGGATGAGTAAACCTCTGCATGGGCGACATCTCAATGAGATCAACCAAGAATATGTCGACAATACAGCGTCGAACTATTGGTTGACATCAGGAAAGATGTTTCCCGAGACTGAGGGTTTCCTACTTGCCATTCAGGATCAGGTTATTCCAACTAAAAATTACCTGAAATATATTGTTAAAGATCCTCAAGTCCAAAACGACAAATGCCGATATGGATGCCAAGCCCAAGAAACCATCCAACATCTTACCGGTGGCTGCCAGGCATTTGTCGGTACTGATTATAAAGAACGCCATGACTCAGTAGGAAAGATTATCCACCAAGAACTAGCTGACAAACTGGGACTTCTCCAAACCGACCATCTTCCTTATTATCAATATGTCCCTGACAGAATGCTTGAAAATGACAACTACAAGCTATACTGGGACCGCACTGTGCTCACAGACCAACCAGTGGCCCATAATAGACCGGATCTCATACTAGTGAATAAAATTACCAGGCAAACAACACTTATTGATGTGGCGATACCTAACACTAACAATTTGCTTGTTAAATACAACGAAAAGATCGCCAAGTATAGAGATCTGGAAATACAAATCAAGAGACAATGGAGAATGGAAAGTACCCAGACAGTACCTATTGTTCTATCTACTACTGGTGTTATTCCCAAAAACCTCCTAGCGAACATAAAACAGCTGGGTCTAAAAGAACATCTTTATAAGGCCATGCAGAAAGCTGTACTCCTCGCGACCTCCAGATGTGTACGAAAATTTCTGGGAGATACTCCGACATACCAAGTCACCTAGGGCTCGATAACACGGAAAGAGTCCCACCAGAGCTCAATCCTTTTGATACCGTAGGTATCTGGGATGAGTGAATTTTCCCCTTAGAGGGAGTGTGAGCCGTATGGCTAAATCTGAATAATAAAAGCTGTGCTACTTTCGACGTCTAGATGCGTGCGAAAATTTTTAGGAGATACACCGACGTACCAAGTCACCTAGGACTCGATAACATGGAAAGAGTCCCACCAGAGCTCAATCCTTTTGATACCGTAGGTATCTGGGATGAGTGAATTTTCCCCTTAGAGGGAGTGTGAGCCGTATGGCTAAATCTGGATAATAATAATAATAATATGGTATTTTACGCGTTGAAAACATCACATGAAATAATATGGAAGGTTATTTAGGTTTATATGAAAATAAAACAGTATATGTTTTATGATTATCCTCTTTGTAAATATATTTTATACAGCAAACAGATTTGTATAAAAGTTCACTAAAGTGTAAATAAATTACTAGTGATCCAACACAAGCTCGACTTTATTTTGGTAATTATAATGAACATCCAATGCCGGTTCGATTTTCCCATAACAAACCCACCATGTCATTTACAATGTACCAGATGCAAGCACTTCATTAGACAACAAAATCGCTGAGCTATTTTATAGCTCCCGTTTCACAAAAGTTCCAACAATGTTTGCATTTTATTAGTTGAGGTCATTGAGGCCAAAATTTGACGCTTCGTACAGTGTATGCTCCGTAATAGGCAGAAAATTTTGAATATATGGAAATATTTTGCTGTAGTTATTAAAGCAAAATTAAAAATAAAATCTGTATAAAAAATAACACGGCTAAGGTTTAGTTTAAAATTCCACACGAATAATATGCTCTTAGACTAGAACGGCCTGAAGCAATAGTACAGTCCGTCCCAAACCCTTCTTTCAGTGTGTCATAGTTAATCGAATTCTCTCTAACACAATAAGCTAGAACTGACAGTAAAAAACGTAAGTCTATGATTATTATACATAGAACATAGAAAATTATGTATCGTTCACGGGTATTTGCATGTTAAAGCGAATTTTACTAACGGAGGTATAATTGGTTGGAGTTTAGAATACGCTAAATAGATATTAAATCAATGATGCGCATAAATATAATTTGATGCAGATGGTCTCGATGGTGACAGTACTTTCACAATGTCAACTGATAAAATGATAATTGTCATTCCAGGTTAGCATTTTCAGACATTTTACAGTGAAAATTTAACTTTGTATTTATTGTCATAAAATATTTGAAATATGCCGAGATATAACGAAAAAGAACAAAGACTAATATTAAAATTACTAAATTATTTTCAATTAGAAAAAGAAGCTGGCACAACTCTATTACCAGTTTCGGCCGTTCGTGAAGTAAGTTTTAAATTATTCTAAAAAATATTATTAGTATTTTAAATATTATACATTTTAGCGTGTTTCCAAGGCGTTAGGTGTTTCGTTACTAACAATAAGACGATTGGCAAATGAAGGGATTCAAACAGATGCTAGCTATTCTGTGGTAATGAGTACTTCAGTATGTGATAATCTAGGACCTTTGTTAACCAATGAATATAAACATGATAGTAGAACTCGTGTATATTAGAACTGTTTAAACTACTTCCACTATTTGGCTGCTACAGAAACTTATCGCATAATTACTTATCCGAATATGACTGATTTCAATCAATGCTATTTTATCACAGGAATGTTTGCCTTGATGCCTTGCAATTGCCAGTAAAAATTTTTATCTAGCAGTCAACTCTTAAAAGATTCTAGGAGAAAGCGTTATTTTAAATAAACAAACATTCCAATTCCATAGTTTTTGTTATAAATAATAATAAATCCATAAATAAATCTTAGCTAATTACGTACTTTCCTTGGAATGTATAGAATAGGATATATGACAAACTACCGTTCCAATATAATGCGCATTAAAAATTTATGTATAAGACGGGATTCTTTAATTTGAATTATTAAAGTTTTATTTTCATATTTCAAAAAAAAAAACCTTTTTAAATTTAGCCGATTAAGATCCTGCAACTGTCAGATTTAACTAAAATGTCATGCAATAATTCTCGAAACTCTTAAAATCCTATATGACGTCAAAATTAGTGACACACTGAAGGAAGGGTTTGGGACAGACTTATAGAGGCATTATATATTCAACTTTGTTTATAGTGTTTCGCATAATCTTCAACCTGTCATTATATGTCTATAATTTGCAAAATTTCAGTATTATACACATTCATCGGTCCTTATTCAGAACCGTGTAAAATATTACATTATAACATATTACATACATTAATAAATAATTATAAATATACAGGGTGTTTTAAAAAGGTATGTCATAAATTAAATCACGCATTTCAGGGAAAAAATATCTTTATTTAATCCAACTTACCTTAGTACAAAAGTGTACACAAAAAAGTTACAGCCCTTTGAAGTTACAAAATAAAAATTGTTTTTATTTGCATTATTTCATAAACTACTTGACATTTTGTAATAAAAATAGACACGTTACTTTCTTGCTCTAACAGAATTTTTCATAAAAAAGAAACATCAAAATCTAAGGGCACTGAAAAATTTTAAGGGTGTTACACAGCCCTAAATCCCCCAAACTTTTGAGTACGTTTAACATATTATTTTTAACAAATGATTGCCTCTTATCACTTTTTTCAAAAAACAGTTTTTATTGAGTTACGGCCCCTTTCATTAACCTTATGAAAATTACGTGCAACTAAATAAATGGCTTAAAAGAATTAACAAGTACAAACAATGTCTATAAATATGATATTACAATAACTGTTCAAAATGACCCCATTTTCTTCAATACATATTCGCTAACGTTTTAATAAGGAAAACCGAATGCGCTGAAAAATCATATTTTTCTGACGAAATTGATTTCCAGCTTTAATTATTCTAACTCTCAATTGTTGTTCGTCCTCTATTGTTACAGAATACACTTTTTCTTTCATAAACCCGCAAAAGCAAAAGTCCATGTGGTTAAGACCTGCACTTCTAGGTGGCCAAGAAATAGGTACGTCACGACCCCTTCCAATCCACCGACCTGGATCGCAGGCAGTGATGAGCGTAAAAACCACATACGTGCCTTATTGCAATATTCACTTCCAAATAGTCTTGTAAATCATTTGCCAAGAACTGCAAATAATTATGACAATTTAAATTGTTGGGAAGAAATACTGGGCCTATTAGATTGTAATCCACAATTCCTGCCCAAGCATTAACTTTGAAAGTCCTTTGGTGATGAGTAGTTTTTTTTGGTGTGAGAATTTTCTTTGGCTCAAATGTGCTCGTTATGATGGTCTGTTATTTCATTTCTACTGAAAAGAGCCTAGTCGGTACACAAAATATTTCTAATAAAATTAACATTTCAAGTGTTTTCCATTAACAACAACCAATGGCAAAATTCAATCCTGTTAGAATAATCTTCAACTAATACCCCTTGAACCATTGTTAAGTGAGCAGCTGATACTTCAAACGACTCCAAATCCTCATGTGAGGAACATTTAGTTGAGCAGCTACTACCCTTGTACTCGTTCCAGGGAATTTTTCAATGATTTCTAAAGTGTCGTCATCAGTTTTATCCGTTATTGGACGACCACTATTGCCAGGAACGTGCGGTTGGAATGTACCCGTTTCCCGTTAACGACGATCAATGGTTAGAAATAATCGTCTATCGAGTGTATTCCGATTGTGGTATTTTACTGCATAATACTGCAAAAATCTTAAAACCAAAGACAGATTTTTACTTGCGACGTAAACACGCAATATATGATTTGCCTTTGTAACTCATCGTGCATATGATAATTTACCCGGATTACGAGTTGCTAAATCTATCGAGCACTTTCTACTAGAAACCGAATGACAAATTTCGTATAAGTACTTTTGATCACTGCTAAGGTCCCTTATAACTGCAGCATCTAATTGTGTTAGAGTGGTATGAACAGGAACAAAATGGATTACTGGCAAATTTTCGCAAGACTTAAATAGTTTACTCATTTTGCCAGAGTATTTACGAGCTCCCAAAGTTTCTCCATCGAGAGATTGAAAGATATGCCGGAGGAACAATTCATTCATGTGTAACAGACAAATTGACCACTGCAGAGGACGTTTTAGTTATGTCTCTAAAAACCGTAAAACCCCATTCTTCCTCCCAGTTTTGACTGCTGTATCGTCGCAGCCTACTACTAGAAGATTACCTGTGCCAATACCGGATTCTTCAAAAAAATTAGTATAGATGGGGCAATATGTCTTCCTGTACTGACGTTGGAGTAATGTGATTTAGATATTTATTTAAAACCTGGTTCTTCAAGTAACGAAATGTGTTCTTCGATTTTTATCTTGCAATGAAGTTTATCTGCAAACTTTTCTTGGCACAGAGTTTTATTCTTTCTGTCTGAACTTTTTTACTCTTAAATTATAAGTCTCATTACGTTTTTGTTTTGGATATCTGATGAGAGTTTGGTACTTACTTAGGATATCACGAATTAATCGAATAATACGATTGCTTGATACAGTGAGAACTGAGGCTTTTTCCCAGATGGCTTCGCTTTCACTGGTAACTAATTGAGAAATAACTAGAACACTAGGATCCTTGCCGGAATCCATACGTTGTAGTTCATTTCTAATAAGTAGATATCGCTTTATAACATCTTCTATAGTTGGTAAAACATTATAAGGTATATTCGCAGGTACACCAAATATAGGACAATTAGTAGTGCCCATAGTGTCTTTCACTGGCAAACTCATTACGTACCGATTAATTATTACAATAACGATCTTATGTCTACGGCTATCACAGTGGGACTAAAGATTGAGCTAACTTCGTCTTACTTACTTTGTCGAACCGATCTAGCAACAGGTCAAAAAACGTTTTACAGGAAAAGATGATTTCATAGAAAGCCTTTACTAGTCTCGTAGCTTTATTTAATAAAAATGTTATTGTATAAAAATATTGCTCAAAATATTTACTTGGGTGACAGATAGAGCTCTAATAACATTATTGTTAACTAAAATAATAGAAAATAATTAACATCAATAAAAGCAGCTTCTTTTATTTATTAAAAGTAAAAAATAAATAAAATCGATTTTTCTTGATTTTTTTCTTTTTTTGATGCGCGGTAGAGCCCTGAAGATATTTTTATTTTCTACTGAAATTTTAGCAGCAAGTATACTATAGGTAGGGTCAACTTTTCGCAGGTATTACATGTCAAAAAACATATCGATTTTTTCGCTCCACCCTACCGTACACTCCTTAAGAGTCGCAATTTAAATCACAAGGACAGGAGGAGATTGGTTATAGACGGTTTTCCAATCTCATTGCACAACGATACCTCATAGGTGTGGTATAGCCACAGTTATCCTCCACGCGTTTATACCGAACAAAACAAAAGGCCCACAATCTGAAAAGAACCATTTTTTCAATGGAACTTGTATTTTTCGTTTCCCAATTCATAAACTCCATCTTTGAAGACACACCAAAACCTAAACAAGGTAAAAACGTGAATTATGATGACGATGGTAAATTCACCTTGGAAGGAGTATAAAAGTAGACAGGCGCTTGAGAACGCAACCACAAGTTTTGAAAATGTAAGACTTTATGTTATTTTACTACAGATAAGAATAATGCATAAGTACGCGAGGTCTCAATTCACGCCAAGCATATTGATTTCGACTTCAGTGAAACCATTAGAACAGCAGAACGAAGTTTATAGTAGTTATTGTGACACGCCCAAGGATAATAATCAGGCACCCAAAACAATAATAAACTTTTTCAAAAGTATACTTGCATTCTAAATTAGGGTTATGCACAAAAAATCTTGGTATGTTAAGATACAAATAACATGCTAAATAGCTTTTAGGGTTAAACATAATCTAACTCCAAACTAACCTGTGTAAACCTTTAAGAAAAATAGTCATTTTAGGCGAAGAAAAAAACTTCAACAAAATAAAGGCGTACCTGTATATTGCATTTGGGTAATAAATAAAAAAATGGGTATTGAGTAATGCTGTGTTAATATTCCTTTGAATATGAGACATAAAACTAATACCGATCTGTGTATCAATTTCCAAACTACCTATATTATAATTCAGTTAATCTACTAGTTTAGTATTCACAAGTGAAATATAGATAGAGAGTTCTCTGAGAATTCCCAAAGTGAATTTTATATTACTAAATATTCACAGACGCGGAGTACGAACTAAACTGTTTGCAAGTAATAAGACCTGCATATTTGTGTTATATACTCTAGCTCTTTGTGCAGTATGTTATTGATTTGCAGTAGTACTTTGATAACTAAACCTTATATTTTACTTGATTTTTACTACTAACTAAACTAAAGCAAATGGATTATAATTTTTTTAATATTCACATTAATATAATTAATTTAAATTTTAACACTTTCAGAAAAGAAGACAAAGACCGATTTTTTTTGGACTTGAAAAAAGGTACTCATTAGTTAAGTGTCGATAAATTTCAGCTCCGAATATAAAGTATTTTTTGTTGGTTTATACCAAAAATTTAAATAACAGTTTGTACTAACAGTAAAATTATAAGGATTTTATTGGAAATTAAACAACAGAACAGAACAGAATTTTTATTTCAAATAAAAACGCCGATAAGCCAACTTAATTACCTTAAGTCAGTAGTGGCTCTGGTATTAATACTCATAAGTGATGAAAATAAAAATTAAAAATGGATAACAATTTAAAAACTGACACAGTAATCACCAAACCATTATTAACACCTTCAGCACCAACCTCTTCTATAACATTAACCTAATTTAATGCCATAAGCAACTTTAACTTTTCATCCAAAGATTAAGTAATTGTTTTGTCATCAGTACCGGATATAAAAATACACGAATACATAACAGCTATAGGAACTTTAGTACAACCAAACAATGTCATCTTCGCGTCCGGAATTTCAAATAATAGAGTATGCATTTATCTCAGTAATACTACAATCTTGGAAAAATTACTAAATAATCACAAATCCATTTAAATGCAAGAAAACAACATAGAAACTAGAAGATTAATTAGTCCTGCGAGCATACTAGTGATATCAAATATCGGTCTCAGTATTGGAAACAATATTATCAAAGAAGAGATCAAACTTATGAAAAACTGGAAAATAAATGGTTACTGGTAAATGGTAAATAGTTAATGTAAATAATGGTTAAATGGTTAAAAGGAGGAATGTGGTGGGCTGGTAAGCACCTTCTTCTGGAGCACAATATTTAAATGTTCGATTTTACAAGGTATGTGGCGACGTTAGTACTTTTAACTTTCTAGAAAAACAGCCGTATTGCCTTTTTGCCAGTGAAAACTAGTATCCAGACCCACCCTTTACGGGACCACTGAGTGGCGGGCATTGAAAGGCGCCATCACTACTTGGACTGCATTTCCCAGAGGACTATGAAACTTAAACAACATGCAATTTTCTGACCTTGGCGCAGACCCTTCGCACTTATCCTGTATTGACAGGATGCATATACACAGCGGGCGGGACTCGAAGCCCAGTGAACCCAAATAAGCCTGAACTAATTATCCATCAAGGAATCCATCTTAACACAAATGGATAACGAAGATCCCCTCCCCGGGTGATAAAGATCCGTGACTTTCGAACACTGACGACCTAATAAGCGACCTTTTTTGTACAGTAGGCGCATAAAGGATATAGCCAGCATCCAAGAGGAAGTCTATCCTATTCTATCATTTCTATTCTATAGTCATATCGTAAAGCTTCACCCTCCCCGGGTGATGCAGATCCGGGACTTCCGAACACTGACGACCTAATAAGCGACCTTTTTTGTACAGTAGATGTATAAAGGATATAGCCAGCATCCAAGAGGAAGTCTACCCTATTCTATCATTTCTATTCTATAGTCATATCGTTACCTCAGTAATCTACGATTTGCAGATGACATAATCCTAATAGCTACTGACCTACAAGAAATGCAAACCATGCTTGTAGAACTTCATACCGAATCTTCTAAAATAGGACTGAAATTGAATTTAAACAAAACAAAAGTCATGCACTTCGAAGACACCGTGACAATAATAAACGATAAAGTTATAGAAAAAGTTAAAGAATATATATACTTGGGACAAAAAATAATCCTAAATAGGGAAATTCAGACTGAAGAAATAAAAAGAAGAAGAAAGTTAGCTTGGGCAGCATTCGGTAAACTGAACTATATACCCAGAAATCAACAAATTCAATTACATCTTAGGTCTAAAGTTTTTGATGCATGCATTATTCCGATATTAACTTATGCGGCACAAACATGGACAATCACAAAAAAGAATATGAATATACTTAGAGTCACTCAACACGCGATGGAAAGAGCAATGCTAGGTATATCACTTAAGGACAAGAAAACAAACACATGGATAAGACAGAAAACCAAACTCACCGATGTGGTGCAAAAAGCATTAAAGCTGAAATGGGAATACGCTGGACATGTAGCTAGGAGCGATCTAAACAAATGGCACAGATCAATTTTAACCTGGAGACCATACCAACACAAAAGACCCAGAGGCAGACCTCCTATGAGATGGACAGATGATCTGAAAAGGACTGCCAAGAAAAATTGGCTACAAGTAGCGTACAATAAAAAACAATGGAAAGGAAGACTTGAAGAGGCTTATGTTCAGATGTGGACGTGAATGGCTAGACGAAGAAGAAGAAGAAAAAGTCATATCGTGAAGCTTCACCCTCCTCATAGTACCTGTGTTGTCATAAGTACCGCTTTTCGCCATCCCTGTGAGGGCAAATAGTTGCACGCTGGTGGGATAACGGACAAGCAAGCACGTTTGACAGGTTGCCTTCGAGGTGTCTACTCCTCCATTACCTATCTCCAGCTACAGGTACGTTTCACAGACTTATGTTTAGATTGGGACTGATCGTATTAAATGTTCAAAACCTCCTGCAGAGGTTATGTTGAACGAAAGCAGAGTGATCTTACATAAGCTCGTTTTGGACTTAACCAGTGCAACTTATGGTTTGTCTCGCTTTAAGCAGCCATACAAACTACCGACACCTTAAACGATGACCACGATACTGTTCCTACGTACGGGACATAAGTACTAGTTCGCGCCCAGTGCTCGTTGTTCCGATCCAGATACCTGAAGCGATTACTCACAGTCTCTCATCCCATTAGTTAACTTTTATACCAGTACTCTAGTAGTATTCGGATCGTCGTTTCGCTCTGAACAGTTATTTGAACTTAGCCGCTGCTAGACAGCTAGCCATTCCATTGGTCGCCTCTTACGACTGGTAGGGACAAGCACCATAGCGGTCCTAGCCTAGTAGGGCCAGGCCCCATGCTAGACAACCGAAATATTTTATTGTATACAACAAGAAAAAATTTAAAAGCGCCTAAAAATACGAAAAAAATGAGAGATTTAAAATGCAAGAATGGTTTTCCTACACCAAGATACGCAGAATATGAAGTTTAGTCGTTAGTTTAAAGGAATAAGCTTTTTATTAATAACGAAATAATATATTTATTTGTTAAATAGTAAAACATCGGTAAGCAATCCAATAAAGAGCACATGTACGATAAAGAGCACTTTAGGCATTGTGATTCTCTTTAGTTATGTATCTTTACCTGCAAAACGATATTTTTGGGATAATGGTACAAACTTCTTCTTCTTCAGCCTTAAGTAATCTAACTTTGGACATAGGCCTCCCCCAAATCAATCCAGTGTTTTCTATTTTGCGCCACTTGCTTCCAGTTTTGTCCTCCGATCGTATTGTCATCAGCCTATCTCATTTGTGGTCCTCCTCTACTTCTCTTTCCTAACCATGGTTTTTATTGTTGTATTTCGTGGTTCCATCTTTAATCCCTCAGTCGGACATTGTATCCTGCAAAGCTCCATTTTAATTTGGCAGCATGTTTTCCTGCGTCTTGTACTTTAGTTTTGCTTCTAATCCATTTGTTTGTTTTGTCTTATTTTCACATCCTACATTGATCTTTCCATCACTCTTTGTGTCTTTACTAAATTATCCATATTAGACTTGGTGAATGTCTACGTCTGTAAACCATACGTGAGTATAAGGAGGAAACACTGATCGTAAATTCTGGTTTTTAAACATTGTTCTATTTTAGTGCTTTTCAAGATCCAACTCAGTTTTCCAAATCCTGCCACACTAATCTTATTCTTCTGGTAATTTCGGCAGTTTGATTTTCTTTGTTAATTTTCATTATCTGTCCCATGTAGATGTATTCGCTTACTGTTTCTAAATGTATGTCGTTATTTCGGTATTTCTCTAATGTTCTGTGTATTTGTCATTATTTTTGTTTTTTCCAAGTTCATTTTAAGACTACTTTTTCCGAAGCCTGAAATAGTTGCATCATTATGGTCTATACTTCTTCTAAACTTGTAGCTAATATTACAATGTCATCAGCGTATCTCAAATGACTCAGTTTTCTTTCATTACTGATTTATTTCTTTTTCTGCCCAGTTAATGTCTTTGAACACGTCTTCCAGTCCAAGTGTGAATAGCTTCCAGGCAAGGTGAGATAACATCTCCCTGGCGATCTCCTCTGTTAATTGGTATAGCAGGCTTTGGTTTTCGTATTTATTTTTATTTTCATTGTAGCTTTCTTGTAATACTATGTGTGACCATTCTGTATCGGAAGTCTATCCTGTAGTTGTTCATAGCTCTCTCTATTGCCCAAAGTTATATGCAGTTGAATGCCTTTTCATAATCAACAAAGCCAATATATAAGTTCAAGTGATATTTATGGCTTTCTCTGTGAGCTTTCTGACTGTAAGAAGATGATCCACTGTACTGTAACCCTTTCGGAATTCTACCTGCTCTACTGGTTGATAGCTATCGAGCTTCGACGTTAACCTGTTAGTTATTAATCTCACAAACAGTTTGTACGTTTGGGACAGTAGGAGATTGGCCTATAGTTCTTCAGATCTCCCCTGTCTCCTTTTTTTGAAAAGAAGTATTGTCAAACTTTCATTCCAATCATCTGGGACTTCTCTGTGAAGATATTCGTTAAAAAAAATATTAATTCTTTGAGAATAATGTCACTCCCCTCCAACATTTCTACAAGTATACCATCTAGGCCTGGAGCCTTATTGTTCTTTAGTTGTACCACAGCTTATTTTATTTCGAAGGATTCTATGTTAGGGAGTATTTCTAAGTTGATATTCGTTATTTTTCTCTTAAGATCTTCCTTTGTTGTTATCTGGGTTCTTGTTTAAGGAATATAATTTACGATAAAATGTTTAAGTAACGTTTAGGATCTCGTTCTTTTCTCTTATTTATTTTCCATCTTTATACTTGAATGAGATTATTATAGGCTTTCCTAAGTTTGATCTTAAGCATTTCAGGCCTCGGTTCTTTTCTTTTATTTTTTTTACGTTGTTTTCATTGTAGATCCTTAAATCTTCTTTTAGTTCCTTCTTTATTTGTTTATTCAATTCTTTAAAACCAACGGTGTTTGGCTTTCCTTCACTTAAAAATGCGCGTTTCGTTTTTATTAACCGTTTTTTTATCACTTATTTTTTCTTCTTTATTTTTCGTTTTATTTGCAACAGTTAGCCTGCTTTCAAGAGCTTTCGTTGCCTTTCTTTATCAATTGTGTTCATGTCGGAATATTCTTGTTAATATTGTTCTACAATTTTTTTTCTTTAGACTTTTCTGCACTCATCTTCTTTATGTCGCATTTTAGTTTGATCTATCTCATTCCAATAATTATATGGTCTGTTTCTACTGATTTTTGTCTGTTTAACAAGAATTCTTGCTCTTAAATGGCTCGCTGTCAGTTTGAATTGATTTAGAGCAGTCATATCTTCAAAAATGTCTCTGTTTTCACACAAAAAGTAATCAATCTTGTTTTTTGTTTTTTTATCGGGAAAATCCACGTCCAATTTTGATTTTCTGGTTTCTTGATATGTCTATCCATATCATACAAATGCTGTTGTTCTAGAAGTTGTAGAAGTTATATACGTTTTCTCCTTTTTAATTTCGTGTGCCATAACCATGCATTCCTATTTTAGTTGTAGCATTTTCTTCTTTTTACCTAATTTTGCGTTGAAATCTCCCATAATGATGGTATACTTTGTATCATTTTGTTCTAATGCTATAATGATACAGACACTAAAATCAATTTTATATAAAAAAGCTATGAGACATAATTGATTTCGCGGATATCACTGAGACAGATCCTGCCAAGAAGTTGTAGAAATTACTTCCAATATTAACAAAACTTCAAGACAAGTTTTCTAAGTACTATGTTTAAATAAAAACATGAACTATGACAAGTCCATATAAACATATTTATGGACTCCTAATATTGTTCTGAAACTATTTTCTTGTGGCATTTTAAATTAATTACCATTTAACTGGGAATAAGCCACAATTAAAGATAAAAATACGTTTGTATTATATAATGTAAAAAAGGGAATAATTAAATCAATATACGATAGAGATAAAATTACTTGTTCTAACGAAAATTCGTTCTTGGAGGAGAAACATTTGTTAACATCTGTTTTATTAAAAAATGATTATCCTTTATCGTTTATAAATAAGGAATTTTCAACAATCGATCGAATAGAACAGAACAACTTAGAACGAGATCCTACAGCATATATAAGGAATAATACGAAGAAAATAACAATACCGTACATAAAAGGATTATCAGAAAAACTTAAAAGAATAGGAAATAAATTCAACATTTCAACAACATTCAAAACAACAAACACGTTGAGATCTATTTTGTCCAAAACCAAACCTAACAATGAACAAGAAAGGACAAAGAATTGCATTTATAAAATACCTTGTGAATGCGATCAGTTTTATTTAGGTGAAACATCAAGGTCATTAAATGTTAGAATAAGTGAACATCAATCTTATATTAAAAATAGAGAATTTGATAGATCTCAAATATGTAAACACGCATGGGATAATGAACATAGGGTTCAATGGAATAATTCAAATGTAGTGCTAAAAGAAACCGATGTTAAAAAAAGAAAAATCAAAGAAGCGGCTCTAATTATGCTAAATGACGCCAATTGTGTCGCAAATTCCTCGGCAGAATGTAGTAGAATCTGGTTACCAATATTGAAAGAGAAACTTATTAATAAGAAAATACCAGTATTAGTAAGTCAGTAACATATACAGGATACATCATTTATGTTTTTTAAATAACGAAACATATAAAATCAGAATTTTGATGTTTATTGAAGGTAAACTAAATGCACGAACAAATATTTACCATGTCGGGATAGTATTATGAGGTTTTTTTCCCGGTATTTTCCTCATAATTTACTATGGAATCACTATCAGGAGAATGTTACTGTCATCATGTCATGTGTTTGTCTTCTTAAAGACGAATTACATGCTATGATTTTTTTTCTGACAGATATTCTCAAGTTAAAGTTAATTTCATGTAATCGAATGAACTATCTTATAAGTAAAGTCGTCCCACGAGCGCAACTCAACAATATTGACAATATCATTTTAAAGTCGTCTACTTTAAAATGTTTGTATTTTGAGAACGATTTCCGAAGTGGAAATTGAAACGTCAATAAACGTATTTTTATCTTTAATTGTGGCTTATTCCCAGTTAAATAGTAATTAATATTATGGCCCTCATAATTGAAAACCATTTATTAAAGGAAAACTGATACGCTTTGGGTATAAAGTTGGGGGTTTGAATATTGAATGAAGCTACCATTATAATTTTAGTCTCCCTGTGTCTCCCTCTTTTAGTCCTTTGTTTATTACAAATGTCTTGGAAACCCTTACATCGTAACCCTTACATACATATCTGTACCAAATTGACATGTTTTTTAGAAAGCCAACTTCTTACATCGCTGTCTAATCCTCTATACTGGATAAAATGCCTGTAAAATCTATGAACACCTGATACAGCTCACGATGAAACTCCTGGCAATTTTTTATTATGTCTCATTTTGATTATCTGGCCAATAGTAAGGCTGCCCTGTCTAAATCCGCATTGATAATTCTCAACCATTTTTTCTAGTAGATGTTTTGGTTTTTTTCTAGCAGCATGTTTGCAATGACTTTGTAGTTGGTATTTGTAAGTGTTATTCCCCGGTAATTAATATATTGCTTTTTGCTTGTTTTTTGAAGATTGTAGAATAACTTATTCTTTTATTCATCTAGCAAGCAACAAAAATACAATTTAAAAGAATAAATTGAATCAAATATCAATTTTTGCCAACCAATTTCAGAAATTTCCCTCAGTTTTTCTACGCCAACCTTAAGATTTTGACTAAAATTTAATTAAACGTAGGTGCAAGAAACATCACGGGTTCATTATGTAATCTAATCGATTTCTAATTATGTAAAACGACTAACCAATACTTTAATTAATTCTAAGGGAAATGTAATCTCCAACCAGCGAACAACTTATTGACTCCAACGTCTAAGAAAGTGGTCGGCTATGTAAAATAGCAAGGTGTTTTTTAAAGCTGAAAACAAAATAAGAATAGGCCAGGTTAGGACTGCATACGCAATTTTTTAAAGGTTATTGGAAGTACAATCTAATAATGATTTATTTATATCTACAATATCACTTTACTATGCACTTGTAAATTAGTGTTAAGTCTTTATTAATTGTAATTTATTGTTTTTTTTATTATTTATCAAAGGTTCTATATTTATAATACTTCGACACAACATATCGGCAGCAACTTGGTTTTTTAACGAAGAAATTTTATCGTCGAGGGCTGACATCTCAGAAGTGACTTTAGAGATTTCCAAGGACATGTTAGCAGAAACTTTGCTTTCTAGGGAAAAATCTCGTTAGAAACTTTGTCTTCTAAAGAAGCGATGTCGCCGGAAACTTTGTTCTCTAATGATGAGAAGTCACCAGAAACTTTGTTGTCTAATGATACGATGTCACCACAAACTTTGGAAATCGACGAGACGACAGCAGCATGTTTGTCTTCAATTATATAAGTTTCTGGATCCAAACCCTCTTCTTTTAAAACGGTTTTTACTCGTTGGACTAACTCAGTCTTTTTTCCGATAAAACCTAATTCTCTAGCCTCGAGATGTCTTCTTTAATTCGTAACTGTGAGCTCGTAAATCGTCGTCATTTTTACTATTTTATTTAAGATTCACTTCTGAACACCAATCTTTATTAGTCTTTATTAATTCTAATTTATTGTTTTTTTATTATTTATCAAAGGTTCTATATTTATAACACTTACAACTTAATTTAAGGTTTATTCACAATAATTCATCTTACACATAATTTATTTATACGAGCGTTACATTTAAACACCCGTCGAGAATTTATTTTCTGACTGCTCCAAAACAATGAGAGTCCCGTTATATACCCAATACAGCTGTTAGAAGAGAATTTCTCGAAGCCCGTGTATGTTGACCTGGCGAAAATACTGGAAGGTTACGGGCTGGTTTTTTCATTCAACCTATTTCCGGAACGTTCGAATGGACCGGTTTTTATTACTTGGAATTTCTGCCAGCTAGTCGAAGGGTCGTAAAATCTAGAACATATTAGTGAATAAACAACATGTTTACAGGTTTTTAATATGACTCATTTTTACGTAACATTAGGTTTTGATAAGATGTATTAGTTTTGGAGTAAGTAAATTTTTTTTATGATAATCTACTATAATCAAACCCTTTGATAATAATAGGTCCAAACAACCTTCGTTTCACATAATACTATGACCATTTATTAATCACATTAGATAAAGTAAACAAAGCAATATCACAACCATAAGATGACAAAGCTCATGGACCTGACAACGCATATGCTAAACTCATAAAGCTATTTAACACCGACGGTACTAAACGACTAACAAAAATATTCAATGATGTATATTTAAACGAAGTAATACCAAGATCAAGGTTGAAATCAACGTTTATTGCACTACCAAAGAACACAAAATTCGTATGTATCTGAGAGGCTCTGTTTAGCATAAAAATGCTACTTTAACGATGTCGAGATATAAATTGCGATATTTATTCATGTTTCATTGATTACCATAAAGCGTTTGATGTAGTAAAGCGCGGCAAGCTGATGGAGATATTAACACATATTAAAATAAACACCTGTAATCTAAGAATTATTGGCAATATTTGCTGGAATCAACCATCGCCTATCCATGCAGAGGCAAAAGAAGCCGATGATATTAAAATCAAATGTGGTGTCTAACAGACATGTATATTATCACCCTTGCTGTTCCACATATACTCTAAGAACATCTTTAAAGAAAGAGTAGAGAATTTTAAAGCCGGAATTTAAATTAACAGACGGTGTATTAATAACATTGGATAAGCCCTCCAGAATTTCATGAATAGAATCACAAAAATAAGTCAGAGATATGGAATTTTACTAAACATCCCGAAAACAAAATGTACGCTGATATCTAAGAAGGAACAGCAAATTAAAAACAACATTATGAATGGCCAACCGATAGAAAAAGTAAAAACATTGGTACGAACGTCAATGAAAATTGGGACCATTCCCTAGAAATCAAATGTAGGATAGAGAAAGCAAGATCTACATCACAAAAAATTGTTAAGCTATTTAAATGCCATGATTTATCGGTACCTATAAAAATCAAGTTATTACAAAGCAACATCTCTCCTACACTATTGTACGAAGTTGAGTCCTGGACTCTAACAGACGCTACCTGCAAGAAAATTGTATGTGTAAAATATGGCTTTATCGTCATTTCCTGAATATCATCCTATACCGACTACATTATTAACTAGGACGTTTTATTAATAATATAAAAAGTAAAAGAATTGTTAACCACAATAAAAACATTCAAAATCGAATATCTTGGTCACTTCATAAGAAACGGTCAAAGATTTGGGTATTTCTACGAAGAAAAGTAAAAGGAAAACAAGAACAAGGAAGACAAAGGATTACCTGGCTGAAAAATCTACGTATGTGATTTAACACAACCAAAATCGTTTTAGAGCAGCAGCGAGCATAATATAGATTGCCATGATGGTCGCCAATATCCGAAATGGATAAACACTACAAGAAGAAGAAGAAAAAATAAATTTTAGGAAGCTGGGAATGTAGGCAATAAAAAAAACTGAAAGGCCTGTAGTTAATAAACCTAGTGAAGTTGCAGTATTATATGTTCACCTATACTCCATCTAAAATATTGGGTACTCCCCATTTTGAAGAAGAAAAAATGCCATCCATATAAAATTCTCTTGAAGGTACTTAATGGAAATGATTATAACTTTCGCGATGTTTTCAGTTTTGCGCAATAATTAGTAAGCCAAAATCAACAATATGGTGAGAATCATTTGATTTTTAAACAGGACGGCATATCTCGCATTATTCTTTATTTGTTCGTCAATATTAAGACCAAAATTTTCCACGGAATTATTATGAGAGGAAAAGCAGCATCGAATGGTTTCCTCGGTCACCAGAGTTATCTTTTGCCGATTTTTTGTGGGGCACCTAAAAAGTAAAATCCATAGAGCATCACTCGTGTAAACTAATTGTCAATGGATACCTACAAGTCAATCCGCAAATGCTTAGGAATATGGAAGAATATTTCAAACAAACTTTTATCATTGTATGAACGTTGGAATTTTTTTTTATTAATTTTTTTCTTCTTCTAATAGAGTACTTGCTGAGCCTTACTTGGCTGAATTTAAAGAACAATGCATAGTCACTTTCAATGGCTTTTGGTAAGCTTTGCAAGGGCTTTCAAACAATATTTTATTTGATTCCGATTTACATTTAAAAATATTGGGGTGATTCTTACCCTGGCTTAGGAGTAAAAGTAAAATGATCAAACATGCCGGAAAAGTCCCCTTTAACCAAAAATTTTCCAAACCTTTCCAAAATCGTATTTAATTTCGTGTAAGGAAATGGAAAAAAACCAACGCTCTAACAATATCACGGTTTCTACAAGAAGCATTAGCAAACTTTTTTTTTCCTGTTGCTGTGCCTAACGATAAATTATTGCTTATTTTATCTGATGCCGCAATATATATGGTGACAGCAGGACAAAATTTAAAAATATTTTATCTAAACTTAATACATGTCCCCTTTTTAACGTATGAAATGAACAGAGTTGCGGAAGAAGTAAGAAAAAATTTCCACTAGTTAACAGTTTAATAGCGAGCGTCAAAAAGGTATTCCTGAACATGATTGCGTGCGGGGACATGGTTGGAAGCGGCTACTTTCTATGCTGATTATTTTATTGATTAAAAAAAAAATTAATCTTTTAACGGATGATAGTTGCCAATCTTTATGGGAAGTTAAGCAAGCCTTCCAAAATAACATCCTGCAACAGCAACTGTTATTTATAAAATCAAATTACGGTTTTGTTCAGAAACTATAACTCCTTTAGAATCCTCTAAATTATCATTGTTAGGGAGTACAGTTTTAATAAAAGAATTCGAGTCATTGTGTCAAAACGTTAAAGGTAATATTGGAAAGGAAATTTTTCAAAAATTTTAAGTAATCATGAAAAAAAATAGTGGGTACCAGGTTCTTTCTGAAGTGGCTCAAGTACTAACTGGGACATTTTCCGAACCACTTCATTTAGAACAATTTATTATAGTAAATTTTTAAAATGTTCCAGTTACATCAGTTGATTCCGAAAGAAGTTTTTCTATTTACAATTGTATGTATTCAGATCATCGAGCAAAAAGACAAAAGAGGGAATGTAAAGGTAGTGGGGGCAAAAATATTGTAAGACAGTAAGTGCGATCTTTAGAGGCCACTTTAAACAAGGAAAGAGAGTCTCTCTCCTTGTTTGACATCAAATTTAGTTCTTCTTCTTTTTCTTCAAGTGCCCTGTCCGTTGCGAACGTTGGCTATTAATATGGCAATTTTGATCTTGTTTGCGGCGCTTCTGAATAGTTCGACCGATGTGAGCCCGAACCACTTCCGCAGATTTTGGAGCCACGAGTGTCTCCTCCTGCCTGGACCTCGCTTACTATCTATTTTTCCCTGGACAATCAATTGTAGCAGACGGTACTTATCGTGTCTCAATATGTGGCCTAGATATTCAAGCTTTCTTTGTTTAATTGTATTCACGATTTCTTTCTCCTTTCCGATTCTTTGGAGTACCTCTATGTTGGTGACATGTTCGGTCCAGGATATACGAATAATGCGTCGGTACACCCACATTTCAAATGCTTCTAGTTTTCTCGTTAGCGTCTCCGTCAGCATCCAGGCCTCCACGCCATACAGCAAGATCGGAAAAATGTAACATTTAACTATACGTAGTTTTAGGGGAAAAGATAAATCCTTACTTATGAGGAGCTTTTTCATGTTGCCAAATGCTGCTCTAGCTCGTTCTATTCTTGCCTTAATTTCTATGGTCTGTTACCATTTTGCATTTACGTTGGTGCCAAGGTACACATAAGATTATACATGGTCAATTAGTATGTTACTTATCCGTAATTGTCGAGCAGGTTGTTGCTTTTTGCTTATCAGCATCCACTTTGTCTTCTTAAAGTTGAGGCTCAGGCCGTATTCCTCACTAACTGAATAAAGTCTTTCCATTATTTGCTGTAGTAGAAAAATATCAGTATTTGGGAACTTTGATCAATGAAACCAATGATCATACTGTAGAAATAAACAGACGAATAGAGATTGCCAGATCAGCATTTATACGAATGAAGCCACTCCTAACGTGCAAAAATCTAAATTTGGAGATCAGACTACGTACCATTCGCTGTTATATATTTTCAATATTATTATATGGAGCTGAGACTTGGACATTAAAAAAATGTAATTTAAAAAGAATCGAGGCCTTCGAACTCTGGTTATACCGCAGAGTATTGAAAATATCATGGACTGATAGAATTACAAATAAAGAAGTACTGGAGAGGGTTGGTAAAGAAACAGAACTAATCACCACTATACAAACCAGAAAACTGGAATACCTAGGCCACGTGATGAGGGGACCAAAATATGAAATTTTGAGACTGATAATACAGGGAAAGATTCAAGGAAGAAGATCTGTTGGCCGAAGGCAGAACTCATGGTTAAAGAATCTACGTGATTGGTACCAATGCAGATCGATTGATTTGTTTAGAGCAGCAAGTTCTAAAATAAAAATAGCCATTATGATTGCCAACCTCCGTAGGGAGACGGCACTCTAAGAAGAAGAATTACTTGCTGTAATTCGTCTATGGTACTGGCAAGGATCACCGTGTCGTCGGCATATCTTATATTGTTCGTTATAGAGGTAGGAGTGTAGGGTTATGTTATAGAGGTAGTACCTTTTATTGGAACGACCACATCGAGCGTCATAGACGGGAGATGGTTCTAGATAACTGGTCCTCATAAGACACCTAACTCTCACTTATGGCTCCACGTGCCACACCCCGGGCAACTGCATTGGTCTGCAGGCTAAACTAAGTGAGGGTAGCCAGATATGGCGAAAATTTCACCGAGTGATTACCGAGTGGTACCCTGATGAAGGGCTGCAGCGAATATCAGTATCAGCTCAAGGCGCAAAGGAAATGATCTTGGATCGGCTTGAAACTGGACTACCACAAGCATGACTGGAGCAGTTTGAATGGTTGTGGTACTGCGATGGGGAAGGCAACGGAAAACCACCTCATAAGAATTTCCTAGAATAGTTATCATGGCAAATTTAGTTGGGTTATGTTATTGTTTGTCCCAAATGTCACATAAAATCTTATTTATATTGAAGTTTTTTAACAATTGTGTCGCATTTTGGACTATTATCGTTAATAATTAATTAAAACTTTCTCGTCTAAGACACATTCTGAAAAATATTATATAGCTACTGTTAATAAGTGTCGGAAAATTTAAATTTGGCGCATTCGGATTTCCGGATATGACCGCCATTAGAGGCCACTTTTTTGGTCTCCTTTTCATAAGGATTAGATTCCCTCTTTTGTCTTTTTGCTCGATGATTCAGATAGAAGCCATAAGTTTTTATTAGAAAATTTTGAACATCATTTGATAATCTTTTGTTACCACAATTCAAAATAATATTTATATGTTAAAATAATTGTATATGTTATGTATTTATAATAATTTTGTTAATAAAAAAATGTTGTAAATATTTATTACATGCATATTTTGCATAAAATATTGCATATTTTGCATACAATACTGCATATTTATGCGCATATTTCATACTTTTTATTTGAATATTTGCCTAAGTCTAATGATAACAAAACTTTGTTCACAAAATACATGATAAAGCATACTTATTGATGAGATTTACTATAAAGTTACGCAGATTAAATATACCTTCCCACGTTTATACTTTTTGTTACAATAATTTATTCTGTTCCGCGAAAAGGCAATGATTTGCATAAAATTGTATAATACTTCTAGTAATTTAGTTAATATTCCAACTTCGTTACGGCTTATCTCAAAAGTTTAATATTTATGTGCAAACATTAAGAAGATAATAAAAACTACACTATTTTACATATAAATTTGACTATACAGTACGCGTACAATAACTTTTCTGGTCATTTTTTCCTTCTGTAGATGATAGTTGTTAGTCCCATTTGTTTAACAGAACGGCTTACTAAATAAACTTTGAACCCTTTTCGTATATAACGGAAATACGTCATGAAAATTTTAACGTAAATCTTCATTTACTTTGTGTAAAGCAAATATCTACTTTATTATTCTCATCACATATATAATTCCGACTGCTATAGTTGTGTTCCGTCTGTTATGTTTAATTTATATTGTTTAGCTGCATATTTATTCAACCAACCACCAATTGATTGGCAGAATAAATGAGAAGGTTTAAAACAAAACCGAATAAATCCACTAAAACCGATTTTTGGAAAAATAGGATTTTTCTGAGACGCAAAAAGTAATTATTTTTTTTATCTTGTTTGCAAACACTGTTAGAGAAGTCATAATAAAACTTTTACTACAGTATAAATTTAAAAAAAGTGATATTTAGTGCAAAAGAAAATTTAAACAAAAGTGGATTTATTTGGTTTTACTTGAAATAACTGGATTTATTTCATTTTGCTCACAACTTTATTAGCAAGAATTAACAAAAGTATTATTTTTATCAGTAATACAAAAAAAAACATATAACATTTATTTGATACACTAATAGCACATCCAACATTGCATTTAAATATGAAGTGCAAACTCTTCTTCTAGACAGTCACACTCATTTCTTAGCTCTTCTTCTTCCTCAGTATGGTCAACCACTTGATTATTTTCACATAAAATATTCGTGTACCACAAAAAACTTTCGTCACTTTTCTACTCCTTTCCAAATTGTTTTTCCATAAGTTGTTGAACACTTTTTATCTTTTTTTATCTGCTGGCATAAAACTGTGACCTCTTACTGGATAGGTTATACAAACTTTTGTGATATTATCAGACGAATACGTTAACAACCAAAACATTAACATATGAATCAAATGAGAATTTTTGTTTTGGCCTCCACATCCATCGCAGAACAATCTAATCTGAGTTATATTATCCAGTTCCAAAGATTTTAGGTAATCGAACAAAGAATATGACACTTCTGTAGCGCCCCTCACAGCCTGACCTTCAGTCCAAATATAAAACGTTGGATTTTTGGAGTTCATACCAACACAGCAAAAAGACTAGAGGCTTATTTGGTGTGAATAAAATGCATCTGAAATTGGCGTGCGTAAAATGCTTTTGCTCTTTTTGTATGAACTCGATATTCAGTAATATAATTGGTTTTCTACTTTTCGTCTTTTTCCGATTTAATTAAATGCTTTAGACGCATGCAATGGGAACAGGTATCAGAAGCTGAAGACGAAAATCCAATGTTAAATTTTGTTAGAAAAACCTTTCTAAACATATGGTAGCCAACTTGGTACTGATTTTCAGCCTATTCATTATACATACGTTGTAACTTTCTAATACTAAGATGGGCAGGTAAATAGATTGTTCGATATTTTTTCGATTATAATGACTTTCGACGCCACGCAATTTACCAACAAATTCGCGTACTTTCTTCCTCTTGTCCAAACTTTTTGTTGACATATGGTCCCCTCCTCTTCGCTCATTGGGACAGTCTCCTAAGTCAACAATCTTACATAACGTAAACAATCTGTAGTTTTTAACACTGGTTCTTCTTCTTAAGGTTCCATCTTCTAACGAAGGTTGGATATCAACATGGCAATTCTTATTTTACTTACAGCAGCTCTAAATAGTTGGCTAGAGCTCAGACTAAACCATTCCCTTAGATTTCGTAGCCAGGAGGTTCGTCTTCTTCCTACATCTCTTTTACCTTTTATTTTGCCCTCTATAATCAAACGTAGTAGCCCATAACGAGGACCTCTTAATATATGACCGAAATATTCAAGTTTCCGCCTCTTAATTGTCTGTACAATTTCTTCCCTCTTATTAACCCTATCAAGGACTTCAATATTGGTAATTTTGTCTACCCATGCTATTCGTAGCATCCTTCGATAACACCAACGCTCAAAAGCTTCCAATTTCTTAATCTCCAGTTGTTTCAATGTCCATGCCTCAGATCCGTAGAGCAAAGTTGTAAAAATGTAGCAGCGCAATAACCTTATCCTTAGATCCATTCTTAGGTCTCTACTACACAATAGATGTTTCATTTTTACAAATTTTGCCCTTGCTATTTCTATACGGCTTTTAATCTCTTGCGTTTGTTCTGCGTTTTGACTAACCAATGTTCCTAGATATTTGTATTTATCTACCCTTTCTATCTGGATATTATTAATATGGAGTGTCTCGTTGTCTTTTGGATGTTTTGTAATGACCATGAATTTTGTTTTCTTTAAGTTCATTTTAATACCATATATGGTACACTTTTCATTCAGCCGTTCCAGTATGTTTGTTAGACTTTGCAGAGTTGAAGTGAATATGACAGTATCATCGGCATATCTTATATTATTAATAATTTCACCATTTATTATCATTCCATCGTTACACTCTCCTAAAGCTTCTTGGAAAATGGCTTCGCTATATATATTAAACAGCAGTGGTGACAATACACAGCCCTGTCTCACACCCCGAAGAATTTCTATTTAACTGGTTTCTATTTAAAGAATTCTAACACTGGTTGCTGCCACGAAAAAAGCCCTGCAGGCTTTAACTACCCCTGTTGATTTTGTTTTCTTAATTTTAAAAAAGAAGTTTGCTGCCCTTGTTCTTTGTCGGGGATTATCTTTAACATATCTGTTTCTTACGGTACCGAAAACGCTTATCATATGGCAAAGTTTCACATCTGGAATACTTTTTTCTAGTATACTATACAGCTGACTTCTTATATTCTTAATATCTGATGTTTTAACATTTTGGCATTGGTATGTTTTATTGTCATGTCAGCAAGGACGCTTAAACTTCTTTAAGTCTAGATCTGGATCTTGGTGCCTAAAATAAAATACATAAATTTAAACAAGAAAAAAAGATAGCGTGGCACTTGCGGAGTGCCGACAGAAGTGAATATTTCTTATAAATTCGATTATATTTGATTCCATTCGATTTGGTATTACACATAAATAATAAATGATTTTACACGTTGGTAAAGGGTCTTGGAGGCGTGATGGGATGCCGATACCCTGATCGCAATAAAACTCCGAGAAATGCCCACTGTTTCCCAACGAATGAGTTGGGGGTTCTAGAAATAGAACTCAGCTCTACCAACAAATCCTACTCTCACGTCCTCGAAGACACAACAGTGTCGCGTATCCGCTGGATGCTTTGCGTACAATGGGTGTACGTGATGTAACCGACGAGAGATGGGTAAAAGGCGAGTTCCTGGCGCCTCAAAACTGGGACACATCGGCTAAGGGAAGAAACCCCTACAGAAAATCAAACGGAGCAATGGGCCTGCAACCCATTATCTGTATTCTTATACCGCAAAAAATCCTAATCAGCCTCGGAACAAGACGGAAAACTTAAGACGACAACAGCAACGAAAAAGGACAATGATTTTTGGTACGTGGAATGTGAGGGGTGTTAGAAGTAAGATGGAAGAAATAATACGAGAAATTGACAAAGAGAAAATAGATCTGATAGTACTAACAGAAACAAAGAAAAAAGGACAGGGTACCCAAAATATAGATAAGTATATACACATATATGGTGGAGTAAAAAAGGAAGAACATGCGAAAGGAGGAGTGTCAATACTAGTCAAAAAGAAATATAAGAAAAACATCACTAGCTGGGAAATAATCAATGAACGAATAATAAAGATAAACATAAACTTAAAATCACATCGAATCTCAGTTATTGGTACGTATGGACCCAACGAAGATGCTAGAATAGAGGAAAAAGAAAAGTACTATGAGTCTTTAGATGAAACAATATCACAAATAGGCATCACACGAGAAATTGTGATTTTGGGAGACCTTAACGCCAGAACGGGCAGCAAACAAAACAATAAAGTTACAGGACCTTTCGGTGAAAACGTCTTAAATGATAATGGTAACAGACTGATTGAAGTATGCCAACGAAATTCACTTAGAATCACTAATGGATACTACAAACATAAAGATATCCACACCTATACATGGACACAATACACCAGAAACCTTAGATCAGTAATTGACTATATGATCATTAAACAAAAAACACAGCTCAAAGTGAATGACATAAGAGTATACAGAGGAGCAGAATGTGGCAGCGATCATCATCTAGTTAAAGCGAAAATATACATACCTAGATTGAGAAATGATAAGCATCAACAAAATGGAGCAGAAAATGACGAAGAGCTTACAAATATAGATATACCACACTACAATATTAATAGCTTGGAAAATCAAAGCACACAATATTTGTACAAGAGCAGATTGGATCAAGCTCTTCCTAGAGAATACGAACGAGAAACAACGGAAAATCTCTACAGAACAATAATAAATGGAATACACAAAGCGGCACAAGAAACTTTAGGTATCACAACGAAAAAGCGAGAAGTTAGAAATTACTGGTGGAATGATCAGCTAGAAGAAATGAAAAAACATAAACAGGAAGTATACCATAAGTGGCTAAATAACAGAGAAAACGAACAAAAAAAAAGTGAATATCAGCAAGCACGTAGTAAGTTCAAAACGGATGTAATAAACGCCAAAAATCAAAAATGGGAAGATAAATGTCAGGAGCTGGACACGTACATCGAAGGACGAAAATCTAGGGAAGCCTGGAGATTTATTAAAAATGTCAGAACTAACAAAAGAGAAGAAACTATGATAAACCCCATAACAACAATGAAATGGGAAGAGCACTACAAAACACTATTAGTAGAAAAAAGACCAGAATACAGTACCACATCACAAAACATAATCGAGATAACAGGACAGCCAATAAATATAAATGAGGAACATATCAAAAAGGCAATAACCTTATTAAAAAACGGCCGCGCCCCAGGTCCGGAAGGAATACCCGCAGAACTACTAAAAAATGGTACTGACAAACTAGCAAAAATAATAACAATATTATTTAACAGATATCTAAATGGAGAACCGGTACCACAGACATGGAAAGAGGGATGGATAACATCTATACACAAGAAAGGTAGTAAACAAGACCCAAATAACTACAGAGGTATTACCGTAACTAGCACACTAAGTCGACTATACGGAAGAATACTAAAAGACCTCATATGTGAAGAGTACCATCCATACGAGTCAGAGGAACAAAGCGGCTTTAGAGCAGGTAGATCCACAATAGACAACATTTTCTGTATAACCCAAGTAATAGAAAAGAGGCTGTCAAGAGCCCAAGAGTTGCATTTGCTTATGGTAGATCTAACAAAGGCATATGACACGGTACCCATTAATAGACTATGGGAAGTACTAGAAAAAACCAGCATAAATGTATCTATCATACAGGCGCTGAAAGAACTATATAGAAACTCGACATCTAAAATTAAAATTGGAAATAGAATATCCAAAGGTTTCCTCGTCACTAAAGGACTAAGGCAAGGATGCTGTGTATCGCCAGTATTATTTAATATATATATTGATGAAGCCCTGAGGCAGTGGAAGAAGAAGTGCAATGGAATGGGACTACCGATAGGAGATACGATACTCTATACGCTACACTATGCAGATGACCAAATTGTAATTGCACAGGACAAAGAAGATCTTGAATATATGACAAGGAAACTGATAGAGGAATACAGAAAATGGGGTCTGGAGGTAAACACCAAAAAAACACAATATCTATGTGTAGGCAGAGAAGAAACAGAGAACCTGAACCTGGAACAGGAGACAATTACAAGCTGTAAGGAATATGTATATCTGGGAATAAAACTAACGAGCACAGGACGAACCGAAGAAAATATTAAAGACAGAATAGTAAAGGGAAGACAGGTGATAGGAGCCCTGAATTCGGTACTGTGGCAAAAAAATATAAGGACAGAAAATAAAAAACGAATTTACAACACAATATTAAAACCAGTGTTAACTTATGGAGCTGAAGTCTGGCAATTAACTAAGAAATACAAGGATAAATTACTAGCCACTGAGATGGATTTTTGGAGAAGGTCAGCAAGAAGATCTAGATTAGAACACATAAGAAACGACGACATTAGACAACAAATGGAAATAGAAAGAACAATCATAGATGACATTGAAAGACAACAGCTAGTATGGTACGGGCACGTAAGACGAATGGAGGAAAGAAGAATCCCCAAGAAAGTGTTAGAATGGACCCCCACAGAAAAACGAAAACGAGGAAGACCAGTAACCACATGGATGAAAGGCATCTCCAAGGCAATGTCGGAACGAAATTTGAGAGATGAACACTGCCATAATAGAAAAGAGTGGCGATTAGGAACGGAAAGGCGTAGAACGCTATAAAACCGGTTTAATATATATATTTTACACGTTACTTTTAGGATTAACAAACTTTCAAAGGAATTAGAAATAACGCAAAATAAGCAACGAATGCTTTTTTGATACAAATACAAACATTCTGTAAACTTTCATGCTGCATTTAAATTTTTCAAAAATATTTATTAGTTTTCTTAGAGTTCGAAAAAAAAAAGAATAAATTTAAATAACATTGGATCAAGATTTTGCGCCTACCCCCTTAAAAAAACCAAAAATCCAATAACTTAACAACTATTAACTTTACTGGAAAGAGAGAAAAAATATTTACTAGTCTACGATTTATAAAAAGACCTTTTGAAAAACCTGCCTCTATCCCAAAATGAGCTATACCTACTAATCTATAAGTACCTTATAACCTTACCGTTCAACTTTTCCTCTTAGCTTTTTCAGGGCTTTTTCCCTTATTCTGCTTCCTTGATTGGCTTCTTCCACAGCTACTGACTCATTCAAAAAATCTTCATCCATATTCTTTATTTAACAGTACCTCTGTTACCGAAACTTATATCGAACTATGTATATCAAACCCGCTAAAAACAGTTTAAATCAGAAATAATAATATACACTTAGCCACACCCAGTTCACAGACTACTGACAACCTCTTACTGAACAAAAAACACGCGGTCCCTCCAGTCAATGTGTAAACATGCAGAGGCGAATCAATCAACGACAAAATATCTCTAATACCTCCCTAGTACCATCTATTGTTCGAATGAAACATTTGCATAAGAAGATAAAGTAGGGAATGCGCATTTCCTACAAAAACAAAGCAAAAAATGAATTTATTCGGTTTTACATGCAAACATGAATATCACCATTAAAATTCAGTAGGATTTATTCGTTTTTGCTCTTATACATTTTTATATTGGTGTAATTTAACGAAATGAACCGATATTGGCCACTAACAAGATTTTCGTAAAAAGTGGATTTATTCGGTATTGCTTGAAACCTCCTCAAATGTTGTTTAGCTTCATTATTAGAATTAACTATAATAAATTATATGTGCTAAAATTTTAATACGTATACCTTGTAAACGACAACAAAGGTGGAGTTTTTTAACCCTTAACTAGTCGCTACAGGTCAAAAAGACCGCACGTATTAAAAATTGCTAATATTTCGAAAAAAAAAAAAATACATTTGGCAACCACAGCCTTCAGTAGCTTACTCATTCGATACAAGGAGCCTCAGTACTAAATCAGAGTAACGGGAGGTTTGTTGATTAGGAGTTACAGCGCAAAGGTCATAATTTCCGCGCGCGTCTTGTCAGCTAAAAATTTTTTATAAATCGTTTTACTGTGTTTCTTTTCACCTTTAGGTATGTATAAACTCTAGTTTTTTTTAAATAATATACTTTTGTCTTATTGTGTAGTAACCTAAATAAACTTTTCTTTCTTTTACTATGTAATTAGTCATTAAATTTTAAATTATTTTGCAGCAAATTACTATTACGATATGTCATAATTTTTTTTGTTCTATTATTGAAATTTTAAGCTACAGCAAACTTTTATTTATAACTTGTTTGGCTTTATTTTTAGAATGGACTATGGGAAGGAACAAAGGAGAATTCAAACCCTTATAGAAGAAGAACCGCTTGATATAGAATATGATGACGACGATGATAAGAATGAAGTAAATCTGGAAGTTATTGATGAGAGGTAGGAAGATTCGGAAAGCGAACAAGAACAGTATTTAGAGGAAATGGGAGAAGTTTTACTGAATACTGTACAAGAAGAAAGTGTTTTTAGGGGAAAAGATGGTACAGTGTGGAGAAAGCATCAAAGAAAAAACAAAAGGGTACATATTAGCAGGCTTAATTTAGTAAAACAATCAACTAAGCCCAATAGATTTACGAAAAGGTTGAAAGACATTTATTAAATATCGAGTTATTTCATTGATGAGGACATGATTTACATAATTGTAGAATCCACTAATAAATACATTGAAAGTATAGCAAGCAATTTCTCTAGGGAAAGCTTACAAACCCATCTGAAATTCACGCTCTTATAGGCCTTTTATATTTAGCAGGGACATATAAAGCCCATCACCTGAATATAGAAGATACTAGTTATGTCCTTATCCCGATTTTGGTTTCTCCTAAGATGCATTAGATTTGATGAAAAGGTCGATCGTGAAGAAGGTAGGAGATTGAATAAGATGACCACCATCCTAGTATTTTTTGACAAATTCGTAGACAAGTGTAAATAGGGATATAACTCTTTGAAAAATTTAACATGTAATGAAATGCTTTCTTTATATACCATAAATATGGAGGTTTATGTGGGTCGTCAACCAGATGGCCCATTTACTGTAGACAATTCTCCGAAAGAAGTTGTAAAAAGAATGTGTGCGCCAATAAAAAAATCATTCTTTAGAATTGGTTCATTAACATTCCTCTAATAGATGTTTTAAACAAATAATTTGAATTGACTATTATTAGACCATTAGAAATAACAATGGTGAACTGCCCCCTGAATTACTTTAAGGATCTCGTCCTTTAAAATTAAGTATGTTCGCCATTAGTGATACATGTACCTTAGTGTCGTATATACCCAAAAAGAAGAAAGTTGTATTGCTTGTTTCAAGTCTACATGATGACGACGCTATATATACAGAGAAACATTTGAACATTAAAAACCAAAAATTCTGACGTTTTATAACAAAATAAAACACGGAGTTGACGTCGTTGCTCAGCTATGCTCATCTTATAATGTTTCGCGAAAAACAAAACGTTTTATATTGTTCTGAAGCTATTTTCTTGTGGCATTGTAAATTAATTACTATTAAACTGGGAATAAGCCACAATTAAAGATAAAAATACGTTTATTGACGTTTCAATTTCCACTTCGGAAATCGTTCTCAAAATACAAACAGTAAATTAATCAAAGTTTGGTTTTTGTTACATGGTGAAAAAAATTCTTCTAATAATTTAATTTTATCTGACTCATTTATATTGACAATTCAGACATACATTATGCATTTTAAAGTAGACGACTTTAAAATGATATTGCCAATATTGTTGAGTTGCGCTCCTGGGACGACTTTACTTATAAGATAGTTCATTCGATTACATGAAATCAACTTTAACTTGAGAATATTCGTCAGAAAAAAATCATAGCATGTAATTCGTCTTTAAAAAGACAAACACATGACATGATGACAGTAAAATTCTCCTGTTAGTGATTCCATAGTAAATTATGAGGGAAAACCAGGAAAAACCTCATAATACTATCCCGACATTGTATTTGTTCGTGAATTTAGTTTACCTTCAACAAACATCAAAATTCTGATTGTATATGTTACGTTATTTAAAAAACATAAATGATGTATTCTCTATATGTTACTGACTTACATCTTAATTTATTTACGAAGTTGAAAAATATTTTACTTAATGTTTTATTCTTTTTTCGTTGCTGTTATTTAAGTTGTAATATAACATTATGTAAAAACGTACTTATTAAATTGCCATAATCAGTGATAAACAAATGTTTTTTTGATGTAATATATTTTGAGTTTATTATTTTTTATATCTGGGCATAAAATGGCTAGGAAACATGTGTTGAAAATATCTAGTATTACTGATTTTTTTAGTAATGACAACACAACTACTACTAACTATTTAAACTACTAGAGAATGAATATATTTTAGTCTTCTAGGGAATAAAATCACTAGCACTTAAAGAGGAATACAACATTAATTTAAATATTTTTTAACTTCATACATCAATGGTTTATTGATTAATTTTAAAACTTAACAACAAAATACCTTGAAATACTGTTAAAACTAATTAAAGTTTTAATCAAACAATAATATAACCTTAAAACATGAACATTGATAATAAATAAAATGCCTGGGCGTAAAACTTGTTAAGTGACAAAATAAAAAATTGCTAATATCATATTTTGAATCTAAAGACTAACAAAATATTTTTTTTGAAACCAGCCGTTAAATAAAATGTTTTAGAAATATAATGCTCTCATAATTTAATAAAAAGACATTGTTTTTTATCAAATTAAATTTTTTTTCAAATTATAGCAAGAAGAAATTTAGAAGAAAATGTTACTTAACAGGTTTTTTATAGTTCTTAGTTAAGTAAATAAAAATCTGTTAAGAAATTATAAAGACACTTAACAGGTTCTTAATCACTGGGTCAAGTTAGCACAAAATAAATTGTTTAGTTTAAGGTAACTTTATTTGTGCTAAGTTTATAAGAAAACAAGAGACAAACAGAATTCAAAGAACAAATGAACATAAAAAATAACTTTAAATTCTTGTATATTGGCATTTCAGTGAATCGTAGAAAGAATTATATACTGGTAGTATCCACTGGAGGCACGACATCACATGGCTTAGTTTTAAGTCTTCTATTGGCAACGCTTCTGGATACTTTTGAGTCAAGTTTCTATTAAAATCTTCTTCCAGTAAGAAACTAGGTCTACCCATTTTTCTTTTATAAATAATGGATTGTGGAATTTTATTGTATGTGTTATAAGAATACATAACATAAGGATTTTTAATATTAAACTCCACCTTCACGGAGCTGCTTATTCCAAAATTCTATTTGCTGAAATTTTCTCTTAATTAAAAAAGAATTAAAAAATCTTCTCGCTTAGAAGACGTTACAATAAATGAATGACCTTGTTTGGCTCCTTTCAGAACTTTTTCTTATTCACTAGGAGAGTAAACTCCATTCTTAGTTTTTGCAAATGTTTCCACTAATACACAATCTCTATCCCTAGGTAGCATATTGTGCCCTACTTGTGGAAAAACGTGAATTATTTTTTTAAACCGTTTAGATGCCAGGAGTTGTAGCCAAAATCCTTTGATAGTCCAATTCTTGTTTTGACCACAGCAGTTATCACATACAGCATAAAGTGTATCACCACCAACATCAAACTTACCATAATATTTTTTTAAGCAACTAACAATTTCATAGGATCGTTTAGCAATGGATTCGTCCCAAAAAAAAAGTAGCAATTTTCTGGTTTATGGCAGTAATGGACACTAAAAGTATAACACCAAAGTTTTTTTTTATAAAAACATGGATCGGTAGTTAATTTATGTGTAGGAAGAGCTTGTTGCAGATCAAAGTTATCACATGTACGTCATTTTCCTCAGACTCTTCCACTGCTGTTTCAAGAACATTTCCTGCAGCTTTTACTTTTCTAAACTGTTACTCTTTAGAAGTTTCTAGTTCCTTAAATTTTTTATTATCACCAATTTCTTTGGAATAGTTCATGTTAATTTTTAACTCATCGCACTTTGCATAAGTATCAGATTTAGGAGTTTTAAAAGAAATATTATAGTCTTTTGTAAAAATTCTTCGGAACTTGTCTGAAGAAACAAATTCAAGTTTTGTTGCTTAAACACTTTCTTTATACTGTTCATATAATAAGTATGTTAATATTGTAATCAAGGCTCATAATTAGACTTCGGCAAATATGCATATTGCATATTTTGCATATTGTGCATATTTTATGCAAATATTTCATATTTTGGCATATTTGTATAAAAGTTTGCATAAAGTGTATAAAAGTTCAGATTTTTATACTGTATTTGAAAATTTTTAAACATACCAATTTATTTCAATTCTTGTATAAATTTTAGTAGTCATTTTAATCAAGAAATGGTCTAAGCACGTTTACAATTTCAAAGAAGATCAATTTAAGTAGCCCTCAACATTCTTAGAAAGTCTCGGTCACTGAGGCATTCAGTTATTGGATAATCGCTAAGGGTTCGCTCATTTGCATTTTATGATCTAATCCCCAAATCTATCTCCAATTTATTGTATCTTAACAGCAGGTAAACGGCTAATAGTTTTGTTCCTAATTTAGGGATTATCCAAAATCTCCCAGTTTATTGAATTAGGTACCTAAACATTTCTAATTTGATGCTCAGATTTGTAAATCATTTTTGTTTTGATATTCAAAGCGTAAACACTCGTTGTGCGTAACAAAAAGGAAGATTGTGATTTTATAATGCCTAAAACAACCAGTGCTTCAACTTGGATTAAACCTTATAAAGAGCTGTCTATGGATATGGGAAAAATCTACTGTTCAGTCTGTGGCAAAATTGTAAGTATCCAATATTTTCTATTAAATATCTAATATTTCATACATACAGGGTGTTTCCAAATGACACTTACAACGTTTGACTGTAGATACTTCTCGAAAAATTGAACAAAACGATATAGTTAATGAGGGGTCAAACTTATTAACTTTTCGAGATACAGGGTGTTAAAATTAAAAAAAATTAAATTTTTTTAGTTAATAACAACAATAACTTTAAAACCAATAAACGTATTTACTTAAAATTGAGTACTCTTAGGTTGTTTTTAAATGAAAAATAGCTTCCTTTAGTGAGAAAAAATTGTCCATGGTACAATACAATGGTGTGTATTTAGAAAAATTTTTCACCTTTACTTTTTTTTATGAAGTCAGCTATTCTAAAACACAATTATTTTTATTGTAATTGAATTAACAAAAAAAAACTTTTGTTGAATTTTAAAATAAGTTATATGATGTACTAATGGTTAGTAACAAAAACTAATTTGTGGATTAATACTGCATTTAAAACACTTAGCGAGTGTTTTTTTTTTCAAACCAGTTATTTGATTAACCAAAAACACCTTGTATATTTTTATATTTTAAAGGTTGGGTTAAAATAAAGGTTTTTATTTTTATTTATAGATAGCATGTGAGAAGAAATTTCAGATAGACCAACATGTGAAAATACATTGCAAAAAAAGGAAAAATAGGAGGAAAACATCAAACTTCAATGGCTAAATGTTTCCAATTTACTTCAAAAAAATTAGATGAGCAAGAAACTTTTAATGAAGACTTGTGTCGCGCATTAGTGTCTGCAAACACACCGCTTTCAAAATTAGCAAATGTAAATTTTAGTTCGTTTCTAAAAAAATATTGCAAACTAAATGTTAAAAGTGATCGGTCTATAAGAAGAAATAATGTGAACGGGCTATACTCGTCGGTGTTAATTAATATTAAGGAAGAAATTGCAGATAATTATTTTTACATATCTGTAGACGAAACCACTGATTCCTCAGGAAAGTATATTGTTCATTTATTGATTGGTGTTCTTAAAGAAGATACCTTACCAAAATCTCATCTTATTTCATGCCAGCAACTTGAGAAAACAAATGCTTTAACAATTTCGCGTTTTATACAAGAAACATTAGCAACTTTTTTTCTTCCGACAACTATTCCTTCTAATAAATTACTGCTTATTTTATCGGATGCTGCTCCTTATATGGTGAAAGCAGGACAAAATGTAAAAATATTTTTCCCAGATTTAATACATGTTACTTGTGTAGCGCATGGATTAAACAGAGTTGCAGAGGAAATACGAAAAAAGTTTCCTCTTGTAAATGCCATGATATCCAGTGTCAAAAAAGTATTTCTTAAATCTCCTATAAGAATTCAACTTGATAAAGAAATGCTACCTAATATTCCTCTTCCATCACAACCTATTTTAACGCGATGGGGAACATGGTTAGAAGCAGCTAATTTTTATGCAGATCATTTTGTTAAAATAAAGAACATAATTGATACGTTAACAGATGAAAGTTCCCAATCTCTTTTGGATTCTAAACAAACTTTTCAGAGTAATTTGCTTCAACAAGAACTTTCATTTATAAAATCAAATTTTAGTTTTGTTCAAAAAAACATTACTCAGTTAGAATCACCAAAACTGTCATTGTTCGAAAGTACAGCATTAATAAAAGAATTTGCGTCATGTTGTCGGAACGTTAGAGGTAATATTGGAAAAGATATTTAAAAAAAAATTGAAGCTACTATGAAAGAAAATAAAGGTCACCATATTTTTTCTGAAGTAGTCACTGTTCTAGCTGGAAATATTTCGGAAACAATTAATTTAGAACCAAATGTTTTGGTTAGTTTGAAAAATGCTCCCGTTACATCAGTTGATGTTGAACGAAGTTTTTCCATATATAAATATATGTACTCAGACAGAAGCCACAAGTTTTTGTTAGAAAATTTTGAACACCACTTGATCATTTATTGTTACCATAATTCTAAATAAGTTTATTCATACTTAAAAATGATGTAGTTACTTAAAATAAATGTAAATCTTAATGAATAGTAGGAAATATTTAGTTAAGTACACTTTTTTTTTAAATAAAATTGTTACTATTTTACGATTTTTTTATTTATTTGTATGCATATTTTGTAAAATATTTGCATATTTTCGGGTAAACACGTGCATATTTATGCGCATATTTTCTACATTTTTATATACACTCTCTCTATATACTTTTATATATAATATACTCTCTATCCGTGTTATCAGGTCAGCTGTAATGGCTTTCATATCGAGGTAAAGAGTTTATGAAACGATGAACTGCGTCAATGTCGTTTTGCAAATACTTTCTCTTTTGGTTTCCATGTCTACCTCTGCGGTCTGTTTTAGGAACAATAACACCCTTCTTATGCTTAGTCACAATATATTCCACTCGATCTCTAGCGATTCCATGCAAAGAAATAAATGCATTTTTGCAAATTTTTATACTTTTGTTGTTTGATTGAATAGAGTATTAAAAGTAAAAGTCCTCCTCGTATTCCTTTTTTTGGTCTTTTGTTTTATAATGTTTCTACGCACACATCCAAATAGATAAGTATTTTGTATATAATAGCTTGAGACATAGATAAATAATATAGTATATAGAAATTGATAGGCAACTCAATGTATAAATTTCGTTCAGTACAACCTTGCGATTGGGGTCATTACTAATCATCTATTGACGGGAAATTCAAATGGACACCCCTTACATATTCTTTAGCACCTCTTACGGGATATTTCGTTACTAATTAAAATTTACTTGAAAATATCTTACTATTTGCCGATGAAATAATCTCACATATATTATTAAAAAATAAAAGAATATATTAAAAATAGACAATTTTTTCTAAATATACGTATATTTATTTGTTGTTTGAGATAAAACAGTTATAAACTGAAGACATACGTGGATAAAGGTGCTATTTCACAGTTTTTTAGTTCTGAGTACATTGAGAGAATACAGATATTTTGATCTGGAATTTTGATATTATGTTTTAGATGAAAATTGTTAAAACTCTATTAGTTAAATGAGTTTAAAGTATTGTTTATGATGTGATTCAGAAATATTTCAAGATACAAATCACATAAAAAAAATATTTTTTGTGTACATTACACCTTTATCCACTAATCTACAAAGAGAATGTTTATATGATTTATTATGAATAAAGGAGGTATACAAATATAAGAGTAAGTTACTCTTTATTAAACATTATTATTATTCTTTATAAAACATTTTTAACGTTAATCTAAACTAAACTAGTACGATTTCTTTGACTTTTTGGTTTTGGGATTGTTCTGATTTTGCACTAAAACCTCTTCATAAAACCATCTATAGTCGCGATCAATAAATTTGAGTTGATCTCTTAAATTAGACATTTTCTCAGTTGTAAGCCCCCGCATCTGGGCAGCTGTCTTAATGTAATAGAACCAGGTTCAACTTGAGGTGTACCCTTCTTATGTAAATCCACTTCCAAATATGAAGTGGACAGATCTAAACAGGCTTTATAAAAATAATAGCCAAATTTTTCTACTCGAATCTATTTAACGTTATCCCGTAGATTAACTTTTTCGTTAATTGTATTTGTCACCCTCTTCATCAAATGAAGCATGGCTGGAATTGCTTCTAAATCAAAAAAGAAATGCTCCATATTTACACATACACTGTCTTTAGTACTAGCAGAAGTGATGATTCCACCGTATTGGTCTGGTATAAAAATATTTTGATGCTTGCGAAGCACTTTCTCGATTTGACCAAAATCTCGATCCGAATCGAGATAACTGTGTCCTACTTCGGGATATTTATGTTCAGTTATTTTGAGCCGGTTATTTAAAATTAAATATTGGTACAAGCAGGTAATGAAAAAGTTTTGTTTTGGCCTGCATATAAATCCGACCATATTTTTAAATGGTAAATTTCAGGATTCTCATCTTTTAATAATTTGCAAAAACGCAACGGACAACTTGCAACTTCATTACTGCCTCTATTAGCAATATTCTCTATCAACCCTCTCTGTGGCTCAGTGGTAAGAGCGCCTACCTTTAAATCTAAAGGACGTGAGTTCGAATCTCACCTGGGTGGAAATTTTCGTTTATTAAAAATTAATGAATGAAAATAATTTCTATCCTTGTGCTATCGGTACTCACCAGAGGGACCGCAGACGTTCGGATACAATTAGCGTCTCTTAGCAAAGACAATGACGTCGACTTTGCTAAGTATCAAGACAATTACTCTACACATACACACACACTACACTAGGTACCTGACTGTACCATGCCAATGATCATAGTTGTCAAGGCATTAACTCAATAAAAAAAAAAAATTCTCTGTCCATGTAAAAAATAGGATTTGTGTCCTAAATGTTTCCTGCAATGGATACCGAAGTTGAAGATCCACATTTGTCTCAAGTAAAAAGCCTTTGATGTAGACAACTTCGGCAGCGGCATGGTCTGTTGGAGATCCATTGTTATATAGCATATGTTTTTTGTTGGTACTTGCCTATCAAATTGTGACTTGTAACCAGTTTTCTCTATACTCTAATGAGTTCTGTCCAGCGTCACATATACTACAAATACACGATCTGTCAAAACGATTATACCAATATGGCCGAAGTGAGGTCGTTTTTAGTCACGTGATGTCCCCTCCATAGATTCTAACTCGATGGGCCAAAGTGATAAGGGAATGTTCCAACGTCATGCATATAAGTTTCCCGGGCAGGGCTTGAGAGCTGCCAGAACTTTTAGAACGCTCATCTGCTGATATTATCTCAAAATATTTTCTTATACATGTAATAATTATTCTTCGACAGTTTTAAGCAGAAAGTAAAATAAAACAGGCAACTTCTTAAGTACACTTATAGTGTGCTCACTGCAGTTCATAGATTTTACATGCAAAAAACATAATATTTGACAGTTAACAGATTTTAACGATATGAGGTAGTGACATCTATGAGTCAAATACCCAATTTTGAAAATTGAAATTTGTAATATGGTTATTTAACAACTTTTTCATGCAAAAACATCTAAATCTTAGTTAATGTTACTTAACAGATTTTACGACCTGACCCTTCAACTATCTGAATATTTTGATATTCTTACCTTAGAAATTCACGAACGATAAATAATACCTACAACAGAATAAATGTTCATAAAAAAAAGTCCTTATTTATTCTTTAAAAATTTGAAAAAAAAAGCAATATTTCCATCATCTTATGAGACAAATACACACGAATTCTAATATTTGAAAAGGTTTTTAAAATCCCGTCCATTGTGACGTCATAGCTTAGGTAGTCCATTGAAAATCGATTCAGTATAGAAAATTGACCAAAAATAAACAGTATGAACTCTAATTCTTATTTTAAATACACAGTTCACGTTTTTCATAATAAAATCTCTCAATAATCCTTAAGTATAATTTAGTTCGCTTTTACCTGACTCCTACGTATCGATGTATTTTTAAATATAAGAAGAGTTTTCAACTTTCTAGAATTCAATTTGCTTTCATGTTAGAGATCATCTCACTTCCTATTTTGTACGGAATTTTTACACGTATATCCAAAGCTGCATGTATATCAAATAACAGTAATACTGTCAGGGGGTGGAAGGTCTTTATTATATCGAGACTATCGAGTATCTTTGATATATTGTCAGATATTGTACAGAAACAAGTTATGTTCAAAACATCTGCTGTCATTGGCTATAAGAGTAATAAAACTTTAAAATATTTGAATACAAAGAAAAAGAATAATGTCTACGAGTATCAGTAATAAGTAAATGATAAAATTATATAAGTCTTGATTTGATTTTTTTTATTGAGTTAATGCCTCGACAACTATGATCATTGGCATGGTACAGTCAGGTACCTAGTGTAGTGTGTGTGTATGTGCAGAGTAATTGTCTTGATACTTAGCAAAGTCGACGTCATTGTCTTTGCTAAGAGACGTTAATTGTATCCGAACGTCTGCGGTCCCTCCGGTGAGTATCGATCGCACAACGATAGAAATTATTTTCATTTATTAATTTTTAATAAACGAAAATTTCCACCCAGGTAAGATTCGAACTCACGACCTTTAGATTTCAAGGTAGGCGCTCTTACCACTGAGCCACAGAGGGGGTTTGATTTGATTTGATTGACTTGATTTTATTAACTTTATTATTGGACACTGTGACAATAACAAGAACACCAGAAGATCTACAACATCTAGTTGAAAGTATTTATCAGATATGTAATAACAACGGCATAAGGATGAACGTCAAAAAACCAAACATATGACCTTCAGTAAGAATTCAATACATGATACTAGTATCACAATAAACGGTATCCAACTCGAAAATCTAAGAGAATACAAATACTTGGGAACTCTCATCAATGAAAAAGGTGACCAAAATAACGAGGGTTCTCGTTATAATCCTCCAGAGTTTAAGCCATTCATTTGTTTTGTTCAGATGTAGTTGCAGTCTCTCTGATGCTATTATTGGGTTGCTATGAGAGGCCAAGAAAGCAGTATCATCTGCGAATGTTGCAAGCGTTAGGTTATTGCTTATTGGTAAGTCAGTCGTATATATCAGGTACAGAATCGATCCGAGTACACTACCCTGAGGTACACCAGATAGAATGGGGTAGAGTTTTGCATAGGCTTCACTATATTTTACCAGATATCTCCTTTCTGTAAGGTATGATTGAAGCAGTTTAAAGTAAGGGTAAGGTAAATTTTTCTTAGATTTGTACAGAAGTCCTATATGCCACACCTTGTCAAAAGCTTGAGAGGCGTCTAAAAAGGCTGCAGTACAGTATTGCTTGTTCTCGAGACTACTTCTTATTGTTGTGTATAGTCTGTGAACTTGTTCGATTGTACCATGTTGGTTAGAAAAACCGAATTGATGGTCAGGTATGAGACACTTTTCGTCCAATATTGGTTTGATTTTTCGTAGCAGAAGTTTTTCAAAGACCTTAGAGATGACTGGGAGTAAACTAATCGGTCGGTATGAGTTGACATCTTTTGGATCTTTACCAGATTTTAAATGAGTATAATCTGTGCCACTTTCCATTGCAGAGGGAAGTAATGCAGACTAAGCATAGCATTGAAGATCATAGTGATAATTCTGTAACAGTCATTGGTTAGTTCCTAAAGGATCCTACCCGTTATGAGGTCGAATACCGGAGCCTTATTGGGTTGTATCTCATTCTTTAAGTTCTGTTTTACTTCTTTAATATTAAACTTGGTTATTGATAGTTCCATTTGATATGGAACCTACAAGAAAAAAATTAAATGGTTCTTCTTGTTCTAATGACACTACTCTGTTAAAAGGACTAAATACTGTAGAAAGATGTTCAGCGAATGTCTCAGATTTTTCTGTGTCTATTCTTGCCCATTTACCTTTGACATTTTTTAGAGAAGGTATGGCGTCTTGTGGACCCTTTGCCTTTCTCGTCGCCTTCCATAGAGAATAATTGGTGTCTTTGGACGGAGTCAAATTTTCTAAGTAAGTTTGGATCCCTCTGTTTTTCTCTTATGATAGACTTTTAAGTCTTCTGGTAATTCTGTTTAAATTTTGTTTGTCAATAGGAGCGTGTGTGCTTTGCCACTTTTTCCTAAGCTTTCTTTTCTTATCGATCAGGTTTTTTGCACTTTGCGAACAGTTTGCGCTTTCCTTCCATGTGGATTGTTCAGGAGTAGAAATTCAACCTACCTTTTGTATGGAGGTATTAAGTTGTTGTACCGCATTTTTATTTTGTAATTCTGTTTTAAGTGGCAAGTTCGTTGGTATTTTTTCTGCTAGTATGCTTCGGAATATTTTCCAATTTGTTTGATTATTGGTTAGGACTGGGGGTCTCTTTCTGAGTATGATTTTAATGTCTAGGTCAATTAGAATGGGAGAATAATCTGAAGAGAGGTCCCAGCAGATTCTGTTGCTAAATAGTTAAGAGAGATACCTTTAATCACACAGAGGTCTAAGAAATCTGGTGTTTTATTCGGATCTGTAGGCCAATAAGTTGGTTTTCCTGTAGATATGTGTTGTAGGTTGTTTCCTGTTATTGACTTTAGCAGTTGTCTACCCCTTGTTGTAATTACCCTAGAGCCCCAGTGATGATGTTTACAGTTAAAGTCTCCTCCTGCTCTGAATTTGTGTCCAAGAGAACTAAAATAGGTGCTAAAGTTAATTTCGTTGATTGGTTGACAAGGAGTACAGTAGACGCAGAAGAAATAACGATCTAGAAGTTATCCTGAATATAAAAAAGAGAAAACTTGAATACTTCTTATGTACCTCTTATGAATTATTCAAAACAGCAGTAAATAAAATTAGAATAGCCATAATGATATCCAATTTCCGATAGGAGAGGCACTTAAAGAAGAATATAATTTGCATAGATTCATATACGAAAAGTTTTCATAATAGGATGATATAACAAAAACCTTGTTTTCGTCTCCACTAGACCAGCTAGATGTAGTGTTTTTGTTTAGTTTAAATATTCACAAGTCTTCCTAAGAAGTGATAAACTCCGAAATATATATAGGAGAACCGTAAGACTCTATACATCGTATACTATCGTATACATCGTATAAAATCGTCTATATACATTAATTCATGTATATTACGTCTTTACTTTACGTAAAGAGTGAAAATAATAGTGATTCGCATTGGTAAACTGCTAGTGTATTGTCGGAATAAAGATATAATACCTAACATCGTCCGGTAGCTCTCTAGTAGGCTTGCATTTGCTGGTTACCTAAATATCCATCAATGAGAAGTCTCCTGATTTCATGTTACATTTTATAATTTCATTTAAAGGTACAGTATATCTCTAATATTTTTAAGCATTTCGGGTCATATTCAGTTAGACGTACACACCTTTCCGATTTTTATTTTCTCGGTAAAAAGGATTAAAGGTCCGTTTTTATTTACATTTGCAGATAAATAAAGTTTGACTTTTCCAACATAAACACATTGATATTTTCCTTCATACTATAATTTTACTGATTTGTTAAGTAATTCTGACGAATTATTATTTCTCATTTTCCTAATAGCTTTTCCAATCCCACTTAAAATAATTTCAGGTTGAAGAAGTGATTTAATAATTTTTTTTAATTGAAAAGTTCCGAGAATATTTTGTCATCATTTTTGTTTTAAATGGTAGAAATATGTATAAAAGATAAGCTCTTTTACCGGTGAGAACATGTGTCAAACATAAATGTTAGGATTTTAGTATATAAGGCTTGAATATACGATACCACCCCAATCTAAAATTCTCTATATTTTAATATTCCGTCCCATAATTTTGACACGCAATATACAACGACTTCAAATAAATTGCAATTTCCTGTGAAGTATATGTAAACATCAACAAGATTTACTTTAAATCCTACTATTGACTTAGCGATATGCAGTCTGAATAGTACAAATAACCGCTACAATCTTTTTGAATGACGCAATAAATAATAGCAGTTTTGAGTAGTATTAGGCAGTATATATTATAAAATAGAGATATGTGAGAGTAATAAGGGTAAGAGTTAAACTCAAAAAAACCAAAGCTAGGAACTCTCACAAATATAATTAATAAAGTAAAAAAAATATAACGATATTCGAGCTGTTTACAGAAAAACAAGATGTAATTTCAGGCTTTCACGATGGTTTGAGGAAATATAAAAATTATTGTCACTAATTCAAGCACATACAGAATTATCAATAAAACTTTAAACAATACGGATATGGAATGGTTTTGTTTGAAAACAGGCAGTCAAGACCGATCAAGATAGTTGTGAAAAAATTACAGTAGACTTGCAATGCAATTTCACTATATTCTTATGATTATCAGTTGTGCAAATTTAGGTTTCGGGCGCTAATGGCAGAAATAAAGAGATCAAGAGAGTTAATCGATTCAGTTACTACGGAAATACCCTTAACTGGAAATGTGACCACGCTGGAGAAATTAGGTCCAAAATCGAAATTGCACGTCCACAATTATAAAGCTTTGTTCGGCTTGAATGTGTTGGCTCAGAGATGCATGGACATGAATCAGGATATGTACTTATGTTTTGTAGACTTTGAAAAGGCATTTGATAAAGTTCAACATAAAAAGCTTGTAGATATATTAAAAAGCAAAAATATTGACAGTCGTGATCTGAAAATTATATCTAATTTATATTGGAATCAAACTGCCAAAGTAAGAGTTGACAGCCAGTACACCGAAAATATCAAAATACAGAGAGGAGTCCGCCAGGGTTGCGTGCTGTCCCCACTACTTTTCAATGTCTACAGTGAAGCGGTATTTCAAGAAGCGCTCTCAGACTCAATAGAAGGTATATCTATCAATGGAGAAGTTTTGAATAACTTACGTTTTGCAGACGATACAGTAATAATTACGGATAACAACAATGATTTACAGAACGTAATGCAACGCCTTAATGAACGCTGTCATGAGTACGGACTGAAGATAAATTTAAAGAAAACTAAATGCATGATCATGACTAAATTTGCACATGCAAATATCCAATTGACTATTGAAGATACTGCAATTGAGAGTGTTAATAACTATAAATACTTAGGAACATGGATAACATCAGATGTAGACCAAACCAAAGAAATTAAGACACGTATTGAAATAGCACGTACATCATTTATTAAACTTAAAAAGTTTCTTTGTTGTCGGGATATAAGGTTAGAACTACGCCTGAGAATGCTTCGATGTTACGTGTTCTCTACTCTTCTTTATGGTCTGGAAGCTTGGACACTAAAACAAGTTCATCTGAATAAGTTGGCCGCCTTTGAATTTTGGTGTTACAGAAGAATCCTACGAATATCATGGACTCAAAGAATGTCAAACATGGAAGTAACTAGAAGGATAGGAAATGAGGCGGAAATAATATTAACTATTAAAAGACGAAAACTTGAGTACTTGGGACATGTGATGAGAGGGCAAAAATACGCATTATTACAACTTATTATGCAGGGCAAAATCCGAGGAAAGCGAAATGTGGGAAGACGAAGAATATCCTGGCTTAAGAACTTGGGAGAATGATTTGAATGCAGTAGTGCAGAACTTTTTAGAGCGGCAGTCAACAGAGTCCGCATAGCCATGATGATTTCCAACCTTCGATAGAAGATGGAACTTAAAGAAGAAGAATTATAAAGATGAGATCCCTAATATGCCGCAGTTCGACGCTCTAAGCCTTGGAGATGTGGATCTACACGAGAATATTAACACGTTGCCTGCCGTCTTGGTCTATGTTACCGAGAAAAAAAAACGCTCTGCACGCCAGCGAGGTCTATTTGACCATGAATTTTAACGTTACTGCGGTGCCGTTTCGGTCAATTTGAGCGAGGCAGACCAACATTACAGGCTACATCAAGGTATCTCTGTGCACCGTGGCGTGAGCGGTAATTTTTTCAATCATATAGCATAAATGGCTTTGGCGTGAACGGAAAGTATTACAAATTCTTCTAAGATTGGCAACGTCTAAAAGATATATTACGTGAACTATGTCATTAACGTCGATTTTCTGTTTGAGGTAATATACCTCACTTTTCAAATATCTCTAAAGAAGGGTACATGGGATTCAAATCGGGCGATCTAGCAGGCCATTCAATGTGGGCGCATCGTCTAACTCAGCGATTGGAAAAAATTTCGTTTCTAACCATTACAGCGTAATGTGGACTTGCTCAGTTGTAATTTAAAAATGAGGATTTTCTTCAATTTTAAGTAGGACATTTATAAATGATTGTCGTGGGGAACAGTGGTAGAAATACATCGGAAACAGGATATTTTTTATTAAATATATCGCATACTTCTGCCATACTCATATTACGATTTCCGTGATCTAAAATTATAAAAACTTCTATTCGCTGTTTTTCTGACAGCACCATCGGTATTTTAAATAATTTTTTTTTCATCCTTTATTTATTGAAATCTGTTTCTACAAATAAAAAAAAACAATAATCTATATGTTTATCAAGTAATTAACATAGGGGAGAGCTGTCCAGTGACAGAAATCCTTAAGATAAATTTCTAATATATATAAATATTTGAAATATAAATAACAATTTACAAAGACATTTCACTAACATATTAAAAAAAATAGCAATAGTTAAAATTATAACAACACACACAATTATAAGTTGTAGGTATATGTAGTATCAGTTGTAGCTATAAAATGATATATACGTTTATGTATATAAAGGTATAGAGAGGTCTAGAGGATCACGTCGTTTTAGTCTTCCTCTCCTTGGTCGCTTAAGTAGGTCTTGGGCAAGTGTATTTGGATGGTTTAGTAGTCTATTTTTGTAAGTGCCACTGAGTGAGACAACGGTGTCTTTAATATTTTGAATCTGAAGATCTCGGTGTATAACATAATTGGGCACGTACCACGGTGCATTGGTAATATGTCTCAAAACTTTAGATTGGAAACGTTGAAGTTTCAGTAAGTGAGAATTAGATGCTGTACCTTATATCTGTATACCGTAGGTCCAAACTGGCTTTAGAACACATTTATACAGTAATAATTTATTATGTAGACTCAGTTTGGATTTTTTATTTATGAACCAATACATTTTCCTGTATATTAATCCTAGTTGCAGTCGCTTTGTCCAGATGTGCTTTCCCCAATTTAGGCGGCTGTCAAAATGTATTCCCAAGTATTTAACATCACTTTTTTTGGGTATTATGGTATTGTATATGCACACAGATGGTACACTCTCTTTGCGTAAAGTAAATGTTATATGTGCTGATTTGCTGCCATTTACTTTAATTCGCCACAGTTTTAACCATTTCTCTAGTTCATTTAAATGAATTTGTAAATTTTGACAGGCTGTAACAGGAACCGAGCTAGAAACCATTATCACAGTATCATCTGCATAGGTAGCGATTGTGCTGTTTACTCTTGTGGGAATATCTGCCGTATAGAGCAAGCATAAAGTTGGTCCCAATATACTACCCTGAGGTACTCCCGATAAAATTGGAGATATATTTGATACTGCTTCATTGCATCTGACCTGGAAATATCGATTGATAAGATAGGATCTCAGAAGAGCATACAGAGGATGAGGAAAGTGAGTTTTTATTTTAGATAGCAGTCCTTTATCAAATGCTTGTGAGACATCCAAAAAGGCTGCAGTGCAGTATTCTTTCTTTTCAATCGCATCTCTTGCTACTTTGGCAACTCTATGTACCTGCTCAATTGTTCCATGTTGTTGCCTGAATCCGAACTGATAATCAGGTATTATCTTTTGTCTGTCGATTATAGAATTCATTTTCTGAAGGAGTATCCTCTCAAATATCTTAGAGATAATGGGAAGCAAACTGATTGGACGATAGGATGATAGTTCTTGTGGATCTTTATTTGGTTTCGGTATTAGAATAATTTGTGCCATTTTTCATTGAAACGGAAAATAGCCTAACTTTAGTATAGCATTAAATATGTACATAAGCAACCGAAATCCTTCTTCGGGTAAATTTTTGCAGATTTTTCCCGATATTAAATCATACCCTGGAGCTTTTTTAGTATTGAGATGTTTAACTAACTCTTTTATTTCGTTAATTTTAATATTTTCTATAGGAGGTGACATCTGGTAAGGTGCATCTAAGTTCTTGTGAATGAATTCTTCTTCTTCCTTTGAGATAGTTCTGGAGTGTGGTTGAAAAACTTGGCTGAGATGATTACCGAATGCTTGTACTTTATCTTCATCGGCCTTGGCCCAATCACCGTCTTTATTTCTAATGACCGTCATGCTTAATCTGATGTTTAATTTTCCTAGAGAGTTTCCAAATAGAGTAGTTTGTGTCATCCGTCGCAGTAAGACTTTCAAGAAATTCATTTATGCCCTGATCTTTGTATTTGTGTAATTCTCTTTTAAGCAAACGAGTAGCCCTATTCAGTTCAGTTTTGTTCTCAGGAGATCTGGAAGTTTGCCACTGTTTTCTTAGCTTTCTCTTTTCGTTGATTAAGATTTTTTTATGATGTGGATATGGTTCACAGTTATTACCCCATAAAAAAAAAATTAAATAATATTTATTCGAATTGAATTGAATATTAATTGAATATTTTTGTTGGTCGTTAACTACCGTCGGTGTTAAATAGCAATATGAGTTCATTATAATTATGCATTTTTAGGTCCAAGAGCTTTGCTATCTTTTCGTTGTGATATTGCTTTTTTCACTTTATCTGACGTAATTGATAAGTGGTCATTACATATGTAGGACGAAGTTTCTTTGGACTTATTTTTATAAAACAGTTCTTGTGTATATTTGGTCCATATGCATATTACTGAATTTTTATCTGTGATGATGTTCCCCTGTTGTTCTTGCAGTTTGCTAGCTGTGTTGGATTTTTGAACACAAGTTGCTTGTTGTACTTTTTTGTGCCTATACAATGTATTGTATTTTTTTTTGTAAAATCTATATCTTCACACTATGTTCTTAACCAATTTTCTTTGACCTTTACTATTTCGGTTCTTATTCGTTTTTAAATAATATACTCTAAATAAGAGACAAATACACACAAATAATTGAGATAACAACCGGAGAGTTAAACGATGAACTCAAAAGATCAATAAACGGTAAATCGGTAGGACCTAGAGACATCCCAATTGAGTTGGTAAAGTATGGACCAAAAATATTACATAAGGTGTTGGTTCAAATATTTAACAAATGCTTAAAAGGCCAAAATATCCCTGATAACTGGAATATTGGATACATCAGCTCAATATTCAAGAAAGGGGATAAACACAAATGCTATAATTATAGGGGAATAACTGTTATCAGCTCAGTGGGGAGGTTGTTCGGTCGAATAATAAAAATAATAATAGAATCAGAATACGAAGATATAGAAGAACAAAATGGATTTCAAGCAGAAAGATGGTGCACTGATGGTATATTCGTTCTGCAGTAGGTAATCGAAAAACGGAAGGTAAGGAATCTATTTACCCACCTATGGTTTGTAGATTTAGAGAAGGCATATAATACGGTACCTTTAAAAAAACTGTTTCAAACATTGACGAAAATAGGTCTCAGTAGAGAGTATTTGCATGCTATCGCAAATATATACAAAAATGCAAGAAGTGTCGTTAAAGAAGGAAACTTAATATCTGAATCATTTCCAATAACAAAGGGGCTTAAACAAGGATGTTGTCTATCTCCGACCTTATTTAAAATATATATTCAATCATCGCTAGAGTAGTGGAGGAAACAAGTATCCGGAATGAGAATTGACATAGGGGATGGTAAATGTCTAACAACTTTATTTTTCGCAGATGATCAGGTAGTCGTAGCGAATGATGAGGAAGACATGGACTACATGTTTGGAAAACTAAAGAAAAAATATGAAAAATGGGGCCTCAATATGAATATGTCAAAGACAGAGTATCTTAAAATAGGACATGATGAAGAAAATCCAGAGTTACAAATTAGAAACACAAAAACATACAAGGAATATAAATATCTCGGATCTATAATATCTAAAGAAGGCACTACTAAAAGAGACATCGACAACAGAACGCAGCAGGGAAAAAAAGCGGTTAACATTCTTAACTCTTTACTATGGTCTAAAGATACTAAACAAGAAACGAAATTGACAATCTATCGAACCTTGGTAGAGCCTATTATGACTTGTTTGACAGATCACAAAAAAAAGATAGAAAAAGAATAAAAGTAGTAGAAATGGATTTTCTAAGGAGAGCGTGTGGTGTATGTATCAGGAATGAAGATATTAGAAGGAGAACAAATACTGTACATTCCAGTGTAGATAGAATTGAAACGAGACAACTAATGTGGTATGGTCACGTAAAGCGAATGAATAAAGATAGATGGCCAAAGAAAGCTTTAAGTTACATACCACAACAAAGAAAAAGAAGGGGAAGGCCTTCAAATGTCTGGGAAGAAAATGTACGACACATAATGAGAGATAGAGCCATCAAAGAAGACGAATGGATGAACAGAAAACGATGGCGGTCAAAATGCGAGAGGCGGCAGAGGCTGCCTCTCGCATTTCGACCTCGCAAAAAAATTTTTTTTTTTTTACTCATGTAGAGTCATACGCCGCCATGTTACCTATCCAACGGTAACTTAACCATCACAAATTAGAAATACTAATAATGTAAAACAACTTCAAATTTATAACATTTAAAGGGTTTTTACCCATATATTTTGGTGGCTACTAGCATGTACAACCGTTTGCACTGATGATGGATTGTTTAATCCGAAAACGTTTTGCAATGTGTTTGTGATAGCCCGTTTGAGGCATTTTTATATACCTTTTATAAAGGATTTTAACAAAATTTTTTGTGATATATGGTATACAGCCAGCTACAGGAACTTAGTTTCCCCGTGGAATTTTAGACAGCTAAAAGTGTGTGAAAAGAGATAAAAGGAGGTTTAATTATTGCTTGAAATATGATAAATATAATGACAACGCGTAATACGTGACATACTATGTCTGGGATACTCGCGACGTTTCTAGTTATTTTGGTAGGAGCGCAGAGAGGCGCGGCCGCCAAAATAATTATCCATTCCATTTTAGAGAAGAATTATTTCGCGCAACAGCCAATAGAGAACGGTTTCAAGAAATTGTAAACATGATGATAGTCAACATCTGAATACGGATACGGCTCCTAAAAAAAAAGAAGCCTATCGTAAGGTTAAGTAATTTTAAAAGTGTTAAAAATTGTTCTACGTTTATGATAATAACGTCTGAACTTACACAAAACAATTATTCTAGAAGTAATAAATTATACTCTACGCAAAAAAATGATTGATATAAATTTAATCAGATCTAAAAAGGTTGGGTGTGTGTGTTTGGAGATTACTTCAAATTCATTCGTCATCATACCTTTATGGGATTAGTTTTGTATTTTACGCTTTAAGTTCTCAAGGAGTGCTCTTTATGTACATTCTCGTCTACAAGGTAGGTATACAATTATATTATCACTCTAATTTTACAAGGATAATATTATTAGTTATTTTAATTTTTTAATGCACTATATTCATAATACAAATATTTTAAATTTCTTTGAATTGTTGTATTGTTTAATTTTTTATTTATATTGTTTCCACTTTTTTAATATTTAATGTCATTTTTTTGTTATGGTATTTATTTTTTGTTATTATAATTATGGATGGTGAACTGGGAAGTAATCAGAGCCCGTATATAAAACAGGTGGAACTCGAATACACTTAGGGCTTAAGCATAGTTAAAAAATACCGGTACAAATCTTAAAAATCATTATAAGCCAGTTTTGAGTTCCCTGCATGATATAGGCCTTCCCTGTTTGTATCTAGACTGTAGAGTCTTATACATATAGTATGGATCCACTTTTTTGTCATCTTTCGTAGATGATCTTGTTATCGTATAATTGGTCTTTCTCTGTTTTATTTATTTATTCTTGGTCTCCATCTGGTTAACTTGCGTTTCCACTGTCTATCCTTATTCTTTACTATGTGATCAGCTTTTTTTTGAACCTATTCTCTATCCTTCCGTTGTTGGATATAGGTCTCCCCCAGTTCTCTCCATCTTTCTATATCTTCAGCTGTTCTCTGCCATGTGGGACCTCCTTGTTTTCTGATGTCGTCTTTCCACCTCATCTGTGGTCTGCCTCTTGATCTCTTTGCATTGTATGGACGCCACTTTCCGATGGCATTGTTCCATCATCCATCTTAGAGACGTTCATTGTGTCCAGCCCATTTCCATTTTCAGTTTTGCTGCTTGTTCTTTCGCATCTACTGTCTTTGTTCTGGTTCTGATCCACTGGTTACGTTTTCTATCTTTAAGTGATATACCCAACATTTGTCTCTCCATTGCTCTTTGTGCCTTCCTTATCATATCCAAATTGGCCTGTGTAAATGTCCATGTCTGTGCTTCGTAGGTGAGCACCGGTATTATACAGGAGTTATATACCTTGCTTCGTAAGTATAGATGGATTGTTTGATTTTTTAGAACGTAAGAAAGTTTGCCGAACGCTGCCCATCCCATTCTTACTCGTCTCAATATTTCGGCTGTTTGATTTTCTCTGTTAGCTCTGATTGCTTGTCCTAGATATATATACTCATTTACCTGTTCTATTTTTTCTGTTTGTATTTTTATTGCCTCTTGATCTTCCGTATTTGTCATTACTTTTGTTTTGGCCTTGTGCACTGCTTTTTCAGCATTAATTCCAGTTCTTGTCGTTCCGAGGAGATCAGGAGTATATCATCCGCATATCTAAGGTGATTTAAGTATTTTCCGTTAATACATATTCCTCTGTTTTCCCAATTTGTTGATTTTATTATGTCTTCGAGGGGTCAAGGTAAACAGTTTAGGTGAAATTATATCGCCTTGTCGGACTCCTCGTTTAACTTTTATATTATCCGTTATTAATTTGTCGTCCATAATTACGGACATGGTTGCGTTTTCCTAAATATCATGTATCAATTGTCGGTATCTTGAATCTATTCTACTATTGACCAGAGCTTTGTCAACCGTTCAGTGTTCAATGCTGTCGAAACCGTTTTCATAATCTACGAATGCTAAGTACAGCGGAAGGTTGTATTCACTGATTTTCTTAATTAAGATTTTAAGCGCATGTAGATGGTCGAGTGTGCTGTATCTTTTCCTGAATCCGGCCTGTTCCACTGGTTGGTAGTTATCAAATTTGTAGGTTAGTCGGTTGTTTATTATTCTTGTGAAGGTTTTATATGGTTGTGACAATAGGGAAATAGGACGGTAGTTGTCTAGGTCTGTTTGGTCTCCTTTCTTATGTATTAAGATTGTGTTGGCATTTCTCCATTCTTTAGGTATTTTACCTTCAAACAGACATTTGATGAACAGTATTTTTAGCATTTTTAATCGTGTCTCCTCCTTTTTTTAGCAGTTTCGCCAGTATTTTGTCCTCATCGGCCGCTTTATTTCTTTTCATGTCGTTTATGGATTTTTCGATTTCATCTTGTTATTTCTGGTAATACCTCTGAGCCAACATTTTGTATTTTCCTCGAGAGGTTTTGTTTAGATGATAGTGGTGGGTCATTTTTGGAACTGTATAGGTCTGTGGAATATCTTTCTGTTATTTTTACTATTTCTCCTAGATCTCTTTCTTCATTGTTCTCAGCTTTAAGCATGATTAGTTTTCTTTTTCCTACATTTGTCTTCATTGTTTTTAAACTTTTGTTCTTCTCTATGATTTTCTTAATGCGATCTTCTTGGTATTTCTTTAAATCTTCCTTTATCTGTTTTCTTATAGTTTTGTTCAGTTCGGTAAACTCCACTGTATTTCTTTTGTTATCATTCAGGAGTTGTCGTCTTTTTTTAGCATATCTTGTGATTCAGCGCTAATTTCTTATTGTTTTCGCTTTTGTTTATTAGTAATCTTCAGGCCTATACGTCACTTCTTTTTAGCTGGTTTATGTATTGTTGTTTGCGTTTTTTTAAGAAGTTCTGTATCTATCTCTTTTTTAGATGGTTTAAATATTTGTCTGTCTGTTGTGGCGTTAATTTCGATTTTGGCTCTAACAATTCTGTGATCACTTCCTACGGAAATCATGTTTATGACCGTAACGTCTTGTACTATGTTCTTTTTTTTTGGATATGATGTAATCAATCTCATTTTTTGTTAAACCATTGGACGCGACCCACGTCCATTTTCTCTGTGGTTTTTTATTGAAAAAGGTATTCATCGCATATAGACCGTTCGTTTCCATATAGTTCATCCATGACCAGCTTACTTCATAATAATCTGCAACCTCTTTCCACAACGTCTGTAGCTAAGGTTCTGTTTTGTAGGTGTTCGTTTGTAATCTTGTCTTTAATTGTTGCCGTTTTCATTGAACGCACCATATTTCTTTGTGTTATTCTTAGTTTTGAAGTATTGGTTTTTGTTAGGTCATTACTGGTTGTAAACACTTATCTAAGACTTTTCACCTTAGAGTTTTCGGTACGTTCCTCATATCCTGCCCATCTATATGCTATTCTCCTTAATACCTCATTTGTGTGGTTGTCCTTGCCTATTTTAATTTCCTGTCCAAGACAAAATGCAAAATTTTTTAAATTGTTATAACAGAATGTAAAAGGCTATAGAAAAATTACAAATAAATAAAAGAAGATTAAATTGATACTTGGTTTGTATATTGCTTTCTTTCCTTTGTTTCGAAATATATATATATATATATATATATATATATATATATATATATATATATATATATATATATATATATATATATATATTTTAAACTTGCAATAAAAGTTGTCAAACAGTGTATTTGGCATACACTTTAAGTATGTAAACATTTTTTTTCTAGTTTTTATCCACTGTAAAAGTTAAAGTAACTTCTTGCGAGAATTAGGAATAATTTAAACTATGGACTAATGTTCTTTCTCTTTTATATGCAAAAAGTTGTCCTTTTACACAACCTGTACAGAAACTAAGCATCGTTTCTCATCACCCTTGAATAACGTTACATCGTCAGACTATTATTGGCCTGACCACCCAAATGAAAAAAGCATTGTTACCGAGCCTAAAAAAAAAACAAATTTCCCTACTAGAAGGTTGTTTTTACTTACCAGAGCTAGCATATTGTGGACTTTTGACTTTAAATAAAGTAAAATACGACGATATTTATCAATTAAAAAAATTTGCTGTGTAAAGTTTCAAGCATTTTTTGACGCATTGCCACATGCTTAAAGCTTTTCATTGCATTCATTACTAACAATCTCCTACTGTATTTGTAGCTTAGTGTTATTACCAGAAACAGATTTTAATGATGTTACTTTTAAAAAGTCAATATACTGAAAAGACCAAAGAAGACAAATAAGAAGTGATGTAAATGTAGACAGTCACACTCTAAGAGAACTGAATAAAACTGTTTCAAAGGCAATCAGGAGAAATTTAAGGAAATTTAAAACCGATAATATTAAACGTAAATTATTCAAGATGTCACTGTACTCAATAAACTATCAGTAGGAAGCGACCACAGACCAGTAAGAGCTAGAGTAACGATCAATCTACAAAAAGAAAGAGCAAAGATGATAAACAGTTGTAAACGCATAGTTTGGAATTCACCAAATCATCCAGAAGCATACATAAAAAATATAGCCGAAACTTTACAGAGTAATAATCCCAAACCTCTAAGTATCGACGATCACAATAAATTAATAACAGACTCAGCTAGAAACGCACAATTCAAATTTTGCAAGAAAAATGACACCAAAAGTGAAAAGATTAGCAAAGATACAAGGGCTCTCATGGAAATACGACGAAACCTAAGCGAGAACGAAAAGGGAAACAGAGAAGAATATAAAAAACTAAATAAAAGAATTTCAGCGGAAATTAGAAAAGATGTAAGAAGATATAATACTAATGTAATTACTCAAACAGTAGAAGAGAACAAAGGTTTAAAGATAATGAAAAGAAAACTTACGCAAAGTAAAAAAGAAATATACAAGCTGAGAGATAAAGATGGAAAGGCAACAACAGATAAACAAAACATTCTGAAAATAACTAGAGAATTTTATAAAGACCTCTATACCAGCCAAAGACCACAAGACAATTTCCCGACACGAGTAAAGACTCTCATAAACAGGGATCGGAAATACTTTTACCCATTACTGTGCCAGAAGTAAGAGCAGCTTTAAAGGAAATGAAGAACCATCGATCGCCTGGTGATGATGGACTCGTTATCGAGGCAATAAAAGCAGGTGGAGAAATTTTATTAAAATCAGTAAGCGAACTGTTTACTAAATGCTTACATGCGGGTACAATTCCAAAAGACTGGAACAATGCAGTAATAGTCTTGTTACACAAAAAAGGCGATATTACTAAATTAGAAAATTATAGACCCATCAGCCTCTTGACTCATATGTACAAACTCTTTATGAAAATCTTAACAAAGAGGCTAACACCTAAACTTGATTTCTATCAGCCCAAAGAACAGGCAGGCTTCAGGGCAGGATATGGCACAAATGACCATTTGCATACCATAAAGATCTTAATAGAAAAGTGCATCGAGTACAACATACCACTGGTTCTTGCATTTGTCGATTACGAGAAGGCTTTTGATTCTGTAGAGTTTAAAACAATACTGGAAGCCCAAAATCAAAGCCGAATAGATTACAGGTACACGACACTAATCAAAAACATCTATCAGAACGCTACATCAAGTATACGACTGCACGAAGACACAGAAAAATTCAGCTTAGGACGAGGAGTTAGACAAGGAGACAATATTTCACCAAAATTGTTCACGGCAGCTCTAGAGTCAATATTTAAGGGTACTCAATGGCAAGATATGGGCATCAATATAGATGGAGAAAGATTAAATCACCTAAGGTTTGCAGATGATGTTGTATTAATCGCAGATAACTTACATGATACAGTTACTATGATGCATTCGCTTATAAAAGTCTGTCTGAAAGAGCAGGATTAAAGATAAACTTTGAGAAAACTAAAATTATAACAAATCTCGTAATGAGTGGAAATATAACTATTGACAATAATACCATACAACAAACAGACACTTACAAATATCTGGGACACGAAATCAAAATAAGCAGAGACAATCAAACACATGAAATACAGAGGCGAATAGGTCTAACATGGGCAGCATTTGGCAAATTAAGCCATATTCTAAAAAGTTCAATTCCCATGTGTCTCAAGCGAAAGGTTTATAACCAATGTGTTTTACCTGTACAAACTTATGGAGCAGAGACTTTAACACTCACGCAAAAATCTGCGAATAAACTTAGAGTTACACAACGAGCCATGGAACGTGCAATGCTGAACGTGAGCCTTCGAGACCACATAACAAACCAACAAATCAGACGAAGATCAGGAGTTCAAGACGTCATCGAAAGAACCACGACGCTTAAGTGGAACTGGACAGGGCACTTAGCCAGAACACAAGATGGACGGTGGACAAGACGTATTATGGAATGGAGGCCCAGAAATTATAAAAGAAGCCGAGGAAGACCACCGACTAGATGGACCGATGACATTAAACGTGTAGCGGGAAACTGGCTACAAGCGGCCCAGTGTAGTGAACACTGGAAAGAATTGAGGGAGGCCTATGTCCAGCAGTGGACGCGATTGGCTGATTGATGATGATGAATATTAAACGTACTATACAGAAAAATAACAGCTTAAAAGTTCTACGTAGAAAGATAACGAATGGGAAATGCGAAATTCATGAATTAAGAAACAAGCAAAATGACATAATATCACTTAGAGGTAATAATAAATGTGAAATTCATGAATTAAGAAACAAGCAAAATGAAATAATATCACTTAAAGATGAGTTAAGAAAGGTTGTCGAAGAGTTCTACAAGGAATTGTATGGAAGTAAACGAGAAGATCAAACATAGATACAAAAAGCCATTTTGAAGAAGATCATAAATCAAGGTTCCGAACTAATGCCAGAAATAAATGTAGATAAGATTCGACAAGCCTTAAGAAAAATGAAAAATAACAAAGCCCCAGGAGAGGATGGAATTGTAATAGAAGCTATCGTAAACAGAGAAGATATACTAATAAATAAATTAAGGAAACTGTTTATTCTATGTTTGCAGCAAAGAGAGGTACCCAAAGAATGGAACTATGCCTATAACCATCCTTTTACATAAAAAAGGAAATAGAGCGGACGTACAGACCTATAGACCTATTAGCGTGTTAAACCACATATACAAGCTCTTCACTAGGTTAGCGACAGCAAGCATTGAAGAGACATAGCATTGAAGAGACAATTAGATTTCTACTAACCGAGAAGGCAGGCAGGATTCTGATTAAATTGTGGTACCAATGATCACCTCCATACAGTAAATACGCTCATTGAAAAATCTATAGATTATAACAAACCTTATATCCTCACTTTTGTAGATTTTCATAAAACGTTCGATACGATCAAAATAGCAGCCTCTAGAAGCAATGAATGACAGCAGGATTAACCATAGGTATAGTGAACTTATTTACGATATTTACAAAAATGTCACTATGACTGTTAAGATACACTATAAAACCCGACCAACAAAAATAAAACGTGGGATGCGGCAAGGAGATACATTGTCACCGAAACTGTTTATAAACAGCATCAGAGTATACCTTTAAGATAGTCAATTGGGACCACAGAGTAGAAACAATAGACGACGAAAAACTTATCCATCTCTGTTTCGCAGATTGGCCTTATTACAGATGATTTGGGAAAAGCCACAGATATGTTAAATGAATTGGACTTTGCATGTTCGAAGATGGGCCTCAGATTAAACTTGTCCAAAAGTAAGTTTATGACAAATATGGTCCCCAATAACCATTTAACTATTTAAAAAAAAAGTGGTAAAACTGTTGGAGAAATAAACGTATTTGGGTCATGAAATAACAATCACAGGCCAATATACCAATTAGCCTCAAAAGAAAAGTATTTGACCAATGCGTATTACCGGTCATGACCTATGGGGTGAAACCTATGGCTCTAACCAAGACTATGGCTTTGAAATTGAGAGTGGCACAGAGAAGAATGGAACGATCTATGCTGGGAGTGAAGTTCGACTGAATAAGAAACGAAGTTTTGCGAAGATGAACGAGTATTGCTGATATTGTGAAACGCATAGCGGAACTTAAATGGAATTAGGCAAACCTTGTAGCAAGAATGCATGACTCACGATGAACAAGCTAATTTACACATTGGAGGACAAGAGCAGACAAACGTAGTAGAGGAAGACCATCTACACATTGAGCCAACAACTTCAGGAACATCACGAAAAATTGGCAACAAAGAGCACAAAATCGCAAAGAATGGAGGAGTTTAAGGGAGGCCTATGTCCAGCAGTGGATGTGATAAATAAATAATGATGATGATGATGATGATGATGATGATGATGATATGATGATGATGATGATGAAGATGATGACAATGATGATGATGATGATGATGACTTTTAAAGATATAGACTACCTTATCTGTAATTTGTGTTTCATATTAAGACACATTAGTGGACCTTTATCCATTTAGCCTAAGATTTGATGATATTAAAATATAACTAAATTTATATTTATAGTAATTTGTAAAATAATAACCCAAAAACATAACTAATACGTTCCTTGTCATCATCATTGGTGCTACAGCCCTACAAAGAGCCTAGACCTTCCCAAGTCTATTACGCCAGTCAGTTCTATCCATTGCCAACTGTTACCAGTTTCCTGCGCCTATTTTCTACTATCTACCCCTACTTCTACTTCCCACAGGTTGTGACATAAGGATCCTTCTCGGACGGTTGTTCTGCTCTAATCTTGCCAGATATCTCATAGCCACCGAATATTCGTTGGCTATGAGATATATGATATATGACTTCGTTTAAATATAAGCAGGAGGTTTTCATCTGCTTTGGAAATTGTCCATGTCTCCGATCCATATGTCAACACTGGTCGTATAAGAGTTTTTTATATGGTTATTTTTGTTTTTTGGCTTAAGTTTCTGCTTGTTATATATCTACTCAATCCAAAATAGCATTTGTGTGCTAGGATTATTCTTTGCTTAATTTCTTCCGTCATGACGTTCTCCTTGGTGGTCAGGGAGCCTAAGTATGTGGATTTGTCCACCACTTCAAAGATAGAGTTATAAACAGTGGCCGATGTTTCTGGCTCTATTGTTGGGTGTGGATGCCATTATCTTAGTTTTCTTCTCATTTACTTGTAGGCTCATATTTTTTGAGGCATTTGACAAGGTGGCATACATCTCTTCTAGTCTGCGTGTTGTGCAGGCAACTAGGTCAACATCATCTGCATATGCCAAAATTTGGGATAATTTATTAAAAATGTTTCCTCTGTTGTCTATTTGGGTATCCCTGACTGCCTTTTTTAGAGCTATGTTGAAAAGGAGAAACGCCAGTGCATCTCCCTGTCGCAGCCCAACATGATTGTTCGCCCTGTATTTCGACTTTGCAAACAACTCTACGCATTGTAACCTTAACCAATCTTATCAGTTTTTATGGGGATGTGAAATTCATCCATGGCTTTATACAATTTATTTCTTAGGACATTATCATAGGCCGATTTAAAATCTACGAAAAGATGGTATGTGTTGATATTGAATTCATTGGTTTTTTCCAGTATTTGCCTTAGCACAAAGATCTGGTTTGTTGTTGATCGACCAGGCCAGACCCCAGAATACGTTCCCTGTAAGTTACTGCATAAATTATTAACTAAAATGAAGTGACCTTTTGTTAATTATTTTTATATCTAGTTTTAAAATTTTTTATGTATAGAAAACACAATTTTCCATCTGATTTAGTAAATTCCGCAAAAGAGCTAAACATGGCGTTTCCTTTTTGTTAAAACATAAGGGAGATAATTTATTTTAATTCAAATGTTTCTTCAAACATTTTATCCAAGGACGGAAAATATTGTTTGCTCAATGCCAAGCAGAACATAATAAAAAATACGGTTTATGAGTCTAGGGAGAATAAATATTTAAGTATCCCTGTACGGACATAATTTCCTCAGAAATTAAATGTGGTGTGGTATCTCTACATCATAAATGGTCAGTCTGTTTTTTATGATGTTATTTCTACCTTTCAAAATTTGGGACCAAATTGTAACCTATTTAGCTTTAACGGTATGTATGTGATGTGCATAATTCTGTCATTATGCGATATTTTTTACTAAATCTGTTCTTAGCAGATGATGACAACTAACAGAATAATTTACTCCCCAGTCTCGTTTATTTACTGATAGTACTTAATACAATTATATACAATATATACAATTATATGTGGTAATCTGATAATCAAATCTAATAATTTATAAAATCAGTCCTCTTGTTTAATATTAGGTGATCCTTTATATAATAATTTATTAGGCTTAAAATTCTTTTGTTTTTTAAAAGAAGGGTGACTAATTTATACAGAAAGAAATATAATATAGCATTTTTTTTATTTATTTTCCGTCAATCCCTTAGGGTTATTATTAAGACAAAATACAAAAAATTTTTAACATGCATAGGTATAATACAAAATATCAATTACAGATAAGGTACACAAAATATAGTATATATTTTAAGTATTGAAATAATATGTAAAATTTTATTAATAAATTAGATAATAGATTTTAAAAATAGATTTTAAAAATTCTACTGCCAGCTGTGTATTTAGATTCTCCTAGAAGTTCTTTTATTGGTTTTGGAAGGTGGTAATATTTATAGTCGATCAAAATGTGCTTTGATCCACCTACACTACATGTGCATTTGTAATTGTGTAATTGATCAAGTAGTGAAAACGTATTTAACTACTTGAAATTAAAAGGATATAATATTACGGGAACCTTTAGGGATGACAGAATACTTAAACCAGGTATCGACAGCGATCATGTTATTTTTTTTTCATAAAGTGGTTGGACAATATCGATGTGGCTGCTGCATCTTCAGCTTATGGTGCTGCGCCTGTTGGAACTGTGCGTAGACATTGCAAAAAAGAAAAAATATGTTTAAATTCCAATACCGAAAATCATTGCCAAATATAATAATAATGTGGGAGAAATGGATTTAATAGGCCAAAACATCTCTACATATAGAATTAGAATCCGTTCAAAGAAGTGGTGGTGGTGTATCTTTACATAACTTTTTGGTGAAAGTATTAGTAACAGCTGGATACGCTACGAGCACCTCTACCCCAAGATTTCCCAATTATATTTTAAAAGATATATTGCCCAGTCATGTCTTAAAAAATATAAAAAGGATCCAAAGCATGGAGGAAGACCTAGTTCTTAGATTCTCGCTTAATAGAATATCAGACAACATGAGGTACGATAAAAACAATCACCTTTTAATATTGATACCTAACAACAAAAGACGTCGCTGTGCAGAAGAGGGATGGAGCAGTGGTACTCAAACAATGTGTAGCAAATGTGTATTGAATGCAATTATACTTTCATATAAAGACATTCTAGTTATAATATAAATTTCATCGTGTTTCTTAAGAATTTATTTTATTTTAGTTACGGTATCGTAACGACCTAGCGTGACATTTATGTAACATATAATTTTTTGTTTGTTAATAAGTTTTTAGGGTAAAAATTGTTAATTTGTCTACTATTATACTTTTTTAATAAAAATATATTAGTTTCTTTAAAAAATTATAAAAAAATAGCTCGACTTATAATGGGTTAATTCCTGATATAACAAAATCAGATATCAAAGATGTTCTGAAAAAAATGAAAAATTATTAACCTTCAGGCGAAGATGAAATATTGCCAGAAGCATTAAAAATTTGAAGAGATCTATTACTTGAAAAAAATAAACTATTGTTAATAACTAATGAAAGGACTCATATGTTTTGTACATACTTATGAGAAATTAAAAGTTGTAAAAGTATTTTTAAAGTATTTTTAATTCCTAGCTTAGCACTCTCAGATTACAAAGCCATTTTTGGAGCTATTCTATAAGAAAGCAATGATGTAAACAAATAATTTTAATTGCGGTTTGTTTTTCTTTTTTAAACAATAAAAAAATACAAAAGCGCACAAAAACGCTCCATTGGGACACTTGGACTCCACAAAAATACATTAGTTATTTTTTTTATCATGGTACAGATGTCAGAACCCGACCATTTATACTAGAGTTGAAGCAGCACATATAATAAGCAAAATTGAATGCCAGCATTTTAAATTATTTTTAAAAGATGAAAATTTACATACATCATTAGAAAATTAAGTTTCTTTTAATTAAACATTAATAAATTGAAAGACATAATTAAAGAAGTGTATCAAAGACTCTCCAAAATTTAGTTTTTTAAGGAAAAGCGATTTTCATAAAAAGTCCCGCTCTAAAATAAAAATTGTTAGCTTAATTAATTAATACCATCAATCCACAGTAATTATGTAGTTTATTATAACAATACTTGCGTTATGTACTTGTTTATAAAAATTTTAAACCTGTATATGAAAATTTATTTATACCAGAACCAAAATATAAAATATTTAAATCAATTTGACTGTTTACGTTATAATATTTTTTGTTTTAGTACAAGTATATTTGCAAAATTCGTGAAACATTCAATTCAATTACACTGAAGGTAAATCTCCACCCTTGACTCTTCACGGCATTCCAAGCAAGAAAAGTAGAGCACAGATTGAGTTGTCGAAACTTCAACCTCACTCAACTTGACGTCTGATTAAGCTCATGACTGGAAAACTGTTAAAACTCCCGTCGATAGGGTTACGTTGAAAATAAATTGAAAACCTTACGATTAATTGAATTTGTCAGTGTGTGATGAATTATCGCGTTCGATAAGAGTATCAGTATATACATGATTTATAAATTAATGTTTTTTCAAATTATCATCTACATCTAAATTACCGTCTATATCTCTAACTAATATTCTCATTGGGAATTAACCACAATTGCAGCTTAAAATGCAATTATTACAACGCTTTTCCACTTCAGAAATCGTTTTCAAAAAAGAAGAATCATTCTTAATTAGACAGCGAACGAGTAAATATCGTTTTATCGTTTGTCTAGATCGATACTTCTGTTATCTACGAGTTTTTTTTATTACTAGTTTTACTAATTAGTATGTAAATAAAAAACGTAATTCGATATTTACGAACAATTTAGTGTTATTGTTTTTTCTTAAAAACTATGAATCGTAAACTATACAAATTGAACAATTGTATTATCCAGTAGCGTACCATTATACCAGGTAACTGTTATTTTTAATTACTTTATCCACAGAGTCCTACTGGGACGTCTGTTGCATTAATTAAATCTACGTGTAGTGGTTTTTGTATCCAGAACCGCATACAAAATTATCTCGAATAAGTTCATAAAAAAAACATAACAATGAATACCAAGTCTTAGGTCTCTGCAGCTTTAACCCTTTCGTAACGGGAAACTGATATATCCGCGAAGTCATAATGAGTCCGATACCCGGGAGACGTAAAAGTCCGCACGGACAGTGGATGCACTTCGAGATGGGAAACGCAATGGGAATTTCGTAATGGGAAACTTGACTGTAATCATTCACGTAGTAGAGCACCAGCAAAATATTAATAGTGGGGATTGCAAGCTTCAATTCTTACTTATAGCTCCGATACGGGTCGATACTTGTTGATTTTGCGTCAGTAAAACTATAACTTCGTAGGCATACACATTGTATTTGCACGTTTTTTCACAATATGTTTCGTAAAAAGGGTTTATCCAAAGAAGAATTATTAGAACTTCCTTTTAACAGTAATTCAGATGAAAACTTTGATGCTGAATCAGAGAAAAACTACGAGTGGGAAAATATTTGCCAACCGACGTGCAGTGATAGTGAAAAAAACCATGAGAGTTCAGAAAGTGACACCAAATTCCCTCTGTGACTCAGTGGTAAGAGCGCCTACCTTTGAACCTAAAGGTCGTGAGTTCGAATCCCACCTGGGTGGAGAAATTTTCGTTTATTAAAAATTAATAAATGAAAATAATTTCTATCCTTGTGCGATCAATACTCACCGGTGGGACCGCAGACGTTCGGATACAATTAGCGTCTCTTAGCAAAAACAATGACGTCGACTTTGCTAAGTATCAAGACAATTACTCTACACACACATACTACACTCTACACTAGGTACCTGACTGTAAAAATTTACTGTACCATGCCAATGACCATTAGTTGTCGACGCATTAAACTCAATAAAAAAATGTTTTAAATTAGGGTAGTTAGGAAAACAATGACTAGGCTGGTAAAAATATAGTAAAAATCTAGTAGCGCACTTTTGTATTTCCAAAATGATTTTGCATTTAGCTAGTGTGAATGCGTAGCTTCATGAATGTTTCACATTAACCATGACTTAAGGGGTAAAAAATTATGAGGGTGGATGAAGCTTTCAGTTACAAAAACAGTACATTAAAATTGTAAAAATAGATTTTTTATCACCCTGCAGCCTGTACACATTTTTGTTGCCGAATTGTTAATTGACGTATTGAATTCTAATCGTTTCTAATAGTATTACAACAATGTATAGTTCTATCAATTAATTGTTGTCGGTTATTAATATTCACTGCGTAAACTAGTTGCTTCAATGGTCCCCAGATATGGTAATCACCGGGATTGAAGGCCACGAAATAGGACCTGCACGTCCTATCCACCTGTTGCCATAAACATTATTGAGATGTTGTCTCACTGCCAGTAGAAAGTGTGGGGGTGCCCCATCATGCTGAAAATACATCCCTCGGATAGGAACGTTCGCGTTGGCAAGCAAATTCGGCAAAATATTTTGTAGAAAGTTCAAAGACCTGCCCTGTTAAAGGAATATCAAAAAAGTGAGGACCTACTAATTGGTTATTTATGACACCAATCCACACGTTAACCGAAAACCTTAACTGAGAACGACGTTCTCGATTAGAATGGGGATTTTATTCTGCCCACACATGTGAATTATTTATCCCGTCTCTGGTAAATTGGGCTTCATCTGTAAATAGTGTCCTGTATAGCGTTGGTCGATTATTATTAATCCATCTACAAAATTCCAACCTATCGATCTCATCTCCACCATGTAGTCGCTGAACCATTTTAATGTGATATGGGTATAGATTATTTTTTTGTAAGACTCTACTTACTTTTGATTGAGTAACATTGAGTTCTCGACTTACTTGTCTAGTGCTTATTGTAGGGTTCATAGTAACGGCGTCCATACTGTCATCTTCCTGCGCTTCATCTACATGTCGCTCTGTTGTTCCACTAGGAAAAGTGCCATTATCTCTCAAATAATTAAAAACTGACCCAAACGTTGGATGACTGGGAGTTCGACGATTAGGAAATCTCCTGCGATAATCTCTACTAGCAGCACTACCATTCCCATTACAGAATCCATAAACAAATATTATGTCTGCATATTCTGTGGTCGAAAACTGATGTGGCATTTTGAACGAAAGTAACAAAAGCTCTACCAAAACTAACACAATGTACTTAACGTAGATATGACAGAGGAAATATGTATTCTTGTACACATAAATAACAATTGATAATGACAACGATAATAATGGGTATAAAATATCAAGAAACGTCAAACGGTCAACGCCTACCTTCATTTTAATTTTTTTTTAGATTTATTGTTATTTAGTACAGTTGATGCAATGTATTATTATTTGACATACAATTTTAATCATTTACAATCAACAAAAACTAACACATACAAGAGGTTTGACTTTTTAATCAATTTAATTTATTATTTATCGAAAATAATGCCCCAATACGATCTATGAGTAAAAATTTAAAATTGAAAAACAATTGATTCTATCGTAGAGATAATACAAAGTGACAGTAAAGATGTTAATTTTCTACGTATTAGATTATGTTGTAGAAACTCATTTTAATTAAAATGTTTGTAATTTATATCATTTGTTTAAATTAATACCTTATAATTAGATACTTCATTATGGTTGTTATATTTTTGGTAAGATTTGATCGTTCACTAAAAATTTAATAAAAGTGTGACAACATTGTCGCATATGTCGTTTTCATTGGCTATTTATGTAGTATGAAAATCACTTATTGCATTTTGAAAAATATATATACAGGGTGTAATATTTAATACGAATCCCTAAATTAATTTTTCCAAAGCCAATCCTGGAATTTTTTAGTTTAGCTAATACCAGTCGAATGCTTGATAGTAGTGTACTGTATCATGCAAAAATTTAAAAAATCAAATAAGTCGTATAAACACTACAGTAAAATGAAATAAATGGCCAACTACACAAATCACCCTGTTAAATAATAAAGAAGAGGAGTTGACATTTTTTATTGGCCACATGATATGCTCCCTGAGGGACTCTACATATGGTAGAAGTATATAAAGTTCCTCATGACACCCTGTATATATATCGCTGGACTATATTATGATTTTTTTTATTTACTACATTTACATATTTATGAATTATGAGTTTTTTTATAGTCTTTAATTAATTTCTTTATACTCATACATTTTCCCTAAAAATCTGATTGAATTCAAATAAGGTTTTTAGGTGTTTTTCTTGGATGAAAGAACGGCGATTTAGATATGATAAAAAACGAAATCAATAGCTTCCAGCTGAATTTCTTCTGAATATTTACATTCAAAGCAAGAACTCCATTATTTGCGTTCTTTTTTATTTTTCAATTATAACGTAATTTAAAATATATTTTCTTGTTATTGAAAGCAAATGAAAACGAGGGAAGGAATGTATAACTTCGAATCAAAAGACTGGTGAGCCAATGTTTTGTAAAATTGGAAAAAATTGTATGTTTTTGGTACCATTACGATGAGTTATAAAATTGTTTTTCAATTTGATAATAAAAAATCACTGATTTCTTGAAGTTTTTAAGATAAGTAATTGCGCTATCTCCTATAATCGCACAGTTTTATAGGGAAAAAATTGGTAAAAATATAATTTAACAGCAATGTATTTCCCTTTTTCTTATTGTCAAATATAACTGGTTTTATTATTAGAGGGTAGATAGTAAAAAAAGTCTGCAAACTCCAAGACCAACAAATTGTCGGTCACATTCTTCGATAGGAAAAATAAATGTAATTGTACATTTTTTTATTACGAGGGTGACCTAAAACTTGAATTTTACAAATTAAATCCTAACATTAACGCCAAAATATATCGTCGGCATACTACCAGAAGATAAGCCAAAAATGTTCTAGACACATATAAAAAAATAAATATATTAATAAGAAAAAAAATCACAGAAGCAAAAGAAAAAGAAGCAAGGGAAAGATGCGAAGAAATTGAGACTTTGCAGTCAAAGTACGATAGTTACAATGTACATAGGAAAGCCAAAGAACTCACAGGAGGACTAAGACGAAAACAGAGAGGAAATATAACTGATTCTGACGGAAACATCATTTTGGACAGAGTAAAATGAGAACATGAAAAGAATATCTAGAAAAACTATTTGAAGGCCAAAGAGATAACACCTTTAAGGTAAAAGAAGTGGTAAATGATGGACAAAGAATATTACAACAGGAAATGTATTCCGCAATAAGATAGTTAAAGGATGGCAAAGCGGCAGGCCCTGATAATATACAAGCAGAACTACTCAAACTAATGGACAGGGAGATTTTTAAGATATTCAACAACATATACCACTCTGGAGAAATACCAAGAGATTATTATACTATAAACCTCATGAGTCATCTCCTAAAATTGCTCCTAAAGATAATTTAAAAGAGAACCTACAAGCTTTATGAAAGTCAAATTTCCGCCAACCAGTTCGGGTTCACAAATGCTGTTGGTACAAGAGAGGCTTTGTTCTAAGTACAAGTCCTATTCCAGAGATGCAGAGACGTCAACTGCGAAGTATACGCATGTCTGGTTGATTACAAAAAAGCATTTCGATACCTTTTTGCCATAACATCGTAAGTGACAAATTTAGGGAAAACAGTTTTATTGAAGCATCGTATCTATCAAGCCGCCAGGCACCTCCCAGCAAAATTATTGTAAGGTATAATAGCATAGTCTTGGAGAAAAAACCGAATTTGCTGTAACGTAAGTCACATAAAAATGTGAAAAAATTTATTTTGTAGTTGTGAAAACATCGCATGGTCACCAAAACATCGTAAGGTGCAAGTCACGTGGTACAAAATTTGCTACTTACGATGCAGCGAAGTTCATTACGATCTATTAGTGAACTGTGTGTAGCCGCAGAGTCGGAACGTAAGTACCACAAAATAATTTTTTTGGTAATTATTTATGGTTTTTACTTTTGCTTTCGTTGAGATTTGTAGGAAACATTGTAAAAAATGTAGTTTAAAATCAAAATTTCCTTAACATACGTAGTTTTTTCAAATTATAGAGATTTCTTAGTAATAATTGTATTGGTGTGATAGGTAATGGTTGTTCTAGATTTATTTCGTCTCAAGAGAATCATAATCCTATCTTTTTGTATTATTTTGTAGTGAGTATTATAAGGTACTACAAGTTCCATATTTTATGTACAAGGTGTCTTACCTGGGTTGACACATTTTTGGTCAATATAGGATGTTTCATCTCACGCGTAATATTGCGTAAGGTTGAATAATACAAGATTTACTCCGTACTGATCGTACATGATGCAATGTTGCGTAATATTACGCAACATTGAGTAAGATTGAATACTACAAGATAAATCCCGTACCGATCGAGCTATCGGACGGCCACAACGTTAATAACACCTGGCGAAAATAAAATAAAAGACAAGAAGAATGGAGGCCACATATGGCGCACTTATAATTCAAAATAATATAACTTTTATAAGTAATATTTTAAAGTCGACAAATAAGATAAAATATTCTTTTATTTCAGATTATCGCCATGAGTAGTAGATCAAGACATCTAGTAAGATTAGCTCTTAGTTCTCAAGGAACAGAAGAATCAAATGCCATACCGTCTTTGGTAACCACTCGGTCTGAGTCTTCACATGAGTTGGAGTCACTCTCACTATATGTGGGAGACTCTAACTTTGACAGCGAATTATCTTCAGTTTCGTATGATGTAAAAGACTCAGCATCTTTGTATGAATCAAGCGAATTCGAAGAGATTCCACTGGTATCACAGAAGTCCTTAGACACCATTATAGACTCAACCACATGCTCTAGCACCAGTGTTGCTTCACAAGTTGGTCAAATCTCGAACTTGAAAGATTTACAATCTTCAGACGTGGTCGTAATTAGTTTAGACGAACCTATAATTTACCATATCACTGCCGACGGAACAGAAATAAAATCCAAATGTAATGTGCCAAGTTCTTCAGTTGATGATGACCTTCACCAGAACCAGCCAGTAGTTTCAACACGACCCTCTGTGAAACTCGTTGACTATGACTCTTCCAGTAGCGAAAATGATCAAAATAGTCGTACCTGTAATACAGCTAAACGTTTTCGTCGCCACTCTTCAGAATATTCCTTTGAAGAAAATATTAGCAATGGTGACAGCAACTCGCCTGACAATAAAGAAGATGCAATGGGAAAAACTTGTTTTAGGAAACAGAAAAAACCGTGCAAAAAGACAATAAGGAAAAGTAATCACAAGTTCGGTGCCAAAAAGTCTGTTAGAGAGAATCCTTGCAGTATTAATTGCCCAAACCAGTGTATTTCAAAATTTCCAGAGATAGTGAGAGAACATGTTTTCGAATTTTATTGGGGCTTGGGAAGCCTACACAGGCAACGAGACTGGCTGCTTTCATGCATAAAAGATGTTGAAATAAAACGTCGAAAACAAGAGGCTGCAAGAAGCAGAAGACAATGTTCGTACAAGTATATCATTAGGTGGAATGATGTGGAACACGAGGTGTGCCAACAATTTTTATTGAAAACCTTGGATATTTCACAAATGACTTTGAGATATACGAAAGAAAACTCTACGTCAGCCTCATTTTCCAAAATAGATCAGAGAGGTAAGCATGTTCCCCATAACAAAACTGGGAAAGAGCAGAAGCAGAATGTTTTAGATTTTATCACGTTGCTACCCGCTGTCCCATCTCATTATTGCAGAAATAAAACATCGAGAAGATACTTACCCACTGAATTTCGTAATGTATCATTCTTATACGAACTTTTTAAGAAGAAACAGATAGAAAATGGCATAACTAAGAACGATATCGTTTCCCTGCAAGTGTTCCGGAAGATTTTTAAGGCAGAATTTAATATCGGATTTCACTTGCCGAAAAAAGATAAGTGCAAAGTCTGTGAAGTGAGAAAAGACAAAGATTTTGAGGAAACAGAAGAAACAAAGCAATTGTATGAAAAACATTTGGAAAACAAAGAAAAATGCAAAGATTCATTTCTAGCTGATCAAAAGAAAACTATCTTAGATTCAAAATTTTTATGTGCTAGTTTCGACCTGCAGAAGGTGTTAAACACACCACATGGAGACAATTTGCTCTTGTACTACACCAGAAAGTATGCTTATTACAATCTTACGGTTTACGAAAGTGGAACCCAAAATGGGTTTTGTTATTTGTGGGGAGAATGTGACGGAGGACGTGGCAGTAACGAAATATCTACCATAATCTACAAATATTTGCAAGAAGTTGATAGAAGACAAACCGTAAAACATATATCACTAAATTGTGATAGTTGTTATGGACAGAACAAAAACAAGGCAATGTTTGTAATGATCTCGAGTTTTCTTAAGGATTCTGTTAATATAACATCAATCAGTGTGCGATACTTACTACCAGGCCATACTTATATGCCTGTCGACTCAGTTCATGCAACAATTGAGCGGTTTATCAAAAAACGCGTAGTATGGGCTCCATCAGAATGGTGTACATTGATATCCAACTCTCGTACCAAACCTAAACCATTTGAAACAATAAAAATGGATTTCAGCGACTTCTTAGAATGGAAAAAAATATCTGATGATGTACTAAAACCGAGTAAATTCAAATGTAAGAACGGAAAACCTATAAAAATCAGTGAAATTAAAAATGTAAAATTTGAGAAAGGTAACGCAGATATTATTATAGAGGTTGACTATTTAAATAATGGCCAGAACTGCATCAATTTCACGATGGAATTAAAAGGAAAAAAACCAAAACGGCTTTATTCTCAAAAATTGTCTATTTCCGTTGCAAAGAAAAAAGACTTAATTGATCTCTGCGACAACAATATAATTCCTCTCAGGTTTCAAAATGAATATAGGCTAATGAAAACGTCAGCTATGCCAGATAAGCTAGCAGAATCCGATGAGGAAGACGAAAGCGATGAAGGGCCCCAAGATTAGACTTTTGCTGACTAGCTATGATTCACATTTATTATACCACATGCAATAACATTAGATATTATGACTATTTTTGTAAGTTTATGACTAAAGCGATTTGTTGTTCAGTTAAATGCCTATTGTACTTTTTACTTTTCACAAATAAATTACCTTAAATAAACGATTTTTGGTATTTTTTTATGTATTATTTATGTTACTTTAAGGGGCTGTGTCTAAACATACTTTTTATCGTAAGTGCTGAGCTTACGATAACAATCACAATGTGAAATTATTTCTGAATTTACCAAAATTATCGTAAGTGTTGGACTTGTATAAAACTACAGTAGCAAAATTATTTTTGATGCTTCCAAAGTAACGTAAGTCCAACTACAAAAAAACTGAAACTATTTTGAAGAAAAATCATTACTTTACTTCAAACACTCATCATAATACGTCCGGATGCCAATTTTCACTTCAATTGGACATTTCTAAACACGTTTATTGAAAAAACTGCCGTACTGTAAAATTTACTAAACGAGACTTACGATGTTATGGCAAAAAGGTATCGATTTGATCGGGTACAGTACGCCAACATGATGCAAATACTAAAAGAAGCAGTAATTAACAACCAAGATCTGAAAAATAATTAGAAATCTCAGAGTTAAAGGTGAATACACTGACTATGTGAAAATCGTGCGTGGAGTGAGGCAAGACTGTATTTTGTTTCCTCTAGTTTTCAATCTGTACTCTAAAAGAATATTTATACATAGAAGCTTTGCGCGAAACAGAAAAAGGTATTCTACTAAATGGTTACAGGCTAAACAACATCAGATATGCAGATGACACCATAGTATTTGCGGACAACTTAGAAGACCTACAAGTTCTTATGAACAATTTCAAGTATTACAGTCAACAATATGGACTAAATATAAGTAAATTTTACGTCAAACTATCTCCTGTAGAAAGAGTGACGCACTACAACTACCTCGACACCATAATAAATGGGGAATGGACCAACAACCAGGAGATTAGAGCACGCATCGGAAAAGCTAGATTCACCTTCAATCGGTTGGGGGTTTTTTTCCAGGGGCACTATCTATCTCTTGATACAAAATTAAAAATGCTGCTATGCTACGTCCTCTCTGTCCTTTTTTATGGTATTGAATCGTGGACCTTGAACAAAGATATGTGCAAAAACTTGAAGCATTTAAAATGGCTATATCGAAGAATACTTAAGATCTCGTGGACCGGCCTGAGTCACAAATGAGGAGGTCCTTAGAAGAATGAATAAGAACCGAGAGGTACTGACCACCATTAAATCTCAAAAGTTATAATTCTTCGGACATATTATGCAAAATGAATCCAGATAAGCTCTTCCTTAAACCATCCTGCAAGGAAAATATTTGGAAAGCGAGGGATAGGATATTTTTAAACTAATTGTTATAGCGTAAACAAAATTAATAAAAGGTGTGTTCCAGGAGAAAATGAAAGTTCAGTAAAGATTACAGGTATGTAATTATTGATATTTACCAAAAAATTAGGTTAGGTTTTACCAATAGGATATATATTAGATATACTTTTAGTTGTTTCTATGTACTTACATGATTCATTTTTAATAAAATATTTTAAGTTATGCTAAAGGCGCTGTTATATAAAAATATACAAGTGAAATGCTTAGACATATTGTTAACAAAAAATTATAGTTTTCTTTTATTTTAGAACCATCTAAACTTAATAATACTTCAAATGGTGGCAATCGAAATAAAATACCTACCAATATACATGTAGGTATTAAATCTACATTCCACAATCCGGTGTTTCGTGGACTAAGTTAAAATATCGAAGAGAAAATAAGAAGGGAATGCCTAGGAAATATTATTACCAGACGAATGAGAAAAAATTCAAGTATGCAAAGTATTTCTTCTTAAATCTATTTGCATTAGCCACGGATGTGTGGAATTCTACTGATTCGACGCTATTCTTTCCTAATTAATGACATTGTATGCGTTGTGAATCTGAGCACTGCTTCAGATGGCATTCAACACTGTTTTGTGATCAAAATATGACTGCCGCTTATTTAACAATCTATATTTTATGCTTACCTAATTCTTTATTAATAAAGCGATCTTTTTATGTTCATTCTTTATACTTATACTTTCCGCTGCTCTTAAAAACATTCGTTTTTGGAGCGGGACTTGGAGGTCGCTGTTTAAAAGATATTAAAAATACTAATGGAGAGAAAATGCAATATTTTGACCGTAAATATATTAGCGAAAAATAGCAACTATCAATTGAGAAGAAATTACGCGAAGAACCTAGCTTTACTCATTACTTTTGTCTGTACAAAGAATCGACTTAACTTTTGACATATCGATGTATTTGTAGCAGGCCAAAGAATTATTGGTCGCTGCGCGTCACAACGTTAAGGGACGCCCGGCGCTCAGGATTTAAAGAATACCTAACCGATACACTCGATATACTTACTGTACGCTGTGTCGTGATGAAGTCGAAGTGTCATCTTGAGATCGTTAGAAACCACCCTCTGACCACGCTTCGAGGTGGTCCGTAGAAAGAGCGTATACGAATAAATCACTCTATTGTATTGCGATTATGAATAGTGATAATTTAAGATAATTGTCACGGTAATATAATACTTGCGATCAGTTTCTATATTTGTGACAAAAAATACAAAAGAGAAAGTCAAATTCTCCATACTTACAACCAAATAAATAAGCTAGGTAGTTTAACAATAAGGAAAGATGAGCAACTCTTCAGAGTAGCTCGAGACAGAGACAGTTTCGCCATGTTAATCGCCAACGTCAAGGGGACTTGATAGGGCACGTTAAGAAGAAGAAGTTAAGCAATGCGATTTTACGAAATAACCGTAAACAATATATTTTAAAGCAAAGAATAAGCCATTATATTAGATCACATTATAGTACAGCAAAAAAAAATTAAATGTAAAAATATGAAAATAAATATTGATTTATTTCCCAAACATACTGTAAACGGCTGTGCTTTTTTTACAATTTACATTGATTGATTTATTGAGAAGTAACATCACAACATTAAAAACTAATAATATAAAACTTTTATTGGAATTCACACTTCGTACGTTTATGTGTACCAATGCTTCCTCGCTTACCTCGAGTCCTCTAACAAATGCATATCAATAAAGCGAATTTACCGTATATTTACCTTATACTTTATATATAAAACAAATATGTCTATTGTTATGCATAGTCGCATGTGATATGTCGTATGTCACAATACGTTCAATAATAATGAAGACGATGTTTATTTCTCTTTTGGTAGTCTATTTGTTTGTTTTTTCTATCTAAATATATTCGTTATATTTTCCCTCTTTATTTGCTATGTCGCATAGGCCTCCTTTAAGTTAATAAATCAAAACTTGTCTATTAGTTAAACTATTTTTATACATAGTGCCCTATGACATCTCGTATGTAATTATACGTTAATAAATAATAAATACATTGTGTAGTGCCCTTTTGGTAATTGCCTTGTTTGTTTTTTCTATCTTAATATATTCGTGATATCCTTTTCTTTTCTTTTTGTTATTAGATGGCGTAGTTACGTCCGTATATAGTTATTTTATAACTATTTTTTAAGATGGGAATAGAATTTGTTTCGATCCAGAGAGGGGTTATACCGATCGGACGAGATCTAAAGAGGTCAAAATACGTATATGCCGCCGCTCTGTATTGAAACAAAAATCAAGTACCGTCTTTGTTGTTTAGATGGCGTTAGGATTTTTTATTTAAACTAAAATTGTAACCTCGGAAATCTTTTTTGGGTGGTGCTAGAAAGATAACCAATGGAGACACTGCGGACGGCAGCCAGATGGTTGGTGGAGAGCGAGTCGTGGGTTCGAAACTAGCTTTTGGAACCAGGAATGGATCCAACGGAAAAAATAGGTAAAGATAGGATAAGAGATATTAAAAAAGATACAGAAATAAACAAAAAGATAGATGGGTAAAATTACCAAAGGTAAGAGAAGATAGAAACAGGGCGCCACTCAATTTTTTGGGGTTAAGGAGAAAATTAAAAAAACCTTAGAAAAGAAAAGAGATAAGAAAAGATATTTAGGTTCAGAGATCAAACCCAAGGAAAGATACCAACAGTAAATTATCAAATAAATCTGGTCAACGCCATATATAAACAAATAATAAATATATTAAGTATTACACTTACTTACCTACGAAACTTAATCAGCCTGATCTTTCTACAGTTCAAAAGCATAGTGATATTTAAAGATAGTAATTGTTCAGAGCTATTATTTTATCAGGGAACTTGTTAGGAGCCGACAAATAAAATACATGCATAAAACAATACCAATATATTAAACACAAAATTATGATACTGCTAAATGCAACCCAGGTAATAAAAATACACAACTATGAAATAATGTTATATATGTATAAAATTAAGCAATAATGTAATAAAAAAATACCTTTACCAAGATATATAAGGCAATCATATACAAATATAGTTTGGTGTATCTCGAGATATCATAGGAAAGATAATAAACAAAAATTATAGGAAATACAAAAGATAGCAAAAATTACTTAACTCTAAATTTACAAAAAAAAAAAACAAAAAGGTTACAGGAATAAAAACATAAACCAAACAGCACTTGGTTAAGTCAATTAACTATCTCGCACTATTATTTATTAAAAAACTGAGACTTGTATGTTCATAGGTAATATTTATAGAAATTTCTTGAATAGTTCAATTACATTCAAAAATCGGCAATCTACAGGTGAATATATAGATGATACGTCCAGATAATGGCAGGTGATACGGTACCATACCATATTACTCGCCCAGATAATTGTAGATAAAGATTACTTACAGTAGATATTGACGAAGGCAGCTTAATTCACTGAATTTAATACTTTTCTGGTACTAAACACTGAATTTAATAACCATTAAAGGTAGTGTAGAACTATATATAATTTAATATAGTCTAAGGAAAGAAAACTCAAATATGAAGTATACACACACTTAGAAAATAATTCACAGCGTCGATAAGATAAGAAATATCGTGAGCAAAGCGCATCACGAGATATCACTTCACTCAACAAGACCCCACCGAGAAGTAAGTTGGTTCCCTAAAAATTTCACCAACTATCCAAGAAAAAAGAAGAAGAAGGTATATCCCCCACTTAAAATCCTCGGACAGTCGTATGTATTTCTCAGAAGGTAAGGCCTTAACGACTATTGGAAAGTTTGAGGTAAAATAATCGGTATTAACAATTGGACCTGAGAATATTAAAATCCTTAGGATTTTATTATTGTCAAAAGATACGAGCCTTCGGCGAAAATTACCAATTTATGAAAAAGAAACTGCATACCGGAAAGCATTTGTTCTTTTCATACAGAGTATTAAGACGGAAGGATTAAAAACCTTTCTTAATTAGGGAATTCCATTTCAGCTTGGTGTCTACAATAATATTTTCCTATCGTAAACACGGGGATTCCTAATCATCGGCGTATCGCACGGAGGTAAAAGGAGTTAAAAATATTTTGATATATTAATAATAAAAAAATGTTACAAAATTAAACTTTAAATTATTTTGTGTTAAATTCTAATTTAAAATTATTATTAAAATTAATTATTAATTATATTAATATAAAATTAATACAGCATTATTAATTACACGTATCGTTTCAAGAAAAAATATGATTGAAATATGGTAGTTCGTATTTCTTTCCTAGAAGACACCATTACATTACTGGATAAACGGTGTGACCTGTCATCATAGGCTTTTATTTAGATAGATATCAGTGGCGACACAAAATATAAAATATGGTTTTTATCCTTCCTGATATTAATGTCTTTGTTGGTTACGATCAGTTAGCCCGATGTAAAGGGTTTGTAGAATAGCAATTAGAATTTTGGAAGAAGAGCAAAATCAGGGCTATGTAATCTAATTTATAAGATTTAAACGACTGTATTTACTTTAGAATTCATCAACCGAAAACAAAAAAGACTAAAACAGTAGGTCGTATAAAAAGTTTTCCTTACATCTTTATTTGATAAAAATTGATATTTTCCCGTGTATTTTTACATATTATTAGTTTTCCACTTATCTTTTATTCCCATATAAATTTCAGTTCTCTTTTTGTAAATTTTAAACTTTAATAAAATATTTTTAATAAACATAAACTTCAAACATGTTAAGAGTTATATTCAGCTTTGAGCTAAACATCTTTCTAGTATCTACTTTTTGATATACATCACTCAAAGTTATAAATTGTTCTTTCTTTAATCATAAATGATATTCTGTAAATATTGAGCATACATTATAAAATGCATATTAGATCTCAAGCTATATTAAAAATGCTTGAGTTTAACATTTATCTATTCTATAATATTATTTTGTATTTGCTACATATTGAAATTTAATTTTGGTAAAACTTTTAATGATAAAACTTTAGCGGAGAATTAGTTTGAGATTATTAAGCTCTATTTAGTTTGTTACTGTAAGTAGTTTAATGGGTTGAAATCTAAATTGAATCGGATTTACTGTTATCCCAAGCCACAGTAATGAGTGAAGACATCTACTGCCAGAAACTTATCACGGCTAATAGGATTTTGTGAAATTTAATTTTTGTTACGTGATCTATTTGAGAAAATTTTTGTATCCTGTAAACTCACCAAAATCACTATTAAAAAACTGTTAAGCAAATATCAAAGTATAAATATAAAAAATAGATTTGTAGTCAAAATTGAGAACTTTTAACGAGGAGCAGAATTTAAGCAGTGACAGTCTATAGTTCGTCAAGCTAAGAATTTGACAAAGAAACAGCAACTTAATCCATTTCTTCCCAGTGGTACATTTTAAAATCACTTTTTTTGAAATTTTTTTCTTTCATGCTCTTCTTGTGCCCTGCTCGATTATCATGCGCTGGTTAGCAAATTGGCTATACTAATTTTGTTGGCGGCAGCTCGGAAAGGGAATGCAATCTGTGTACAAAAAGGGGCGTACATATGTAAAATTATAGCTATAATTTTAGTATATGAGGACTGTATTACTTAGTTTGGTTCAAATAAATTAGGATAAGTAGTAATTGATTATACAGATAATAATAAATCAAGTTTATAAAAAGTCTTACCAATCCTGTGCTGCACACACACTCGCAGTATTTCTGTTTTTTACTTGCGCTGCTATCTTTACCGGTTTTTTTTTAAGTAGACTACCGGTACTAACCGCTAGATCACGAGATATAGCACATTTGCTTCTGTATACGATTTAAAAAAGAATTCGCGGTATTTTTCGCGTAGCCATAAGCGGGAGAAAGAGAGAATGTCTGTTGTTAGCGGTGGTCAATAGTAGAGAGAACACGTCTATTGCTAGCGATAGCAAACAGACAAGAGAGCATGCGTCTGTTGACGTACTGGCGTCTGAGAGCTAATGAAAGTCAACAGGAAAGAGAGTACATCTGCTGCTATCGAAACTCAGCGGCCGAGAGAAAGAGTCTTTTGGTTTGCTATTTTACAACTGTCTGTATTTATAAAGGAGTGGGGTTGAAGTGGAAGTAGAAAGGGTTGGAGTAGGGTCTTCTTCTTTAAGTTCCATCTTCTATCGAAGGTTGGAAATCATCATGGCTATTCGGACTCTGTTGACTGCCGCTCTAAAAAGTTCTGCACTACTGCATTCAAACCATTCCCTTAAGTTCTTAAGCCAGGATATTCTTCGTCTTCCCACATTTTGCTTTCCTCGGATTTTGCCCTGCATAATAAGTTGTAATAATGCGTATTTTTGCCCTCTCATCACATGTCCCAAGTACTCAAGTTTTCGTCTTTTAATAGTTAATATTATTTCCGCCTCATTTCCTATCCTTCTAGTTACTTCTATGTTTGACATTCTTTGAATTTATGATATTCGTAGGATTCTTCTGTAACACCAAAATTCAAAGGCGGCCAGCTTATTCAGATGAACTTGTTTTAGTGTCCAAGCTTCCAGACCATAAAGAAGAGTAGAGAACACGTAACATCGAAGCATTCTCATTCGTAGTTCTAACCTTATATCCCAACAACAAAGAAACTTTTTAAGTTTAATAAATGATGTACGTGCTATTTCAATACGTGTCTTAATTTCTTTGGTTTGGTCTACATCTGATGTTATCCATGTTCCTAAATATTTATTGTTATTAACATTCTCAATTGCAGTATCTTCAATAGTCAATTGGATATTTGCATGTGCAGATTTAGTCATGATCATGCATTTAGTTTTCTTTTAATTTATCTTCAGTCCGTACTCATGACAGCGTTCATTAAGGCGTTTCATTAGGTTCTGTAAATTATTGTTGTTATCCGTAATTAATACTGTATCGTCTGCAAAACGTAAGTTATTCAAAACTTCTCCATTGATAGATATACCTTCTATTGAGTCTGAGAGCGCTGGAGTAGGGTATATGATTGTAAAATTGTGGTAGAATGATAGTTATTATTACAGCAAAAAATGACATGATTTTTTATATGTAAAAAATTGAACATGCTGGAAGGCGGTCGAGAAGAATTACGCCACTGGGATAGAGTATTAAATAGTTACCTTAAGTACGAGGATAAAACGGTATTTATATTAGGTACATTGTTGAAAAAAACAAGATAACTAAGAAATATTTAAAATCTAGTGAAACTAAAGTCTAAAGTCTAAAGGAACTATATATTTGGCTGAAAGTGCCACTATTAGTAAAAGGGTAACCTAGCTAGTTTCTTTATTGCTCTAAGGCCTTGCCATTAGGTGTGGATACCCTAAAAATTTGTACAAGAGCATCTTTACCTGGGAGCAATTTCATAACCTGTGACAGAGGCCAGAGGAGCGGATTTTTTTTATATTTGATTAGAACATCACTTATCTTTAAACGATCAGTAGCAATATATAACTTTATCGTACTTTGGGTCATATGCAAATATTCCACCGAATAATTTTTCCAAAAAGTTTAACGAATATTCGGTTATGTGGTATTTTGGGAGATCTGGTTCTAGTGGACTTGTGACACTTCTTCCTGCAAGGAAGTGTCTGGGCGTTAAGATTGAAAGATTATTAGGCCCATTTGAGAGCTCAGTGATAGGTCTTGAGTTTAAAATGGCTTTGATTTGACATAATAATGTATAAAAAACTTTGAAGCTAAAATGAAGATTTCTTACAAGACGATGAAGATGGTACTTGGCACATTTAATCCCTACCTCATGCAACCCAAAAGGAGAAGGGTTACGAGGCACTGTAAATTTAAAACAAATAGAGTTTTCAGAGCAGAAATTAGTGATTCTCTGCGAGAAGTTCTTACTTTTAAAGAGTACTTACGTTTAACTCAAGAAGCTAATTACGGACACCATAGAAATTGGTAGCATTTTTTGCCCCTATAATCTCAGAAGCACAACGCCTTGCAATAAGTCTTTTAAGGGTGAAAATAACAGCATCAGCAAGTCGGTGACAAGTTCGATATGTACACATTTGGTGGTCATACATATGAAGAAGGCTATGTATGCTTTGTATTACGGGGCTTTTCTAAGATGAGAGGATCGGATCATGAAAAAACCTCCGTAATCTACTGAGACCTTTTGAAAGGGTCTTGTCGAGAGAACACGATCAAGATGGAGATCTACCATAAGTTGTGTTGACTTGAGTGTCATGAAACTGAAAGATTTCACTCAGTCGTAAATTATCTTCTTTGCTTGTCTTAATCCAGAAATATTTCGATATTATTTTATTCGATAATTTCGAACAAAAATTTGACAATGTGTTCAAGTCACTCGCATGTCCCAATTTAACATGCATTTGCTTTATCATTAATTCGACAACTGAATGATTAGATTGTAGTAGAAGAAGATGTTTCTATTCGAAAGATATTGGGGCAAATTCCAATCTACCACCTACATGAAGAAGTCCAGTTGTTTTAGAGAGAAAGGGGTTTAGTGCCCTGATAGTTTTATCAAAGAATATATTTCGATGTTTTAACTTATAAAGTTTTCTTGAAAAGGCCTGTAATTGTATGTACAATCATAGTGGTGGAGAAGGTTATTTCACATACCTGCAGTGGTCCTAATTCTAAAGGTAAATTAAGATGCATTTTTCTTAGATTTGAGAAAAAACGAGAAACATGCCACAGTTCTCTGAATTTTTGATATATGTCTGAGGTTGTACTTAGAGTGACCTGAGCCTGTCTAAGTTCCAGTAAATCTCAAGTTCATTTTTTATCCTAAACTGAGAGTAGTCTATTATACTGAAAATTAATAAGGAGGGACCTTCGGTTCACAAGTTTTTTAACTTTTACTGAGGAATATCTGAGGCTCTAGAGGGCAAATCTGCCACGTTTAAAAAGGAACTTACATGATAAAATAAAAAGGATTTACTTAATTCTTTAATTTGATTAATACGATGAAGTACAAATGAATTCCATGTAAATTAAGTTGTTAAAATCTATGTTAAAACTATGGGGCTGTCTGAAACTATATAAACTTTAGATATTGTGACGTTTTTTGAAAAGAACTCAAGTACTTTTTTAGTAAGAGTGACACCTAAAATGATACCAGACAATTATAACCGAAAAATGATTGAATTGAAATTATGAAATTATTTTTTAGTGGAGCTATTTTAGATTTCGATGCTATGAGGTGAGACGTGACTGTGTTGTCACTATACACGACTCAAAGATACACACAAGCAGCATACATGTCCTGAGAGGCATCGGTGAAACAATGTAATTATTGCATATCCGATATGGGCAGAAAAAGTGTCAGGCATCTGAAAAATGTAATTTTAGATATTGATTAAAATGTATCCAATAATGATTTCCAATCTTAAGTCAATAGGTCATCCAGTAGTTCACTGTCCCAGTATAAGAGTAATGACCAAAGATGTTATAAGAAACGCTAGAGTGTACTATAACGGGTGACAGTAATCCTAAAGAAATATTCATTCGTTAAACATATGACAATACTTTTCTTTTTGTTAGGAGAGGAGCCTCTTCATAAATAGACAGCTTAAAAGAGAACTCGTCTAGATTAGATTCAACACCTAGAAACTTAGTAGAACCATTAATTAAGTTAAGATTGACTTCTAAAGTGAAAGCCATATTGCATTCTTTAGAAAAAGCACGAGAATTTGAATGTATTTTATGAAGTTGAAAACCATAGAAGTGAGTATTTAGAAGTGAATATAGTTGAGAATAGTGTATGTAACGCTAATTGCACACACACACCGATTTTAGACGGTCGATTTTTTAATGGTCGTCCAAATTCCAATAGTGAACCATATGTGAGAACGGGACATTGCACACAGGCCGACCGTTTAGCGGTGTCGTAGTGCTTGGTATATAATTACGATTCCATGATTTTCTTGATAATGATGTCCTTATCTTGTTAGTGGAGGCAAGACCTAAAGAAGCTGAAAAACTTACTACCATCACGCGTTAGTTCTTCAAAAAGAGTGAAGAATGTTCCCGTATTTTCTCTGTTTTGATTGATAGGATGATTCCACCACTTGCGTTTAATCCTACGGCGCTTAATACGACGATACAAATATGTAATAACAACAACTCGTTTAGGATTCAGTATTATTTAACAACCTCGTGTTACGACAACAAAGCAACTAATTGTTTGACCGGTAAAAATCCGGTGCGTTTGAAAGCATCTGCTACCAGTAAAATATCGGCCGATTTTATGCTGGCAGTCCAAAAACGGTGTGTGTGCAATTACACTAAGCTGTCTAAGATATCGGCGCCTGACAAGATGTCGTCAATATTTGTCGAATTCCTTACAGTGTGAGAGGCTACTGGTTGCGTGGTTTGATTAGAATCAGCAGTATGTTTTAACACACGTGTAGCGAGAAAGGGGGATGAGGAGAGTCCAAATGGAAGACGTTTTAGTTGATATACTCCATTCCACGAATATACGACTGTTTTAAATTCGGGTTTAAGGTGTCGATTTAAATGGTCGAATGTACTGAATTGTACAATGGTAAATTCTCCCGATTTTTAAAATACTGTTATGACAAATATAAAGCTTAGATTTAAATATACAGTCATGATATAAATATAGAGTTGATAGTTTATTTGACAGTTGTAATTTAGATTTTGAAGTATATAATTACTATCAGTGAGTTTAGTATTGTAAGCAAGTTGGTTTTTAAAATAAGTGATTTAAACGAAATGTAACAATACCTAACTGATTGAATAGTATAATTTATGTAGACGAATATTCAATTAGTATTAAAAAACAAATAAATTTACTTATTCTCTTATTCCCCTAATCGTCTATACCTACTCCACTTAAAACAAACAAATATTTAAAACTAACAAAGTTAAATACTAACTAAACTAACAAAGTGAAATAGTAGATTCTTTTTATGGTTTCTGAACCATCGTTCTGCCAGTTTCCTCACAATTATATTAAAAATAGTATATTTCTTTTTATTACAGTTCTGGTACCTAATAAAGTAATAAAACAGTGTAATATAAAAGAAACCCGGTACGCCTCTTTGGTGTTTACATTTCAGGGAAATCCAACCCAAATGTCTGATGAACACATTTGGCTTATAGACGTCATTGTATTTATTTGAAGGAGCGTAAAAATTTTTGTTATTTTCAGATTAAATTTCACATTAAATTTTGCGTCTATCTGAACATCTATTAACTGAAATAATTTTAGTTTAGATGTCATACTATCATATATATTATATCACAGATCCGTTTTATTGAAATAATAATTAGACCAATTTACTTTCATACTTCTACTTGCACAGTATAATATTCATTGTCGCAATAATCCAAAACAGTCGTATATTCGTGGAATAACCTATACGTGCGAATGGATGCATCAGGATGATCTCTCCACAGAAAGTTTAATAAAAACATTTCCTCGGGATTTATCATAATTTGCATATACATAATGAAAATATCGGCAATTATACAAAAGTATATTTCCTAAAAAATGGGAGAATTTTAATAAATTCAGGTTGGGGTCCAAGACCTTACTAAGAGATTATTCCCCTGCTAGTTATTCTTTGGGTCAAACAAAATTCGAATTCCTAAAGAACTTGCTTTTTTAGCTACGAACTGAGGCACGAAATAAATAAATTGATGCTGTGAGTTTTGGATTAACAAAAGAATTTGTGTAATATTGTCGAAAACCGCATAACCCTGTATGATTTTCGAATAATTGTATAGCAACTGTGGAGATGGAGACAACTGCTTTTGTTTAAGATTGTTACAGATTTAATTAAATATATCTCAGTAGTTGTGATACAGAGACTCTGCGGTCCAACAATCTGTTAAACCATTTTATCATATTTTTAAGTCACGACCTTCATTTTTCTCTTTTTCCGTTTATCTTGCCTTGTATTATTAAATGGAGTACATTTTATCTCTCTGAATGACTCATAAAATGGTCAAAGTATTCCAATTTGCGATTTATGACTGTTCTTACCACTTTTGAAAATTTTCCCATCCGCTGCAAAACAGCTTCGTTATCCTGATATATCCTTATTATACCTACTTTATTTACATAATTCTTTAACGCACCCAAATTTTAAAGGCTTTAGGTTTTCTAAGAAGTGTATCTATTTAAGTTCAACCTTGGACACCATATAGAAAAATAGAAAACACATAACATCTTACTAATTTAATTTTTAGTCTCAAAGTAATATTGTCTTTACGTTATATTTTCTTTATCTTGAAAAATGCAGCACCTCTGATCTTCTCTATATGTACTTTTATTCATTTTCTCATGTGCCAGTTCTCATTTAGATTACAACCAAGATAAGTGATACTATTGTTTTTCTGCAGTTGCTTTCTATAAACTGTTGTTATTACTTCTGGCTGTTTTGGCGTTTTACTGACAACCATTACCTTTGTCTATGTGGTGTTGATCTTTATATGCATCACACGTTGTGCTAATCCTATTAATCAGATATTAAAGACCTTTATTCTGTTAATCAATTTGAAGATCAAATTATTAATATTAATGCCATTAATTTTGATACCATATTGAACACTATTCAATGCTTTATTAAAAACGAATTCCAAATAGATGATAAATATTATAGAAGATAAAATACAACCCTGTATTACTCCTCTTCGTATTTAAAGCTCTTCAGAATTATCCTGATATTTGCACGCTGATGCCAGTAAATATTTTTAATTATACGTGTCTTTGCCATTAATACCTACCTGCTGAAGCAAGGCTATTATTTCAGTATGTCTTACTGTCTTACAGTAAAACACATGTAAACTGGATAACCGAAATCTCTGTACAATAACCTGAAAACTAAATGGTGCTTCTCTTGTTGCAAAGTTAATGCGGAATATTTTTAATACATGGCTCATCCAGTTGATGGTTCAATAGTCACTACATCTTCTCGCATTTGCATTTTAGGTATGGTCACAAAAATCGATAGTAGCTAATCCGTTAATATATATCCAGTTTAATAAATTTTATTAAAAAGATGAAGGCGAAATTTTTTCCTGAACTTTCCAAATTATATATTATTTCACTTGGTATTTTATCCGGCCCCGTTGTTTTTCTGGTCTTTGTTTATCTTATTTCTCGCTCAATTTCATCCATAGTTATGTCAGGTCCTGTCACTATTTTTTTCTAAAATTGGGCTTTTTGTCATTAAATTGTTCCTCAATGTATTCTTTTTATCCGTATCTTTTATCCAAATCAGTGATAAATAGTTTGCGATCTCTATCGCTGATGTTATTTGTTAGTTGTTTGTACTGACCTGTTAATTTTTTTATTTTTTTACACATTAAATGCATTCTATTTGCCATGTAACTCTTCAATTTTCAAACAGTTATTTTCGAAGTATATTTCTTTGTAGCTCGTATTTTAGTTTTTATATTCTTATTCATTCGTTTATACATTATGAAAGTTTAAACGTTTTGATTTTTAAATTTTCTTTTGTCCATTAGATTTAAGATCTAAAATCTTATCGGTTATCTACTGTTGCTTTTTTATTGTTTCCTTTAAGTTTAAAATTAAACTGTTTATAAATGTTTGAAATCACCTGACTGTTGTTTTTAATAAAATTCATATCCAGTTTGTAAAAGCTCGCTGTTGTTTATCCGTTTAAGATTTAATTTTAATTCGCCCAACAACAGACTGTTATCAAATGGAACATCGGTATCAGGAAAAGTTTTTACAGATTTTACTGCATTTCTGTAGCGTTCACTCATGGTTATGTAGTCAATTTAATTTGTTCCGATATTACAAGGGATATCTGCTAATAATTTTCACGTGTACAATCTCCATTTGAATAGTTTCAAAAAGACATTTATTATAAACTGATCAAATTCTTTGCAAAATCTATGTATGAAATGGTCTCCCCTTTTATCTCTATCACCAAGTCCAAAACCACCAATAATGTTACTTTCTCTCCCTTTTCGTATCTTAGCAATAGGATCACCTATTAAAATGGTGAGATCTCTAGTCAGTTAGTCAGTAACAGTTTTTACATATGCGTAGAACTTTTCAAGTTTTTGTAGATCACTTTCCACTGTCAGTACATACACTTGTATTAAATTTATGTTTCTGAGTTTCTCGTTCAACTAAATCATTTTAATTTGTTCAGATATCTGGTATATAGTGCCAATATATCTGCTTACCTTCATTGAGACTATGAACCTTACACCTTTACAATGGTAATTGCTGTCGTCTCCTGAATAATATACTTCATGATTATACACATTGCATTGGCCAGATCCGGGCCATTTCATTTCATTCACAGCGCGATCATTTAGTTCCATAGCCATAATTTATTTATTTAGCGTATGGCTACATCACAGGTTCATCTAAATACAAATATATAAATTATATAAATTACAAACAACAGTAAATATAAAAATATTATTCTACAAACAAACATCTAGATTATAAATATATTCGATTGACTCTTTTGTAGCAGCCAGGAAATCTGAAGGGTTGCCATTATAGGATCTAATCGGGCATTCCTCTACCATGTGTTTTTACTGTTTGCCTTTCGGCGCCGCAGTCGCAATTTGGTGATTGTATTTTTCCCCATCTAAAAAGTGAGTCGGAACATCTGCCCACAGTTCGTCCTTATTCTATTAAGTGTGGTCCAAATTCGTCTCGGTTGGTTGAAGCCCTCAGGTTTGCTTGTAATACATGACATGTTCCAGTTAGCTGGTGCAGCGGTATTCTCCCATTGTCCTCTCCACCGTTCAGTTACATTAAAGTTTTGATCTACTAGCCTTTTTGCTGTTTTTAGAGGCGGGTGTCTTGAACGGAGCCTATTTATGTCTCTGGCGGAAGTTCCGACATGGGAGCGGAGCTCAGAATCAGTATTGATTTTTTTTTGGTGGGATGGGTGGTGGAGCTATATGACTCAAAGCTGGTAACCAGTAAGTGGGCGTGGCCTTGATTGTGCCCGATATAGTTCGCACGGCTTGGTTGAGTTGGACATCAACACGGTAAGTATGTGGACTGTTTATCCATACTGGTACACAGTGGGGTGTAAAGCTAGTTCGCGTCCGTAGTAGAATACTACACGTGCACCCTGGGTAACGCTAAATGAACTAGCACAAAAGGCGCCAGACAATCTTGAATCTCCTGGCAATTCAATCATCACAGAAAATCTTTCCAGCCATAATAATATACCTGGGAAAAGTAGTGTCATTCCCTTGGCTTTCTACACCACTATGTACACGCTGTTTAGGTGGTTTCAACCACACCATGTACTGTTATGCATGGAGCGTTTCAGTCTACATGACTTGACTACCGCTCAATATGAATGAGCCGGAACAAATTTCAAACATTTATAACTTTATTTTTACACTTTTTAAAGCACGGTTCGTTTCGGAAGGTAAAGATTTTGAGACAAGAGCTTCGCGATGTAAAAACCAATGTAGTTATTTAGCATTTAGCATTACTTCTTGCAATTATTCAATAAGACACGATCGATGTCCTGTTATAGCCTTGATCCAACCGGTACGTACAGCAATTTATTTCAAACAGTCAATATGATATTTATAATTAATTTAAATAAAAGTTTTATTTAAGGAAGCCTTAATGGAGACAACCGAAGGTATTATTGTGAATGGGGTAACCGTCAACAATATTAGATATGCCGACGATACTTTAGTCCTTGCCAATTGCGGAGACGACCTACAAAATCTAATGAACAAAATAAAACAGACTTATGATCAGTATGGATTAAAACTCACCGTTAAGAAAACTAAATATATGATAGTTAGCAAACAAAATTATATACAGGATGACGGTATAAAGTCGGAGATGCCACACTGGACAGAGTAGAGAAACTCGTGTATCTCGGCAGTAATATCAATGAGAGCTGGGATCCAACAGCAAAAATTAAAAGCCGAATAGAACAAGCCGAGCTGCCTTTGTAAAAATGAGAAACGTACTTTGCAGTCACGATCTTAGCATTGACCTTAGAGTTCGTATGACATCTTGCTACATCTTTCCTGTCCTGCTGTATGGACTGGAAGCGTAAAATCTAACTGAGGCTATGCTTAAACGCTTGACAGCCTTTAAGATGTGGGTATACAGACGACTACTGAAAATAAGCTGGGTCGACAGGGTTAGAAGTGAGGAGGTCCTTAGACGGCTGAGCCAAACAACAAAACTGGTCAATATAATAAAGAAACGCAAGCTGGAATACTTCGGTCACATTATGAGACACCCTGAAAAATATGATCTTTTACATATGATCATTCAGGGAAAGATCCAAGGTAATCGTGGTCCTGGTAGACGAAAAACATCATGGCTGAAAAATCTAAGGCAATGGTATGAAAAATCAACTACATCGTTATTTAAAGCTGTCAATAAACTCACGATAGCGAATATGGTAGCCAACATGATATCCAACGATCGATAACGGTCATGGAACTAGCAGAAGAAGCAAAGTTTCAAACAACCACTTTCCGGTAGTATTGCTTGTGTGATGCCTTGTTTTTCTTTATACCTTATAAATATTAAAAACTGGGCAGAGTTGGGATTATCAAAATATCGGCAAATTGGAAAATGATTTTATTTTTTTAGCCTCTTTTTGATCTGCTATTAGTTCTATGTGTGGCTTATTGATTTTACAATACTATATGCAGCTATATAGCATGCTCATAATTGTTTTTCATGTGTGATAGTAGATAATAAAAAAATCGCTTGTTAATTGTTGCTGATTGACAAATAATACACTGACGCTTATCCAGAAGAACTGTAAATCCATATTTAAGATAATTATCACTGTTCTTTCTGTTATTATTTTCATTTCCAGAAGTAGAAGGTTCTAACTTTATTTTAAAAATTCATCCATATCTAAAAAAAAAGTTAAGATTCAAAATCGAACGCACTACACATAACTTATACACCATTTGACTAAAGCAGAGCAATGCAACGTTTGTTGATTAATCACGATTGGCGGCTTATGTAGAATCTAATTTATAAACTGGAAAAATTTAATATAAATAAAATATATAAAACAAAAAATAAATAAAATACCTCTACAAAATCTTGTTCAAAGAGGTCCTCGATTAAAGAAAGTCTGGGAAACACTGTTCTAAATCATCAAGATTATTAAAAATCGCCTATCTCATAAAATAATAGTAGGTATTTAGGAGACAGACAAATTAGGCGAAAGACCAATTTTTGTTTTTTTGAGTGCTGAATATCTAGATATAATATTGCTTATTATTTATAAATACCTTTAAATATACAAATTAAATTAATTAAAAATACAGTTATACTTTTGTTTTTATTATCGTTTTATATTAAACATTTTACGGAACGAGCACAGATTTATTTATTTTCCAGAAATTAAAATAAAATGTAGATTTTTGGCAACGTACAGCTAAAGGCCCTTTTAAATGCATATTTTAATGAAAAACAATCAACTAATTAATCTTCATTAATATGATGAAGCTGTCACAATCTTTCGACCCCTTGTGCTTCTCCTGGAAAATCAGCATACAATAATCGTTTGTTTTGGAAAAAATTACCAAAACAGACATGACTCGATTCGAAGTTGAATGTTGTCTTTTTCATCTGTAAATATACATAATATCAAATGATATTAGGTCGAGAATTCTTAATTTATCCCGAATTTAATGATGGAATATGAATACCGAAAACGTTCTGTGATGTAGCCCGATAGGGTGTTTTAATTATATACCTTGTACAAAGAATTTTTAAACATTTTTTTTTAATATTTAATCAATAAAATCCACAAGGAAAAATTCCTGTAGCTGGCTGTATACCACGTATCACAAAAAGGAGGTTAGTCTTTGTAAATAGGTATATTTATTTAAAAAACCCTTAAAAGGGCTACATCAATAAAACAAACGTTTTCGGACCACACAGTCCATCATCAGGTTTTAAAATCGAAAAATGCTAGGTCACAATGCCTGAGCCACCAAAATACTAGGGTAAAAACCCTTTAAATTACATTTAGTTATAAAAGATTGTAACTCCGCCTCTGGTAGATACTGGGTGGATTAAGTAGCTCAGTAAATGCCAGTGCCGGTCACAAGCCCGGATGAAGGAGAAGGGTTACAGCGGTAGGTTAGCTCCCCGCCCTGCGTAAAAGAAATATTGCTAAAAATCCCAAGGAACAGCCTCTGAACTCGGATGGCTTCAAAGGAAAACGACATAGGCAAAGAAAAAGGCTAACGAACTTTGGATGTTGGAACATACAAGGACTGAATACAAAAGAAGATCAAGTATTTAAGGAACTCAGTACATACCGAATTGACATCGCAGTACTCAGCGAAACAAAAAAGAAAGGACAGGGGAACCACTACAAAGACGACTGTATATATACTTCTGGAGCGGAGTAGAAAAATCAAAAAGAGCCAAAGCTGGAGTAGCGGTCGTGATAAGAAAAAACATGGAAAAATGTATTACCAACTGGAACCCGATAGACGAAAGAATTATAACAGTATACCTTACAACAAAGGGGAGAGACATAAAAATAATTGGCATCTATGCACCCACGGACGACTCAGATACAAACACTAAAGACATGTTCTTTGACAAACTCTCAGAAGAGTTAAATAAAATAAAAAAAAAGACAAGAAATAGTCCTGCTAGGGGACCTGAACGGAAGAGTAGGTAAAGCTCATGACAACAAAATAATTGGACAACACGGAGAAAATGTAGTAAATGAGAACGGAACAAGATGGTTGGAGGTATGCGAACAACATTCGTTAAAAATACTGAATGGATTTTACAAACATAGAGAAATAAATAAATATACATGGACTCAAAAGACAAGAAAACTGCAGTCAATTATAGACTATATAGTAGTTAAACAAGAGACATCTTTAAGACCCTACGATGTAAAAGTTTGGAGAGGGGCAGAATGTGGATCGGATCACCTACTAGTAAAGGCACCCGTGGAAATAAGATACATTAAACAACACAAAATCCCAAGAACTGACAAACAAAGAATCCATACGGCTCTATAACATAGACAGCTTAAAAAATGACTCCACAAGTTTTCTCTATAAACTACGTTTGGCACAAAAATTAGACGAAGAAATAAACGGAACAGCGGAAGAAATGTATGAGACTTTGAAAATCAAAATTCATGAAGCAGCATTAGAAGCTCTAGGTACGAAAGAAAAAGTAAAACGTAGAAATTATTGGTGGACAGAAGGTTTATTAGAACTGGTAGAAGAAAAGAAAAAACTGTATCTCAAATGGTTAGCGACAAAAGATGAGGAAGACCAAAAGAACTATAACAGATACAAATATATAGTAAAAAAGGAAATTAAAAAAACAAAAAACATAACCTGGGACAACAAGTGTGCAGAAATAAGCTCAATGGTAGGAGGATCTAGGTCCAGACAAGCTTGGAAAACTATCAACAGTCTTAGAAAAAATACAAACGAAACAAAAAAAATAAACCCCATAGACATAGAAAGATGGAAAAATTATTACGAAAATCTATTAAATGAACAACGTACACAGTTTCTAGACACACATATAGATATAGTTGAAACGGGGTTAAATGAAGTGGCGATGATTACCGTAGAAGAAATAAAAAACGCATTACAAAAAATGAAAAATAATAAAGCTCCTGGGCCGGGTGATTTACCTATCGAGTTATTCAAACATGCCACTGCAATAACATTAGAATTGCTTTGTAAAATGTTTAACAAGTGCCTACAAGGAGAAAGTATCCCAAGAGATTGGAAAGTCTCGTACATAAACTCCATCTACAAAAAGGGAAACAGGAATGACTGTAGTAATTACCGAGGTATCAGCATTACGTCATCCACTGTCAAACTGTATGAAAGAGTTCTGAAAGCCAGAATAGAAAAAGAAGCCACAGATATCGAAGAACAAAGTGGATTCCGACCAGGGAGATCTTGAGTCGACAATGTATTTACTCTCAAACATCTAATAGAAAAGAGATTAGCAAGAGGACTAGAACTTCATGCCACTTTTATAGATCTCCGTAAAGCGTTTGACTCCGTACCACTGCAGAGACTATGGACAACATTGGAAAGCGCAGGTATAAATGCAGTATATATAAATGCCGTGAAAAAGCTATATCAAGATAACCAAGCTTATATTAAGGTTGGAAACCAAATTTCCAAGGGTTTCACGCAAACAAAGGGTGTCAAACAGGGCTCTTGCCTCTCCCCAACCCTATTTAAAATATATCTTGGTAATGCTTTAAAATATTGGATGAGAAAATGCAGCCCAATGGGCATATGGGTAAATGACACTCCTATATACACAATCCTCTTCGCAGACGATCAGGTAGTTACAAGATATGACGTACATGATAAACAAACTAATAGACGAATTCAAAAAATGGGGATTAGAGGTTAATACCGAAAAGACACAATACATGAATATAGGAGGCATCGGTCAAGACATGGAACAGAAAGCGGATTAATTAAAAACGTTGATCAGTACGAATATCTCGGAGTTACACTAAGCGAAGACGGGAGAGACGACAAAGATATAACAAGAAAAATAGGAAAAGGAAAAAACATGATAAAAAACACTACATCCGATCCTGTGGAATAAAACTTTAACTAAGAAAACAAAGAAAAATATATATCAGGCTATGATTCAGCCGGTGCTGACGTATGGGTCAGAAGTGTGGGTCTTTAACAAGAATATGTCACAAAAACTCCTCTCAACGGAAATGATGTACTGGAGAAGATGTTCCGGGTTAACTTTGTTTGACCACATAAGATATGAAAACATAAGAGAGAGAATGAAAGTAAAGAACACAATAATGAATACGATAGCCGAAAAACAATTAAAATGGTATGGACACCTGAGACGGATGAACGAAGAAAGGATACCACGAAAGGTTTGGAACTGGAGACCTACACAGAGAAATAAAAGGGGAAGGCCAAGCAAGAAATGGATATCCAATATTCATATAGAAATGGAAAATAGAGGTCTTCAAGAAGGAGACTGGGCCGATAAGAAATTATGGCTATTGGGATGCGAGAAGCGACAAAATTAAAGTTGCAAACACTCGCTATATATATATATATATATATATATATATATATATATATATATATAAAAGATTGTACATTGTGTTGTAAAATAACTGTGATGTTCAGTATTAAATTAAATTTGGCTAGAGGTAACACATGGCTGAAGCGAGTTCCAGAGCCGGTGAGAGAGAACCTCTACAACGCGGAGTTCCCAGCTGTTCTCCGCGTGTAGAGGTTCTCTCTCACCGGCTCTGGAACTCGCTTCAGCCATGTGTTACCTCTAGCCAAATTTAATTTAATACTGACTGAACATCACAGTTATTTTACAACACAATGTACAATCTTTTATAAATAATTGTAATTTAAAGGGATTTTACCCTAGTATTTTGGTGGCTCAGGCATTGTGACCTAGCATTTTTCGATTTTAAAACCTGATGATGGACTGTGTGGTTCGAAAACGTTTGTTTTATTGATGTAGCCCTTTTAAGGGTTTTTTTAAATAAATATACCCATTTACAAAGACTAACCTCCTTTTTTTATTTAATCAATAATTCGTAAAAAAATAAATGGTAAATAAACTACATTAATAATTTGAAGTACACAGTTATTTTTAGTGAACATGTATTCTATCCAATTAGCCTTCTTCGGTCTATCTTTGGCCATAGGCCTCCCCAATCCTTTTCCATTCTTCTCTGTCTGTCGCTACAGTCATCCACCTAGAGCCCACGTGCTTCTTGATATCATCTGCCCATCTCACTTGGGGCCTTCTTCTGCTTCGTTTATATTCCCACGGTCTCCAACTTATAAGAATTTTGTTCCATCGGTCTTATTTTTGTCTTATATTGTGTCCAGCAAATCTCCATTTCAATTTTGCAACTTCTTTTCTAACATCCTCACTTTTGTTTTCTCTCTTATCCACTCGTTTCTTTTTTTATCCATAAGTCTTATGTGCAACATTTTTCTGTCCATTGCTCCTTGGGTTTTTATGATTTTGTCTATGTTTGCTTTTGTAAATGTTTACGTTTGGGAACCATAAGTAAGAACAGGTAGTACGCATTGATTGTATACTTTGGTCTTAAGATGCTGTGGATATCTTTTGTTTTTAAGAATGTAGCTTAGTTTGCCAAATGCCGCTCATGCCCGTCTAACTCGTCTCTTTATCTCTGCTGTTTGGTTCTCTTTGTTAAGTTTTATAGTTTGACCAAGATATATATATATATATATATATATATATATATATATATATATATATATATATAATCATGCACCTGTTCTATTTCGTCTTGTCTGATTCTCATTGTGATGTCTTCATCTGTATTTGTTATGGTTTTGGTCTTGCTGTAATTCATAATAAGGCCTATTTTTCCAGCTCCTACGTCCAGTTCTTTTATCATTTCAAATAATTCTTTTTTTTTTATCAGTTATCAATACGGTATCATCAGCGTACCTTAGATGGTTCAAGCCCGATTGAAAGGTTTCGGTGATATTGTATCACCCTGTCTCACGCCTCTATTTATTTGTATTGATTTTGTTTCCCTTATATACTTTAATTGTTGTTTTGGCTTCCTTATATATATATATATATATATATATATATATATATATATATATATATATATATATATATATATATATATATTGGCTATTAGTTCCGTATATCTGTGGTCAATTCTGCTGTTAATCAAAGAACTTTTCACTGCCCAATCTGTCTAAAGCCTTTTCGAAATCTATGAACACCATACATAGAGGAATGTGGTATTTATTTGCTCGTTCTATAAGTATTTTCATACTTAGTAAGTAAATGGTCACTTGTGCTGAATCCCTTTCTAAAACCAGGTTGTTCTTTCGACTGGTATCAATTGAATTTTGTCGGCAATCTATTGGTTAAAATTTTTGTTAGGAGTTTATACATTACAATGAGAAGTGTTATAGGACGGTGGTTTTTTATATCTGCTTTATCCCCTTTCTTGTGTAGGATAATGGTTACTGATTCCTTCCAGTTATTTGCGATTCTTTTTTCTTTTAATACCTTGTTAAAAAGAGGATGTAGAGTATTAATTACCACTTTTCCACCATATTTCAGCAGAATTAATAAGTATTTAATGAAAGTGGTTTAAGAGAATACATCAGAAATGCAATTTATAAATATTTTCATTTTTATATTCCAGTTAATCAATATTATGAGCCATCGTTTAACGTAGTTGTTTGAAATCAGTTTTAATATCATCTTGAATGTTGTATACTGTCCAAAAATTATGCTCCAACTTAATAACATTGTTGAGGTAATTTTTCCAATGTTCTTTGTTCTGTACTTTTCTATAACCTTTATTAATCTATGTTTTGACAGCGTTTTGTTTGAAGCTTGAATTCTTAAAGGACACGTGCCGTTACACTTCACTTCATATCATGTCTATTGGGTTCAGTTTACAGTAATATTACGATACCAGTGATAAAATCTAGACATCTACGCAGTATTTTTCGTCACTGTGATTTCTATATTTTTCAAAAATATAACCAATTTTGTATTTGTCATGAATATTTTTAAATGCATGAGCCGTTTTTAAAAGTTCTTTTTTTAAGTAATCTTCCTCGAAATAAATATTATTTTCATGAAACCATCCCTTAATTTGACTTTTCATCCAGTATTGTTTGGGAAAACTTAGTTTCCTAGTTTCCTAGAATGATAAGATGCATTGTCCATTACAATCACCTTTTTTTGGGAGATTCGGTATTAACATATCTTTAAACCATTTCTCAAATAGATAACCGTCCATCTCTTCAGCAGCATGGTAACCTTAAACATTTTTTTTACAAGAAAAGGCATGTTAAATTCATCTTTGTCTCGTTCTTCTTCTTCTTCTTTGAGTGCCTTTCCTATCGGAGATTGGATATCATTAGGGCGATTCTAATCTGTTGTTTTGAATAATTCGTTAGGGTACAGCCAAACCACTCTCTTAAATTTCTCATCCAGGACATTCTTCTACGGCCTGGATTTCTGCGTCCCTGGATCTTTCCTTGCATTAAAGTTTGTAGAAACGTGTACTTTTGTCCTGTCATTAGGTGGCCTAAGTTTTCAAGTTTTTTTTATACTCATAATAAATTCTGGATCGTTATTTATTCTGCGTATTACCTTCATTTGTAATTCTATTAACACAACTTATATTCTTAGTATACGGCGGTAGCACCACATCTCAAAGCTTTCAAGATTTTTAATATTTCTCTGTTTAAGAGTCCATGCCTCAACACCGTAAAGCAAAGTACTGAATACATAGCATTTTAACATTCTAGTTCGTAAATGAATACTAATATCACAATTACACAATATTTTTTTCATTTTTATAAAGGTATACCTGGCATTTTCAATACGTCTTTTTATCTCGTGATTATGGTCACCTGTTTGATTAATGAGGGTTCCCAAGTATTTGTATTCGCTTACTTTTTCAAGTTGGGTACCGTTTATTGTGATACTGGTGTCATGAATTGGATTCTGACTGAAGGTCATATATTTGGTTTTTTTGATGTTGATCCTTATGCCGTAGTTATTACATATCTCATTCATACTTTCAACTAGATGTTGTTGATCTTCCACTGATCTTGCCATTATCATAGTATCGTCAGCATATCAAATGTTATTGATAACTTCTCCATTGACTATTATCCCTTCGTTTGCATGTGAGAGAGCTTCTTGGCATATTTGTTCGCTGTAGATAATAAACAAAAGCGGTGACAATATACAACCCTGTCGTACTCCTCTACATATTGCTATTTTGTCCGATGTTTGGACTTCTAGCTGTATATTAGCTCGCTGATTCCAGTACAGATTTAATATTATTTGCATGTCTCTGGTGTCGATGTTCTTACCTTCCAGGATTTCTTTGAGTTGATTATGGCGGACTTTGTCAAAGGCCTTTTCAAAGTCTATAAAGTAGGCATGCACCTCTTGGTTAACATCTAGACATCTCTGTGTTAGGACAATTAAGGCAAGGAGAGCTTCTCTTGTACCTAATCCTTTTCTAAATCCCATCTGTGTATCGTTAATATCGATATCTAACTTTTGATAGATTCGGTTGTGGATGACTCTTAGAAATATTTTAAGCAGGTGACTCATTAAGGAGATTGCTCGATGATCTGAACATTGCATTGCCTTAGTTTTCTTCGGTATGGTGACAAACGTAGACAGCAACCATTCTTGAGGTATTATACCAGTACTGTATATTGTATGGAATAGATGTAATATTATGATTACGGATTTTTCATTCAAAAGCTTCAACAGTTCTGTAGGAATTTCATCAGGTCCATTTGCTTTTCCATCTTTAGTGTTTCTTATTGTGTATTCTACTTCTTCTTTCAATATGTCTGGCCCAGTTGCATTGATTATCTGAGTTAAGTTGTTTCTATCGTATTCAAATAATTCATTCAGGTATTCTGTCCATCTTTTTATTTTATTCCCTAGATCTACAATAACATTTCCATCTTTGTCTTTAAGTTTAGCCATTTGGCATTTCTTTATGCTTCCTGTTATCTCTTTTACTTATTTGTGTATATTGAACGCATCGTACTTTTTCTCATAGGTTTCCATTTCCTCACACTGTTCTTTAATCTACTCCTCTTTGGCTTCTTTTATTCTCTTTTTTATGTATTTATTTATTTTTTTGTATTTGTCTGGGTAATTCTTCGTCTTTCTTCTTTGTTCCATCAAGTCTAGTATATCTTGTGTCATTCACCCCTTATTATTTGTTGTTGTTTTTTTAAGATATTTCTTTGCTACTGTTTGTATAGATGTATTTATGTACTTTAATTTTTTGGTTAACGTTATTTGTATCGTTAATTTGTTGCTGTACTAAAAGGAGGTTTTCATTTATTTCTTCTCCTGTTTCTTGTCGTATATTTTTGTTCCTAAGTTTATTTAAATCTAGTGCCTTTCTGTGTGGTCTTTTCTTTTTTGGTCTCGCCTTTATCAGAGTAACTACCGGGTTAAAATCTGAGCCTATATCAACTCCTGGGTACTTCTTAGTACATTTACCAGCATTACGATACCTCTTTGTTTCTTAAAACTTGTTTCTTTTCTACTCGGGATTTTTAAACTTGTCGTAAGTCCATTTATGAAAGTCTGTTGTCTATTTTTTATTGTTGATTCGTCCATATAAATATTATTGGTTAACTGATTCCTCAGTTTCGATATTTACCTGATAAAGTGGCCCTTCAAGCGACTATTAATATTGAATTTCTACACTGCTTGCCATATATAAAACCCATGTACAATATTAGTTTCAAGTTAGACAAATTCGGAAGATGGTCCGTTCCGTTAATTTTTTCTAGTACTGCGTCAAGAGTTGGAGAAATGTTGTCAATAAAAAAAGTGTGCACTACTTGTGGTATTCTAGAACGAGTTCCTTCACCGTATCTATTCTCGTGGCTACTCGAATATCCGGCTCTTTTTTTTTTCTCATGGGAATTACCAGTGACCCATTATTACTTTTACCTTTATATCAGTTTAGAAATTCCAGTCATAGCGGAAACTTTTTGCACTATTGTTGATACACTTTTATTATTGTTATTATTTGACAAATAATTGACAATATTTTTTGCATTGGCTATTTAGCAAATGAATTATTTTTTAATGTCTGTAATAATTGTAAATTAAGGTAGATAAAGTTTGGTATTAAGTTAAAAGGATATTCAGATAAAAAAGGGATTATACAAATAATTTCATTTCCACGTATGGCAGATAATTTTGAAGACAAGGCATAAAACCGAAAAGACTAGATTTAAAATACCAACAGAAAAATTATTTAGTTCAAAAAAGTTTTCACAAAAGTGCAAATATTTTCCGTTTAACATTCATAAATATTTCCCAAATTAAATTATAATTATTTTATAGGAGCCCGCCAATAACGTACGATTAAAAACTTCGACAACATTTTTGTTATTTCTGACATATAGAAGGCACATGCCTATCTCAGTAACGCTGCCATAATAATGTGAATTTCAGTGTACTACCTTCTATTAAGGAAACGAATATATGATAAAGGCAATGATATAATCTCCAATTTCTTTTAGACTGTATATGCCTTGAGCCAATTATTTACCAGTACAGTACCAGTAGCCAGTAGAGAAGGAGCTATAGTAAGCCAGATAAGAGAAGGAAAAGAGAAACCGATTGTTTACGCAAGCAGAAAACTCAACAAGGCAGAACTAAACTATTCCACCACGAAAAAAGAACTATTAGCAATAATATATGGAGTAAAAATATTCAGATACTACTTACATGGAAAAAAATTCACAATCATTACATATCATCGACCAATAAAATGGGTACTATCAGTCAAAGATTCTAGTTTTAGACTCACCAGATGGGCGCTTCCTCTAGCAGAATATGACTTCGAAGTCATTCACAGATCGGGACGCAAGCACGGAAATGCAGATGCGCTCAGTAGAATGTACGACACAACCAACAATTTCATAGACACCACATATAACGAGTAATTAGAGTACAAAAAAATTAATACGTTACCAGGAATCCAAAATTAATTACTATTTATAACTGGGAATAAGCCACAATTAAAGATAAAAATACATTTATTGACGTTTCAATTTCCAATTCGGAAATCGTTCTCAAAATACAAACAGTAAATTAAACAAATTTTGTTTTTTGTTACATAGTGAAAAAATTCTTCTAATAATTTAATTTTGTCTGACTCATTTATATTGACAATTCAGACATACATTATGCATTTTCAAGTAGACGACTTTAAAATTATATTGCCAATATTGTTGAGTTGTGCTCCTGGGACGACTTTACTTATAAGATAGTTCATTCATTTACATGAAATCAACTTTAACTTGAGAATATCCGTCAGAAAAAATCATAGCATGTAATTCGTCTTTAAAAAATAAATAAATAAAGAAATAAATTCAACATTTCAACAACATTCAAAACAACAAACACGTTGAGATCTATTTTGTCCAAAACCAAACCTAACAATGAACAAGAAAGGACAAAGAATTGCATTTATAAAATACCTTGTGAATGCGATCAGTTTTATTTAGGTGAATCATCAAGGCCATTAAATGTTAGAATAAGTGAACATCAATCTTATATTAAAAATAGAGAATTTGATAGATCTCAAATATGTAAACACGCATGGGATAATGAACATAGGGTTCAATGGAATAATTCAAATATAGTCCTAAAAGAAACGGATGATAAAAAAAGAAAAATCAAAGAAGCGGCTCTAATTATGCTAAACGAGGCCAATTGTGTCGCAAATTCCTCGGCAGAATGTAGTAGGATCTGGTTACCAATAATGAAAGAGGAAGTTATTAATAAGAAAATACCAGTATTAGTAAGTCAGTAACATATAGAGGATACATCATTTATGTTTTTTAAATAACGTAATATATAAAATCAGAATTTTGATGTTTGTTTAAGGTAAACTAAATTCACGAACAAATACTTACAATGTCGGGATAGTATTATGAGGATTTTTTTCCTGGCTTTTCCCTCATAATTTACTATGAAATCACTAACAGGAGAATTTTCTTGTCATCATGTCATGTGTTTGTCTTTTTAAAGACGAATTACATGCTATGATTTTTTCTGACGGATATTCTCAAGTTAAAGTTGATTTCATGTAATCGAATGAACTATCTTAAGAGTAAAGTCGTCCCAGGAGCGCAACTCAACAATATTGGCAATATAATTTTAAAGTCGTCTACTTTAAAATGCATAATGTATGTCTGAATTGTCAATATAAATGAGTCATATATAATTAAATTATTAGAAGAATTTTTTCACTATGTAACAAAAAACAAAATTTGTTTAATTTACTGTTTGTATTTTGAGAACGATTTCCGAATTGGAAATTGAAACGTCAATAAATGTATTTTTATCTTTAATTGTGGCTTATTCCCAGTTATAAATAGTAATTAATTTACAATGCCACAAGAAAATAGCTTTAGAACAATATTAAGGAATCCAAAATAGTACGATTAAAGAAGAAAACCCGATAACAACACCAGACGATCAACCATTAGCAATAGTCATACCACGAGAAGGACTCATCATGGACCCCGTAACAAATCAACTCACAGAAGTATTTGGAAAACCAGTAATACCTAAAGCTCATGAAATATGCAGCGTAGTACAATGGAACGTACCGGAAAAGAATCTCTACTATATCATAGAAAAAAAAAGACCAGAATGCGAGTCATCATACCAGAACGTTTGGGAATGCCTAAGGAACTTGAAAAATGAGTGTGAACAAAACAAAGAAAATCAGATTACGATAATATACTCAGAAAAGCAACTTAACGGATAAGATTGCGAAGAAATAAGCATGGCTAAATTTATTTTTTAAAATACAAACATAAAAGTAGAAGTAGTAAAGCCGAAGAAAAAAAAGAAAATTCTATCATTCAAGGAGGAAGAACAATGGGAACCAGTATGAAATAAAGATAATTTGAGAAATAAACAACAACGATACACCTTTTTCAAAAGTATTATACAACAAATGGAAATGGGAGAAGAAAAATGTAAAGAAAATTATTACATAGACACGGAAGGACTGCTTTATCATTGTGACAAAAAAGAAGGAGCATAGAAATTAGTAATACCCAAGACACTAGTTAGAAAAGTCTTAGAAGATTTCCACGATACACCGCTACATTGCCACAAGGGACAACAAAAGACGATAACGTCAGTTTCGTTATTTCCCTGATAAAGTGGCCCCCCAAGCGACTATTGATATTGAATTTCTACACTGCTTGCCATATATAAAACCCATGTACAATACTCTTCTCAAGTTAGAAAAATTCGGAAGATGGTCCGTTCCGTTAATTTTTTCTAGTACTACGTCAAGAGTTGGAGAAATGTTGTCAATAAAAAAAAACTGTGCACTACTTGTGTTTTATTCTAGAACGAGTTCCTTCACCGTATCTATTCTCGTGGCTACTCGAATAACCGGCTCTTTTTTTTTTCTCATGGGAATTACCAGTGGCCCATTATTACTTTCAACTTTTTATCAGTATATCCAATTTCTTTTAGATTGTATATGCCTTGAGCCAATTATTTACCAGTACAGTACCAGTAGCCAGTAGAGAAATATAATTAAAATATTAAGGCATGATGATTTATTCGTAATAAGTAATTTTTCTTCTTTTATTACTACTTTTATCTAGATATGCTGTTTATTTTTTTGAACATTACTTCTTATTTCATTGGAATATTGTAATTTCATTTCTTTTTAGGTCGACCTATTCCTAGTCTTCCGATTCCTGACTTATCTCTGGCTATACTAACTATGCTATTTTCTGTACAAATTCATTGATATTGTCTACCCAAACGTATTTCTGACGTCTTTACTCCTTAATCCGTTCAGCATGTGTCCTTTCTGTTATTGTTTTTTGGATTCTCATTTCACTGTTTTTCAGGCCTCCTCTTAGTTTATCGCCTTTGAATTATTAAAGTTCTGGTTTTATTGTCTTGTTTGTAACTTACGTTATAATAATGCAGAAATATTTTTGTTAGTCGTCTTTATTTTCTATTGTTAAAGACGGTGTCAATTGCATAACAGATTACTTTTAATTATGGGATTATGAGATTGAACCACAGTAGATTGTAATCAGAGATTCATTTTATATTTGTTCTGATGTTTAGATTTCCAATCCAGAAGTTAACAAAAAATCTTTAAAATAATAAAAATTATCAAAGAATTTAACTTGTTAATGTTAAAAAATTTGCGCTGGGTAGTGACATCAATTTATCATAGATGTGTCACTAATTGCTAGGTAGGTTTTCCTACTTTCATTTTATATGCTCTTTTTTTCTTGGTTTGTTACCTCATCCAATAGTATATTACCTTAACCCACATCAGATTAAATAATATTTCAATTTTTAGTTTTTATTTCGATGTTGTTTCTGCCTGAACTTTTCTTCATTTTTGCTCACCATGTTTGTTTACCATATGTATACTGTTGAAATATGGTACGTAGGAAGGAATAAGTTGCGTGGCACCGAAAGTCATTATAATAAAAAAAAACTTTTATAGAATTTATTTACCTGCCCATTTTATCATTAAAAGTTGCAATGTATGTACAAGTTCTGTACACCTGTTCCCAATGCAGAAGTATAAAGTATTAAATCAAATTAGAAAAAGATCAAAAAGAGAAAACCAATTGGTTTTGACTGAATATTAAGTTCATAAAAAAGAGCAACTCAACAATATTGGCAATCATTTTAATGTCGTCTAATTTAAAATGTACAATATATGACTGAATTGTCGATATAAATAGGACAGATAAAATTAAATTATTAAAAAATGTGTCACCAAGTAAAAGAAAACAAAATATGTTTAATTTATTAAAATTTGTAATTTGAGAACGATTTCCAAAGAGGAAATTAAAACGTCCATAAACTTATTTTAAATTTGAATTGTGGCTTACTCCCAGAAAATTATTTCTGACAACAATTTACTATTCTCTGAAATGTATGCAATTTTACCACACCCAAGTAACTAAAGATCTCTAAAAAATAAGTTCACTAGAAAATGAAAGAAGCTTAAACAGGAACTACCATCAGAATGACACGATACAAATAGCCTAGTATCACAAAGGTTTCTTGAAACTTCAAAAAATCAGCACACGACCGAACATTTTAAATATTCTGAAAAATCCATACTCTGCACAATTATTTAGTGGAATCATGACCACCGTTTAGAAAGAATCCAACAACTCAAATATAATATGCCTACAAAAAACCAATTTCAAATAAAATCATATTTATTTTTCTTAGAGGTTATGAAGAATATAATCACGTATGAACAGAATGCGTTGGAGCAAGTGGAGGAACCTCAATTGTTTTCGAAAAATACGTCATATTAACCTATTTGTCGTTCTTTACAAATCTAGAAGCAATCGCAGTAACAATTTGGTATATTAAAATACTAGCAATTAAGTTACAATTTTACCGAAGTTAAACTGGTAGACTTAATTTTTTAACTTAAATAATGGTTGCAATACTAATTTCAATATATCAACAGGAAGTTAATCAGCGATTGATCTAAGTCTATGGGATTCTAAAATGTATACTTCTCTAACATGAAATGTGGTAGATGATCTATACGATAGTAACTATTTTCCCATCCACATAACAAATACTAAAGCTAAATCACCAGGACCAACAATAAAGTGGCGTATTTCTAATGCTGTCTTGGTAAGTTTCAAAACTGAAATAGACCGTCAAATGAAACGAGCTTCCTTTCCTAGAAATATAGATAATGATGAATAACTTTAACAAATGCAATACCTCGGCTGCTGACATTTACCTAGAAAAAAGTATAATAACTTCTACAAGAAAATTGACACCTTGGTGGAATAAACGTTGTATAACTGCTGTAAAATAATGCAAAACTGCTCTTTATGATACGCCGAACCCCCAATGACGAAAACCTCAGTGGTTTTAAAAAACTAAGAGACGATGCGAGGTATATCTTAAAACAAAGTAAGAAACAATCATGGAAAAAAAATCTGGAAGAATAATAATCAAATGCGGGAAAAAAGGACACAAGAATTCCAGCTCGTTTATGTAAAAGTAGTCTAGTAACTGATGATAAAGAAATCGTCAATGTAGTTGCCAAAAATTGTTATCAATCGTTTAAAACAAAAAGGTACTCAAACAAAAAATCCCGTACAATATCCTTCCCAATGTCTCAAGTTTGACTCTACTCTTTCAAACACTTTGTTTAATCTACATGAATTTTTAAATGTTAAAGGAATTGCTCTTTGATATAATCCTGGAGAAAGTAGTGAGAATAGTACAAATTAAAACAGAACTACTGACACTAAATGGCCCAAAATTACTACTAGTATACTCGGGTGACATTAACATTAGGGGAAAATATAAAAAAATGAGCTATTACATAACAATATCACGGAATAGACAATAATCTATCCCTTCCTTACAGAATAATCTGTAAGGAAGGGATAATACATGGTCAGATTTAAGAACAACGGGACTATCCACTGATTTAACTATCATAGATAACCGTTTAAGATGGAAGCACGTTGTGGAGTCAGACAAGACCCACTTCGGGTTGTAGTGCTACGAGAAGAAGAAGACAATGTTTTTTACAATTTGCAGTGTATTTCTAAGAAAAATTCCATGTTAATGTCAATTTACCGAAATTTTTAAACATGTATACAACACCTGTAAGTTTTAACTATGCATTTACCTATTTTTATAAGATCCTTATTTACATTAACATTTCCAGAAATCTTCCCAATATTACAACCAGTAACGCAAAGTGAAAAAATCTATTTAAGGTATTTATTCTCCCGTCAACATTAGGAGAGGCAATTTATCATCCACAGATGATAAAACTTATTTTTCACTTAGAAATTTGTTCATTAAAGTAATCAAGCTAGTAATTATTATATAAAGGCAAGTCGAAATAAACTCAATCTTTTCCGTAATTACGATCGTCGCGAACGCAGAACCAGACTGGACCCGTTTCATCGGTTTATTCCTTTTGCCAAGTTTCTGAGCTCATTTACATTTACATCAAGCAAGGTAAATGAATAATGCATCGTGGAGATTGGAAGGGATATAAATATGACTGACTTGAGAGTTGTAAATTAAGTGTCTGTTACGGTTTGATTTATGCAAATGGCGACGGAGGCCTCTGAACGACGATTAGGATTTAAAGTTTGTTCCTGGTGTCATCGTCTGCTTCATATTGTGTAAATATCAGGCTTTGTGTTTTTCAATGACGGGTCTTTCACTTTAAAGGTGGCTTAAAAGTTTAGGAATTAATTTAAGAGTCCTCGTCCTTCTTCGTTTTCTTCATAAAACTTTATTTTAACAAAATGTCAGTTATTAATTAATAAATTATACAAAAAAATGTATGTAAAATACCAAGATATAAAAGGGGTAGATATTTTAAAATGCTTATTTGCAATACAAATGCCAAGAAGCAACAACGAAGACGTCGAATACATAAAAAAAAATTTTACAGAAACACAAAATTTCATTCCAGGGCAAAAAATCGTGTTGTTCATTACGGGATCAGTAAAAAAGATTAAATTTTCGTCACTTTGAATCTGACAGGGGAACTAGTAAGCGTAATGCTGCCAAAATAAATAAAATTTGGAAATATGTGACTTGGAAATTTAATATTTATTATGACATTATGTTTAACCGATAATGTTTAATTATAAAAATGTTTCTAATCTGACGAAAGCAACAAACGTTTAATTATTAGAAAGAGATGCAGGGAATAATTTGTTTCAGTTTTTTCTAACGCACTGGGAAAAGCGTTTGTACGGCAGCGCTCAGTCTATTTTTATTATATGTTTATTATCTAGGGGTGTGTGTGGTCACCTGTTACAAGCAAGTAGGTTTAAAAGTGAAAAAGTGCTCTCTCGAAAAAAATTAAAACTCGGGCAGACGCTATACCTGTAGGTGCGTGCAAAGAAGACTTGGAGACTAAGGCGGTTCAGAAATATAATTTAATACATATAATTAATAGAAAAGTTCAAAATTCTTAAATTATTGTTTAAAGTTAAAGTAAAAGTTTTTAGTATTATCAATTTTAACAAATTACCTTTTTATATTGTAAGTAACGTTTTTGTGTAAAACAGCAATTACGGTTCGCTACAATAAAGGTGACCATACACTAAAATCGGCGGCAAAGGGGCGTTGATGAATAAATATCGTTTTAATTTTCGGCTGTAAGAAAACTCGGAAAATCACTGCAGACTTTACGAGATCGCACTGTAACTGCATCAGAATTACAAATGAGGCTACAAAAGACCCATCCGCTGATGGTAAATGGGTAAACCATTGGTAATAGACTGCATGATATAGAGTTATATGCTTGAAGACCTGTTAGAGTGCCTGTGTTATCCAGAGCAAATCGTGCTTATGGACGCAAATTTGATTAGATGTTAGTGAGCCTCTACTTTGTTCATAGATAAGTCCCGATTTGGACTTGCACCAGATGAAAAACGAACAAGTATTACGAGATGATCTGGCAATGCTAAACGATTGGCCACCGAGCAGGAGGTTTATAAAAATCAAGGCGGCAGTATAATAGTAAGAAGTGGCATCACTCTTGTCAGAAGAACAAATCTCGTTTATTTGAAACGGTTTCTAAATGTAATAGACTTCTTCTTCTAGTTCCATGACCGTTATCGATCGTTGGATATCATGTTGGCTACCATATTCGCTATCGTGACTTTATAGACTACCACGATTTTATTCTTGAATCTATTGATGTACCCTTTGCATAACAAGCTGGTCCCCAATTTAAATTATTGCACGACAGAAATTAGGGTTTTATCATGGCCTGCACAATCGCCAGATTTAATCCCAATTGAGAATGTATAAGACATATTGTTCAGATGTATTTTACAACAAAATATTGCGTTCAGTAAAATACAGTAACTGTTTGAGTGACTTTGAGTGAAGTGGAACAGAATGCCGCAGCAAGACCTTGACCATCTGATCATGAGCTTACCTTATAGATGTAGGAAGGTAATCAATAACCGTGAATATCATACACTTTACTAAAGGCGTCTTTAACGTAAAGACTACTTTATTGGCAATTGGGGGGGCAACTAATTAGTTTTTATACCATTTTTTGAATTATGGTGTTTTTTTTTTAATTTTCTTAAGCGACATTGCGACAATTCTAATAAAAAAATGTTTATTTTATATTCGAGACAGTTGTTTATAACTTTTTATTAAAAATATTTGAAATAAATTATTTGAAATCATTCTGATATCTCGCATTTTGTTTTGTCTCCTAGATTATTTTGATGTGTGTATAATAACTGCGCTGAGCGCTGCAATATAGGCCAGTTCCCCCAGTGCGACAAAGAAAAATGATGTAAAGCAGTCTTTGCATCTCTTTTTAATAGGTAGTATGTATTTTCCACCTGATCTTTCCACCAATAACTACAAGTGAGGTAGCAACTTACATATAACTAAATATTCGATGTAACAAGTCTAGTGGCAGTTGCGCGGTATTGTTTCTACTTTTGGACATGGATAATCGGGGTTCGAATCTTTTACTTATACTTCTTTTTATATATAAATTTTATAATAATTTATATTACGTTTATTAGATAAATAAATAAATACAGGGCGCGGCATTATTGCGAGGAAGTCCAAATACTCATTTGTCATAAGAGAGACAAAAAAAAATTATTTAGGTAAGTGAAGCATAGATAGGACGCTACTTTAAAAATATTTTTAATATAGAGGGCAACCCATATTGACCAGGTAAAACAAAATAATCTTTTTTTTTATGGAACACTCTGTATATTTTTACCTTTTTGGACTAATATTTGGTTTAGCAATGTTATAAGATAATTAGATTTTTTTATTAATTTCGTAGCAAAATTAACACCCTGTAGAATTTTAGGTTTAGTAATTTGGCTTCCTCGGACTAATGCTGCACCCTGTGTATAAAATTTGCTTTATAGGAATTTAAATAAATTAAATTTGCAAAAAAATGAAAAAAGGATAAGAATGAGAAATATAAAGTTGAAATTATTTAAAAAGTTATAATTGCAATATTTTTTTGTTTATAGTTTAAAATATTTATATTTTGTAACAGGTAACTTTTTTTTTTAATTGTAGTATTGCCAGATTCCAGTAAGATCCTAAGAAGGTCTCGGTTGAATTAAATTCTTTTTTTTTTATCGCCTCAGAAATCAGACAGTGTACTTCTCCCCATTCTTTCTCTCCTGTCAACATTAAGTTTACAATGTTTCTTTCATCCAGCCCGAAACCCATTCGCATCTCGAAATCTCCCATCTTATTTGCCCATCTCTGGCTATTAAAAATGTGGGCGGGAGCATCCGGTACCGCACAAACAGTACAGTCTGCCGAGGCAGATTTGCCTATTCTATTTGTGAAGGTGACAAAACTACCATGTACGGTCAGAAACTGCATCAGGAGTAGTCTAGTTTCCTGAACTTACATTCCCACCACGGTCTTAGATCGGAAATAAGCCCCTTCGTCCATCTTTCTTTTCCACTATCATTTGCCTATTCTCTCTGCTACTCTACTATCGTTCTTTCACTTTCATTCTCATGTATATTTACGTCCATCCTCCTCGCATATAGCCTCGCTAGCTCTTCACATAACAAAACGATCGGTATCATCGCTCCAATAACATAAAGAGCCTTATTCGAGACTGTCCTATATGCACTAGACATCCTAAGGAGCATTCGCCTGTGCAAAGTCTCCATCAGCTTAGCGTATTTCGCAGTATTTAGTACAATACACTACACAGGGGCAGAGTAGGTTACTACCGACTGGAAAACTCCATTTAGCAACTTTCTTTTGGTGCTTCCTGGGCCTCGAATGTTTGGCATCAACCGTATCAACCCTTATAGATTTCGGTTCGCTTTCTCTACTGTCTTTTGGATATGTACTCCGAACCTTAGACCTTTTGACAACCAGACTCCCAGATATTTAATTGATTTAACCGGTGCAACCTCCACACCTTCCACTATAAAGCGAAGAGTGGATCTTTCCCGGGTCCCTTTGAGAAATAACACCTTAGTTTTCTGATGCGCTAGCTGTAGATCGTTCTCTCTGATCCACATACTAACGCGACGTAGGACTCTATTAGCCGCATAAGCCATGTCCGTTTACTGACTCACCTTTGCAACCAGTGAGGCACAAACTACAAGAGTGCATTCCCTTGGCATCTGTAGCCTCAACACCCCGTCGTACAGGACATTCCACAAAATGGGACCTAGTACTGAACCCTGTGGAACACCCTGCGATAAACTGATGCTGGTATATTTCCTCTTATGGCCTGTCAGTGAAGTATCTGTCAATTACGTTGACCAGGTATTCACTAATGCCCAATTCTCTAAGTCTGGACATAATTTTTTCCCATGATGCCCTATTAAAGGCATTTTTGACATCGAGCAGGATGAGAGTCACTTATTTTTTGTATCCTGCGTAACTAAAGAGGTTTCTTCTGTGACCGCATCTATGGTGGACCTTTTGGACCTAAAACCATATTGGCGATCGCTCAGCGCATGCTTTTCTTTTAGCTCTCGCTCAAGGCGGCCTTTTATTAGCTGTTCGTACAATTCAGCTATCGAACTAAGAAGGCAAATTGGCCGAAATCGTACCCATTCTCTTTGACCTTTAACTTTCGATATAAGGACAACCTTAGCTTCTTTTAACATTGATATGAGGTTGATGCTCGAATAAATGAACTTTAAAAATTAGTTAGAGCACAAGTTTAATCAAATCTTGCCCAAGTACTTTCGCTATCTACAGCATCATCAGGGGCATTTCATCAAATTTGGGCTATCCAGCAAGCGTAGAATGTAATGCACATGAAAATGGACATAAATTGTACATAACACTACATTAACAAAAGGACAAACAGTTTAAAATTATTAAAATTATTCTGACGCTCTACATTCTTGTCGGCAATCAGAGAGAAAATGGAGAGAGATCTCTCTATCTGAGATCTGATAAATATTGTCTATTATTGATCGAATAAGACATGAAAGGAGGTAAATATTGTTTTATTTCTCCTGATTTAGGGATTTTATCGATTTGGTCAATGAAACTCTTGAGGTAAGGAAGAAAGCTTTTGTATGACCAGGGGCTAAGCTTTTGGGTTAAGATTGAGTGCAAGATTGATGTTTGTAGATGCTCATATTAATGTGATTTTCGCTGGTACGATTTTGAATAAGGGCTTGTTTTAAAGGAGAGAGATTAGCGGATCTGCTAGCAATATCACAAAGGCGTATTGATGTAGAGACAAGGGTATAAATGACTAAATTAATTTGTAAAGACGGATGATGAGAGTTGGCATGCAAGTAACGATTGGTATGAGTAGGTTTTTGGTAAACAGAGTGATGAAAAGTTTTTATCTTCATCGTGACCTGGATACTAGAATGTATTGCATTCAGATTGGTTTGAAAAGACATGCGCATCCCTGTTGTAGGACCACATGACGAATGTATCGTAGCTAACATATCGTAGCCAACATGTGGGTTTGAGCATTGATGTGAAAAATGCTCGAATCTCGAACTCTTCCGTAAAGATATTGGCAATTACTGAGGAAACTGGGGAGCCCTTTGGAGCACTATTTATTTAAGATAAAGTAATTGTTGAACAAAAAATTTTTAATGGGCGACAAGTAGTCTTGCTGGCTACTATATTTAGTTTCCAGAATGTTACGAGTTTTGTGTATTATAAATAAAGAGTGAAATAATGTTTAAACTTGCTAGAATGTCTGATGGTGAAATAGGGTATTATTTATGAATTTCAATAAAATGAAAATAATTTTTGACGAAGGATCAAGCATTTTTGACTAAAGGTTGTATAGTTTTGGCCAAGTACTTGGTTAATAGTTCTGTAGGGTAGTTATATGCACTGACAAGGGGACATAGAAGAATATCAGGTTTATGAATTTTGGGTAGGCTATGAATTCGAAGTGTTCTAGAGTACTTTTCACGGGGAATTAGAGTTTATTTCTAATGTTGTAAGTTGTAATGTTATAATAAGTTGTTGATTTAATGTAATTAGGTACCTATATAGATATACCTTAAATAAATTCGTGTAAATGGTTAAAAAATAAGAATCTAGGCTAGGAATCGAACAAATAAGAAAAAAGATCAATTAACATATCAATAATTTTTTTTTTTGACACCGTTCATAGGTATCTTGTCAATCAGTTACTAGCTGTAGTCCGTCTGAAGAGGTTTACTCTCCGGACACTGGAACTCATTCAAACAATGGGTGTATGTTACATGAAGCCAAATCTAACTTAAAATCATCCATCACATATTTAAAACAACATTATGTACAATCTTTTATAACTACAATTATTTTAAAGGGTTTTTACCCAAATATTTTGGTGGCTCAGACATGCATGTCAACCTAGTGTTTTTTAAACCTGATGATGGAATTGTCATTCCAAAAACGTTCGTGTTTTTAATGTAGCCTTTTTATGGGTTTTGAAATATACCAAGTTACAACGATTAACCTCTTTTTTTGTGATACGTGGTATACAGCCAGCTGCAGGAATTATTTTCCTAGTGGATTTTAATTTTATATTAGATTATATAGATAGAGAAATTTTAAAAACTAGACCTCAAGTTAACTTTGGTTGACTTAGTGAAGTAAGACACCAATATAATTCAGGTAGAAACTGTAACTCCAAGTGTTGATCCCTTCCAGTAATAAATATATTATGACGCACTATATAGTTAAAAATATTTTATATGGTTTAAGTATATATTACTTACCAACCAAATTGTATTTTTACTGGATCTGAAACAATAAAATAATTGTTTTTAGAAAACTGTAATGTTACACTTGGAAAATTGCCGATAGAAATAAAAACTTCTAGACAGATAATGGCATTTTTCATATTAAGAAAAATATTTAATTTCCCTGAGTACTAAAGTATATTTAAATTAGTCGTAGTAATGTAATTTTATATTTTTGCCCATTAACTAAAAATTTAACTACTTCTTTCAAAACATCGATAAACTGATCGAAGAGAGTCGAAAACAGTAGATATTTTTTATTAAACAAAAACAGAAATTTGCTTGTAAATATTTAAATCATCAAAGTGAAAGCAGCTTTTGCTAAAAGATTTAATTTCTTATACATTTCGTATAGCCAGAGGACAGAAAACTATATTAGTAAATGGTTCATGGCAACAAAAGTAGACAGCACCTCTGTAGGCTTTTGTATATATATATATATATATATATATATATATATATATATATATATATTATATATATATATATATATATATATATATAATGAACTAGAAGTGTTTGCTGACAACAAGGAAGTAAATTTTCAATATTGGGTTTGCAGCAATAAAAATGATACGTGTACTCTTTTAAATTTTTATTCCGAGCTTTCGGACATGGTTATGTCCTTCATCAGGGAGCTACAAATATGATGAATAGTTTGTTACAAGTTTGTATAATTAATTAAAGATTCGCTACTTACAAACTTAATGAGGTTGGATCATCAATGATTTTCTACCATGTCGATAAAACTTATCACAGTCTGTCATATTATTATATAAAACTTATTCCTATATTTAAAATTTTTTAAAAATTGCTATACAATCACAAACACTTACTTATTATACACACATTTCTGACATTTTTATTCTTAATTTTATTATATCGTCATTAGTTTTTTCACAAGACAATTCAGTGGTTTTTATTATTAGATACTAGTACCAAATTATAGGCCTATCATTAGATGTATTGTGGCTATATAAATTATTTTATATTTATTAATATGTTTCAACACAAAATTTATTAAATTAACCTAAAGAAATAAGGTCATAATTCTAAAAATATTACAATTGAATATGATATTGTTTTGTATGACCC